>JAWWUD010000022.1:0-1200000 GCA_033964015.1 Scolanthus callimorphus | reverse complement strand
CTGAAATGGTTGCCTTAGCTGAAGTACTCTTCAGGCTACTACCCATCTTAACAATTTCTGGGTACTTACTATATGCATCCACTATGACAAGGTACATATGGTTTCCAACAGGACCTTTGAAATCTGCATGAACACGTGACCATGGTCTTTGTGGGTACATCCATGGATGGCTTGGTGCCTCAGGTGGATTGGATCTGGTTGACAAACAGACTAAACAAGATTTTACAAGCTTCTCAATGTCTGAATCAATGTTCGGCCACCAAACATATGAACGAGCTAGACTCTTCATCCTAGTTATACCTGGGTGAGTATCATGCAATTCCTGAAGGACTTCCTTCTGCAAGGATGTGGGGATAATCACTCGTGCACCCCAAAGCAAACATCCTTGCTCAATCGTTAATTCGTTCCGTTTGTTCTTAAATGTCACTAAATCTGGGTCTACAACATGCGGCCATCCAGACATAGTGTATTGCATAACCTTGAAAGAACAGGGTCAACAGCAGTAGCCTTCTTGATCATAAGACTGGTAACATTGGACATGCCATAATGCTCTAGGAAATAACAGTTAACATTCTCACCTTGGGATCCAAGTTTGTGGAAGTGGTAGGCGTGACATGGAATCTGCGTCAGCATGTGCAGTAGTATTCCTGTACTCAATCTTGTAGTTGTAGGACTGTAGAATCAATGCCAACGTTGTAATCTTGCTGCTGCATGGGCAGGCACAGGACGGTCAGGTGCAAACAAAGCCAGTAGTGGGCGGTGATCGGTTAAGATAGTGAAAGTTCTCCCATACAAGTATTGATGGAAACGCTTCAAGCCAAATATGATACTGAAAGCTTCTTTGTCTAGTTGGGAGTAGTTTTTCTGAGCTTGAGTGAGCGTGCATGACGCAATGCTATTGGTCGGTACTGTCCATCAATGAGATGAGAAAGGACTGCCCCAGCTCCATAAGAGGAGGCATCACATGACAAGTACAGTGGCAAGGATTCATCATAGTGCACTAGGGTCTGAGACTCTAGCAAGAGTTTCTTGGCACTCACAAATGCATCTTCTTCTGTCTTGGTCCACTGCCACTTGACATCATTCCGCAGCAGGTTGTTCAATGGAGCTAGCACAGTAGAATGGTTCTGCAAGAATCTAGAGTAGAACATGATTAGTCCTAAGAATGACTTCAATGCACTTACATCCTTAGGGCGAGGTGCATCACGCACAGCCTTCAGCTTCTCTTCAGTGGGATGTAGGCCTTCTCCATCAATAACATGGCCTAGATAGGTAACTGATGACTTCTCAAACTGACACTTGGACTTGTTTAGCTTGAAACCTGCAGCAGACAATCTCTCAAGAACTAGAGTTAGTGTACGCAAATGATCTGCCTCGTCAACACCAGCAACCAAAATATCATCAATGTAACACACTACTTGTGGAATACCAGCAAGGGTGTTGTCAATTACCCTTTGAAATACAGCTGGACCTGAGTGTACTCCGTTTGGGAGCCTCGTAAAAGAAAAGAGTCCCATGTGGGTGTTAATGGTTAAGTAAGGTTGAGACTCAGGTGTAACAGGAATCTGGTGATATGCTTGACTCATGTCAAGTATGCTGAAAACAGTACATCCCCTCAATGCCTCATGCAAATCTTCAATCTTGGGAATTGGGTATGTTTTGACTTCCGCACAGCTGTTGTAGGTCACACTGAAATCCCCACACACACGCACTTCCTCAGAGTTCCTTTTCAGAACAGTCACTATTGGTGCAGCACAAAGGGCTGAGGAAACCCTCTTGATCACACCTTCGTCTTCCATTTTCTTAAGTGCCTGTTCAACTTTAGGCTTTAATGCGTAGGGTACGGGTCTTGCTTTATGAAACTGGGGTTCTTTAGTAACAGTTAAATCTTCAGGAGGGCCATTATAATAACCCAAACTGCCATCAAACAAGGACTTGTGTTTTTCTAGAACTGAAGCTAAGTCCACCCCTGAACATGGGATCGAGTTGACTGGTTGAGGTCCCCCAACAAGTTAGACCAATCAAGTTTGATTTCATTAAGCCAATCACGTCCAAACAAAGGACTAGACCCAGTTGGTACTATAATAAGGGGTAAGTCATGAGAAGTTCCAGAATACTTAACCTTGACTTGGATCTGACCAAGGGGGTGAATTCTTTCCCCTGTGTACGTGGACAGTATTACAGTTGTGGATTCAAGGGGAATGTGCCCACAATAATTAGTGTAAAAACTCTCAGGTGCCAAGGAATAGGCACACCCAGTGTCAAGCTGCATAGTAATATTGTTCCCTTCAATAGTCAATGGGACTTTAATGTCATTTGAAACGGAATTTACTTCAACAACTGTGAACAAGTCATCCCCTAGAAATGTCTCTGAACTATCATCTTCATCAGCATGAAGGGCATGAACTCCTGAGCTTTTCAAACATGCTCTTGCTATGTGCCCTTTTACTTTACAGGTATTACATACCTTGTCTCTATGCTTGCAATCCTTTCTTGAATGATTTCTAGCACCACAGCTGTAGCATTTATACCCTTCAGGCCTCTTAGAATTAGGGTGTGGTTGTCCTTGAATGGTTGTCTAGTGCCTTGGTTTCTAGAAGTAGAACCTTTGCCAGTTTCCTTTGAACCCCTGACTGCATTAACTGGCTGTGTCCCTTGAGCTGGTTTCTTAAACATCAAGGTTTCTTTAAATGCAGCTTCATCAGCCACTGCAATCTTCAGGGCCTGGTCAAAGGTGAGCGATTCTTGCCCAAGCAATTTCTTCTTCGTAGTTTCATTTCTAATACCGCTGATAAGTTGATCACGTAAAGCCCTCTCAAGAAAAGTTCCAAAATTACAATCAGTAGCTAAGTGCCTCAACCGAGCACTAAACTCAGTAACAGTTTCAGACTCTGTTTGGAAACAGGAATGGAACTTATAAGAACCGGCTACCTCTAGGCTCTTGGGTCGATAGTGGTTACTGAGCAGTTCGCATATTTCAGAAAAGGTTTTCTCCTTGGGATTCGCCGGAGAGCATAAGTCTCTCAGAGTTCCATAGGTTTTAAAACCTATCGTAGATATCAATACCGCAACTTTTTCTTGTCTGCGGCTAGCTTGGCTTCCTGTGAATCTGTAGAAGAGGTTTCGCCAATATTATTTACGAAAAGAAACTGTTCCAGCCTTTCCAAATAGGAGGCAAAGGGCTCTGAATGGTTGTATTCGCCGATGGAGCCGATGAACGTCGCTGCCATTTTGCAAGCGATAAAACAGTAGTAAACTCGAGGAAAAACTTGTAGAAAACACGTACAATTGTAAAACAATTCCTTAGGAAGTACTAGATCCCATCCTCGTCGCCAAAAACTGTTGAATCCAGGGGAAGTATCCCAGTGAAAGTATCAATAACGTGAGAGAATCTCAACAACAAACATGTGCTTTACTCTCTCTCTCTATCGCGCATGCGCGCGCTAATAATACACAGGGTTACCAATATATCCACAGGGTTACCAATACATAACACAAGATACTCTAATAGTATCACTCTGCCCTACTTTATCTATCCAAAAAATATTGGTCAGAATTTTAAAATTATCTTGTGTGTATTTATTATTAATTGAGAAATAGTCTGTTGAAGTTTTAGGATATTTGTGAGTATTTTATGTAAAACATACGTACAGATGAAGTAACTTTCGGATTCTTTTTCCCTAAACAAAAGACATAATCGAATCTTGCACTGCTATGTATTATTACATGAATATGGATTTTAGAAAGTAATAAAAATGTCTTTTTAGCAATATCTAGATCCAGTGAATGATGGGGGAGGGTCACCATTAATTATGTCACCACATTTTGGAGGGCCAACATTTTTCCTGCATCTTGTCAGGGGAGGGTTTCCAAAAAAACATGTAGACCAAATAGAAATGCACCAGCCCTTCTCAAGTGTATTAAGGCCTGGGTCAGCCCAGAAAATCGACATTACAAAATTTCAAATATCTTTTCTAATCATTAATGATGGAGCATGAAATTTTCAGGATAGTTAACATTCATCGAGTGAAATGTTTTAGTATGGAATTTCAGCTGATACACTCGTCAGGTGACCAGTCACATGACATTTTCACTTTTCAAAGTTTAAAAATTTCTCCGGTGGTGAGTTTCACTCCTTTTGAAAAGTTACTAGCTAATAATATTCTCTCTTTGGGTTCTACATAGTGACGTTTTTACATGTGGAAAACGTTTGCTCCTTTAAGGTGCTTTAAGGGGCTGGTATATTAATTAGGTCACGTGACCTGATTCCGACCCTTATATCTCGTTAACAGTAAATAAAAGTTCAGCAGCCAAAACGGTACTATGTTTCTATTGCCGAGGTCTATCCATTTTCACCAAAGCTCTATTGTAAAGATGTTTTCTCCATCACCGGAAAAGCAATTTACTGTTTTGTCACGTGACATACCTTGTGACGTCACTCCGTACTAAGTTATAGCACCAAAATATTAAGTTCGTCCAGTTTTATCACTGTGCCAAAAATTAGCCTTCCTAAAATAGATTAAAGCAATTTAAGGCACATTTTGCGTTTTGGGGGCTAGCCCCAAGCCCATTTTGAATCCCAGGCCTTAATGTGCTTGAGTTCCCCCTCTAATTTATGACCCTTAGTTGTTATTGCACAGTGCACACACAGTTTGGTTTAGACATAGCTTTTCATACCCTTGTCCCAGGGTGAAGTTTTCCGTGTTTTCGAACCAAGTTTCAAGTCGTATTGGGTTATATTTCAATGGTAGTTTGTTTATACTTGCTGCAGGTCGACCTCATAGGATGATCTGTTTCTTGCTGAAACTTCACCCTGGGGACACTGACTAGGATTCTCAGTTCTATCAATCAAAGGCGGACCTTCAGGGCCTTGGATGATGATTTAGCGCCTTCTCATTGGCAGCAGGATTAGTTCCAGAACAAAATCGTGCCAATCATCTCCCTTGAATAATACAATGTCATTCCAGAACTAAACCTGCTGCCAATGAGAAGGCGCCAAATGCGTCATCCAATGATAGGAGGCCCCTGAAGCCCACCTTTGGGACTGACATTTTTGATTGATAGAACTGAGAATCCTAGTGAGTGTCCCCAGGTGAAGTTTCAACAAGAAACAGAGCAAGACTAGAATCACTGAGGCAAAACGAACTACCATTGAAATCACCCAAATACGACTTCAACTTGGTTCGAAAACACGGAAACTTCACCCTGGGACTTCACCCTGGGACCAGGGTAAGCTTTTCATGACTATTTATGCAATTAAAAAAGGTATAACTTTCATTGAGTTGGTGTGATACAAATCATGTAGCACCCCTATTAGTGATACCCATGGGAATTTATTTTGTTTTGATTAATTGCTCTAGATTTCCATGAACTGATGGAAGATTTCTCATATGAATCTCCATCTTCATAATCCATAAACTTATTGTTATGTGTAATGCATGGTACATGACATAGATAGTACTGACTGTGTGTGGTTCCAAAAAATATCCCCCCTCCATGGAAGGGATTGGAAACACCAGAGTGGTTGGGGGGTCAACTATCCTGACTTTTTCCATACAAATACTATATTTTATTTTATTTATTTATTTATATATATATATATATATATATTTTTTTTTTTGGGGGGGGGGGGGTACTTTTCAACACCATTCCATGGGAGGGGGATGGATATTTTCTGGAAGGTCAAACAATGCCAGATTATCAAATACTCATCTCCCATGGTGGGTTTCGCACACATGGAAGGTAGTTTTTTTTATTTCAAGGGGGTGGGGGAGAGGACTGGGGAATTTCAGCACTGTTTTCAATAAAGTGTTGGCCCTCCTTGCATTTTTAGGGAAAACATCTTGCCCCCCATCTGCAGGGGTCTAGGAAAGGTACAAACCTCCCCCCACCTTGGTATATGTTTTGTTCCAAGGCTTCTGAGAAGACTATGCATCATGAAAAAAGTGTATATATAAAATAGTAGTTTAAGTTATGAACTAGGAGGTATTAAATGGACAATTAATTAAATGGAAAGTAACATGTAAGAGAATGGTGTGCCTCCCCTGAAAAGCTTTCATATAGGTATGGCCCTACCCTTGTGCCTCCCTACCCCCACTCCCCACCAATCAAGAAAAAAAACGTTCCTTCCCTTACAATTGGAATTTGCAATAAATTTTACACAGAAATTCGTCAAAATACCAAAATTGACAACCAACTACAGTTTCTGAATTTCTCTGCTTATTCATGTTGGGTATTTACTGGGGTGACACATTTTAATAAAAATACACTGAACATGTAATAATATGGTACATGTATGGTATGTATATGTTGAAAAATTAAAACAGCTCATGACAAAGAAAAGCTTTTCTCTTTTTTACACTGTTGCACCTTGTTAGAATTATTCCATTGTGAGGGGCTAGTACCTAATTTTTTTTACCTTTCTTTCGTGCTTATTTTCATCTGTATCTCTGTATACTGCACATATTTAGAGACATTTTTCTGAAAAGATTATTATAGTGACAAACCATGTACACAACCGGGAGCTCCGCTTTTAGCCAGTGGCTAAATCTATATATTAGCCAGTGGCTAAATCTATTTTTACTTGCAGTTCTTTTCGAGATGGAAAACCGGGTGAAAATGTTATCTCTTTGCATGGTTTCTGGCTGTACAAGTTGAGTAAACTAAACAGATAACAGATGTAATGCTTCAGACATCAAGAAAAATTACTTGAAAACAATCTAAACGGGAAAGCAGAAAAGAACCGCGGCCTCGCCGCTTCTTCTCACGGTTATCGCACAGGCAAAAGTTCATGAAGGACTATAAATGTATGCACTAAGCTGATGAATTTGGTGGCTACGGATGGATTAGGGTAGCATAAAGGATTTACAACGAAGTACCAGGACTATGTGGATGATTTGATTTCTAATTTGGTACACTGACAATGAGATGAAGTTCGCTACTACAACAGGAAGGCGAGAATGAAAGTTTGTCAAAAACTTTACAACGTGTTCGCCGAAAAAAACTGAACACATAAGTTATACAACTCGGTAATGCCTGGTGCACACTTGCGACATAACGACATAAGAAAAATATCACGCGAACAAAATTTAGTGGTTTCAAAACGTTGAAGTCCACAAATAATAAAATAAAATTGCTTTGGTGAAGTAATCGAATGATAATCCATGGAAAATATTGATTGCTTCAATTATTTTCCCGTACTTTTATCGTTGCAACATAACGTCCTTATGTCGTTATGTCGCTAGTGTGCACCGGGCTTAAGCCCGGACTATGTAAGCTTCTTCAATTCCTTAGTCGACATGGACGTTTTTAGTGATGAACTTGTACTTGAACTGCTTGAATGAAGCACGACTTGAAAGAGTTGATCAGGCGCGTTTATTAAAAGGTATACTATAAACGACAGAAGTTTATTGCCTACATTCTATCAACTTTTTGAAGACAAAATGAATGGTACCGGTGCGAAAGGTGTAGGCACTGCATGATGGCACTCTGCGAATCGACAGGAAAACAGCAAGCGTTGTCTAAAATTTTCAGCCAACGGAGCACTGCTTTGATTACATGAAATACAAGGCAGAGGATGGCATCTGCTTCACAACCAGTCAGTCTGGGGCAGAAGTTAGCTTATTAAGTTGTCAATGTTCCTCTTGTAGCGTACTGCTTTGCTCTTTTATTTGCCTATTCATTTGCTGTTCGCTAACAATCATAACAATTTTTAACACTTCGTGGATATATGTACGCCTGCTAGCTTGACACTTCATCGTGTGCTTTGCTATTTTGCACCCTGGCTCTAAATCACTAGACTACATTAAAAATATTTGCTTCATTTTGGCAAAGAAATAAAGTAAAAGCCGTTCTTGTCGTGTCAGAGGAAGATTTCGTATTTCGTGCGCCTGCTGCATGTATGACGTAATTTGTTTACTTCTCTCTGATTGGTTGATTTTTCGCGCTCCTACTTATGAGCTTCTGAATATACCCAATCCACTGATATTTAGTAGTCTGCAGGGGTCGGTTCCTAGAAGGACAGTTAAGAGTTATCGGTGGATAAACGCTTATCCAACAGATAAATCCTGAACAAAACCTATACAACAGATAACTTTATCCATGGATAACTTTATCCAACCTTTCAGGAACCGCCCCCAGGTCTGCCTGTGCTAAAATATTTTTATTTATTTATTTAGAGGATTTCATCTGTACACATATAAAAAAGTTACAATAAAACATATAAGATACTAAAATTGACATTGACAGATGAGGGGCAAACTAACGGACACGAAGTCCCAAAAAAAGTAAGTCCCGTTAATTACAAATACAAACACGATCCAAACAATACATACTTCTAATACTACAAAGGTTATGAATGATAATAAAGAGAAGAGAAAAAACAGTTCCAGCGCAACTCACGCGCAGCAGTTTGTGTTGTTCATCGATCTACAATAGGGGCAGATCGATTTCCATGTACGCACCCGCTGGGGATGAAAGTCACTGTTCAGTTTTTCAAAAAAGTACAACTTCACACGGTCCTTGAAGATGGCTGTAACTAGAAGACTGCCTAATTGAAAGAGGGAGATTATTCCATATTGGTACGATTCTATTAAAAAAGGAGTCTCTAAAAAGAGAAGTGCGGAAACGCATGGATAGGTCTGAGATTAAGGACATTAAGGTTAGTGAGTGCTCTTCTAGTGCGCCCACTAGACAAAGAAAAATGACCATTGTTCTGGAAATCTACTAAACTATTCAGACATTTTAACCCCTTAGTCAAATTTTTATTTGATGCATGTAATTCCCTTTTGATAATGTTTGGGGAAAACTTCGGCTGATTTTATTCTGTATCAACATCGATGTACATGTATCAAAAATCCAGCGACAGACAACGTTCCAACAAATTCGGAATGCCTGTTTGTTTTGTACCGCGCGAGATAGGACTGGGCTGACTGGAAATAGCCACGTGACCTTGTTCCTTTCGCGCGCAATGTTTACATGGCGGACCGCGTAGGAGAAGAAGAGCTGAAACTGGACTTCCTTCCAAAAAATCTCAGAAGATCCTTACTGGATTTTCAAAAAACTGGCGTGAAGTTCGTATTAAACAATGGAGGAAGGTATGAAATCGAATTCAAGTGTATTTAAAACTTAATGTGAGTGAAATTTGGATTATTCTCAAATCGGAAAGTTTGCGCGTGTGTTCCCGTGTGTTGTGAATGTGTGATTTCCCCTCACGTGTCTTAGGAATGAGCTCATACTTTATGTGGTGTTTTGAATATTCAGATCTACGGTAGCTGGACTAGATTGCAAAGCGCTCTACAAAACGCTCACTGATAATTGCAGATCATCTATAAAATATCGACTGCGAACTGCCGTGACACTTACTGCATGGTAGTTTAGTGTTTCTCCAGCTCGTTCTTAATATTCATGAAATTGACTGCAGACTGTGATGATACTTTATCTAAGGCCTGTTTCAAACGTCGATCTTTAGCCGCGTCGAATCCAATTCAGCAGACCGGTTTTCTCCGTTTCACAACCAAAGAAAGAATAAACAAGAAAAACAAACTTTACATTCCTTTTTGTTCTGCCATGGACCCGGCTTGTGCAATCGTTAAATAATGGTAATAGGCCACTTGCACTAACTAGGTCACGTGACTCCAACTACCTCTTAACGAGGTGCTTTGTCAAAATCAATTCCAGAAATACAAATAATCAATTGATATTGGTCAGAAACTCAAGTTTCAGCATAAAATCTCTAGCCTGGAGCAAATGGCAGCAAGTTTAATTTTCAAGATTTTACACAGAATGTTCGGATTTGGGTCACATGACCCAGTTAGTGCAAGTGGCCTATTGAACTGAGTGGAGTGCAATTTGGTCTGAAATCATACACGTGATTTCACATTTGAAATCACAAGTATGATTTCAGACCAAAATTGCACGACACGAAGTTCAATTACCACTTTATTATATCCATTTTGAAATCACATTCTAGAGGCCCAGAGGATTCTTTCATTTTATTTTCTCGAAACCGGAAATGCCTCACAATAACATTGTATGCAAATCGAACTCACTATATGCAGAAATTGTCATGTGACAAACAAAATGATTTCAATCACTCATCTGCAAAGTTCATTCAGAGTTGAGATCACTCATGTTTAAAATCACACCATACACAATTCAACAAAGTAATCGTCATTGTCTGACACAAGGAAGGAATGCTCGTCTCTTTTATTGCGGCCTTGGAGATGGAGTGGAAGAGTGGAGTTGGAGACGTATAAATATTGAAGTTTTGCGATGGAACTGACTTTGCTGGGCGAAAGCTGACTTGCGATGGCTTAAAAACCAAAACTTGACTGCAAATTATGCTTGGAAGCCATGAGCTGTATTGCTAGATTTCATCGCTTGCTGCATCTGGCTGTGGATGGTAGTGTTCTTTGTGTTTGAAGAGAGTGGAGTTTGATAGATATGAGCAGAGGTGATTCTCAAGATGGCGGCATCGTTTCACTATCAGCTGTGAATCTGCGGAACACTTTCATCCAGCTTTGTGTTAACTGGGAAGTGTTCTTATTGATCACTTTAGACTTCAGCTCTTAACTACCACATTGTCTACGAAAAGCATGTAAAATCATCATCTTTTCATTTTGTGGAATTTGCTGTTGTTTGTTTTCGGTGGACTCTGATTCCTGGAGATTTTGGACCAGAATTTTGCACCAGACTTGCTGGATTATTCCCTTGAAAATCATACATATTGTCGTGAAACTGAAATCATACTCTGGAAAATCGACAGATAAAAAGGTATACTGTAAATATTTAAAGTTTATCCATAGTTTTGTCTTTGTTTCTTGTTTTTCTTTTCAAGCAGAAGAAGAAAAGGGGAGAATTTCCCCAAAAATTGCAGGAAGATGGTTTTCCTGTCATTATTTTCCTGTAATCTGACTGGTCAGTGCCTTTTAACCCTGAAATCTGATTGGCTGATTGATTTTGGTGCTTCATTTTGATTGGCTAAGAAAAAGATGCAATTTAGACTCAAAAGGATGCGATTTGGGAATAAATCGCACTGTTGTAAGCCAACCAGATTGCAGGGATTGACAGTGATTTCAAAATGGATATAATAAAAATCAATATCGAAAAACCGATTGATAAATCGAAATGAATCGATAATCCTTAATTAATTAATATCGATAGTATCAGATGATTGATATTAATCAATACTTACAAAATTCTTCCAAATGAAGGCTATCGATTATATCGATTTTATCTGTACCTATGGATCTGTGCAAGAGAGAATAAAAATAGTGTTAACCCACAAAAGGAGTGCCCACATAATAAACCTATATTATATTTAGTATTGCCTCGAGTCGCTGTACTTTTTATGTACATATACACCATGTGTATGTTTCTAGTTGGCGCAGATTTGGCTGCAAAAACTGAAGTGGCATGAGCGCTTATTCCAGCAGACATGTTGTTTTCATTTCACAGGAAGTGAATCTTTAGCGCACGGCAAATGAGTTTTGCCGCGGTATGCGTTTTGCCGCGGTGTTTGGGCTGTGCCAGAGACTAACAGTATGTATGATGGACGAGTTTTATAATAAAATTGTGAGAATTGGCGCAGCATTTCACTACTACAAGTTAATTGTGTATTATCCATAAACATTATTCTTGACTGCGGCAATAAAAGCTACTACTAGTTTTGGTGGTGGCTTAGGTTTTACGTTTTGTTTGCACATTGGAATTAAAAAACGTTTGTTAAACCTCTCAGACTCATCTTTAGTTCTTTTCATATTTAATCGATAAATCAATATAAATCGATCAGATTGATTGAGAAATAGATAATTATCGATTATCCTCACAATTTTTTTCTTATCGATTGCTATCGATTATCGATACAATTAACTAATTTTATCAATTGGAATCGATTAATATTGATTCTATCGTTTGCACACGCCGGGCATGGGTCATATAGATTTAGCTTACCTTTTGCGCTAGACAAAGTGTCCCCTAAGCTGCAAATGAAATTTCTAGCAGTTGGATTCGACGTGGCAAAAGTTCGACGTCTGAAACTGGCCTAACATGTCTATTGAGTGGACCGGTATTTGACAATACAATGCTTAAATAAATTACTCAAGTCATCTCATAATACACTAGTCAGTGGAAAGCCCCACACCCCCCTACCCGGTGAATACCAGGGCATAGTGGGGGTTAAATTCGCTCTCGCGCTCTAAATACAAAGATGGTTGTGACGTAATTAATTTACAGAATGATTGACAGATTATTTGACACCCTCCCGGGCCAGCAAAATCTAAAGAGTTGATAAAAGTATAGGTTTTAAAGTCTTACATTGTCTTAGGAAACAGTTATATGTAATGTTTACAAAATGAGCTGGAGTGTTTTATCAGCAGATAGAAACACGAGGTGAAGCCGAGTGATTCTATCTGCTGATAAACACGACAGCGAGTTTTGTAAACTACTTCTAAAACGGTTGCCAGTAATAATTCATAATTCCAAGCTAGTTCAAAAAAGGAAATAACTTTGTGAGAACTACTTCTTTGAAATCGAGAATAAGAAATCTGATATAGACTGGCTTCAAGATGCATTGTTTAGCTATTTTGAAATGGCAAACAAAAGATTGACAACGAGAGCTTTTCATTACGAATAGTGTATTTAGAGAGGTGTTCCGAATAATTGACATATCTTCTGTGTTGGGACAAAAGGTCTGTTCATAATTACATGACTTTCAAAAAGAGAAGAACTCCCTTTGGAATAGCTGTCACTTTTTTACCTATAATTATGATGAGCAAAGAAATGCCATTCAAATGTCATAGAAAGAAATGAATGTATTAGCGATAACCAGCGATACCTATAATAATGCTAGGGCTTTCTGATTGGCTTTTGTAAAGAAAGTGCTATGTCATTAGTTTTTGGGGCAGTGTTTCCTATTGTTTTTTATTCTTTTTATGATTCAAATTTCTTTGACAAAATTTTCTTTGTCATGCGCGTAATGCATCATATGCAATTTGCCCATTCATTCTCGGTTAACAAAGCAGTGCGGTTCGGACTCGCCAAGTAGAGTAACTTGGACGGGTGAGTTAATTCGTTTATCTGTGCATGATTTTGAGCCCAATTCAACTCAAGTATTGCCAAATAATTGTCAAAGATGTCCGTTTTGGCTCGTTTCACGAAATCTTCACAGAAGGGTGGTCGGCACTGCCGCGAGTCGTTATTGGATGTTTAAATCATGGCCACCGAAAATTAATAAATGTGATAATGAACTATCGTTTTACAAAATGCACGTATTCATTTCTAACATGCGTTCTTTTTTCGTAGGTTACGGGAAAAGGTGGAAATCATGACCACAGAGCGTTTGTAAGAGATGGGGTCTCCATGAATATTATCGGGGAAACATGCTGTTCTGGTGAGTTGTCCTATCATTACTGATGCTCAGTGAGCCAAATTGATAGAGGACTGTGCTCACTGAACTGGATCTGATATAGAACTCTGACGTCACCGGAGTTCTATATCAGATTCAGTTCAGTGCGCAGCAGTTCTATATTGTTTCTGGCTGATTGAGCACCATTATGATATGGCAACCAATCAGAACAGCTGTTCCCTGAAAATATTCATGGACTCCCCAAAATGCTAATTTCTATCGGAGTATACAAACGGCCTTCATGGTCCTGATTTCCATTGTGTTTGCCTGATTGACTATTCATGAGTTTTAGAATTCAGTTTAAATAATAGTTATATCTCATTGTGTTCGTAGAGCTCTTTGATTTTTGAGTTGCCTGTTTAGCGGCAGTACGTGATGTACGATTTTCTCATATGATGACTTCTGGAACGTCGTCACTCTTCTTATCTGCCTCAATTGTTCATCAAACATCTCAAAGGGGTATAATCTTTCTATTGGTCTTGAAATGTGTTTCCCATTGCTTGTTCGTAGTGTAACGGAACGCACTTGTCCATCCTTACCAGGGTGTAACTTTACGACGATAGCTGATTTCCACTGGCTGTGTGGTGTATTATCATGAATTAGCACAATTTGTCCTTTGGCCACTAGTTGTTTAGGTGTCGTTTTGACTTTCTGTGACGAGTGATATTCTCTCAGATTCGTTAGGTATTCATTGCGCCATTGCTTCCAAAATATCTGCATTAGCTGTTGATGGTACTTTGCTCTCTTGGTTAATTCGCTTGCGGATGGTTCTTGTGGTTTGTAGTCTTCTTCTGGATCGCTTTCTGGATCAGGGAGTGTTAGTAGACGGTGACCACAGAGGAAATGAGATGGAGTCAGGGGTGGCCCGTCCTCGATGTCTAGATATGTATATGTCAAAGGTCGACTGTTGAGTACAGCTTCAATTTCTGCTAGGATAGTCTGTAGTTCCATTGTGTTTAGAGAGGCTTTTCCGATTGTTTTCTTTAGTCGTCTTTTTACTAGTCCGATCATTCTTTCATAAAAGCCTCCCCACCATGGGGCCCTCTCAGTAATGAACTCCCATTTGATACCATGGTTTGTTAGAAATTGTTGACACTCCGCTGTTTCTAGAATTTGAGTTTTCAGTGCTTTTAGTTCTTTGGAACTCGCCTTGAACGTTTTGGCGTTATCTGAAATTATCTGGTATTCCTCTTCTGCTTATAAATCTTCTGAATGCTCTCAAGAATGCGTGAGCAGTATTGTCTTCGACTAGCTCAAGATGAAGTGCGCGTACAACAGCGCATGTGAAGAGGCATGTGTAAACTTTGGATATTTTTCGATCAGCGTCTCGTACGTATAAGGGACCTGCGTAGTCTACTCCTGTGATTTGAAATGCCTGAGTTCCGCTAAGTCTTGATTTCGGTAATGGAGGAGTGATGACTGAGCGAAAAGGGGATCCTTCGACTTTCTTGCATTTGACGCATTGGCTAGTTAACTGTTTGACTGTTTGTCTACCTTTGGGAATCCAATAGTTTTGTCTTAGCTGTGTTAAGGTTTCTCGAGTGCCACCATGCATGACAATCAAGTGGGTTTCTCGTACGATTAGTGTGGTTAAGTGACTCTTTCTTGGTAGCAGGATTGGAAACTTTGTCTTGTACTGTAGTGGAGCGTGTTGTAGTCGCCCATGGCAGCACAACAATCCATCGTTTTCATCTATATAGAGACCGAGTTGGTGCACAATAGGGGGAAGGTTACCGTTCTTGCTGCTTTGGAGTTTAGTTATAATGTTAGCATAATGGTCTTGCTGAGAAGCTTTAAGGAGGCTGTTTAGTGCTTGTTTTCGTTCTGTAGCAGCAATCTCGAAATTGACTCCAGGTTTCTTCGTCAACTTCTTAGCAAATTGGGTAACGACCGCTGTGATGCGTACTGCTTTGTTTAAGGTACTATACCTTGTAATGTCGATTACATCTAGTAGATTTGTATTTAGCTTCTCTGTGCTCGTCAGATTAGAGCTCATAGATATATCTTTGTCTTCTCCAGTTCATAGTCTTGTAGCTGATCGTCATCAGCTCGTGGCCATTCGTTTTCAGGCATCGTGAGCCAGGAGGGTCCGTGGCTCCAGTAGTCTAGTTTAGACATGAAGGTTTTAGTATCCATACCTCTTGTTAATAGATCAGCGGGGTTTGACATTGAGGGACAGTATCTCCAAGTAGAGTCTTTAGTCTTTTCTCTGATTTTTTGGATTCGCGATTGGACGAATTGTTGCCGCAATGGCTTGGGGGATTTTATCCACGAAAGGACGATTTTAGAATCACTCCAAAGTATTGTTTCAGAAATCTGAAATTATTGCGTAAGGGCGATAGATGCTGTGACAAATCGGCTCCAAGCAAAGCAGCGAGTAATTTAAGTCGGGGCAGCGTTTGCGTCTTGACAGGTGCTACTTTGCTTTTAGATATAACAAGGGTAGATTCTGTATTTGAATGCTTAGTAGTTCCTTTGAGGTAAGCTACCGTTCCATAAGCTAGCTGACTACTGTCACAGAATATATGAATTTGAACTGTGTCAACGACTTCAGTGAAGTATGCTCTTGGAATACTAATAGAAACAAGATCTTTTAAGTCGTTTAGCCATCTGGACCATTTTTCCTCAAGATCTTCAGGTAGATCTGTGTCCCATTTTACGTCTCTCTTCCAAAGTTCTTGCATGAATAGTTTAGCTTTCACTGTAACTGGTTCAGCAAATCCTAATGGGTCAAATAGTTTTGAAGATAGACTTAGTGCTGATCGTTTAGTTATTTTCCGTACAGAACAAATTTCTTCGGTCAGTTTTTGAAGAGAGAGTGATATTGTGTCGGCGTCAGCCTTCCAGACGAGTCCTAACACTTTTACAGTTAGCGCAGTACTTGTTCCGTCTTCCTTCGCTTGCTTGTTGATTAGGGTGGAGTTGCTGGTCCATTGCCTTAGGTTCATTCCTGCCTCTTTAAAATGGTGTCTTGACGTCGTCTAGTACTCTATGGCTTGGGAGTCATTTGATGTCCCGGACACCACATTGTCCATGTAGATGGAGTCCTTTAAATCGTGTGATATCCAGTCTTTTCTGTTGTCAAGGTGATGCTGAATTGTCGCATTTAGTAGAAATGGGGATGGTGCAGCTCCGAATAGTACGCGACAAAATCTATAGATTATTATGTTTTCTGGATTGCTAGCTGATTTGTTTGGATCTTTGAGCCACAGGAACCTGGTAGCATCTCTGTCTTCTTCGTTTAGCTCGATTTGCAGGAATGCTTTCTCTATGTCTGCCGTGAATGCAATTTGGTTGACCTGAATTTTAATAAGATTTCTGAAGCTCTTGCATGAGATGGGGCCCGTGTAAAGGCAATCATTTAGACTTAGTGCATTTGGAGACGATTTAGCGGATGCATCGTACACGATTCTCATGGCGGTGCTTAGGCTTTCTTTGAAGACGGGGAAATGGGCCATGTAATGTAGCTTGCTTTGGTATGCTTTAGGGTTTTTCACGATTTCTATAAATCCTTGTTTTAGTTGAGATTGAAGTTGCTCGTGATATTTGAAAATAAGTTCTGGGTCTCGTTTATTCAAGCTGTGGAGAAGGTTGTGTAACCTTTTCTTCGATAGTGCATAGTTAGTGGGTAGTTCAGCTTTAGTGGCTCTCCATGGGAGCTTAACGTTGTATCTACCTGTCTTATTGTTAAACTGTATGGTTTCTTGGAATTTTTTGTGAACGACATTGGCGTCATCGTTGTCAATTTCGGGGATCGTGCTGATCTCCCAGAATTTAGTTAACAAGTGTTCTAGTTTTTCTTCCTCGCATTCATTTATTTAACAATTAGACCTCAAGGCCGAATGTGCTATGGTGAATAGACCATGAGGCCGAAGGCTGAATGGTCTATTGATATCATAGCACATGAGGACGAGAGGTCTAATTGTTTTAGTATAAACCAATTAGTTGGTCGGTTTTGGCAATGAATTCCATTATTTTATGTTGAAAAAATCAAGTTTTCTTGCAAAGAAAGGTGGTGGTTTTGCCAGGCACGGTCTATCACTAATAGACCATTAGTAGCTCAGCCAATCAGAATGCAGGATTTGTAATAGACCATTAGTTGGTTTATACTAATTCTTGATAGAGCATCGCATTAGTGTGATCGCTTCGATTTTTTGAAATTGGGCCCGATATAAGCCATCCAACTTTACTTTCTGTGGCGATCAGAGACTCATTGTTAGACTTTTTCATATTTCCAGTGATAAGTTTAGCAAAGTTGTCGTTGCCTATGAGGATGTCTATGTTTAGATCATCAGCTGCGTCTAGCGAGTCAGCAAGATTCAATCCCTGTAATTCTGTTGGTAGTTCAATGCGTCCGATAGTCACAGGAAAGGTGGACAAATAGTTTGTGTTGCGAGTGCTAATAGGTTAATTTCTTCCTTATCTGTCAGGACGTCTAAAGCAACGACTTCTAGTGATTTTTTGTCACCTTTGATTGAGCCAAATGTTGAAAGGTTTATGCATTCTCTTTACGTAATGGCTTTAGGTTTAGTCTCTCTTTTAGAGTTTTAGTGACAAATGTTCTTTGAGACCCCGTGTCAAATAAAGCGCGGAATGGGAGCTGGGATTTAGGACCTTTTATGGTTAGAATAGCAGACTGCATATAGACATAGTCCTTATTAGCAAGCAGAGCGTGCGTTGTTCCTGTGTGGACCTTGTTTGATCTCCCTCGTTGGGTGTTGTTTGGTTAGATTTTAAATATGGTTGTTTAGATTTCTCAATTTTGGGTGCTGTCGCAAGCTCGTCGTTTTCTTCGCATATCGATGTGTGATGTCTTAGTCTGCATTTCAAACAGCTCCACCTAGATTTGCATTGGCTTTGAGTATGCTTAAAACCAGCGCAGTTAAAACATCGCTTGTGTTTCTCTAAAAATGTGCAACGCTCTTGTACGGTTTTTAGTTTATCGCACTTGTCTGGTTTGTGTGAGCCATCGCAGTACAAACATGATTTTGTTTTGGTTGAGTTAGGCTTTTGAGTTTTCTGCTGTGCATTCGTAAGAAACGCGCTTGTAGTTGGAACTAGAATTTCATCTGATGTGGCCTTATCACTTATTGTGGCTGTATGGATTTTTTCTCTAGTTTCGAGTTCTTTCCTGAGTGCCTTTCTTAATTCGTTTAGAGATTTATCAGCACGTGGGTTCGCTCAAAAAATCAAGCGTGTCAACTCTTCAGGTAGTTTTTTCAAGAGAATTGGTATAAGTAGGTTTCCATACGAATCTGTGTTGACATCTAAGGCTTCCAAACCGAGAATATTTGCTTCACATAGGTCGTGAAACTCCCTTAGTTTATCTACTTCATTCGACGGCATTGGAATGTTTAACAACGCTTCCATGTGCGCGTTTATCAGAACTTGTTCCTGACCAAAACGTTCTTTAAGAATTTCTATTGCTTTCTGGTAGTTGCCAGTTGTCAATTGTAACCCTGAGATTGCGCGCGCTGCGTCATCTTTTAGATTAACTTGCAAATAAGCCATCTTTTCTATGTCTGGTAGTTCAGTATTTTGGTGGACTGTCGCGCTAAAACAATCCCAAAACGTTTGCCAATTGAGTGGGTCACCATGAAACGGCTTGAGACTTATTTTTGGCAGATGAACGTGCATTCTAGTTGAGGGCGTTTGCGGTTCTATTTTTATTGTAACGGTCTTACCGGCGGTTTCTTGTTTTCGATGTACTTGCGTATTTTGATTTTAATTAACGATATGTTGTCCTGTCCTGTTTCTATATCTTCAGGGGTTTCCAGCAGAATTTGAATACTTTGATCCATAGCTGAAATCTCGATTTCTCGTTTAGTAAGGCGCTCTAAGATGGCAGTGAGTTCCTCGGACTCATCAGCTCCTTCGATGGCTAACAGGCGGTCTGCCTTCTTGAAATCTTGGGTGCAGTGGCCTTTGTAGGCTCCTCGGACTGCCTTCAGTCTAGGTACCGTACCGCTCTCGAGTAACGTAACATTATACTCGCGAGCCGCGAGTCAAAAGTCAACACTCGAAAGACTCGCGGCTCGCGAATAATTTTATAATGAGGGGCTCATTAAACAAGTTCACTCGATCCACTCGAAATGCGTTTGCTCGCGAGTCTTGCGAGTGTAGGAAATTTACAGGCGAAGATCAAAAACGTGAACGTTTTCAGCGAGGGGATTCTTTTCATGTTACAAAACTAGAATTTCGCAAGAATTTCCAGACTAACGTTAAAAGATATAGCTACCGTACAAAATAATGAAAGTAATATTTGAAGCGTTCTTCTCGCGTAAGTTTTGTAGGATCTATTTTCGAAGCGAGCGCAAAACTTCGAAGTTTAGGTTTGAATTTGTGCCGGCCTTCAACAACCTTAGCGTAGCGACGAGACGCTAACGTATCGGTGAAATGTTTCGCTGTTTTTTCTTTCCTAGTAATAAGACACTTAATAATAACTATGAAATATTAAAGTACTATTGGTAAGCTTTCTTCTTTCGTAAGTTTTGTGGGGTTTATTTAACGAAGCGAGCGAGAAAACTTGGAAGTTTACTGTAGGTCTGAATTTTTGAATTCGTGCCCGGTCCGTGCTCGGTAATCAACGAACTAGTGAAAAGATGCTAGAATATCGGTGAACTGTTTCGCCGATACCGGTAGTAATAAAACACTCAATAACAGCTATGAAAGTACTTAGGTAAGCTTTTTTCTTTCGTAAGTTTTGTGGGGTTTATTACGAAGCAAGCGAGAAAACCAGGAAAACTTCAAGGCTTTTGAATTCGCTCTATCGGCATTCAACAAACTTAGGAGGTATAATTAATTAGCGACAAGACGCTAAAGCATCTGTGAAATGTTTCAACACTAAAATAATAACTATGAAATAATTAAAGTACTTTATGCAAGCTTTCTTCTGGCGTAAGTTTTGTGTATTTTATTTACGAAGCGAGCGAGAAAACTTTGAAGTTTACCGTAAGTTTGAATTCGTGTCTGCCTTCCGCGACGACGAGACGCCTAAAACATAAACTCGAATTATGCGCTTTCGAGCGCTTGCTCGCGAGTCTTCGAGTGTAGGAAATTTACAGGCAAAGATCAGCCCGTCCAAACCGGTGGAATTGTTTATTATTTCAGAAGGACTTGTGATCGTTTTCAGCGATGGATTCAGCGAAGTCTAGAGAAGTACAGCGCCATAATTCTTAAACGCACATTTGTGTTTGGAGTCTGACTTAGAGCGATAAACAACAACATGGTGTTGAACAAAATTTCCGGCGTCTTCTTAGTACACAACACGTAACTGTAAGAACACGCTACTTCTTCAGTGGAAGCTAGTATGATATTTTTATTTCAAGAACTTCTTTTTAACTGAAGCCTGTGATTAAAAAAGTATATACGGGTGGTCTTCATTGCTGAACCGGTTCGCGATCTTCCGTGTAGTTTCATGTAGTTTTGGTACGATGTTTTTGCTTTGGACGTTCATTGATAAAGTTCACTCGTTTGAACCTAGAGCCGGCCTTTCAGTAGCAAAGAGTCTGGAAGGAAAAGAGTCAGTCACTCGCATTTGCGAGTGACTTTTTGCATATCATGAATATTCAAATGGAAAAATAGTCTAGAATTTTCACTCGCGACTCGCGATTGGAGGTACCCTGCGAGCAGTGATTTCCTCCTCTCTTAGGCCGGCGGCTAGCGAGGGAGAGAAACCACTGCGAGCGACCGTTTGGTTTTCCATCGAGTAACGCAAGTCACATCTGGCGTCACATCTGGCGCTAATGGACATATGGGACTTGACCTTTCGCGTGACAACTTCCAGCTAGACTTTCAGCCAGTTTTCCGTAGTTTTCCATCTCCGAAGTGTTAGAATTTCCTCCAAAACATACAGTTAAGCTTACTATTGCTTGTAGAAATTTATTATGCCGTGTTTGGAGCTTTATTTCTGTGCGAGTTTGCTTTTTCGTGGCTTCTTTGGATTCATGGCGGTTTCAACTGTTGATTAAATATGTCAACACGTACCAGTGTCAAACGGGATTAAAACCGGTTTTACTGCTTTTGAGTTAATTTATTCATCCAAGTTCGAGGACGGCGCTAAACGGTCGCTCGCAGTGGTTTCTCTCCCTCGCTAGCCGCCGGCCTAAAGAGAGGAGGAAATCACTGCTCGCAGGGTAGATTGGAGGTTACGTTAATCGAGAGCGGTACGGTAGATCCTTAGACATCTTTAGATTTGTCTAATACCAAGTTTCGGCACCAGTTTCAGAAAGTATCAGACTGAAACATAGTTTTGAGGTCATTTTACTGATCTTCCTGGTTTACGCTCTCGCGCTCTAAATACAAAGATTGGTTGTGACGTAATTAATTTACAGAATGATTGACAGATTATTTGACAGTATCACGTGACAATCGAACCACGCCTACTTTTACTCTCATCCCAGTTTCAGGCTGAACCAACATTTTTTTGATAAATGCTCTACGGTACCTCGAGATTAACTGATTGCCTACTTGTAACCGAAGTTTAATTAAATTCTACAAGCCCATTTTAGGATTTATAAATCAGGGCTATAATTTATGTAAAATCCAGTGTTATGAATTAACATGGCAGAGTTTGGTACCTCATGGTTGTAAATTTAAAGTTTTTATAGCTCATTCTATTTGTGTATGTTTAAGGAAGGTCATGCCTTTATCAGAATGAAATATTTCTTTGCGATTTCGAAAAGGATACAAATGTAACTATATCAACATTATGGCCCCACCATCAGCTTACTGCGAAATTTGGGGTTACGTTCACTAAATTTGGTCTGATTTAGAAATCGTAGTTTTTTCGCTTCAAAATTTTGGACGACTCCAATAGATCAATGTAAAGTTTGTCTCCAAAGTTTCATATTAATTGAAATCCTCTATGGTTATCAACTGTGGACGCAAAGATCGATAAATATTGGATGGATTCGTGTAGTTTCTGCTCAGGGACTAGCTTTTGTTCTTCGTTCGGCACAAAATCGAATTCCAGTGCGGCACACGTTGATATTCGCACGTGACTGCTCTTCGAATCGTCCCCGACATATGGTAATTAAGTGCATAACAAAAGAACGAAAAACCTAAGAAAATTATTATACATTGGAGACTAGGCAAGCAAGGACAAGCCCATGTGCGCTCCATTGGAATTCGATTTTGTGCCGAACGGAGAACAATAGCAAATCCCAGAGTAGAAACTACAGAAATCCATCCAATATTTACGATCTTTGCGTCCCCAGTTGACAGCCTTAGAGGAATTCAATTGATATGAAACGTTGGAGACAAACTTTACATTGATCTATTTCAGTCTTCCAAAATTTGAAGCGAAAAAAACTACGATTTTTTAAGTCAGACCAAATTCCGTGAATATAGGCCCACATTTCGTGTTGAGCTGATGCGTGGGGCAATTATGTAGATACTTACATTTCTATATTTTTCAAAATAGCAAAACAATATTCAATTGTAATCAAAAGTATGACCTTCCTTGAACAATAACAAATAGAATGAGCTATAAAAAACTTTCATCTATAACCATGAAGTACCAAACTCTGACATATTTATTCGCTACACTGAATTTTACATAAATTATAGCCATGATTTATAAATCCTAGAATATCTTCAGATCGGGCTTGTAGAATTTAATCAAATTTCGGTTACAAGTAGGCAATCAGTTAATCTCGAGGTACCGTAGAGCATTTATCAAAAAATGTTGGTTCAGCCTGAAACTGGGATGAGAGTAAAAGTAGGCGTGGTTCGATTGTCACGTGATACTAACTCCGATCTCCCCCATTTTTGTACTGACATGTATTTCAGTCTATTTGTAGTATGTACCGTATGTTATATTGGCTGCGCAATAGAAATCAATCTGTTTTTATATGAGAGGTTCAAAATTGGTTGGCATGGGTGCAAAATTACTGGGTCGATCCACCTTAATATTCCACGCAGCGTTTTATTGATGTTTCTAAGCGGCACGTACAATGCAAAGAAATTGGCGGCGGGAAGACACAAGTCTAGATTAGACATGGAAACAAGCCTCGCATTGCGGGGAATTAGCAGGCTCAGAAATCTAATGCCCTGCCATTCCCCGGGTAGGGGGGTGCGGGGCTTTCCACTGACTAGTGCATAATCACAATACTGTTATCGGTTGAAGTCTGGAGTCAAACCCTGGAGCCATGTTCAGCACTCTAGAACAGATAGCTGTGGTATACCCAACTTGTGCCAAGGGGACTTGATGTTTATTTGGATAAGGACAAAGCAGAGGCATATTGAATAAGTACCTTGCCCTATATACCACATGTACTATAACAATCCAAGATATCACAATTACCCAAGGTCCCTGGGAAACTGGAGAAACGACAACACTACTTCATCTTTGGTTTGGCACAGAGAGAGGTTTATTTCCAGAGAAACCCTAAGCATACATAATAACTAAATATTCACTAGAAATAAGACCTCTCTGCCCACCATTAGGGCGGGGGGAGGGAAAGAAAACAAGCAGAAGGTTCTACGACGATATTTGTTACCGCTTCAGTTAGAGCGTTTCTCCACCCGACCGAGTCATGACAACTAACTATAACTCTAATGGCTCACATGAGTGGTATCAAATTACCCCTACCCAGAATGCCTTTTGTAATTATGCATTTTAAGCGTTGATCAAAATATGCCAATTACCCAAGGTCCCTGGGAAACTGGAGAAACGACAACACTACTTCATTTTTGGTTTGGCACAGAGAGAGGTTTATTTCCAGAGAAACCCTAAGCATACATAATAACTAAATATTCACTAGAAATAAGACCTCTCTGCCCACCAAACACCCCCCAAACCAAAAAGGAAGGAGAAGTCGAGACGAAGCAAAACGTATGTAGAAAGGAATAGAATAAGACTAGAAAAAAAAAATACTACACGGGAGCCACAAGCGGTATCCCGATAAAGTGGATAGTGTCCGTGCAAATGAGGAAGACCCCGACCTGAGTTCCGACAATATAAACTACCGGAGAGATTATCAGAACTCAGCGTAGGAACGCGACGACTGAAATATAACTGACTTAATTACAACTGGTTCATCAACTTCCGAAAAATAACTTCAAAGGAGTTCAACACGCGTGAACATCCAATGTGATACCAGCAGAGTCTAGTACGTAAGCAGTCTCCATGACTGAACCATTAACATCATTTAAATATGGGCGACAGCCCTGTAACAATAATATCAGCTGAATCCAATACGTTTAAGCAGTCTCCATAACGGAACAAAGTTATTGAAACATGGGCATCCTTCGCGACAACCTTGGAGAGTCCAACAAACACACGGGAACGTCATCCCGGTAAACTTTAGACTCTTTAAAACATGGGCATCATCCGCGACAACCTTGGATAGTCCAACAAACACGCGGGAACGTCATCCCGGTAAACTTTAAACTCGTTAAAACATGGGCATCCTCCGCGACAACCTTGGAGAGTCCAACAAACACGCGGAAACGTCATCCCGGTAAATTTGAAAGTCATTAAGACGTGGGCACCTCCGCGACAACCTTGGAGAGTCCAACAAACAGACAAAAACATTGTCCAGCTAAACTTTAAACTCGTGAAAAACATGAGCATCCTCCGCAACAGCCTTGGAGAGTCCAATTAACACACGGACGCATCATTCCGGTAAACTTTAAACTGTTACGCTAATCGGGAGCAAAGCCCGATAAGCTCTAATCTTATACCCTGTGTGGGAACTGTACCCCTTAAACTATGCAACGAATTACACTACACAAAAGCATGAAACCGTTAAACGATGAAACTAAAAATACATACGACATGCAAACTTCATTACTACACTGGCATAAGTTCGAAGTGCAAACACTGAAGTAGAAAATTATCTAATAAATTCCTAAACGTCACAACGGAAAGAGAAGTATCGACCTACCAAACTAGAAACATCCAAGAAAAACTAGAAACATCTAAAATTGAAACAGCACGAATAGAAAAACGAATTTCAAAACTTAAACAACATGAAAACAGGCACGTCCCTGATGAAAAGGACTGGAAAGGGCAGGAATAGTGGACATTGAAACGCACACAAAGCGAATAGAAAAGTTAAATATAGTGTCAAAACGTGAACACTTCGAATAGAAAACCGTGTGTTTGTTTCAAACCGCACACAAAACGAAAAGAAAACTAGAACGACACAAATCGAAAACCGTAAGGTAATTTCCAAACGTAAACAACGCGAACGCAATGAAAGCGAAAAAGGCGCGAATAGAAAACGAGAATAGTCATTCAAAACATTACAACGTGAGAAATAAAGTAAGATAGTACTGAAAACGTAAACGACCGAATGGAAAGGTAGAATCGTAACATAACGGAAACGGAAACAATGCGCACAAAACTAGAATTGTACGTTCAAAACGTGAACACCGCAAATAGAAAACAAGTAATTTCAAAACGGCGAACAGACAACAGAAAAGTAGAACAGTAGAATAGAATCGTAATATAACAACAACAACGTTGTTGTCTCTACTACACTGGTAGAGGGCCTTTAGGATTTTTAGGATTCTTAGGATTTTTAGGTTTCCTAAACAATACTTTTAGTATTTTTAGGATCCTTGTCTGTACTACATTGATAGAAGGCCTTTAGAATTTTTGGGTTTTTTAGGATTCTTAGGTTTCCTAAACAATACTTTTAGGATTTTTAGGATCCTTGTCTCTACTACTTGATAGAGGGCCTTTAGGATTTTTAGGTTCTTTAGGATTCTTAGGATTTTTAGGTTTCCTAAACAATACTTTTAGGATTTTTAGGATCCTTGTCTAAACTACACTGGTAGAGGGCCTTTAGGATTTTTAGGTTTTTTAGGATTCTTAGGATTTATAGGTTTCCTAAACAATACTTTTAGGATTTTTAGGATCCTTGTCTCTACTACATGGATAGAGGGCCTCTGGGATTTTTAGGTTCTTTAGGATTCTTAGGATTTTTAGGTTTCCTAAACAATACTTTTAGGATTTTTAGGATCCTTGTCTCTACTACATTGATAGAGGGCCTTTAGGATTTTTAGGTTTTTTAGGATTTTTAGATTTCCTAAACAACACTTTTTACGATCCCAGACTTTTTACGATCCCAGACTTTGCGGTTTGAGAACGACGAATAATTAGACTACACCGTTTTCAAACGAAAACGGATACGTTTTGCTCCGTTTTCAAAAATATTTGCGTCCACGCATATCGTATTGTTTTCGCCGTTTTTGGTGATCGTTTTCGGCGTTGTAGTGTGGACGATAGCCATATCTGGAGCAAAAAGTGTCCGTTTTCATTTCAAAACTGTGTAGTGTGGACGGGGTCTTAATGTTTGACTAGTGGAAACCATATTTGTCAGAACGTAGAATAAGTTATATTATCGTCAACTGAAATGAAGTTGTTTATAAATGATGTGAGACGCTAGTCAGCGTGTGATTTGGATTATTGAGTTGCGGTTTGAGAAGGAGGAATAGTTGTTGGACTAGTGGAACCCATATTTGTCAGAACGAAGAATTGAGTGATATATGGACAACTGAAAGGAAATGTTTATAAATGATGTGAGACGCTATTCAGCAGCGTGATTTCGATTAGTTTGCGCTTTGAGAACGAGGATATTTAATGACTAAAAATCCTAAAAGGTGGTACCCATATTTGTCAGAACGAAGACTAATTTCTAATCGACAATCACAGACTTTGCGCTTTGAGAACGATAATTTTAAGACTAGTGGAACCCATATTTGTCAGAACGAAGAATAAGTTATATTATCGACAACTGAAAGGAACTTGTTTATAAATGATGTGAGACGCTAGTCAGCAGCGTGTGTTTATAAATGATGTGAGACGTTAGTCAGCAGCGTGATTTGGATTAGTTTGCGCTTTGAGAACGAGGAATAATTGTAGGACTAGTGGAATTGTCCATAATATCAGTTATTAGTCGTTCTGACAAATGGATTCCACTAGTCAAACATTACTTATTCGTCGTTCTCAAAGCGCAAAGTCTGTGATTGTGAATTATACCTTATTCTTCGTTCTGACAAATATGAATTCGACTAGTAAATTCACAGCATTAACGTGCCGCATACTATAACTTATCTTCGTTCTGACAAATATGGATTCCACTAGTCCTACAATTATGTAGTAGAGACAAGGATACTAAAAATCCTAAAAGTATTGTTTAGGAAACCTAAAAATCCTAAGAATCCTAAAAAACCTAAAAATCCTAAAGGCCCTCTATCCATGTAGTAGAGACAAGGATCCTAAAAATCCTAAAAGTATTCGGTTTAGGAAACCTAAAAATCCTAAGAATCCTAAAAAACCTAAAAGTCCTAAAGGCCCTCTATCCATGTAGTAGAGACAAGGATCCTAAAAATCCTAAAAATATTGTTTAGGAAACCTAAAAATCCTAAGAATCCTAAAAAACCTAAAAATCCTAAAGGGAGCATAAGTTATGATTTTTAGGATATCTTTAGGTCTTTAGTTAGTAGACATAAGGATCCTAAAAATCCTAAAAGTGTTGTTTAGGAAACCTAAAAATGCTAAGTAAACTAAAAAACCTAAAGGGAGCATAAGTTATGATTTTTAGGATATCTTTAGGTTTTACTTAGTAGACACAAGGATCATAAAAAATCCTAAAAGTGTTGCTTAGGAAACCTAAAAATCCTAAGAATCCTAAAAAACCTAAAAATCCTAAAGGGAGCATAAGTTATGATTTTTAGGATATCTTTAGGTCTTTAGTTAGTAGACATAAGGATCCTAAAAATCCTAAAAGTGTTGTTTAGGAAACCTAAAAATGCTAAGTAAACTAAAAAACCTAAAGGGAGCATAAGTTATGATTTTTAGGATATCTTTAGGTTTTACTTAGTAGATACAAGGATCCTAAAAATTCTAAAAGTGTTGTTTAGGAAGCCTAAAAATCCTAAGGAACTAAAAAACCTAAAGATCGTAAAGGGAGCATAAGTTATGATTTTTAGGATATCTTTAGGTTTTACTTAGTAGACACAAGGATCCTAAAAATCCTAAAAGTGTTGTTTAGGAAGCCTAAAAATCCTAAGAAAACTAAAAAACCTAAAGATCCTAAAGGGAGCATAAGTTATGATTTTTAGGATATCTTTGGGTCTTTACTTAGTAGACACAAGGATCATAAAAAATCCTAAAAGTGTTGCTTAGGAAACCTAAAAATCCTAAGAAAACTAAAAAACCTAAAGATCCTAAAGGGAGCATAAGTTATGATTTTTAGGATATCTTTAGGTTTTACTTAGTAGACACAAGGATCATAAAAAATCCTAAAAGTGTTGCTTAGGAAACCTAAAAATCCTAAGAAAACTAAAAAACCTAAAGATCCTAAAGGGAGCATAAGTTATGATTTTTAGGATATCTTTAGGGTTTTACTTAATAGACACAAGGATCCTAAAAATCCTAAAAGTGTTGTTTAGGAAGCCTAAAAATCCTAAGAAAACTAAAAAACCTAAAGATCCTAAAGGGAGCATAAGTTATGATTTTTAGGATATCTTTGGGTCTTTACTTAGTAGACACAAGGATCATAAAAAATCCTAAAAGTGTTGCTTAGGAAACCTAAAAATCCTAAGAAGTTATCATTTTTAAGATTTCTTTAGGTCTTTAGGTTTTTTAGGATTCCTAAAAATCCTAAAGCCATTCCATTTCTGGATATATGTGCACAATGAACAGAAAATAGAAAAATTAGAATAGTGATGAAAACGTGAACAACGCAAAGACAAAACTGACGTGATTTCGAAACGATGAACAGACTACGGAAAACTAGAATAGTAATGAAAAATTGAACAACGCGAATAGAAATAGAAAACTGACGTCATGTCAAAGCGTAAACAACGTAAAATAGGAACTGAACATCGTAGTTTCAAAACGAAAACAGCGCGAATTGGAAAACGAGAATCATAATTTCATAATGGCGACCAGACAATAGAACACTAATTCAAATCGTCGTAATATTTTCAACAAAACAAAAGCAAGCAACGCGAAAGAAAACGGGAATCGCAATTCCGAAATGATAGCCGCGAAACGAACACTAACGTCGTAATGAGGATGTAAGCAACGCGAATAGAAGACGAGGGGAACCAAACGGGCTACGAATATGACTAATGAATGAGACACTAATCTACTATCTGAAGGAAATCTATATATGGCTGAATCTAACGTCTAAAATGAGAGCCTATCAAGTAGCGGTTTCCTTTGTCTCCTTCGACCGAACTGGAGTCGGCATCAGCGTGAAACAGGAACTTGAAAATTCAGCATGAACGCGCTGAAACTTGAGTTAAACATTAAAAATTGTCTTGATCCACCACGAATGTCGTTTGAAACTAGAATTAATCGGTAGTTAGTTACTGCATCGGGGAGAGTCCAGAGGGTCCAGAACAGCCCATGATTATCGACCAAGAATAAATGCTTGAAGCTTTGTTTCTGACGTCTTGAAGACAGGAAGAGTCTTGAAGCTCCCCGAAGTAATAAATCAACCTTTGATCCTCGCTGGGCACTCAAAAATACAGGAAGAGTCTTGAAGCTCCCCGAAGTAATTAATCAATCTTTGATCCTCGCTGGGCACTCAAAAAACGGAGATCTGCAAAAGTGTGTCGACCAGAATAGGGGGCGTTCCTGCGAATAGAACCATGTAGTACACCAAAGCGTCTAAAGTATTCTCGTCCCTGTTCCTTTTCCCCGACCCTGCTCGGGGCGGAAGGAAAGGGGAGTGTTATTCACGGATGAAGGAGACTCCACAAGAAGGCAAGCAAAAGAAAGCAAGCAGAAGGTTCTACGACGATATTTGTTACCGCTTCAGTTAGAGTACTTCTCCAGCCGACCGAGTCATGACAACTAACTATAACTCTAATGGCTCACATGAGTGGTATCAAATTACCCCTACCCAGAATGCCTTTTGTAATTATGCATTTTAAGCGTTGCTCAAAATATGCCCATTACTCAGGTTGGTGTCTACAAACAACTAGCTGGCCTAAATGTATCCAAGAGTAGTGGCCCTGGATCTGGCAAAGGAACTTTCTGGGATGTTGTGCTTTATTTTCAACTAAAGTTACAGTGAGGGAACTTTGCCAGCAATCTGGCTAAATGCAATGGTCGTGCCAATACACAAGAAGTCAGCTAAAGAACTACCAGAAAACTACTGCCCTATTTCCCTTCCTGTATTAGCTGTAAGATCATGGAGCACATTGTTCTAGTCATCTGAACAAGCATTTATCAGTCAACAACATACTGTCAATATTCCAATATGGCTTCCACATGGCTATGTCCTGTGAGACCCAGTTAGTCCTCACATTCCACGATTGGGCAACCGTATGAAATCACCACGGCCAAGTCGATGCTTTAATATTAGACTGCTGTAAAGCCTTTGATGAAGTCCAAAGTTCTTGAAAAAGCTTTCTCGTTATGGCATCAAGGGAAGAACACTAGCCTGGATATCTGGCTTCCTACGGTAAGTAACAGGTCCCAGTACGTGGTAGTCAATGGCTCCCACTCTAACAAAGTGCATGTAACATCAGGTGTGCCACAAGGCTCCGTACTGGGACCAACTCTGTTTCTGTTGTACATTAACAACATTTGTAAAGCATCAAAGTCCCAGATCAGGCCCTTTGCGGACGACACCATCATATACCACCCAATCACTTCCATCAATGACCATACTGCACTCCAAGATGATCTGGATAGTTTACTCAATTGGTCATCGGCATGGCAGATGGAGTTCAATGCAACAAAGTGTTACTTGTTGTCAGTCACATAGAAGAGAAAACCACCATCTTATGAGTATTACAGCAAACATGGACCCCTTTGCCCAAGTGTCAAACCAAGACTGGGAGTACGATGCAATGAGCAACTACGCTGGGGCCCTCATTGTTCTAAAATAGCCACAAAAGCAAACAAACCCTGGGTGCAATAAGAAGGACTTTAAAACCCAGCGAGCCTGCAGTCAAAGAACGAGCATACCTCTATCTTGTTAGGTCATAAATGCTGGAATATGCGTCAGCAGCCCGGAGCCCACACACAGACACAGATGTATTACACCTGGAGCAAGTCCAAAAAAAATGCAGCAAGATTCATCTCCAACAATTACAGCTACCGAGCAAGTTTAGCCAACTTAATTGGGACACACTTGAAATAAGGAGACTTTACAGCCCTTGTAAAAAAACCTTGTGGCTTGTCCCCTCCCTACCTGTGTCTCCTCAACAAATCAACCCACTCAGAGGCGCTTGCATAGTTTTCAACAATTAAGTCAAATGTTCTTTCATTTAATTTTCATTTTTCCCAAGAGTGATAAGAGTATGGAACCTACTTCCTAGCAATGTAGTAAATATACATGTAGGAACTCTGGAAGCCTTTAAGGAGGCTGCCTACAGTTTTTCTTGGACTTGACTTCTCAACTTTGAGCAACGACAATTCTGAAATATACTTACCTATGAATTTGAAATTTTGACCATTTGCTGTAGAAAGATCAAAGTTCAAGCATCAGAGTTTCCTTAAATGAATGAATGATATGTTTATTACTTCCCACTCGCAGCTCTATATAGAAGAGACTGAATTACTGGGTTCTGGAAAGGGAAAAATACAAATATGGAACTACTTACAATATTTTACAGAAATAAAGTCATTGAGTCTATTAGTTTTGGCAACGGTGACCCTTTGCGTGGCCCCCGATCGCAAGTTGTAATTTGAGGGAATGGCCACTGTCCTTGATTTAATCAGCTCAAACACAGGGTTGCCAGGCTTTAGGTCATCGATGTATCGTTCACATAAGTTGTGCCTGCGGGCTTCTAACGAAGAAAGACTTGCCATGTCTAGCGTCATGGAATAGTCAGTTCCAGGGTATATGATATTCAGGGCACGTTTCTGAATTTTTTCGATTGACTGCGAAAGGTACTTCGGGAGATGAGAAAACACAACACAACCATACTCAACAACAGATCGTATCAGGGAGCAATATACGTGGACCAGATCTATTACGGTCAGGCCGCATTTCTTAAGTTGGCGAAGGGCATACAGCCGCTTGTTGGCTTTCCCAAGTATGAAGTCAATGTGTGTGTCCCAGGTCAGGTCGTGCGCAATATGTATTCCGAGAAATTTAAACGTGCGCACGCGCTCCACAACCGAGTTTCCGATGACGACGGGGCTCCACACACAACTATTATACTTGAGAAAGTCAACAACCATACATTTACATTTGCGAGGGTTTAGCTGCATGTGATGTTCGCGCGCGTAGCTATCAATATCATTTACAAGAAAGTTTATAACTGGAGGCGAGTTCCTAGGTACAACTTCTAATATCGTTAGGTCATCGACAAACTTTACTCTTGGCATCCAAGATTTCATCAAGTCATTCACCATCACAGCAAAAAGTATCGGGCCAAGCTTGGTGCCTTGGGGAATTCCGCCATTCAGGAGCTGCGTAGAGGAGTAGACAGAGCCGATCCGGACAAATTGAGAGCGACCTTCCAGGAAGGCTGTGATCCATCTCAGGAGGCATGGATAGAGGTCGAAAGAGCGGAGTTTCTCTAGCAAGACTGCATGGTCGATCAAATCGAACCCTTTCTTAAAATCTGCGAAAAAGAGGAAACCCGAACAGCCTCCCTTGTCCAGTGCGTCCAACAGCCAATGCAAGATGTAGACAGCAGCGTCGATTGTTGACTTCCCAGCAACGGCGAATTGGTTAGGATCGAGCTTAGATAAGATATCCGGTAGGACTCTGACGAGCATAAACCCTTCGAAGATTTTGGCGATTTGGCAAGTAAGTGATATTGGCCTGATGTCATCTGCTACCGTTGCAGGTGGGCGTTGTTTGGGCAGAGGAGTCACGGCGGCACGCTTCAGCAACGGAGGCAGATAAATAACCCCTATTAGCACGGATGAGATAGGGCGTGGGAGTCTCCTAGGTCGTAACTGGAGCCAGAGTGTTTCAGAGACAGATCCACTAAGTTCGTACTCCGGTAGTCTCCTGCAGGGAATTGAGCAGTTGACGTAAACAGCGACTCCCCCAGCGTGGGTTGGACGATCCTTGCGAAGAAGCACGAAATCACTAATATGGACTGAGGAGTCGGGAATGTGGTTAGAAAGCCATGTTTCGGTAACACAGACTACATCGGCCCAATTTTCCGCAGAAACACATGCGAGCTCGTCAACTTTAGGTGCAAGAGAACGTAAATTACACAATAAGATTGACGGAATCCTGGATGTTTGTGATTGTTCAGTAGAATGACTGCTACCGCGACGATAACTCGGGGCCGGTGAGGTTTCCATGGGGACAGCGGAATGCAAATCTGAACCAGGACTGAAATTGGAGGCAATTTCCCTTGGGGTTGAAATGGGGCTTGAATTTTCTAATTGATCTTGAACTTCACTTGAGCTCCGGGATTTCTTTCCACCTCTTTTCCCTCTGTATCGGAAGATGGAAAGTTCCTTGAGTTGTCTAAAGCAATGATCAGACATGTTCCCTCTGTAGCGGCGTAAATTAAATAGTTGACTCCTTGAGTACTGTTGTATTGTTGTTCCTAGAGCTTGGCGGTTATGCAAATGAAGTGATGAAAGCGAAGAAGAGTCAAAATGTATTCTGTGATCCTCTCGAGCACTCAAAGATGCAGTAGTGGGTCCAGGGTTGGTTGAAACATCGATAAAGATCGTTATATCGGTTGGGGGGTCGTGTCCAGGAATAGCCAGCGCTATGAATCCATGCTTACAAGCTTTCTTCACCGGGAGCCGAGACTTGAAAAACGCTAAGGCGTTTCTCGAACACAACGAGGACGCAATCCAGGTAGAATGAAAGCTGGATGTTCCTTGGTGGGTAACAGAAGCCTCACAGACAGTTTTGATGTCGAGAAATACCTGATGCTCAGACTCGAACACATTAAATATAGAGCTAGCTTCAATGTGGCCGCCATATTTTGCGCCTTATGAATTCCGAAACAGGGGGGTCACTGTTGTTGATTAGCAAAAGTTCCAAGTGAAATTCAATCTAAACTTTTAAAATGACACACCAAGTGCTTAGGTAATTGTCTATACATTACGAAGTTTAGAGAAAATTCACCAAGCCGATTTCAAGATATTCCAGGCGACTTTTTTTGCCTTCGAAATTCAAAATGTTTTCACTTGCTTTCTAATTATTACGAATTTAATGGCTTTTGAAATAGGCTAGCGAAATCTCTTACCGCAAAATTCATCCCACGGTATACAACTACTTGTTTGCCAAATTTGATGCCAGGAAGTGCTTTTGATTTTCCATAATGACCATCGACGCAAACTTCAAATTTTTGAGCAAACTATACGGCTCCTAACAGCCTCGTAATCTAACAGCTAATCAGAGTGTGGCGATTTATTGCGGTATCTGGCCGCGGTTATTGATGGCACTCCTTACCTGCGGTAGTACTGCCGACCTCGTCCATTCGCGAGACGTGCGCCTCAAACACAATACTACAACTGCCTCGTAACCTAACATCTAATCTGAGAGTGGCACTTTACTGCCTCGTTTGCATGTCACGTGATTACCACTAGGCATTTTAAGTACCAAATACAGTTCAGCAGTAGTGTTTTAATAAAGTTTTAGAGTGGAAACGACTGTTTCTTGAGTATTTTATACATGTTTTTTCATCTTTTAGCCTCACAAATTCGGCGTGCTAACGCGAACAATTTTATCTTGGCAGTGATTTATGGCTTATGATTTAGCCTCGCTTCCATAATAATAGTCTTTATTCAATAATATTTCCAGACAGACGTGGAAATTTACAATATACAATAATTAATTACAAGTAGGAAAAAAGGCAACGATTAATGAAAGAGCTCTTAAACCGCTCAGTGCGTACGCGCGGAAGCAAGTAAGGATGCCCCCTCCTCCTGAGCGTACGAGCTCTCAGTGGAGGAAGGAGGTCATCCAGGGCTGTAGGAGTCGACCCTGTTATTACCTTCCACAACTTCCGGTCCTTTTCTATCAGAAGCTCAGTTATCGTGTATTTGCGTTTGCAATATGTTTAGGGATCACGTGACCAGAATAACTTATTCAAAATGATATCAATTCAGAACATCGCTATTGATAAACTACCAAATGTGTCGTGCGTGAGACCAATTATTGAAGTTATAGGGAGATTTATGTTTTAGCCTCGTTCCATGTTTTGGGGTCACGTGACCATAACTAAGTATTCAAAGTGACCCATATCAGTTCAGAACATTGCTATTGATAATACTAACAAATTTGGCGCGCTAGCGAACATTTTTAGTGAAGTTATAGGGCTGGTTTCTGTTTTAGCCTCGTTTCCATGTTTCAGGGTCACGTGACCATAATTACGTATTCAAAGTGACACATATCAGTTCAGAGCATCGCTATTGATAAAATTCTCAAATTTGGTGTACTAACTGCCAATTTTATGGAAGTTATACGGTTTTTAATGTTCCAGCCTCGTTTCCATGCTGGCTTTCGACCCGCCTTAAATCCTGTCTGAGCAAGTTTCAAGTTTGGCACCAAAACTTTTCATGTTTAGTAGACACCAAACAACATTTCTAGACTGGTGCCCTGCTTTCAGCACAAACTTCCCACGGGAATACATTTGCTCCCTGACTATCCAGAGAAAGTTCCTGATGGCGAAATTTTTTCTCGCACTCTAAACTTAAAATTGACCATTATTAGCGAGATGCTATCCGCGTAAGATAAAAATTATGTCGCGGATAGCGCCTGGTAAAATTCCAAAGTTCACCACCTTCTTCCCAGTCCTCTCAAGATTCTAAAGCTGCTACAGTTGCAGATTTCTATAGGATTTAGTCTATTTCTCACATTCCAGTATTCCATTTTGCTCCTGTTATTCTGGTTCGATGAGTGGAACCGATCACGCTAGTTCTGTAGCGCGCCTCTTATTTTAATTTTTCCCACATCCAACCGAGCTAATCAACTCCAGTTCCTGCTGGATAAGATGGCGATTAGACAAAACGGTTTATTTGAGCCCCACCTTAAAATATTTTATTACACTGAGCTACTTGAGCCCTTGAGATACAATACTTATAGAGATAAACGTCAGATTAGTGTTCACTGTTCAGCAGAAGTTGAGTTAGAGACTTGCTTGTGATTATTATTCAGATTATAAGTTGTTTGTGTAGGAAAATTTCATAATTTTTTTAGAGTATTTTTTTAAAGTATAGACTACTGAGCAGCACTTCTGCGAACTTGATTGTAAAACTGTAATTTATTCACCGACGCGTTTCGTCCGAACTTACTCGGACTTCATCAGGGTGTTTTTCAATATTACATAGAGCCTGTTATTTATGTGCGGCCTTTTTCGGAAATGCGTGAGAGAACAGGCGAGATTACATCAAGGTGTAACGTTTTTCTACGTGGCGTGTTTTTTTTTTGGGGGGGGGGGGGGGGGGAGGGGGTGGTTTTGAGCGCTAAAACCACGGCCCCCAAAAAACAAAAAAAACATAACGGTCCGTAGCTTTTTGCCATTACAATGAAGAACAAGGTCAATATGGCGGGCGGTTGGCCAGGAACATGACGCAAATCATTAAGATAAGAGTTAAGTTAAATTCTAGCTCTGATTTCGCCCCTCTCTTCCGGCTGTCTGCCCGCCAGATTCGTATTCAACTGTTTTTTCTTAGGCGGTCTCTCTGTGGAAAGGCCCCAGGCTTTCTTGAAAATTACTCAGAAGACTCTTGTGTGTGTGTGTGTGTGTGGGGGGGGGGGGGGGGGGAAGCTGTGCACTTGCACCCTAAAAGTCGAACTCGTGTCATTGAAGCCGATCATCATTGAAATCCTTATCACTTTCATCAAATTTGGTGTTCAACTGGTAACTTTCTACTTCTTGTTTTATTAATTTATACTACCATTTGCGTAGGTTTCTCGCACTTTCTCGCAAAATTGTGAAGGAAAATGGTAGTATTGTCAATTTTTCATGCATCGCACGCCTCGCATGCCTCGCAGGGTGCCACGCATGCCTCGCTGCCTCGCACATTGGTAAAACTCCTTTAGAAAACGCTGCTTTGAGGGAACGGGGAACGCCCCCTCGTGTGGCCGAGGGACGAAGTGCTCGACTAGATACGCTACCCAGAAGAGAAGCGCCTCCCACTGTAGTGTCACTGAGACGAGAGCAGGGACTACAGGACAGAGTATCAACTGAAATGCGTGGTTTGGGATGCACTATAAGCAGCGGCGATTCAACGGATTCGGAGGAGGAAACAACAGTTCGTCGTTCGTCCCGGCGTGGTAAGTTGCGTTCGGGAAAGACAGCGAAGATAACTAGTCGTGTGCTGCACCGCGAGATGTGGCCGCATAGTTAGCTGAGTTTGTCATACGTCAGCCGTTCGGTAGAGTACGACGATTTGTCCTTAGCGGAGTTTTCCGCGGGCTATTCCACGATTTTGGAATTGTGTACTCTCAGTTCAGTCGAGCGTCAGGCCAGAGTTGAGCATTTCACAACACTGATGTATTTGGCGACATATCATCCTTGGAGTTTAGTGCGCGAGTTTCACGGAGCAGTGCTCTTCGAAATAGAGTGTGGACGACTCCGCTGGGTTGCATCATTCCAGCACATCGAAACTCGGGTTCTGTCCCGGGGCATTAATGCTCCTAACAATCGTGGCCAGAGCCCTCAGAGCAGTCACAGTGGTTCTAAGGTTTCTAAAGTGTATTTTTGTCAGCCGTATCAGTGCGGAAAATGTCATGAATCAGCACCACATGTTGGTACGGTTTTTTCTGCGTCGGGATCTTATCAGCGTACGGCGCAGCACATTTGTGCTAAGTGCTGGCTGCAATCAAAGACAAAGGAGGCGCATCCTGAGAATTCGTCCTCGTGTCCGCTACATACCCGTACTGTGGGATCGCCTCAGAGTAAGGACTCGGGGGTGGATGTGCTGGCGAAGACTCACTGACTAGACTCCTCTGAGTTTCCTTTGGTTCATTCGCCCAATGTTGTGACTTTGACAGTTCCGCCCCTGGATGATGTTTGTATTCCCGATGTGTTTACAGAGATCGGACCAGTGTTGATCGAGGTCAATTTGTCTGGTACTGTCTCGCCTGTGTTGGACTTCCCCGATTTGTCGACGGAGGAGGCACCATTGTTATTTGAGGCGCAAGTTGTTGGCTCGCCTGTGTTGGTCTTCCCCGAATTGTTTACGGAGGAGGCACCATTGTTAACTGAGGCTCGTGTTGTGGTCTCGAATGTGTCGGAATTCCCCGACGTTGTGACTGTTCCTAAATTTTCGCCAGTAGTGACTCCAGTATGGAAGACGTTGTTAATGGAACTGCTTTCACAATCCAAGATTTTATTGATTTGCATACTAAAGTGTACTGTACAGGCTCTCCTAAATTCCGGCGAGCTCGTATTCCCATCCCAAGTAATTTGAATATTTCTCTGTGGCGCTCGCTGCTTAAGCCGGGGAAATACGAGGCACAAAATCCCTCAACTTGTCGCGCAACATTGCTGCGTTGCAAGTCTGATGTTTGTTGCTCGTCTTTCATTAAATTCACAACTTGTCGCGCAACATTTTGTTTTGATGATCACACATGCGAGACCAAGGCGAATTTGGCCCCTTAGCACTTCATTTCTATTGACCAACCAACTTGAATCGTAGGCAAAATGTTGCGCGACAAGTTGTGTGTTTGATGAAAAACGAGAAACAAAGCCAGACTTTGTGTCTCAAAGTAGACCCGCGCTCTACTTCGCGCAACAAGTTTTCACAACCTGCAACAAATGTTTTTGTTGCGCGACAAGTTGTGGCGCGAGATGAAAAACGCGCAACATCGATCATCAACTTGCAACAATGTTGCGCGACAAGTTGAGGGATTTTGTGCCTCGTATTTCCCCGGCTTTACGGATACGCCATATGCGCACGTTGTTGAATTTCCGGAGTTTGGCTGGCCGGTCAGTTATGACTATTCTACCTTTCCTGTGAGTAATCCTCGTAATCATCGCGGCGCTCTACTATATCCCGATGCTATTGATCGTTATATTACTACAGAACTTGCTTACTCGGCTGCCATTGGTCCTTTTTCGGACAATCCTTTTCCGGGTGGCTTTGCGGTCTCGCCGTTGAATTCAGTTCCTAAAGGTGTCGAGGATCGACGCGTCATATTGGATCTCAGCTTGCCGTTTGGTACCTCAGTGAATGATGGTATTACACCCGGCTTGTATCTAGGAGAGCCGTTTTCCTTTCATTATCCATCGATAGACACTATATCGGAGATGGTGGCCCAATACGGTCCAGGATGTTTGATTTTCAAGCTTGATTTGAAACGTGCATACATACAATTTCCCGTGGACCCTTTGATTACCCACTTCTGGGATACTGCTGGCGGGATCAATATTATTTTGATGTTGTTTTACCAATGGGGCTCAGAACAGCGTCGATCGGGTGCCAGGAAGTTACTTCTGCGGTTGCTTACATCAGTTCCTCGGCCGGTTACAGCGTGGTCAATCTCGGCTTGCGCGAGTCTACTGAGAAAGCCTGCATTCCCTCAACGTCAGTTGTTTGTCTAGGGGTATTAGTGGATACGGAGGCAATGACTCTATCGGCTACACTAGATCGATTATTGGAACTGGAACGGTTGCTCTGGAATAGGCGGTCTAGCCATTTTGTACTAAGTTGGACTTACAATCACTTATTGGCAAGTTAATGTTTGTATCAAAGTGCGTGCGCCAAAGTCGGCTTTTCCTGACACGCATGTTGGATTTATTGCGTTCGGTTAAGCGCAATCACCACCATATTAATTTCAGCGCCGAATTCAGAAAAGATATTCGCTGGTGGATGGAATTCATATAACGGCGTTAACTTGATTCCGGTAACAGATAGTCCGGATGCAGTCTTCGCAACTGAGTCGTGTCTCACCGGATGTGGTGGTTGGACCACTGGCGAGTACTTTCATACTAAGTTTCCGGTGAAAGTCCTCACACGCTTCCCATCTATTCATCACCGCGAAGCCCTAGCAATTCTACTAGCAGTCCGGTTATGGGGAAGTCATTGGAAGGGTCAAAAGATTCGCGTGTATTTCGATAACGAGGCGGTGGTTTGTTCGCTCAACTCTGGTCGTGTGCGTGACCCTTTACTTGCAATTTGTTTGAGAGAACTGTGGTTTTATATTGCTCGGTTTGATTTTGAGCTGCGCGCAGTGTATTTGGCATCTTCCGCCAACCGGGCAGCGGATTTATTATCGCGTTGGCATCTTGGTCCTCAATATGGTAGAGATTTTGAACAGCTGATGGTGGGACGCGAGTCAGTGGAGGTTGAAGTCCCGCCCTAGTACTTTGAGCTCAATGCACTGATATAGTTCTCCCGTTTCAGATGCAGAGTTAAAATCACTTCAAACAGGATTACGAGAAAGGCAGCCTTTGCAGCTGGAACTCACAGAAATCATCTCTCGCAGTGGCGAATTTATATTGGGTTTTGTTTATATTTTGGGCTGCCTATCGTACCTGCTTCTTTAGATAGCATTTGTCTATATGCACAGTTCCTTAGTCGTTCTTTGACGTTCCAATTCTGTTCGCAATTATGTTAGTGGCGTTTCTTCATGTGTCTTTAGGTTATGCATTTCCGTTTAGTCACTCTTTCGAGTTGCGGGTCACGCTGAGGGGCATTGACCGAATAGCTGCTCATGTTCATTCGCGCGCACCGCCCATTACGTTAGATATTTTACACAAGCTTGTTGACGGTTTTGATCGAAATGGGAACGAGCGCGTATTTCTAATATTGTTCCTATTTCTTCTACTCAGTTTTTACCTAGTAAGAATCTTTGTCGGGAAGATATTCGCTCTGTTGCTCACGGTTTGGAGGTTACCTTTAAGTGGTCTGAAACTCGTCAGGATGGTCATAGACTTGTGTTACCGATTGTGCGTATTCCTGGGTCGTGTTTATGTCCCGTGCGCACTTTCCGGCGGGTTCTGGAATTATTACCGGCTACGTCCAGTTCACCTGCCTTTGTTTATAGATCTTCAAGTGGGCAATTGCTTCCCATCACCAAGCAACTTTTTGTTCAAGTTTTTCGGCAACGCTTGCAAGCTAAAGGGATTTCTCATTCGCATCTTTATAGGGGTCACTCCTTTCGCCGAGGAGGTGCTAATTTCGCATTCTCCCTCGGCCTTTCGGCAGAAATCGTTCAAGTGTTTGGAGATTGGAAATCTGGGTCCGGTTGCTCAAAAGTGGTTTAGCACTAATCCAGGATTAATTACCATGGTCACTCGATGGTTTGTTCAGAACTAAACCTGGTTTAAATTTAATCCACCTTTGAACAACCCGGCCTGATGCATATAAATCGTATATAGAGTTTGATATGTCTGCTAAATTACGTTTGGCCACCGCTCTGGTGCAGAATATTCAGTAGAACCTTGTTACTGTACTCTCTTTGTTTGGGGAGGTTTGGTGGGCAGAGAGGTTATATTTCTCTTTATCATTATTTGTTTCCCTTGTTATGCTGACTGGTAGAGAAATAAACCTCTCTCTGTGCCAAACAAATGGAGTACAGTTTGTCTTTTATTGGTTGGGCTCTGGGTAATTTTACTTCTTTTACTGCGGAACGTCCTTCTAGAGCTAATAAGAGCTAAACGTGACAGGTTCGGTTCACTGAATCATAAAAGAGGTGCTACACTTGTCCATGCTGGAATGTAAAAACCGAGGTGAAATTTGAATAAAAACTACAGCCCATGAAAACTGCAACAGCTTTAGAATCTTGAGCGGACCTAGGAAGAAGGTAATGAACTTTTAGAATTTTACCAGACGCTATCCGCGACATAAATGTTTTTCTTATGCGGACAGCATCTCACTAATAATGGTCAATTTTAAGTTAAGAACGAAAGCAAAAAAATCACCATCACGAACTTTCTCTGGAGCCTTAGTTGTGTTCGAAATGATGTTTTGCGAATTTGCTAAAAAAATGCGTCAATGTTCATTATGGAAAATCAAAAGCACTTCCTGGCATCAAATTCGGCAAACAAGTAGTTGGGATGAATTTTGCGGTAAGAGATGTCGCTAGCCTATTTCAAAAGTCATTAAATGTATAATAATTAGAAAGCAAGTGAAACATTTTGAATTATCAAAGGCAAAAAAGGTCGCCTGGAATATCTTGAAATCGGCTTGGTGAATTTTCTCTAAACTTTGTAAACGTATAGACAATTACCTAAGGATTAGCGCTTGGTGTGTCATTTTAAAAGTTTAGATCGAATTTCACATGGAACAGTGACCCCCAATAAATCGTGCATCATCTTGAACTTTGATATTTCCACAGCAAATAGTCAAAATTTCAAATCCGTAAGTAAGTATATTTCAGAATTGTGGTCGTCCACAGTTAAGAGACAAAGTTCAAGAAAAACTGTAGGCATCCTCCTTAAAGCAGCTGCCTTGCCACCCATCAGGCATGCTATAAGCTGACCACCCTCCTAGCACTAGCATAAGCTAAGTTATACTTGTATAGGGAGTAATTTCACTATGTACATGGTTTCTCTGGTGATGATAAACGGCCAGGCTTGGGAGTTTTTGTTGTTGCTTTTCAATGCTTTAGATAAAAGACGGTCACGTTTCTGCATTTGTCATTTGACTGACTGGGTTATCCAGGGTAGAGATGTTTTAGACTTTGTAAAACCTAACCTGTATGTGTACGGTATGTGCTTCCAACGCGGATTTCAGCCTGCCTTCAAAGAAGGACCAATTTTCTTCCAAAGATCTTCCTGCACAATGAAAAGAGAAATCTTCTGCAGCCTTAGCCACATCACGTTGAAGGGCCTCAAGGTCCATCTTGTTGTATAGATTCACTTTGTGTGGGGGGCTCTTGATCCGTCTGGCTTTAGTGTTATTATTAAACATGATGTCATGATCAGACATCCCTGAGTGAATGGTAATATCAGATACAAGAGCTGGTGTAGATGAAATCAGAAGGTCCAAGGTCTTAAGAGAAACTGGGCATGTTGGTTTGGTGACATGTTGCGTAAGGCTAAAATCACCACTTCTTACAATGTTTGGATGTGCGTTCTGAAGAGCACCTTTCGATTGTAGATTGACTTTTAATCACAAACAATGATACAGTCCTACAGATTAAAATACAGAAAAAGCAATGTAGGCGACAGGAGTAATCAATGTGCTACTGAAATAAGATGACAAACTTACGGAAGGGATTGGAAATTCCAGAGGGGTGTGTGTGTGGGGGGGTCAATTTACCTGATATTTTCCATAGAAATACTGTATTTTCTTCGGAAATTCCAGAGGGGTGGGGGGTTGTGGGCGGGGGGTCATTTCTCAATACCCTTCCGTGGGGGGGGGGGGGGGGGGGGGGGTATGGATATTTTTTTGGAAACACACAATACAATACTATATTATTTATTTCACTCATGGCACTCATGGCCCTCAACATGCGCACACAAAAATATTACACAAAAGTAACTAAGCATGGCCAGCAGACTAAAAAAAGCAGCAGCAATGGAGAGTAGAAAGTGGCATACCGGTACATAGCAACCAAGTTCCTCTAAATGTGAAAACAGACAGTTCTCCTCTGGCTGTTAACAATCTTAAGACTCTGTCTCCAGCACTAAAACCCATGACTTGAACTGAGCCTAAAAAACAATCATTGCTCCATGCCTTTTTCGGACTTGGTATGTATTTTTGTAAATGATATGGTCAATCCCTCTATGAACCAAGGGTGGCTAGGGGCATTTGAGTAGGGGTTAACGCCAGACACTGAATATGCTGGGCTGACTCTCAGTTGGATCTCCTGCCATATTATCAGTATCCATCTGGGCATGCTTAAAACTAACTCGCTAGCACAATTCAGTTTAAACTTGTACAGTGTATGCTTATATGTTTTTTTTGCACTTTCTTTGTCTTTGCATGAACCGGTAATTGATGTTTAACCATCCAAGAGCTCTTATTGCTGATGAGGTAAAGCTATGAAAATGTTATACTGTATTACAACTAATTTCAAAGCTACAGTGTATGGTACTTGCACCAGCAGACAGGCTTCATCTGACATCCTCATTTGACTCAACATGTTGTTTACCAGACAATGCATTCTGAATCCAAGAAGGTTCAAGAGTGAGAATTGAGAAAATGGTTTAGACTCCTTTTAAAACGCAAAACTGGCCAAGTCATAAAGTACGATGGCCTGATTACCAGGTCAAGTAATCATGCTTCTGATTTTGACATTACATAGTTGTAATGAAATGCAGAACAGATGTTGTGACGAGGGGGTATTTTTAGGGGTGTCAAGTGGTCCTTTGAAACATCTGGAACCTTGTAAAAACACTAAACATTTAAAGCAACATGCTGTATGTTGTTCCTTCTATGTATCAATAACAAAATCAATTATAACAATAAAAGACCAAATCCCCTAGATGACTCAACATGGGCGAGCATGCACAATGGACATCCATTTGAGGGCCTGTACCAGGGCTGATTGGCTGATTTTAAATGTTGAAGCAATTGTGCAGAAAGTTGTTTCTATCAACGGCTGGGAGGTTGAGGAAGGTGAATTCTGATTACACTTGCCAAGATCTTGATAGTCACACAAATCGTATGCACTAATATATTTTTATTATAATGTTAACATCTGTGTAGATGGGATTGGGTAAGACCATCCAGGCCATCAGTGCTGCATACCTGTATAAAGATGAGTGGCCGCTACTGATTGTTGTACCATCCTCAATGAGGTATCCTTGGGTCGAAGAGATTGAAAAGTGGCTGCCTGAAGTTGAGCCAACAGATATCAACTTAATACGGTCTGGAACTGACATTGGGTATGACTTTTACACTTGTTATTGGCTCCCTCTGGCTGTGCAGAGCAATATAAGAAAATACATGTATAGTGAAGGCTCGATCATCCCTGGTGCAATATCAATAACGTTTTAGGCAAAATCAAATCTAATGAATAAATCCTCATTTTCCACCAAAAGATGGCCTTCCAGGAGGCAACCGGTAATGGCCGGGGAAGGGGGGAGGGGGGCTCCTAATAAAAATAGACAGGGGTGATAATCGAGAAATTTTATTTTTTAACCCTAAGATATAGCAAATTGGGTGTAGTCAGCATTGAGTTTTACCCCTAAGAGATAGCAAATTGGATGCAGAAAATCCTAATGTTATATTTTTTATTGCTTTTGTAGACAGACTTAATTTACATTTTTATTTTTTCTTACATGTTTGTTTTGACAATATTTTTGTTATATATACTTTTTTTACCTTTTTTCCTTTATTTTCCGTTTTCATGTCTATCTACAAAATTACAAATTACAATAATAAGTCGGCTCAAAAACACACATACACAACACACAACAACAAAACACGAGCAAATTTAAACCCTAAAATTTGGAGCGAGGAGCGACCATTTTACCTGAAAAAGTTTTAACGTATTGTTCGCTAAAGCAATGCCTTTTTCAATATCTACTTTTGATTGAAGCATAGATAAGAATTTTATAAAACACGGAGTTGTGCTGTTTAGAAAATTTCTAAAAATAACATATTTTGCAATAATTAAAATATGGTTCAGGCCTAGGTTTTTCTTGTCTTTCGGCTTGTATCCATAAAGGATATCCTTAGCAATCAAACTTATATCAAAACCAGCCTTGTCCCTGAACCATTTCAAAAACAAGGCCCAAAAGTTTACAACTTGTTGGCATTCAATAAACGTATGTTCAAAATTGTGAAGTACATTGCAAGAATCGCAATACGGTGACTGAGGCAGTTTCATTTTGTGTAAAATTTTATACTGGAACATGCTAAGGAAAGTTTCAGACGTTACTTTAAAGGGCAAACTATAAATGGATTCTAATTCATTTTCATTGACAAAACGTAAAATATACTCTCTCGCAAAATACTTGTCTACTAACAATTTCCTGTATGCGGCACATGATAGGTTAATCAAACCATCAATAACTTATTTATCAAAAACAATTACTTCTAATTCATCTTCCGGACATGCATAATTAACGTAACTAGAAACAGCACTATAAACACTCATAACCACTAGGGTAAGAAACTACACAAAAAGTGCTTGTCTTTGAGAAAAACGCAAAAAAAAATTAAACCTTGATTTCCCGGTATTCGAACCCGGACCTTCAGTTTGCAGAGCAGGGATTCTACCGATGAGCAATCGAGGAGATCACGTGACTTGGCGGATCGTTTTTATATTTTATTATTCGTCTTCCTCGAATATTCGATAAGACTTCGAACTCGGGTCCTTCCCATTTCTCACCTGTAAGGTCTTTTCACCTTTCAGTTTCATCCGTTTCATTCATATTTGTCTATGTCTTGTACTTTTACTGAGAGTCTCTTGTCAATTTCGACCGGCATTTGCCGAATTCCACGCTCGATTAACATGACTCGATCGCATCACTGACAAAACTCGCAAATATCCACCTCGTAAATTAGTTGATTGTAACAAAGCAGCACGACGTTGAAAATTTGCAGCACAAGACTGTTTTATTCTTTGAGAAAAACGAAAAAAAAAAATCAAACCTTGACATCCCGGTATTCGAACCCCGGACCTTAAGTTCGCAGCGCGAGGATTCTACCGATGAGCAATCGAGGAGATCATGTGACAGGGCGGATTGTTTTATTTACTTATACGTCTTGCTCGAATATTCGATAAGACTTCGACTCATTTCTTGGACTTGTTCCTTCCCTTTTTTCACCTGTAAAGTCTTTTCACCTTTCAGTTTCATCAGTTTCATTCATATTTGTCTATGTCTTGTACTTTTACTGACAGTCTCTTGTCAATTTCGACCGGCGTTTGCTGAATTCCACGCTCGATTATTTATACGAGGTGGACTCGATCGCATCACTGACGAAATTTGCAAACATCCACCTCGTATAAATTAGGTGATTGGAACAAAGCAGCACGACGTTGAAAATATGCAGCACAAAACTGAGGAAAGGTTTTATTTTCAAGCACTCCGGCGTGATGTCATCTCTTGTAGCAATAAAATTTAGAAAACATATTGCGCATGCTCAGTGGCAACTCTAATATTGTTAACGTTTTTCTACCTAAGCATACTTATTTATTTGTCGTAATGGAAATACCCTAAATAATACACGATGGTGGGCATGTATGACGTGATACCGAAAACATGCTCAATTCACATCACCTACAAGAAGAAAATTATCGTCCCACATGGACGACTGATTGGCTTATGTGGCCTATATATATGTTGGCAGAGGTGTACTGCTTAGAAGCGAGAAGGGACAGGACACAGGATGCCCAATGTCAAACAAGTGGCTACCATGATGCTACAAGGGATGGGGTGGTAGGGGAATGTACTGATGTAACAAGGGAGGGGAGGGTAAAGGAATGTAGGGCTATGATTGGCTAAATTCAAATATTTGAAAGGCAGAAACTTCATGACCCGTGATGCTAGTCGATCATCTTAAGTCCTCCATGCTTCTTCTCCCAATTAATGTGGAGCGTTTTACTCTTGCTGGCTTGCCACACACAAAATCAAATATCAAACTGTCAATTTTTTGCCAAAACCTGGGGGGACCATCAACGAACTTGTAGCATACACCAATTTAGAGAGACCTAAAGTTTTAATTATATTTATTTTTCCTATAAGTGATAAATTTCAACCTTTCCATACTTTAAGAATATTTTGCAATTGTGTCACTCTTTCATCAAAATTTATCATATCATTTTTTGTCGAAAAGTAAGGAAAGGCACAGCCCAGAGTCTTAACAGGCTCTTTTGGCCCATTTACATCTGACGGGTACTGAGGTTATGTTTATCCCGGCCAAGCCAAACGGCATCGGTTTTAGATTTATTTATTTCTAGGCCAGAAGCGTTTCTAAATTTCTCTAGAAGCTCAAAATCTACCAGAGGTTTCATCTTTCAGAAAGATGGTTAAATCATCTGCATAGGCAGAATATTTAATCTCACAGTTATCGACTTCAATACCCTTGATATCCTCATTATGTTGCAAGGCACAGGCAAAAAGTTCGATTGCTATAACAAATAAAACACCTGATAAAGGGCAGCCTTGTCTCACGCCTCTTTGTAGTGGGAAAAAATCAGATGCAAAACCATTGTTGATAATACAACTAGAAATCTGGTTATAGAACACAGAGAACCACCTAACAATGTCGGGTCCTAAATTCACCGCTTCTAGTGCTTTCTTTAAAAAAGGCCACTCAACGCTATCAAAGGCTTTTTTGAAGTCTATAAACAGTGCAATCCTAGAAAGATCTTCTTGATTCGTATAATGTAGAATGCCATTTATCAACCGAATATTTTCACCTAATATATAGATTTAGGCAATGCCTAAAAGCGGAACTCCAATCATACACACCCCACGTCTTACTCACAGGGAGCTCACCTTTACAGTTTAAATCAAGAAAATTCATGTTACCATTATATGGCAATGATAGTATTAGCGTGTTCTGATATGCTAACAAGTCGCAGTTCACGACCGGCAAAAGATAAGTAATCTCCTTGAAATAAAAATGAAAAATAATGAGATTTTCAGCGAAATCCACAACAAAGAATACTTCACATAGTATTTGTCTCATTGTACTAACTAAATCTAACATGTGACAAAGGAAAATCAAGGCTAGAATATCAGTAAAGATTACTCAAAACCATAAATCGAGTTTAGCCGGAGAAAAAGAAACCTCGAGGGAGCCAACTAAAGCAGCAAAACGTAAAAGTTACATGTAAAGTCAGAATTTTCTCATCAGGAATGCAATAACTTGGAAGCTAAAAATATAAATAGCATAAGAAGCAATTTCAAGCTTTGTGCTTACCGATAACTGATAGTGAAGTCGTTTCTTTCCTCCGAAAGTCTCCGTCGTGTTGAGTTGAATTCATTCTTACTTGGCAAGCTTTTGCACAAAGCCAATTTTCCTAAATATATTATTCTGCTAAAACCATTGCAATTTTCTGTTATTGTCAATCCTGTTCAATCCAGTTCTCTGGCACCCTGTTCGTAGATCTCATATGAGTATTCGAAGAACACGTCGTTTGCAGCTTTTACGAAAAAAACTGTTGTTTTTCTTCAGAAGAATGCCGAAGTCTTGCTTCGCCGTGGGCCGGGTATTCTGCAATCTAGCCTTTAAATCTTTTGCAACTCCCTCATAGTTTCTCGAAAATGACTAAACAACATTATGAAATTTCGGCGAAGGAATCGAATCCGAAGTATTTTGACAATCATTAGAGAATTCTTTGAGCAAATTTGGCGTGGTTCGCACCCACGAGTTTGTCTCAGTTTGACTCAATAAAAAAAAATTTGACCTCGAGTGAGCCGACGCGGGCGCGTGTTTTGTGAGTTTTTTCGGCGGGAAAATGAAGGAGTGACTTCCGGTCCGTGTCCTCTGCCAAGCACCGCGTCAAAGCACCGCGGCGCGCTGTGCTGGAGGACAAAATGACGCGCGCGCTCAGTGATCCAAGACGGACTGTGATTGGCTGTGTACACGGGTCGCCAAAAACGCAAGTGCGCATGCATAAATAAGAGCCGCTGAACGTATCGTTTTTGCTTGGATGGGTTGCTTTCTCATGTGACGTTGAATGATACGTATGGGGCTCCACTCCGTGCCTTCGGCACGGGGAGTTCCGCTATTAATTTTCACCTATAATTCTGCCTCAATAGATACCCCGTTTGATTCGGTCTAATAATGGAACGCAATACTGACTTAACTCTATGTGTTATTGCGGCCGTTGCAATCTTATAATCGGTATTCAATAATGTAACAGGACGCCAATTCTCAATTCTCTTTAAATTCTTATCTTTCTTAGGGATAAGCGATATTATTCCTCCTTTGTTCGATAGACATTGTGCCGGAGCGAAAGGCGTAATTAAAACTCTCTACAAAACAATCACTCAATAGATCCCAAAAGGTTCGATAGAACTCGTATGAAAGGCCATCAGTTCCAGGAGATTTATTATTTTTAGTATTTTTCAAAGCTTCAAGGCATTCCACTGAAGAAAGTAAACCTTCACAGCTTTCCCTTTGAGAGCTGTCTAAAACTTTCAAATTTTCATTATTACAGAACAGATCAATAGATGGAGAAATATTATCCGATTGTACGGAAGTGCTATATAATCCTTCATAGAAAGCTTTTTCAGTCTCTAAAATATCCTTATCATTAGTAACAACCCCACCATCATCCAATTCAAGTGATTGTATCCATTTAGCATTATAATTTCTTTTCTCTAAATTGAAAAAATATCGTAAACTCCTCTCCCCGAATTCATACCAGCGTGCTTTACTTCTAATCATACAACCTCTTGTTTTACTTTCAAGAATTCTCTCTAATTTTTGTTTATGCAAATGGTATTGTTGTGGGATATTTCCCATTACATAAGAGAAGACAGCAAAAGTTGTGCACCGGAAAGCACATTGACCTTTTTGTCAGTTCACGAAATACAACAAATTGTATGTTAGGGTGCGTTTCTTTGGCAAATCCGCACTCAGATTCGACTTAAAATTTTATGCATTTTTGTAGAACGAAAGCAACGCTGGATCCGAAAAAGATTTTTACCATCTAATGTAACAGCCGCCGGACGCCCCTTTCACACGCGAAGAGCGTACGCCTAATGATAACTAACCACTGACCCAAAGTATTCTTTTCGAATCCTTTCCCAAAGAAACGCAGCTGGGTTTAGAATCAGTCGGATCCGGATTTGGATTGAGGAGAGTGGATTCGGTGGATTCAGAATCCTTTTTTGGATTGAAGATTCCGAATCCGGATTTTTCCAAAGAAACGCACCCTTAAATGAAACTACTGGGGCGCTTTCCAAATTGTAAAATAATACCTATTCCAGTTTCCTAAACTTTTCAGTGTCGAATGGAACGGTGTCACTCCGAAACGTCACATGCGCATAAGCGTTAATTTCAAAGTGGCATCAAAAAAGCCTGTTGACCAATTTTGGTCTTATATATCTTATCGTCTTTATTTCCTTTTGAAAGTTCCCATACGTATGCGAAGCCTTCTGAAATAATAATGACCTTACTTGATATGCCCAATTTTTTTTCCTTCATTGAGAGCATACCTGAAAAAATTTAGTCCGCTAGTCTATTTGCTGGCATTGTAACTGGATTCCTGGTTCATACATGGTTTCACGGAGCAACGTTAATTGGAATAAATAGAGGATATTACACGGTGGTGCGAAGATATGAGTTTTATTTTCGAGGGCAAGAACAATATTTTACGAATGAGCGCAGCGAATGAGTAAAATATTGTTTTTGACACGAGAAAATAAAACTCATATCTTCAAGCCAGCGTGTAATTTTCTTTTTATTATATAGACAAACCAGAAAAAATATTCAAATTGATTTCCAAGCACTTTTGTTTTGACCGATATCCTCACTAGTGAGGATATGGAAAATATGTCACTCAGGACCCGGATGTAGCTTCGTATGAGATCTACGAGTTGCGTATTTCCAGTAAAACACTCGTGTCTATATAATAAGAGTATTTATTATATGGAAACGATAGTACGCGCGCTCTGATTGGCTAACGAGCGGGCGTAACTCTCCGTAATGCCCACGGGCATTATGGAAATTCTTAATGCCCGCTCGCAGTTCACGACTGACAAGCATTCATCTTCTTGAAATAACACAAATTCAAAAAGATTTTCAGCGAAATTCACAACAAGGAATACATGACACAGTATAACACAAATCTAACTTGTGACAAGAGGAAAATAAAGGCCTGAATATCAGAAATGACCTGTTTACAAAAGCAAACAGAGCCAAAAAGTTACTCTAAGAAATTCGAGTCTATCCGGAGAAATTGAGAACTTAAGGGAGTCAAAATAGCAGCAAAAGATAAAAGCTACATGTAAAGTCAAAATTTAATGGGAATAAAAATAATAACAGAAAGCGAGTTCAAACTTTGTGCTTACCGATACTGATAGTGAAGTCGTTCATTTTTTCTCTCTCTCCATCTCCTCGAGTTAAATTCATTCTTACTTGACGTTTGCTTTTGCACAAAAGCCGGCTAAAATAACCATTGCAATTTTCTGGAGGATAGCTTGTGAAGTATCTTCTTCAGGTTTAACTCTTCTTCCGTATTTATTAAAGGCCTTTTCCTAGTGCAAAAGAAGCAATGTTTTCCCCAATGGTGCTAAAAAAAGTTGAGCTGACGTCGAAGACTTGCTTCCCGGTTGCTTGCCGTTTGAAACTTCTGTAACTCCCTCAAAAGTTTCTCACAAATGACTAAACAACATTATAAAATATCTGTAAAAGAAAGGATTCCGAAGTATTTGACATCCATAAGAGATTGATTACATTAGATCAAGTCTGGCGTGGTTTGTTCTATCAGTTTGACTCAGAGAATGAAAAACTCTGAATGAACTCGAGCGCGACGCGGGCGCGTGTCTGAGTTATTTCGGCGGGAAAATGAACGAGGCGACTTCCGGTTCGTAAAACGTTTGTAGAAAAAGTGCCATATAATAAACAACTTACTAACCTCGACCGTTCGGGCATTACGTGAAATATCAAACCTCGGTTTTGGCGTATCAACCTCGCTATCGCTCGGTCGATACGCCAAAACCTCAGTTTGATATTTCACGTAATGCCCTCACTCTCGGTTAGTAAGTAGTTACTATGTTTCCATTGGTGGTTTATTCAGGAAAATGAACACCCGGCCAAGAGTCAGTGTATCGAAAACACCGTACATGCACAAGTACGATCTTGTTAAAGGGAATACGGTGAAGGCGTTCTCTCTAAGGGTTGGTTTTCACTATGACATAAGCGACGTAAGTATAAGCATAAGAAGAACGGAAGTCTTTGATCCTTATGCTTACGCTTATGTCGTAGTGAAAATCGCACTAAAGAAAATAGTTAGTTTGATCCTTATGTTGATCATGTGTTGCTAGTGAAAACCAACCCTAAAAGGCGAGAGGGGGAAGTGTGTACGAAAACATTTCACTACCAATGTGGCGACCAAACGTAATGAATTAGTCTTTCTGCGCAAATTTCAGGAAAATTCACTCTTCAAAGATAAATATAATTGGTTATGGGCTGATAGGAGCAAGAAAACCCTTTAAATTACTGATTGACGCCCTAAAGGAGCAGAAGTTTCAAGTGGTCATCCTTGACGAGTCTCACTACCTCAAGAACAGGAAGGCGAGCCGCACCAAAACCCTGCATCCTATTGCTAGGGATGCTAAGAGAGTCCTACTCCTGACTGGTACTCCTTCACTAGCAAGACCAGAAGAGGTTTGTAATGTAATAGCAAGTACTCTCTTCTTATAGTCATCCACACAAAGGATGCCTTTTTTATTTTTTTATTTTTTCCAAATTATTCCAGTCTTTATGGGTTCTGTAATAACGTGCTGATGCGGACCATTGTAATTTGGTTGTTCCGCATAATTCCGTTTCGTAATGAAGATAACTCAGGAGCCAAGTAGACACCGCGGCAAAACGCAGTTCGCATGCGCTAAAGATTCACTGGCCTGTGAAATGAAGACAATTAGAAAAATCTACATAACAACAGCGAACGATAAATTTTGACATTAAGGTGACTCGCTCGAAATGGTTTGTGCGATCATCTGTGTCCAGAGCTGAACTACCAGATTATACATATCGGGCTATAACTTTTGCGTTTTTTTGCCGATTCCAGTAATTCTTTTTGTAAATCAAGCACAAATGATCCTAGATTAGCTGCGAATTCTCCGATCTTTGCAATCTTTTCCATCTAAGTCACAATTCTTAAATACAAAGACGACCCCATAGTTTTTAAGGTGGCTCCCGAGTATTTATTTCAGAAATAGACCTCAACTTCTAGCGTACGTTTGACCCTGAAAAAATCTTCCGATTTCCATAATTGTTCTCACAGAGCTTAAGCAACCTCTGCACTACCAAATGGTGTAGTTCATTTGATATATTAAGCTCGTCTGTCTTGGGTATTTTAAATTTTCCAAAGGAGGTGTTTTTAGAATAATTGTTATAACATCCATAGTAATAAGGGTTTACTCAGAGAAATGCCCAGGTCAGCTTTTACCATGCGATTTAAGTTGTAAACGATGTAATAATTTTGCCTCTAAAAATGTCTTATTCCGCTTCTGTTTAATGTGCCGAGCGCGTATATCAGAAAAGTAGGAGAGCTCTTCAGGATTATATCGGCTAATGTTTACTCTTAATTATATAAAAGAGAAAATAGAATCGAGTATCTGCAGAAAGCGATATTTAATAAACGAATGAGAGCAGCTTATTGTCCTGAATGTGCTGTTGCTATAATATTCAATTCGAGCTCGAAACAACTAAATTGCTGGAATTGTTTCGTAAGTTTCTTTCGTGAGAGGTAGAGTACAACCAACTGAGAAGACTTACCAAGTTTGGGCTCGTCTTTCCAATACTATGTTGAGAAACATTATCCAAAAGGAGTCAGTGTTTCGTCACTCCAATTGAGTTCTCTGGTCATTAGCATTTCACAACAACAGGTATGAAACCTGCGGCCATGGAGAGCGCGCAGTTAGCTCGCAGAAGAAAATTAGAATTCGCGGCAATGAAACATTCAACTTTAAGTTAAACCTGCATAATAGCTTTCAAAAACATTCAGTTTAATTCCGTGATATCTCTTTTGATACAAAACATCCAATTTAAGGTTAAATTTACCAAGTGCGGGATGCCATAAATTTCTGTGTTTTTCTGGTTTTATGACCCAAAGAAACGGTACTTCTAAAGTTAAGTGTTTGGATTTAAAGCAATTGCTCTTAACATATAGTTTGACTTGCATCTAGGTAACTTGTCCCAAAAATTAATAGGTTAAAGTGCTTTTATTAGTGCGCAGGAAAATTTTACATTCATGCCTTAGTGAAAGGCTTAATTTGTGGTGCGTCTTCGACATCGACCTCGCTAATACATTTCTGGCCTACGAATTTCTGAAACTTGGCCAGATAAAAGTTCAAGTCTTCTAATGAGCATCGCCAAGATTTAAGCCGAAAATATCTGCAAGATTCTTTTATGAGAGGGCATTAAAAACTATGGGGTCTTCTTTGTATTTAAGAATTGTTACTTAGATGAAAAAGATTGCAAAGATCGCAGAATTCGCAGCAAATCTAGGGTCATTTGTGCTTGATTTACAAAAGAATTACTGGAATCGGCAAAAAAACGCAAAAGTTATAGCCCGATATGTATAACCTGGTAATCCAGCTCTGGACAAAGATGAGCGCACAAACCATTTCGAGCGAGTCACCTTAAATTGCCATAATAATTATTTGAGGGAACCAGGGGTTGTAACAAACATGTTGAGGGAGCTGGAGTGGCCATCCCTTGAGGGCAGACGGCCCGGGGGGGGGGGGGGGGGGGACTCCCCATATTTTCAGACGGGGGTGCTCGTCCTATCCCTTAGGGTATAAAATTGACATACGTGCTATCTCTTAGGGGTGTTTAAAGTCAGCCCTATCCCTTAGGGGAGTCTCAGACCAATCCTTGCCCAGAAATATAATGGTACTGACACCAGAACCGATATTTACAAAGGAAACTTGTAAATTCGGCGGTCGCCACATTTGCTCTCTTTTAGGGGTAAATTTTTTGTTTGCCACACCCATTTTGCTATCCCTTAGGGTCAAAATCAATTTTCCCGACGAGCACCCCCGTCTAAAATATTGGGAGTCCCCCCCCCCTCCCCCGGGGCAGACGGACTCTCTCTCGATTGTCCATGTTCCAACAGGTTGTTTATGGAACTGTGGACATTGAGAGAGAGCCCTTTAATGGACCGGCCTTCAAGGAATGGCAACTCCAAGCGCTTCCATAGAGCACATTCAAAATGCAATCAACATGCGAATAGTTTTTTTCCATGGTGTACTAGGTCTTGGAACACACTGCCAGGCTCGATTACTGATATAGAGGATAAGGGCCGATTTAATGGGGAGCTCTGAAAATATTTAATTGACAATGGCCACTGGTTTTAGAGAATGTATTTTAAAATATTATTTATAGATTTATTCCATGTATTATGAATATCTAGATAGATTTGTATATTTTTTATTTATACTGATGTGATACCGGAATTGGTTTTATCAGTCAATAAAGTATAAGTTGAGCGACACAGCACTAAAGCAAAAAGTTTACAATTTCCATCTAAAAAAAATAAAAAAACTTTAGTTTGCCAAATTTTCACTTTGCCGCTCGAAATTTGGATAACCCGGCAATATGTTCGGTTTTTAGATACACACTCTTCAAAACAGAAATTTGACAAAGTACCGTATCAGGTAGCTTTTCGCTTTGCGCGGGCCATCTGTGATTATCATCATCATTGATTAAATGTACCCGACGATCGCTAATCAGTTAATATTGTAGTTAAATCGTATTGCTCTTTTTCCCTTTTCGCAAATGCAGCTTTATCCACAACTGGACATTGTGAGGCCAGGCGTGTTCGGTTCCTTCAGCCAGTTTGCCAACAAATACTGTGATGCGTACACTGAATACATTGGCAAGTACCGCACATGGAATACCAGGTAAGACTTTGCCATCACTCCTCGCGGAAGGCTTAGAGCAAGTTAGTGACAGTCCTTTATTTTCCTTGACAGACTGCTCATGTTATTTGTCCCAGTTGTTCTCCACCATAGCGTGTATTTCAGCTATTCGCTCGCGACCTCACTTTGCCAGAGGAGACGTCCGGATTCACCACGATATTTTCTGAGCCATTGTATAATCACTACCATAGCAAAAATGCGTTTTGTGTTCAACATACGCCTTCTTCGACAGCTGTGGCGCCTGGGTGTCTGGCTTGAACAATTTCGCATGATTTTGCTTGAGGGGAGCGTGCGTTGTCATGGAATCGCTCACCTGCACGTGTTACTGAGAAAGGGTATAACGAAAGCAACCAATCACATTGTATTGAATTCAGTTACCTCTTGAGAAGTGAGGTACGATCGAGAGCGAACGGACGGCTGAAATTAAGGCAAGCTCCACAATATCACACTGAATCAGTTTCTATGTGATTGCAAAAAATGCTAAAGAGCGGACATGCCGAGTTGTGGCAATAGTTTCTCAACCCTGACATCAATTCCAATACAAAATGCACGGCAGAAATCAAAGAAAAAGAGTTTCCAGGGAGTCGAAGTTGTGCGTGCCATCATCGTACCATGTGCTATGACTGCGACATCTGTTCTGATTGTACATTTAATCTTCTTTGTTGTCTCATGGATATCGGATCTGCCCTTACAGGTCGATCGCCTTGTGGTTAAACTCAGTAGATAGTCTGTCATTTAAATACTTATTTCAGGGGTGCAAGCAATCTGGAAGACCTTCATAGGCGTCTCAATAATGGAATTATGGTCAGACGGCTAAAGAAACATGTAAGTTTTGTATACATTACGTCACTGAAAATACCATGTCACCTCTTTCCTGAGCGTCTTCCCCTCTTTCCTCTATGATCTGTTTCTGTAAAGTGGTCTTTTACCTCTTTAATTTTGTTCCACAGTTTGCAAATGTATCATACTCACGAGCTCACCAGTATCACTCTTTGATTTTCGCGCATGCGCAGTACAATTATAGAACGTGAGGGGAAATATTTTGACTGGCTGCCGTCGGCAACATGCCACAGGATACCCGTTTGATTAATTTGGTTCCTCGGCGAAGCGTACGTTGCTATTTCACAACACTCAACAGAAGTGAAGCGGCATGTTCGTGGAATTTCAGAGAATATCGGTAAGTAATAACTTTATGAATCACTTTAGTTCTATTCTTGAACACTATCACAGCTTTCAAAGCATGTTATTCACTGGTATGGGATCATTTTCACGCAGACTTCTCGACGTCTAAGACGATTCGCGAGCCCCCGATGGTGGCCATCGAATACAGCACATTTGGTTTTGCCAAACGAAATACAAATTCGTTTCGCTAAATGAGGGGTAGTTTTCTATTGTTTTCCATTGACTATTTGACACGTAATTATAAACCTGATATGGATACAAATCAGTCTTTATACTGCCAATGAGCTTAAATAAACACAACATTATTGTCAACTGGAATCAACGGACACTACCAGTGAAAACACTACCTTTGAAAGCTGTGATGACCTGATACTCAGATGACAGGTTCTGTACTTTTATGTGATGAATCTATTTATCAATGATAGTATGCAGAGTTATTTCAGATTAAGGTCTGCTAGAAAACTTACTAAAGATTTCATGATACAAAAGAGGAGCAGTGAGCCATCTACATTTCCAGAGCAGAAAATAATGCAACTTGTTGAAGCTTAACGCCCCCCCCCCCCCCCCCCCTTAACTTATAGGCAGGAGAAAAGCTTCACATTATGCCAGTAATTAAGAGCACTGTTTTGCAGCTTTTAGCTTTGAGCAAAGGAAATTTGAATTTTTTCAGTGTTACTTTTTATTTTTATTTTTGTGTAAAAGAAATTAGTAATGTGCAAGTCTTTAAGACAGCCATATTGTAGTTCACAGACTTTTAGGAGGTGTTTGCTGTCATATCGCAAATAATCAGAGCAGTCTTTCTTTTGTTTCCTGATTTTTAATGATTTTTCTTTTTTCCTTTTAGATCCAGCCTAGTGAGCCCTCTAAGCAACTAGCACAACATACTTTTAGTGGTCACAAGTTGCCATCTGCTGACTTCACATGGAAAATGATATAAACAAGACTTGAACATGTATCTTTACGGGAGCCCTGTGTTCTACAGCGAGCAACAAGTAAAGGGAATGAACTCATTTATTATATTGTGGCAGAGAAAAAACAGTTGCAGGAACCAAAATTAATTATTACATGGCTATCCAATCAGCGTTTAAAAAATGGATATGTACAAGGAGGTGTTGTGCAATTATCAAGGGGCCGAGTTATTATATCTTATGAACAATGATGACAAACAATGTGGAAGCTTTTACAGAGCGTTAAAACACCAAGCATAGACAGTGCCTGCATGTATGGGAATAATTATTTCAAAAATGATTGACTTGTCAAATAATAAATAAAAACTTGATGCTGTATCTCATGCATGAAACGTTTAAAGCTATGTTATTAATATGTAACGGGAACATGTCCAAACTGAATCAAGAAAATGTCTGCAAAGCTAGAATATTCAACCAAAACAAGAAACCAAGCTACATGTATTGCAATTGGAAAATACTGCTTTAGAAGTTATATTTCAGACCACGAACCTGATTCCTGAAACATTCATGTAAACATGAAACATCCCTTGTATAGTTGGATAACTCCAGCAGAAGTCATACTACCAGGGGATTTTCACCTGTTTATAGAAATCATTGTGTAGAAACATTGGATAATAACCATGTCAACATAGCGCACATCCATTGCTGTTCAGTGCGCCTGAATCAACTGTTACGTCCAATATTGAGTAAAATTCTGAACTGTTTGTGAGAACTCTAGAAACATTCCTGAAGCAGCTACAAAAACAGTTGATGTTATTGCAGCCTTCAGATACAAATCACAACACTAATCAATAACATTTTTACAACATTCACATGACTCATTTTTATAAACTAGGAAACAAAACTCTTTCTAGAAACAGTAGCTTTTGGCTCGAGCACTTCACTATCTAAATAGATACTACTAGTTTAATTTGAATTTATCGGGTCCGCTCATGGGTACAATATAATCACAAATACACATACAAAAGAAAACAATGCAAAATTAAAGAAGGGCAGGATATCCGCCAAAGCTCAGGCCAACTACGGCTCATCGGAGCTCTAAAGTTCGTGGTCGTCGGACACGACCGGCGGAATTGAAAAGCGCCAAAAATAAAACATTTTATAAGAGAGGCACCCCTGAAGGTGTGCCGTACCCTTTGTGTCTCACCATCGTTTGACCACTGAATATCCGGCTTGCACTATTTCGAGATACAAGATACGAAGATACAGAGATACAAGGATATCGGGTTACAGGTTACGGGGTTTGAAGGCTCAGTGTATTGTCTATTTATAGGTGCTAACGCAGCTGCCCCCAAAGAGAAGACAAAAAATTACATTCGATCTTCCAGATTCGCCACACAAGAAGGTAAAGCTAAAGTTGTTGTGACTCCGCAGGCTGACGAGAAAGGTGGTTTGTAAACCTATCACAGTTGATGTCCCATTGAAATCTAAATCTGACGAGTGCGGCTACATGTTTGGGGCATGGGGAATTAAAAAACGATGTGTTATCCCAGACAAGCCAAGGATCCTAAGTCTAAAACGTTTTGATCCTTAAATAAGTAGCTGATATGTTGCCTAACATGGAATGAGATGTGTAGCAAATCATAGCATTGCAGAAACGAGTAAAGGAATGGTCCATGCTTAGCGTGCACGTATATCCAGTTCTGGAGCACGCAGATAGTTGATTAAGCACGATATGTAGCAGCGAGAGAATCTCTAGCTACCAGAGTGCTTTATCAACTATCAAAGTGCTCAAGAACTGGATATACGCATGCTAAGTATGGACCATTGCTTTTAAAACATAGCCAACTGATTTTCGCGAAAAAAGGCAGCTCTGTTCGAGCACGAATAAGAACGCGTGTGAGAGAAAACAGTCATTGAAATCATTGCATTTTGCACTCTCAAACACCGTCAACTGGATTGAAATATTGAACTTTCAAGTCAGATGGTCAATGGCAGTTTAATAAAATAAATAAGAATTAGTTTTTTCTAGGATTTTTGGATAAAAATTGTTTTATCAAGGCGAAAGCTTCAACCAAAGAACAAACAGGTGCAGCACAATAACCAACAACACTAAACCAAAACATTTTGTCTATCAAACGTTTCGAAAATAAGCTACAGAAACACCAAAAAAACTTACAACATTGTTTAAATACTTGTGTTGGTCAAGTTCCTTCCTATTGAATCCTTGCAATTTCCACCAATATTTGAATTGAATTCATGTAGACCATGTAGAGCAGGAATTTGTTGTGAATTTCTTTCGCCGGTCGCTCCCTTTTCACACCGATTTTTGACATCCTTCTGCACAGTCCTACAATTAGACATGCTTGATGAGCTCAATTTTCGACTTGTTAGAGTTCAAAAACGTGGGAGAAGTCCCGTTCGCTCTCGGACGGCTGTTACGTCATGAAAACAAGTAAGGAGAAAATTGAAAATTATCTTCAAAATATCCTTTACATTTTAGCGCTTGTTTTAGCGCTAGTTTGAGCTTAAAAAAGCGATTTATTCGCTCAAAATAAATGCTTCTCGCGAAAGGAAATGTCCCGGCGGATTATTCTCGGTCTAAAAATGACGTGAGCGTGCACAATCCCCATGTACAATCCATTTCTTGTGCATAGAAATCGACCAATCAGAGCGCGCGTTATATCGTAGCTATGTTATAAAAATGGATATGGTGACAAATTTTCGAGTAAAATTTTTATCACTTTTTTACTTGTTCCTTCTGTACCACTTTCTGCCTTTTAATAATAATATTTTCGCGCCTATGCACTATCTGATAATAGTGTTTTCTATGATACAACAAACTGGAGAAAGCAGGTTGTCCATACGCAGCCTTTTTATTGGGAAGAAGGTTGAACTTGAAAGTTGAAGGTTGACACCAGACAATCACCAATTATAGTCATCGTCATGTATTCATCATTTGTATTGCACTGAGTATCTCATGATCATTAACGTACAGTTTTCACTTGGTTTTCACCAGGATCTAGAGGAGGTAAAGGCTGAGTTCAAAAGAACACACGATGTTTATACATCTAACGCCGCTTCTCCAGTAGAGAAACGTGAAGCCATCTTTGAGCTAACAAGACTATCAACTCTACTCTATCACTACACAGGGCTGGCCAAGGTACACAGAAACATTATTTTATTTTGCTTATACTCTTCTGAAGTAAACCTCGGAGAATTACCTGGAATTCGTTTTATTTTCTATCACAATTGGAGCAATTGTGAGAAAAATCACTCGTGGAAGTGCGCGCTGTTTTCGAAGCACTGCCCGCCATTCTTGGATAACTGGCCAAACCAGTCAAGTACGTTTACGATCCCGGACGAGGTTGACATTTTGTGCAGAAGCCACTTCAAAACAAAGAGCAAGATAGAAGTGGCCTCTGCTAGTGTAATGTTTTCCAAAAAACAAGAGAATACTGAAAAACGATATTAACGTAGGAAAGCGACATTTGCTGTTGTGTGATTAGGGAGTGGGTGGGGGGGTGGGGGGTTGGTGGGCCGGCATTTTTTCAAACCCGGGGCCCAAAAATTTAGACCCCCCCTAAAATGCAAGCCCAAAAATTTTGACCCCCCCTCAAATGCTAGCCCAAAAAAATATGACCCCCTCTCGTAGTGTTATTGTTATGCCATAGAAAAATCACAGTTTTCGAACTCTTAAAAGAGTTGATTGATCCACGCAAAACTGATAATCACCATTGAACTAAAGTATTAGGATTCGTGGAAAAGAGATGTCGCAATTCCTCCTTCTTGTACATCGGACATTATCAACGTCTGTTACTATGCAGTTAGGGACGGACGGATGCTTATACTATAGCATCCGGAACAGTTCGGGTTTTTGGTCACGGAGGATTTTGGATTTTCGCTACTATGAAGATATTCGGATTCAGGATTCTATTTCTTATCCAAGTGCTCTTTGGTGTATCAGTACAGAGCCTTGTGTTTGGAATTTGTTACAAATCTGCACAATTTGTTTAAAATCTGATGTGCGCAAAGCGCGCTGCGATTTTGAAAATCAAACTTAACGCGGTTAATGAAATTATCATTTCTGGGACACGAAAATCAAGCTGAAGAAATGGAGTCACGGAAGAAACATAATAGAAAATTTCCAAAATTAAACATAGTCCAGTACGGTGGAGAACTTGGTGTTTAACAATTGGGGTTCCTGACATTTGCTAAACCTTTATTTACTGCTAGCTGATAGTAAATTTACTAAATTTGAAAAAAAAAAACATTTTAATGTTGTAGATGGCGAGCCCGCAGCGCGAGCCGACCAAAAAAACAGTCTATTTATAAGGACGTCGGGTTCCCTAAAAAGCAGTCAGGAGAGAATCAAGTATCAAATGGTCCGTCCCTAATGACCAGCTTTCACGTTTCACGAATCTCTAGGCCTTTAATCACGAGTCACGTAAGAGAAATTCGTAAAATCACGGGTCACGAGGGCATGAGATTTTACGGATCACGGCAATAATTTTCCTGTTTTCACGAACGGAGCAAATTTGGGGTGAATCACGGAGAACCCCTTCACCACTCTGCCCTACCTTACTAACCACCGCAGTTGTTCTATTTCCAAAGGTAAAAGTTGAATTTCAAAATAGTTAATAGAGACTTCTAAGATTGCGCGGGTCGAAGCATCTTTAATAATGCTTTGTAAACTTTCATTTTGCTCAAGCCTCAGGCAGTGGGGGGTCCACGAGAGTCCACGAATTTACGAACGAGGGCTGACCAACTGAGTAGTTTGCTTGTATGTTTCCCGATGCGCGCGTAGTTTGCTTGTATGATTTACGAGGTGAATGAAATTCTTATTTCTGGGAGACGAAAATCACGCTGAAGAAATTGGGTCACTGAAAAAACATCATAGAAATTTTCCAAAATTAATCATAGCCCAGTACGATGTTTTAGTTTGTAAGTACTACACCGAGCATCCGCTTTTTATGCGCGCAAAGCTAGTAAAGATATTTATTGTTGTAGATGGCGAGCGCGCAGCGCGAGCCGACCAAAAAACCACTATGTTTATAAAGGCATCGGGTACCCTAAAAGCAGCCATCAATGTCACCCTGTCTAACTATCAGCGCCCAAAAAAATTTGCCCCCCCCTCAAACGTAAGCCCAAAAGTTTGAGCAACCCCCTAAATCGGCGCCAAAAAAATCAAAGCCCCCCCCCCCCATATATTTGTCCCCCCCCCGTTAAATAATGACCACTCCCTTAGGTTGGCTCAGTGCAGCACTACTTGGTGGATCTCATCGATGGTACCGAGAGTAAGTTCATCGTGTTCTGTCGACACAAAGACGTTATGAAAGCTGTCGTGGCCACCATGGCACAAAAAAATGTCAAGTACATCCGTATCGCTGGGGATGTTCCATCGGGAGTGAGAGGGGTAAGGCTGAGGGAGACTCTAGAATCGTATTTCTAATTTTTACAAGACAGCATAAATATACCTCCATGACAGGGAAGGAAAGGCCGGTTGGATTTAAGGTGACATTAATCATAGAGATTTCATTCTCGTTGTTCCAAGGAGCATATATATCGCATTGCCGTTCATGTTACGGAATGCAATTTAAATCTCTATATAAACCTACGTTTATTGATTTGGTGATATATTTCTTGCACGGCCACTTAGAAATTGTCAAAAGTACTGTCGGGAAACGACGTCAAGGAGTAACAGACGTGAAGAGATCAGCATCGCACGCGTAGATCAACAGTAGAAATTTACCTTATTTGTTCAAGTGACAAATGTTATGTGATAGAAACCTATTCTTAAAAGAAATTCTAAAACCTGCTCCAGAATAAAACGCATCCGTTTGTGTGGTCTTGTGACGGAACTAATGATCCCTTATTCTAAAGGCTAAAGTAGAATATAATTGTTCGTCATACTTATGTTGTTTTTAGGGAATGGTAAACCGCTTCCAGGAGGACCCAAGTTGTCGAGTGGCCATATTGGCTATAGAGGCTGCATCATTTGTAAGTTGACATCATTATCGTTATCTTTATCTTATATATAATACGTGATGTGGGCGGGGTCAAGGTCAAACTGTTGGCACAGAAACCTGGAAAAACGGCTGCGCCACAGAACTGCAAAACCACGCCATTTTCTTGCATACTTGGAGCACTGTGTTATAGGATACATTTTGTTCGAAAAGGATTCACCTAAGAGAAACTAAAAAAGAACTGAGTTCGCACAGCCGAAAACACCATAGACATCCAGACCCAAATGGTTCTGTTACAGATTACGTACAGGAATGTACAGGGGTTATTCTCATTCGAAAGCTTTGAGCTGAGAAACATTTTCATTCAAGCTTGAACAAACGTACACTATGCCTTGTTTTCCAGAGCGCGCGCTAAGTCGAAATGACACTACATTTACACAAAGCAAAGCCATGAGTAATACTCTCTAAATATAAATCCTGACGCTGTATCGCAAAACTAAGTTCACAAACCTGACGAGAAGGAGAAAATCTCTTCAGTGGGTATGAATGGAAAAGATTTATCTTGAGCTAAGTTCTTATTCAAGCGATTTTTTAAGCGAGGGGCAAAGTCGCATGTTGAAGAATGTTGAAGTCTCCCACAGGAACTAAAAAATTATTCAGTTCGCACAGCATGGTTCTGCTACAGATTAATTACAGTTATGTGTAGGGATAATTTTAATTAGAAGGCTTTTAGCCGAGAAACATTTTCATTCAAGTCTGTGCAAACGTACACCACTGGGACTTCCTTGTTTCACAGAGCGCGCGCTAAGACATGAATAATATTGTCTAAGATAATATTCTCCCTTTATAAACAAGAAATTCTTAGAACAATTTTTATTTCGCCTGTTTCTTCTCTACCCTTGCTGAGATATGCTACACGTACAAACGAAAATGTTTGACCTATTTGAGAGACACGCGCGTGATTTTCGCACCAAAATCAGGGACGGAACAGTGGAAATTTTTTTTGTAGGGGGCTCACTTTATTTATTTCGGCATATGGAGCGAGGGGGGTCTATGTTAGGGGAGGTTATTTCTAAATCACGTTGAGAGTGTTTATGGAAGGGGAACTCAGGGAAATCATGCTCCCCCTCATGATGTACGTTGTGTTTTTTCCTAAGAGAATACTATAACAGTAAACTAAATTTAAGTGCTCATTTTATCCCTCGCTGCGCTCGAGCTAAAATGATCCTGAGTCGGGCCCAAAACATATTTACACCCGCGAACATCAACTATCTAATCTTATAATACGTGATGTCGGGGTCAAGGTCAAACTGTTGGCCCAGAAGCCTGGAAAAACGGCCGCACCACAGAACTTCAAAATCACGCTACTTTCTTGCATACTAGGGAAACTGTGTTATAGGATACATTTTATTCGAAAATTATAAAGTGGACGGAAGATCTAATTCAAGCGTTTTCGTAAGCGAGAAGATCAAGTTTGCAAAGGCGCCATTTTAAATCTTCCACAGAATTCTCGCAGCCGAAAGCAACAAAGACGTCCAAACCTACGCGATTCTCACAAAAATCACACAGTAATGTTCAGGCAAAAGTCGTTTTTCCAAAAATATCAGAGTGGACAAGATATCCCATTCAAAGGTCTTGGCGCGTTGCACGAAGCCCCAGCGCGCGCCATTAAATAAACACTCGGTTCACAAACAACATTCGTTTAACAGCTTTGAGCCCGGTATAAAACTTTCGAAATCTATACTAAAAACAGAGATGTGGGAGCCGAGAAAACAAAGCTCACAAACCCGAACAGAAGGAGGAAATCTCACCAGTGAGTGTGCATGTTTTTGATAAGGTCCACCTTGAGCTAATTCAAGCGATTTTTTAAGCGAGGGACAAAGCCGCCATGTTGGAGTCTCCCACAGAAACTAAAAAGAACTCAGTTCGCGCAGCCGAAAGCACCATAGACATCCAGACCAAAATGGTTCTGTTACAGATTTCTTACAGTTATGTGCAGGGATAATTCTAACTCGAAAGCTTTGACATGAGAAAAATTTTCATTCAAGTTTGAACAAACGTGCACCATTGCATGTCTTGCTTCTCAGAGCGCCGCCATCTTGCATGCTAGGCAAAACAAAATGGCGACCGGGAGAGACGAGTTCGTGCCGTTGTTCCGTACTTAAAATAAGTCACTGAGCACTCAAAACAAGACAATTTACAGTAAAAAGTTCAAAATAATACTTGCATCGATCCTTGCTCTTTTAAATGTAGCCTTTATGCCAAAATTGGTCGAAAGTGTCCACAAATAACTGACAAGCTACTGAATCGTGAGCTGCTCGTTCGATAAAAGTTTTTATTCATTCGTCAGTAAAAGAGAGGCACTAAAGCCGACAAATATGTTTCGTTATCTTCGATGCACAATTCTATTCCAATAACCGAGCATAAACGAGGGAAACCGCTTTATTTTGGAATAGTTTTTGAAGCCGTACGCGAGTAGCGAAAGTGCCGGCGCAAAAGTCACTAATCAAGTTGCCAAACGAACGCGGCCTCAAAAGCGTAAAGTTCAGTAATTTCCTGCGACATGATTGACAAGAATAAAAGAATTCACGATCGATCTAGACTTATATGAAATAAATCAGACATGGCCTATAATTGTTGTCGAGCTATCGACCGAGTTATGTTCAGCTCGATCTGCACAACGTAAAACAACAAAAACAGATTGGCTCCCGTCATAGAAACTTAACTGCTTCCTTTTGTTGTTTATACTTGATCGCATGGAGATCACAAAATATTTGTTGTTTTGTGTGTGTGTCTGGCTTAATAATATGAACCAACTAAATGAAAACAGCGCATTTTACGGAAGACACTTGGTAACTGAGATCGCTCTGACACTGGCAATTTCGACACATTTCGACCATAATACTGGGTAAGAAAGACTAATGAATGGCTTCAAGTATTACTTTCAACTTATTACTGTGAATTTTCTTGTTTTGCGCGCTCAGTAACGCCTTTTAAGTGCGGAACGATGGCACGACCTCGTCTCTCCCGGTCGCCATTTTGTTTTGCCTAGCATGCATATACGAAATCAATAGCGGTCACGTGACCCGTGGAAAACCTCTATACACCTAGATTTATCCATGTCGGACATAGCTGTCTTTGCAAAAAAAAAAAAACTTTAAAAAGCTGTTTTAATGCGCTACGTACTTTTTAGTCATTTTAAGATTTACACTGTATAAGGATCTTCATCGTGCAAAGCCAAGTTACCTAAAGTCAACAAGGTGCAAACCTGTGAGCGGCCTTATAGTCCAGTACATTTACGGATAGACCTAGTACTAATTGCAACAGAAGCTCTCTCTTCACAATTCAATAGTTATTACCATCATAAACAACATAAAAAAAGTCCTACTGCATCCGTGCGGTGGAACGCCTCCAAATTTAAGAGTTTAGAATCCAGCTGATCTCGCCTCGCGGCGCGCAAAGGATTATTTGCCAAAACGAAGCGTTCCTAGAACCCAGACTCCTAAAGTCCCTATTTCGCGCGGCCGTACCGAAGTTGCGAACTTTTGCGAGATGTTTACGTTCAAAACAAAGTATTTTAGAAACTTATATATTTATTTGAAGTAATAAAAATACCGAGAATGAGTAAAACAATATATGTAGTAATTATTTATTTGGAAAGGGGTAGCTGTTGGGAAGAAACTTACAATATTTTCCGGTGTTTATAAGACAGGTCTCGATGGCGTGTGCCAGAGAGTCGAAAATTGTTTCAAAGTGTAGTTGTTTCATTACCTGTTTTACAGTAATATTGTTTTTTCTCGAAAAATGCCAAAAGCTACACTTGTGAGACATGCGGAAAGGTGTTTGCAGCTTCAAGTGGTTTGTGGAAACACAGAAAACATTTTCCCGACCATGAAAGTTCACAAAAACGACCAAAACACGCCGACGAGGCAGTCGATGAATTCTTAAACTCAGGATCCGAAGGTAAAGTAATATATATACAAGTTTTTAGGCAATTCTTTTATTGCCAATAACTGATAATGTGCTTTAAAAATGTTCAACACCGATGCCCTATAAATCAGGCCTTTATCAAGAATGTCAAACTTTAATTATACTTCAGAAAATTACAAACAAAAGTACAACAAAGTTCATTTTCGCAAACAAAAAGTACAAGTTCCAATAAAATAAAATTACAATAAAATAAATACAAGGCAAAAAATATACAGTATGAGCTGAATTATTAGCATAACAGGGTGTGTTTTTGATAACACCTATAGGAAAACAAGACAACAGACAAAGGCAAATGATACATGTAGTTTCTAGAAAAACTTTACATTCAATATTCACAAAACTTTATGATCTTACTAAAACACTAAAAATATTGTAACCCTATTTTAGGTAACAGGACTGCAAGGCTCAAGTCCTTAGTTCAATCATTATCTGAAAAAGAAGTGAACGACATACTTCTACCAAGGGTTGCCCACTCAGCTGCATCTCCCTATGACTTTCTTGTTGAGAAAGCAATGACAGCCAGATACAGACAGCAAACATTTTCTGCAATAGAATTTAGCAAGCTCTACAAAGACTTAGAAGTGCAAGTAAAACATCAGTCAGCCTTATCTGGTCACTTTACCCCAACAATCCCTCAAAACTTCACTTCTTACATTAATGATATAAATATTCCTTCACAAGCTTCAGACAGCAATATCAGTCTTGCAAGCCAGCTAACTACACTACAGCAAGAGCAGTACAAAGAATTTGTTGAATTTTCAGTGGTGTTGCCAGCAACTTCAATGTCAGCCATGCAGCGTATCAAAATGTTTTAAGGAACAATCTTGGAAAACAGCTAGAAGATGTAATTGGAGTCAATGTATTTGTTCCCAGAGGCGTAATGACTCAGCGACTTATGGAAATCAAAGCAAGTCTTAAAAATGTTTTTGAGCTCAAGTTCACCAATCATCATGATACCGGTATGTTGTCAGCGCATATCAACATAAAGAATTCAATTGAGTATCTGCTAGGGAAACAAAATATGCAGGAAACATTGAAAACACCGAATGATGCACTTCTTATCTACTACTATAGTGATGCCTTTCCTTGGATGAGTTGGAGTAAGTTTTTTAGTGGAGAGACTAGTATTCGAATTAAAATTGTGGAGCCTTGGAATATGCTAAGTACAGCAATAACTGTATGTTCTTTTCTTGGGCCTGATGACTATGCACACATGTCGAACTTGTGCAAAGAAACATTTGAGCAACTGTCTAATCTGGATGCAGTAACACATCCATTGTCAGGGCGCAAGATAAAGGTGTATGTCCGGGGCCTTGGAGATGGTGCAAACAGGAGAACAATAACAGGCAGCTCCACAGCAAAATCAAGTTTCCCAATAGAAGAAGCCCCAGAGCATGATAGCCAGTTAGGAGACATGACTGTATACTGTCCAGAACCGGTGCGGTCTGTGGAGGAAACAGAGCATGCATCAGAACAATATTGTAATTGGCTTAATGGCAAGAAAGACACAGTTGAGAAGAGAAGGGAGTTTGCCAAGGCTAATGGTGGCCTTACAGGCCGTCCAAGTATCTGTCACACAGAGTTGAGTGATTTTTATCCAGGTAACATGCATCGATGCATCAATGCAACACAAACAATATGTCACAGAATTAAACAAGTTGCCGTAGCAACTCTCCCAGATAAAGGGGGAAAATGGGAGCAAGAAATCTCCAAGATTGCACGCAGTGTAAAGGAAGGTTTTCAAGTCAAGCTTAGCCATGCTGGTGTGTATGCATTTTGTGAGATGGGTGACAAGTTGTTAGTGGATGCTGGATTCACAGGTCTAGTCGGCGAAGTACTGAAAACATTCTGTGGAGGACTGAAACAAGTTCTCCCAATTTTAATGGACACACCAAAGGATATGACAGGCAAAGAGTATGAGAAAAGTGCTAGAGTGTACTTGGGATTTCAGTTTCCAATTATTTTTGGCTACCAGTCTCTTACTGCCACAGTGAAACAAGTAGCTGTTTACTCATCATACTACATAGACAAGGCAAATAAGGATGCCAGCTTAGTAGGACTGCCAATAACACTTGCAAACATCACTGACAGTATAATGGAAACAAAACACAAAGAATGCAAACAGGGTAATTTTATCTACAGCGGAGGTCGGTCTGGAGAAACAGGGAAGAAAGACTACCAAAGGCGGGTACTAGAACAACAGTTCATCAATGAATGGATAAGGCTAGAGAACAAGGAAGGAAACAGAAGTACATCATCAGACAGGAAGGTAGAGCAGCACAACAACAACTCAGCCAAAAGCACTAGAAAGAAATCGGTATGTAGCACCATGTATAATTAATTGCTGTATATTCATGAGAAATAACACCAGGAGGCAGGCAGCAGTGCAAGGGAAATATGTGGTATTTAAGTGCTGGTTCAATAGTTCTTCTGTTTATTCTATTTGTATCACGTCTGAAGAACTTGAAAATAAACTCCATTATTTAACAGCATTTCTTTATACAGTACATACCATTTATAAATGAGGATTCAATCCCAGACGAGGAGGCAGCATCACCAGAACCTGATAGAGAAGAACAGCAGGCAAGTGTTACTAATAATAAGGGAACTAGAATAGGGTTTGAGTGTTTTGATATTGCATTTAAAAAAAAACAGTTGAATTAAAATATCCATCTCTCATATTTCTAGATGGATCCAAATGAGGAAGAGGGGGATTGTTTTGATGCTCTGGCCAGCAATGGTGTCCAAATTAACTCAGGTCAGAGTGAGAGTGGAATTGAGAGTCTGAAATTGGAACTTAAAAGCAAGGCACGTGAAATGTATTCAGAATCATCGGTAACGACCATAACACTCGAGAACGCACGAAGCAAGTATTCCAAGGATATTAAGTCTAGCGGAGTATTTACAGCAAATGTAGACAGTTGCATAATAGAGGCTAGCATGGAAAGTGACCCTCTCTTGACTTGGACAAGAACAGATTCCCGAGTATCAAAACAAATATTTGCATTGAAATTGAACCTTCTGAGTAATTTACCAAACAGGAACATTTCGGTTGAGTTTTCCCCAGCAGTGAAAGACTCACAGCAGAACACCATGAAGATCACCATGAAGGCAAACAATATCATGGGCCTGAAGGTTGATAGTAATAATCTAATCGCGAGACTCCACGGACTGCCAGAGTTCGAAAGTAGGGACAAAGAACAGAAACAATGGCGCCGAGAATCTTTCAATGTAGCAACTGCTTCGCAAAACTCACCTCATTGCACTGTGAGAGTCCGATTCGGAAGAAACAAATGCCTTCCTAATTATCCACAACTGTTCAGATCAGACGAGAAATTCCAAGCTGCGATTAGTGCTGGGATTCAAGACAGCTACCCAAACTTTACCACCCGCGAGAGTCATCCTGAAAACGTCCTTCCCGTCGCTAAAGATCCACAGTTAGTTCGAGCCACACAGCTGTTAATCCTTGACTTAGCCCACGCCGAAAAGGCTACTGATATCCCCTGGCTCATAAGAGAATACTCCGCTATCTATGAAGCATTTAAAAGTCTCCTTAAATCTCGGATCGAGAGCAGGAATCTCACCACTCGAGTTCACGAAGAGTAAACGGTAAGGTGCCATTCACGAAAAACACCCGTCGGCAGCTTCTTTTAGCAAATAGATGGATGTAATTTTCCACTAAAAACCCATGACTTCTTTCACAACAAAACCAAAATCGCTTTTCATAATTGTGAATATTAAAATTTCCCTTATGCGGCTCGAAAGCTTGTATTTATCTTGCGAAACCGCCATCTTGAAATCTGCATGGAACGCTTGGCGCTGCAACAAAAACGGCTCTGATTGGCTGATTTTTACCGGAAGTTGCGTTGCGAGATCAGCTGGATATGACTCTGTTCCTTTAGCATGGAAACGAGGCTGTAACCGGAAGTTGAGCTATTTCGCTTGAAACCGAGCAATTATTTCATCTGATCTTAATGAAATAGATATTTTGTGTCTTCTTTAACATTATTTAATATATGTGACTCTTTTTGAGTATTTTCTTCTTGAGGCTATCATTTTAGATATCATTATTAGATACTCGCCTCAGGACGAAATCGTAATGGAAGTACGCATATAAAATTGAAGATCTACACGTGTACAGTACACATGGTTTCCGTGTGTTCACACCTGATATTTAAGCGAATCATTTACATTTGCAAATCCCTCTATCAGTTATTTTATTTTCGCGTATATTGCTCGTCCTAAACAAGAATTTAAGTAATATATAGATTTAGCCACTGGCTAAAAGCGGAGCTCCCGGTTACAATTTTTTTTAACGAGACAAAAAGGTTGCCATTGTACATGAATAGATAGCCTTGCACCGTTATACCACGTGACTAAGCACTTGTTCATCCAAGTTTGGTTATCTAAGGTTCATCCCTTCAACGATGTAAACCTTTTCACGTTTGATGACGTCATCAATGACATCATACCACGTGACCATGCAGTTGTTCCCCCCTTGCCACTTAGACAACTTCACCCAAGTTTGGTTGTCTGAGGTTTTTCCCTTCTTGAGATATATCATGTTTCTCCTATGATGACGTCATCAATGACATCATACCACGTGACCATGCAGTTGTTCCCCCCTTGCCACTTAGACAACTTCACCCAAGTTTGGTTGTCTGAGGTTTTTCCCTTCTTGAGATATATCATGTTTCTCCTATGATGACGTCATCAATGACGTCATACTACGTGACCATGCAGTTGCACCCGTCTGCCACTTAGATAACTTCACCCAGGTTTGGTTGTCTGAAGTTCATCCCTTCTTGAGATATATCATGTTTCTCCTATGATGACGTCATCAATGACGTCATACCACGTGACCATGCAGTTGCACCCCCTTGCCACTTAGATAACTTCACCCAAGTTTGGTTGTCTGAAGTTCATCCCTTCTTGAGATATGTCATTTTTCTGCTATGATGACGTTATCAATGACGTCATACCACGTGACCATGCAGTTGCACCCCCCTTGCCACTTAGACAACTTCACCCAAGTTTGGTTGTCTGAGGTTCATCCCTTCTTGAGATATATTATGTTTCTCCTATGATGACGTCATCAATGGCGTCATACCACGTGACCATGCAATTGCACTCCCCTTGCCACTTAGATAACTTCACCCAAGTTTGGTTGTCTGAAGTTCATCCCTTCTTGAGATATATCATTTTTCTGCTATGATGACGTCATCAATGACGTCATACCACGTGACCATGCAGTTGCACCCCCTTGCCACTTAGATAACTTCACCCAAGTTTGGTTGTCTGAGGTCCATCCCTTCCCGAGATTTGTTAATTTTCTTAGTATACCACAGGGTTCCCATGAGTTTCCGTGTACGGCGGACGGACGGACGGACGGACGGACGTACGCTATACCTTTAATACCAGGAAGAAACAAAAAAAATCATATCTCAAGAAGGGAACAACCTATGGCAACCAAACTTGGACACATTCATCTTTTGGGCGATACCATTTCAACGCCCTAATCATTTAACTTGGCGCCGTCAATAACGTAAGCAAAATGAGCAAGAAAGCCCGTGACGTTTGAAAATCAACTCCATAGTTATGCTAGACGTTATTTCCTTAGGTATGGTGCTCCGCTTGCGCGGGCCTTCGGCCCGCGCAGGAGCTCCGCTATTATTAGTACAGCGCTCGCGGTGCGCTCGCGTCTTTTTTTCTGTAGCATATGGATCTAGTACAGGCTGCGAATGACAGATGAGTAATAAACTGGCATTTTCTGAATTCGTAAGATCGCCGTTTGTATCTCTTCAATAGTCGTCCTATTCTTCTGACATCTGCTGCTCATCTTTTGCTCCTGTATGACTTTATTACTTTAACGGCTTTTTTGTAGGAATTGCGGTGTAGCATAGCTCCTGGGTATTTGTTTGTTTGTGCGGAAGTTTACGCTACACGGCCGATGATACACTGCATCCGCAGTGCAGCAACCTCGCCCTCACTACCTCCGCCCATGAATCCCCCCTCAACACCTATCCACATAACAGTATCAGATTTAGCCTGCGTAGCGGCTCTAAAAGGGAAGGATAGGGAGTCGGGGCGAGACCCTTGCGGCCCGCGCTATTTCCGGTTTTCGCTCGCCCCGACTCCCTCCCCTTACCTTTTAGAGCCGCAACGCAGGCTATATCGGATTCGAGAGAAGTAACCTTGATAGGCTGATTGCATTTTTAAACCGCACCGGGGGGGTTGAGGACCTAAGGAAAATTTGCCAGGGGGTTGTATTGGACTCTGGAAATTCCACGGGAGGGGGTTTGTCTGGAGACTGGAAATTACAAAGGGGAGGGGTGAAAAAAGTGACTTCCCAGGGCCATTTTATCCAAAAATAGATTTTCCAGGGGTATTTTGCTAGAAAAAAAGAAATCCAGGGGAGGGGGTCCTTTAGGGGGCCTTTAGGGCTCCCCCCTAAAGTTTATTTAGAACACTTTTGTTACCACGCGGGCTTTACCCTGTGACACAAGATGGCGGCCATTCAATATTTCGAGCACTGTCTCTAAAACCTAACTTTCACCACTTTCTACCACTAGGACTAAATAGGACTTTTGATATACAATTCTGTGTCGAAAACCGTTGAGAGACCTTCTGTTGCAATTAGTTCTAGGTTCACCCCTTTTTTCGATAGATGTACTGGACTATTATCACGGGGCATGCACAAAGTACTGATTGTTTAAAAACGCTATTTTTAGTCATTTTAAAGCCTATACTGTATAAGGACATTGAAACAAATTATTATTGTGCTGATCAAAGTATCATCTCTCACTACACCGTAGTCATGTAATGTGACGTCGTCAGCAACATCATCCAAGGAAAATTCGCGACCGGGAAGCTATTTGCGATTATTTACTGATGAAGTGACAGTGTCTCGAAACGTCCGTTGCCAAATCACCATCTCAATATCATCTTCCATACGATGCCATATAACACCATCAATGTCATCCATGATCTCAAGTCACCATACACCCAAATTCAAATATGGCGCCCAGTTAGCCTCGAATGCGTGCAAAACGCCTTTGGTGTTCATGTGATTTTGAGGGTAGTCAGTCCAGAACAATGGCTTTTCGAACTGGGTGCCATATTTGAATTCGGTTTATGTCTCATTGTAATCGCAAATAGCTTCCCGTTCGCGATAGCGGACCTATGTTTTTTCCACGTTAAACCGCCGATCGACCGAGCAAACGAAACTGAGCAAACGAACGAACGAGTGAACGAAAAATCAATTGATTTTTGTTTATGTATATTTTATTCATTTGTGTATAGGGTCTCACGTTAACTGCCGCAGACCATGTTGTATTCGCCGAGCTGCATTTTACCCCTGGAGTTCTGATCCAAGCAGAAGACAGGGCACATAGGATTGGACAAACGAACGCCGTCAATATACACTATTTGGTGGGAAGGGGGACTCTGGATGAGGTGCTGTGGGCAAAAATAAGAAAGAAGGTAAATGGTAATATATAGATTTAGCCACTGGCTAAAAGCGGAGCTCCCGATTACATGTTTCCGTGAGAATAAAACATGGTTGTCATGAGTACATTGTTTGTCACTGTGGACTGGCTGTGTGGAAGACTATAACCAACCCAATGGAATGATTCTAACAAAGCACAAACATACCATAAAGAGAAAAGCTTTTATTTGTCAATATTCATAAAAGATTCAAGAAAATACCCACCATGGAATGAGCAGAGAAATTCAGAAAAGTTGGTTGTCAATTTTGGTATTTGTATTTATCCTGCTTTGTATGTATTGGAAATTCCAATGGTAAGGGAAGGAATGGTAAGGGTCATCCCAATTCGTGAGTATTTCAGGGGAGGGACCATTTCCATTACATTAATGGTTCTTTTAAGAGCTACCACTTTATGAGTTACGGAATTGTTCTCTGAGGGCTTGGAACATAACATTACACAAAGGTGAGTGAAGAGTTGTACCTTTCCTAGTCGATCCCATGCACATTACATGGATGTTTCCCTAAAAGACGCATGAGAGGGCATTTTTTTAATTGTGTGGTCCCAGAAAATATCCATACCCCTCCCTCTCGAAAGGTTGGTAAAAATACAGTACTTGTATGGAAAAGATCAGGTAAATTGATCCCCATCCCTCCAGAATTTCCATGGGGGAGGGGTATGGATATATTGTGGAACCACACTTTGCTGAAATTCCCAAAGAAAAAAAAACTACCTACCCTATGTTCAAAACCCATCATGTATGATGTATGGTTAATTTGGTTAACACAATGATGTAACAAAATATTTTAACAAGCTGGAGATTTATATGGTGCAAATGAGGAGTCTTCAGTTCATGGAAATCTAGAGCAACTAATCTATTGTTTTAATGTTCACAAACCAGATGATATAACAATCATGGATACATTTTCTTTTCAAAAACACAAGACAGAGTCATGAGCAGGCTATACTAATTTTTATGTATAATATCATCTTAGTACCTCAGCTATAATTGAACTGCAGCAGCATTGCATTCTCACTAGCTGGCATAGGCTAATTGTAGACAAAGTTGGTTGATGCATTTACATCCCCTTAAATAATAAAAGCACTGCAAATGCATTAAACTGATTCTTGACAAGTATTTAGAAATCATAATACATAGACATAGATAGTCATTATTGTGACAGTACACCATGGGATGCATGTGCCGTTATTACAAAAAAGTATTAAAAAAGTGTAATAAATGTAAACTTGGAAAAGAAAGAGGAGACAAGGCGATGCCATTACATAATTGTATTCTAATTCATGGATGGCAGGGGGGAGGAGGAGGGGGGTAGCCCTTGCCCTTCCACTGTTTTCTGTAAAGTTTTCCCTCTTATTGCCATACATAGTCTCTTATGAACTTCAAAGTCTGTTCTGCAGTCCATGTAAAACTATTATATAATTTTTGGCCTGTCCAAGAGCCATTTCTGGCTGCTGCTTTGTCGCTGAAATTGAAAGAGAAAAGCAATAAGTATGATGAAGCTTAAAGACAAATCTTCTATTTTCCAGTCTTTAATAATACCATGCATGGCTAATTGGATACTATACATGTACATTTTAGTGATGAATTCATGAAATCAAGAATGAATGAAATGATTTCTAATTGTTTAGTCTATGATTGACTAATTCCATCTCGTTCAGTTTCGAGAGTGGTTTTCCTAGACCCGTGAAGACATATAATATTCAAAGTGTAGTTGTCAAGACAGCACATTAGAGAACAAAGAAATTAGAGTGCATTAGTGCTAAGTATGCTATTTCACGGATTTATCAAAACCAGTTTACTGTATTTGGCACATCAGATATTAATATTAAGGAATGTTAAAGAGTGGAGGCCAAGAGGTGTCCATGGAAAAGAAGAACCGGGATGCTTGACATGGTAAAGGATGCAAATTGCATCACCACCGAGGGGACAGGAAATTCCAGAGGGGTGGGGGCAGGTCAATTACCTGATTTCTTCCATACAAGTACTGTATTTTCCTTTGGAAATATCAGAAGGGTAGGGAGATCACTTTTTCAACACCTGCTCTGTGTGTGTGTGGAGGGGAGGGGGGGGGGGGGTATTTTCTGGAAGCACACATTGAAAAAATATTTGAAGCATTTCAATCTGTCATTTCAAGGGTAAAACAGTACTTGATGATTTGGTTGTTTTACATTTTTCCAAAGGTTATTTGTTTGACATCTTTTTGCCAAAAAATATTTACATGACAACCTAAATTCTAGATGCAATCACAAAAATCTTGGCAGTAATGTATGCTCAGTATAGATTGAGTTATATAATAATAAATAATAATTTATTGATTTATAGTGTGCTTTTTAACATATAATGATCAAAAGCGCATTACACGGTATCACATATTATGTACAATTTAAAATATATATACAATAAAATATAGGGATAATGGTAGATACAAAGATAATGAATAATATAAAATACATAAATTCTTAAAAAGTTTTTTTTAATATTGACAATTCTGATAGCTCAAAATTGTTTTTTTAAGATGTTCTAGGGCTTAATTTTTAAGCAGGAGCTGAAAAACTCTACTTAAAATTATACTTATGAGTTTGATAGGAATACAAGAAAATATTTGAGAGGTAATCTGGGATTCCTCCATTTGGGTTTTTTATTTTGGGTAGCTGTTTGTCCCTTCTGGTCTCAAGATTGTCCCACTCCAGCTCATTAAGTAAATCCCTTGACCGTTTATCATAATTTGAGAAGGTCAAAACCCTGGCTGCCCTGTTTTGGAGTATCTGGAGGGTGTTTGCCATCCCTTTGCCACATGTCCCCCATACAGCACTACAGTAATGAAAATATGGCTGTATGAGGGAGTTAAAGTCCTGAATGGATGCAAATACAATGTTGTTGTTTCTGCATTCACTAAATTAACCAAAATGAAATTTTTTGATCCCAGTTGGGAAATTCACACATTCCCACTTGGATCTCAGATTTAAGCTTCGATCCAACCTGAGTTTTCATTTAGGTCAGATATAAACACCTTGAATATCTTAAATAGTCCAGTCTGGTATTATCTTCCCTTCAGGGTCATACTACCTCCCAAACAGTTGGGATAACACAGGGGCAGAAGAGCACCCTAAAAAGTGCCAAACAGGCAAAAAATGAAGTGTGGATGTAATTTCTATTTTCCATGTTTTCACCTCATATATTTTGATGAAAATATGTCACAATGTAATCTTAACCCCTACTGAGCCTAATGTCACAACAGAAACAAAAACAACAAACAAAAAGGTTCTTCTGTTCCTTTTCTTTTTAATGTGTAAATACACAAAATATATAGTTTCAAAAAGCTCAGCCCGCACTGCCCCCGGGTCCACAGCTATTTAGGATTACAGTTTTGTGTTTATATTACCTGGGTACTAGTTTTATGTTACAGATGTACTGTACCAGTGTTAGTATGATGCACAAAAAATAAGTGTTCAATAATAAAACTCAATTAGGGAAACCTTTGTTTTTTGGGCATAGAAACATTAATATGGAACAGAATAAAGTGTTTTGCCAAAAGCAAGGTGAATACAGTGGTGACCCACCCCTTTATTGCACCAATGCCCCCTCCCCCCTCGATAAATAATGACCGGTCCCTAAACAGCAGGGGCCGGTTCCTAGAAGGCCAGTTAAGAGTTATCAGTGGATAAACACTTATCCAACGGATAAATCCAGAACAAATCCTATAGAACAGATAACTTTTATCCGTGGATAACTTTATCCAACCTTTCAGGAACCGGCCCGGGAAGTTAGCAGAGAAAAGAGATTAGTTCATCAATAAGTACACTGCCACTCTGACAGTCTACAATCCGACATGGGTGCAAATAACAATAGGATTACCGTAGTTTTGTAATTAAGTTTTTGTTTTCTTGAGTTATAGATCAATTTCAGTTTTCTATTTCTTAGACATGTCAACTTGTGAAATGCAGAGAAGAGAGGCCTGTGGTAGCAAGAAAACAAAAACAAATGACATAATTTTCCCATCCTTACCGTGTTTTCTAGGAGGGGAAATCCAGAACGTCGAATTTTAGGCGAGGAAAACACGCATAACCCGCAGTTGTGAGAGGAAGTTGGCAGGTGCCAAAAATACTAGCTTGCCTTGAAGTCTTGGTTTTCTCTTCTAGTTTTCATTTTTTGTGACATTCCTTCGCTTTCCAAAACATTGTCACGACTCGGTCGTTCGGTCTTGGACTATTAATTAAATAAAGGTTTCTGTTCTGTTCTAAGTTAAGTCAAATCCTAAGTTACTCCTTTCCGACCCTGCCGATTCGCGAGTCGTCTCGGATTCAAACTATCAAAATGCAATGTTCGATATACACAATGAACAGCGACGTTTACCTTTATTCCTGTGTGTAGAAACAACTTTAGTGTATCCTGCCTGAACTCCCATCTCCCTATAAAGAAATTACAAAGTGAGTTTAAACAACTCGCAATGGCCGCCATTAAACTTAAGATTTAGACTCGTCTCCCCTCACACTTTTATTTCTCCTACTTAAGCTTATCAAACCGTATCGACTAACACTTAACTACCGTTATGTGGAAATCAAAACAAAGTTTTATTCAATTAACCAAGTAAGTAATCTAGCAAAGCAGTATTTGGGTAGTTGACATGACTTTCATGTGGTCCAGGCTACCTTCGCTCTAAAACAACAAATACGGCGACAGTCGACAACAATATTACAAAGTGAATAAAAACCCACCTTTTACGGTTCCTCCATGTAATTTTAGTCCCCCAAAAAGCCACTGTTCTATTATAAACGCCTCGTGTCCGCTAGACCACGACTGTAGTGTTTCTTGTTTGTCACCCGTTTGTCATAGTTGGCTGCTCGCCTAATCTCGCCTCTCGGCTTTCTTGTTGTCAACGAGAAGAACTCTTTTGACTTCTACATACACTTGTTGCTCCGAAATTTGCGTAGTACGATTCTGTTGGTTCTCACAGCCGCTCCCAAGTGTAGTTTCGTCTTGTGCATTGCCATTGGCCACGAATCGAAGTAACTCGGTTTCTTTCTTGGTTTCCTGTAGTGTGACGTCAGTATCGAGCGAGCAGCGCCCCCCTGACTACCTACCCCTCCCCCTGTCGCGTCGCTCGGCTCCATGTTGTGACGTCACCGGCGAGTGATCGCGAACGCGCGACCATCACCAAAGCATCGACCACCAACCCCTCCCCAGTCATGCGGGTGTCACTCACTTGGCGGCGCCATGTTGTGACGTCATGCCAATCTGTGACGTCAGTCCTCACGACACGCACGGGAAAATGGCGGGAAATCTCGACGTCGAAAATTCACTCGCATCCCTTTGCGACCTGTGATGCTTTGGGTACCCTGTGGGAATTCATACATGCGCTATTATTTGCGATCGTTTGGACGCTTTTTCCTTAGGTATGGTGCTCCGCTCTGCGGCCTTCGGCCGCAAAGGAGCTCCGCTATGAAACAAGAGAAAATGATCATTTTCTCTTGTATCAAATTAGCATTATTTATATCGGTTATACAGTATTATAACTGAAAACTGGCGGATTTCTAAAAATACTTCGTTTCTTGTGGATTCTGGAGCATGGTTGATCTCAAGAATTTAAGGAGGCTCATAGCAGTTTTTCATGTCCTAGCCCCTTGAACTTCAATGGTCTGTATCTCATGCGGAAAAATGCACAGAACGGAAAGCCACTTTAGTAAACATGCTATAGATTGTTCTTTGTGTCGACATATGTTTTATTTTTATTGATGCTTCCATGGCAACGTAATGGCGACCCTCCAAAAATTTTAAGTTGCAAAATTCATCCAGACAAAGAGAAATTTGGGGTGTGGACAAGAAAAACTGCACACACACAAACTAGCTTGGGGTTGCGTGCCTTGTGTTGTTGCCTCCACGCCTATACGAGGATCAAGTCTGTACTCTATTTCTTGACATTTATAGTTGATGGTAACAAGTAGTGCCCTAGACGGGAAGGTGGCGGAGCTTAGTGCAGAAGACGGGGATCAAGAGACGTCCAAGCAGCTTGCCTCTTGCGCGGCATGGGTGCTGGAAGACGATGGCGGACAAGAAGAAGATGAAGGGGCAACTTTTCTCTTTTCCCAGGTAAAACAGACCTGTTCACTAGACAACAACCACAATGCTGTCTTGGAGGATAGATATGAGCACTTGAGTGTTGGGGTAGGGTAATTATTAGTGCACCAGGTCGTTGCGCCGAAGTTCATGGGTTGAATCTCAGCCAGACCAGTGCTGTCTTGTGAACCAAATGTGTTTCCGAGATTTTCTTCATCGCTTCTTGCTGTTTACATCAGGGAGTAATCGGTCTGTCCTTCATGTTCTTGTTGTACATTGTGTTAGACACCTCTCGGCTATGTGTTTTCTTTAGAAGCATCCCAAGGGCGACCCCAGCCAGATGAAACTCCATAGTTTCTTTTCCCAGTCGCCAAGTACCTCGTCACAACCTTCCAGCTCTAACTCATCAGCAAAGCTGGCTACGGTTGATTTGAGCAGTGATGATTCTGATGAAGGTGGGATATTTCCATCAGATAATGCTGATGGTGATGGTGTCGTTACGTCATCGGCTAAGACCTCCTCGGATGATTCGGTGAAACCACTGGTAACAGATGATGATGCATATTTGCAAGGTAATATATGTGGGGTGTCCAACTATGATCTCTGATGTTACTACTGTTTTGGCTAGAATAATAGTAATAATAATAATCGTTTTATTCCGTACAATAGCTGAATTACAGTATGAGCCAGAATACAATTGACAAAAGCATACATTACTGGAAGCGAACTGTGACAAAATTACCCGAACAGTGACACGTCAGAAGCTTCAAGAGGATGTTGCTAGCTCACATTTTCCGGCACAGAAATAAAACAAACGATAGCAGATGATAATATTACAAGCAAAATGCGTTTTCATACAACATCTGCCCTGTTGTTTTGTTTGATAACCGACGTTACAATAAACTACATTTCCAGCTATTGTGAAAATGAATATTTTGAATTAATTAGATAGAGTTTGTTTATATCTGAAACGATTGCCAATTGCGATGGGCAGCATAGGTACAGGTAGTACATGATTCCTCCTGTTTGTATTCAAACAATCACGGTATTCTCTTGACAGCAGATGACATCTTCCTCCTCGATCCGCTGCAGTCTTCATGTTGTACACAACTTAGCCTGACGGATTCGACAGCCACGACAACGGATGCAACTGTGGCCAGTCAAATAAGTTTTGCAGATCTAGAGAGCGCTAAGGTGGATCTACCATCTACGTCAAGGACCTTGGAAAACGAATGTGGGATTTCAGAAGAACGCATACACGTTCCCGTGTCCAGTAGAGAGGTTGGACCAGTTAGGACGGCAAAGCAAGGCTTCAATTCTAATGAGAGATCTTCTGAAACTCCTACAGGGGAGGTCCGGCCTACAGATAAATGTCCTATCACATCTAACAAGGGCACCGCTCTAGTGAAAGACACGGGCCCTCATGTGGCGCCTGTTCACCGTATAAAGTTCAAAAGTCCCCGTGTGGAAAAGTCTCTACCGAATCTGCAAAGAAAGAGCAAAGACGCAGTGAAAAGTTAAATACCGAATCAAACATTGTTGATGGAGATCTAAATTGCGGTAAAGCTGAATGCAGTACTGGGGCAACCTCATCGTTGAATGAGTCTGATCGCCGCAAGACTCCTGCGAGTGTGAATCCGACTTTAGTTTGTGTTGAAAGTGATTCAGATGACGACTTCGTTTTGCAATGTCCTAGAACTCCTCCTGTCGCTATTATACGCACTCGCAGTTCCAGTAAATCATCTGTAAAACGAAAAACTAACAAGTCTGAGAGAAAGAGCACTACTGTAACACGTGGGCGAGAGACGAGGTACGTGAAGGAATCAGTCGAACCTTGGCCCTGCTCTGCATGCACTTTTCTTAATGATCCGCAAATGATAGAGTGTTCTATTTGTTTCACGGCAAAGGGTTTTATTCATGAACACCAGGAGGACGAGAATATTTCTCCATCTGAAAGAAAATACAAGAAATTGAAAATGTCAGAAGACATGCAATACTGTCTCAGTGTAGCAAATAATCTCGAACAGTCTGTTACAGAGTCAAGCAATATGAGTGATGCAAGCAGTTCTAGTTCGAAAAATCAAGGAGAAGAAAGCATAAGATTGAGTGTTAGCGTTAAGAGCTTTGTGGAGCGGAAACATGATGGCGACGTTTGCCCTTCTGAGTACACAGATATGGCCCCGATTTTCATGAATCAAGGGAGGGGCGAAAAGGAACAACAGGAGGTCAATGTTATAGAAGACACAGATGAAGAACCTGATAACACCAAAGTAAACGAGAGTATGGAGGAGCTTCAAGCGGCGGCCGAGCAGATCTTCGGAGCAGACGAGGACGCATTCATGGATGAATTTGATGTTGAAGTTGACCGTCAATATTCTGGGTTTAGAAAGTCTTCCGACCTTATTGATCTCAGTGGTAGAAGTGTAGATAAAATTGACCTTTTTCAGGGCGAGTCCACAAGCCCTGGTGCGGGACCACTCGAAGACAAAAGTAATGGAAATCATCACTCACCAAAGAAGGAGCAAGAGCCACCTCCGAAACCAATGAATTTGAGGTTCTCGTTGAGTCTCTACACAGATAGAGTTTACCTATACAGAGAGGTAAGTGAACCACAATGTTATATATATATATAACATTGTTCATTATTTATTTTTCTATTTGTATACTGAGAGCACAAAATGTTTCAGTGTAAACAATGTTTTTATTCTTAGGTTATATGTTATTACAAGAGTTAAAGTATTAATTACAGACTGGATTCTAATAGTGCTAATGTAGTGTATTTGCTTTCATGTAAGATCTGTGGTTTTCAGTAACCATAAGAGTAGGCTTTTAAAACTACCGAAAGAGGAGAGAGAGTCAGATGATCTAATTTATAGACACTTCTTTACTAATGGACATAATGGTCTGAAGGATGTAGAAGTAATACTTATAGACAAGACGGATACCGGCTCAAGGCTCACAGACAAGGAAGGACAATGAGCTTATAAATTGCGTACCATCAACCCATTAGGACTCAATGAAAATGACTTTTTTTACAGTCAAAACCGCCGAAGCGGACGTGCGCGTGGAGCTAGGAAGTAACTCCAGACGTGTTTTCAGACAGTGTGTTCTTTCGCACGAGCTTTTTATTATTCCGTTATTTTCATGTTAGCGCGCGCCGTTTGTACCTCACTTTGTTTTATATCACGCGTAATGCTTGTACTTAGTCATTCACCCTGAAGAAGGCCTTCTTGAAGGTCGAAATATAGGTGTTGTTGTTTGATATTTTTCTTTTTTCTTGTGTTAAGATATATATAGAGGATATTACACGGTGGCGCGAAGATATGAATTTTATTTTCGAGTGGCAAAAGCAATATTTTACGAACGAGCGCAGCGAGTGAGTAAAATATTGCTTTTGACACGAGAAAATAAAATCCATATCTTCAAGACACCGTGTAATTTTCTTTTTATTATATAGACACCAAGAAAAAATTATTCCAAATTGATTTCCAAGCACTTTCCTTTTGACCGATATCCTCACTAGTGAGGATATGGAAAATATGTCACTCAGGACCCGGATGTAGCTTCGTATGAGATCTACGAGTGGCGTATTTCCCAGTAAAACACTGGTGTCTATATAATAAGTATATATATGTACCAGAGTATATACATGTATATATCTTATCACAAGCATCAGACGTTGTCTAATAAACTCTCTTCGGTAAAAATATATCTTAACACAAGAAAAAAGACAAATATCAAATTTGTTTAGCGGTTTTTTCTAAAGGTGTTAAAATATGACTCCCCAAACGGCTCAGTTTATAGCATTAGTGTAAAAAATTGATACATAGGATAGTCGATACAGCAGAAATGACTAAAAATGAAATGTCTAACTTCGTCATATTTCAATTTAGTATATACTACACGGGAACCTCCATAGATCGCGCGTTTGATTGGTTCGCTATCTCGGGATAATGCCACAATATTCCGAGATCGAAAGCATTATCCCGAGATTGAGAAGCCCGAGTGCAAGTGGTTCGGATATTTTTACTTTCTAAAGAACTATCTGATTCGAAATGCAACGGAAAAATCCTTCTCAATTAACTTATGTTGTCTCTTTAGTTTTTCAAGGTGAATCAGAGAGAGAATTTTTGTATTTCTTGAACTTCGAAAATGTGCTGTTCTTGTTTTTCAGTTCTTCGGAATCACAGAGATCGATGATTCGTCCACGGCACTTTGAGAGACGAATTACATTCACAACAACATATTAATTAAGGCAATTTTGTCGAAAACATATCTACTTTGCCGAACATTTACATGTACCTGTAGGTTGGAAAGGACAGTAAATCGTAGAAGCCAGTCATTGAGTGCAGTTTGAGAGAGAATTTCAGTTAAGCTTACCGTCGACTTGTTGATTCGCTTGATCACGAGCCATCCGACATCAAACGTATTTAAAGTGGTCTCTCTTTTTATGAACAAGGTCTTCCTCGTTGTCCCAGAGTTTGAAAAGGTTAATTTCCCAAATTTCTGTTTGAATATTCCAAACGAATCTTGAATTTCTCTGCCACCAGGTTGAAAAATATAGTCACCCATCGGTGGTGAAATGGCGACCAAAGGCAAAGTGTTTTCAGCGAAGCAACTCTGCAGTTTTAAAATCCATAATCCAAGGCACAAAATGCGAATTTATCCCTTGAATCCATCCTTGCAACCTTCTAAAAACTTAAATCGTTTATCGTAGTCGATAGTAAGGTTTTAAAACAAGTGTTTTCTAGCGTTTTTGCTTCTCTAAAACAGCAGCAAGTTTCCACCATGTGTTCAGTAGCCGAATGCTTGTAGAGAAGTCTGACGTAATGTCACGTGCGTGGCAAACGTCACGCATACAGAAAGAGGCTACAAAATGTCGGCAAATGCCACATTTAGTGTCGTTCGGATTCACTTCGCCTTCGGCGAATAATTGTTAAATATAAGCTCACGATTCCTTGTAAAAAGGAGCTTCTATGACCAAAAGTTTATTTCAAAATTTTAAAGAAATTTGAAGAATATGACTTAGATATGATTGAGCAAAGGTTGCATAATTCCTGATCAAAGTACTAATTCTCCCATAAAGTGGCACAGAAGCCAAAGTCTAAGAAGAAATCCGCCTGCAGTTCGAGTAAGCAGTTGGCAAAAATCTTGTACTAAGATCATTTGCATTGAATTGCAAACTTCTTTGAGTCTGTCTCTTTGTGAAAAGAATCCGTTTCTAGTAACACCAAACACTGAAAACGAAATTCTTACAAAACACTGGGAAATGGTAGTGGAATGAAATTGACACCAATCTTTTTCTTATGTTTGTTCTACTTTTTCAGCTTTGAAATTATTTTTATAAGCTCCAATGGGAATTAGTTTTTGGTGTTACTACAGTTAATGACTAACATCTATAGCTTCTCGGAAATATATTGAATATCTTTAATATACTCTGGTACATGATTTTGTCCTACAAAATGTGAAATTGCTCAATATTCAAATGGATTTCCTCTTAATACTATTTCCGAAGAACCCATAATGGTCTGTTTTCCTCTTAAATGTCCAGGTTTATGGTCTAGGTGGAAAGAGCTAAGTAAGAGCTTTACGTTCCAGATCTAATAATTATAACGGCCCATGCCCATAATGCACTGCGTCACCGCCATTTTCAATACAAAAAAGCTCGAAATAGTTTTCATCGCGCGCGCACTCGCTAGCGAAATTGAGCGCGCGCTTGCCAATATCCATTGTAGCGGAGCTCCAGCGCGGGCCGAAGGCGGAGCACCATACCTAAGGAAAAAACGTATACTATCAAGAGTGGATTACCAAGAGTTTCCATATTTATTATATGCGCACGCATCACCGTCAGAAAAGTGTCTATTTTTAGAACAAGGTTTCATGACTGAGATCCAGCCTAAAATTAAATCGCAGATCAATCGAAAACCTTTAAAAGTCGCAAAGATAAGGTAGGATATTCTATTTTTGTGTGTGGTGGGTATACGATGAATTAAGGGGAATCAAGAGGGGATTTGAGGAACAACAGTACAGCAAAGGCAATCAGTTGTCGATGAGGCATGAGAAAAAAAAAAACGCTGAAGAGAAGAAACTTTCATTTATCTCCCCCCAATTTTGACTGCGTGTTCAGTAGCAAAACATTTCTTGTTAGAGAAAGTAATTTTATATAAAATGGAGCAAAATATAATATCCCACTTTTTTTACTGCCGCGTTTGGAGTCTGGTTAAGATTTCAACAGCTTCGGCCTGAAATCGGCATCGATAACTTCTTTATCAAGGACTAATATCTGGCTATAGTTCTTCAGGGCTTGCTCTTTAGCTGATAAATATCCGCTTGTCCTTTTTTTCTAGTATTGGCCAGGCAGATTGGATACTAGATCGCCTACACTCTCCGAGCTTACTTCCTTATAAAAATATGTCTAATAAGTCTCCAAATTCGTTTTTATTTATCAATGATGCTTCGACTGATGCTTCACATTTTTAGAAACTTTGTACTGTTTGTAGGTTTGTGAGTTGGCAGCAGTTGAAATTAAGTTACCTCGTTTAATATCCACTGACTGAAGAAAAGGCTGCCTCGAAAATGTTCAGCATCCTTCGTCCAAGTACTTCACACGAGTAGAGCCGAAGGGAGACTTCAATGTCTTGCAAGGAAATCGCTCAACTGGCGCTAAACTATAAATAACTTAGCTTACGTTCTTGAGTTTTGCCCACTACGAACGTTTCGATGATTTTCATCCAGCTGCAGGCAAAGTGAGCTTTCCTGTCTGTTGCAATCACTTTAAGAATTCCTCTGTTAGAGTTGAAAGCTTTCTGCAAAACCCTGTCAGCCCTGTCAGTAAACTGAAGTTGTTTTTCTGTCGTTCACTCGGCAGAAGAGGTGGTTTTAGCAAATTGTTCGCGAGCTGGAAATGCTGCCATTCTTGTTGTCCGTGTTAGCTTATCAAGATTTAATTGGTAGCTTCCAGGGCCTCAAAATCCATACAGCAATCTCTTTCTGTACTCTGCAGTATTATAGTTTTCTGTTGCCGTTTTCTTTTGCTGCCAGATCTGGCAAACTTATTCGCTGTCTTCGCCGTCTTTGTGCGATTTTTCGCCTCTCATCCGAGCTTTCTTTCAGCTAAAATACTCTCGCTTTCTGAAGTCCAGGAAATCTCCGATTCTTCAGGATATTCACTCGATCTTCCCTTATCTCTTCTCCATTTTCTCTAGCCAAGTACATCTGCTTCTAATGTCTAACCTGTCAAGGGGAAAAGCTTTTGCTTGGCAGGTTACTAGTAGCGAGCGAGTTTGTACTCTGTTTTTCCCCTTTTTTTCCCTTTTTTGACACCTACGCTTACGTCACAGCAAGTTGCATTCTGATTGGTGGAATTTAAGCATTCCAATAATTTCGCTCGCGAAATTCAAATCTAAAAATAGACACTTTTCTGACTGTGATGTGGGCAAATACAGTAGTGAAAGATTCTAACTCTTGTTAATCCACTCTTGATACTATCGAGTTGATTTTTGAACGTCACGGGCATTATTGATCATTTTGATGACGTCATTGATGACGTAAGGGCACGTGACTTTGGTGTAGAGTTCCCCTTATGGTCTTTGAAAGTTTGTCCAAGTTTGGCTTCTATAGAAGCTACTCTTCGGGAGATATGATGTTTTCTTTATTTTTCTGGTAATATATAGATTTAGCCACTGGCTAAAAGCGGAGCTCCTTGTTATTGAAATTTTCTGTGTGAATGAAAGGGATTCCCGTGTGTACATGGTTATGGTTTACATGGTTGCTTTAAAGTCTTCCCTTCACGAGATATTAATTTTTCAAACACACATGACGTCATCGATGACGTCATATCACGTGACCACCTCATTTCGCTAATCTGGTGACCTGGACTACACTACCCAAGTTTAATTGTTTTAGAGCCTTCCCTTCACGAGATATTAATTTTTCAAGCATAGATGACGTCATCGATGAGGTCATATCACGTGACCTCCTCATTTCGCTCATCTGGTGGCCTAGACTACACTACCCAAGTTTGATTGTTTTAGAGCCTTCCCTTCACGAGATATTAATTTTTTAAGCACAGATGACGTCATCGATGACGGCATATCACGTGACCACTTCATTTCGCTTATCTGGTGACCTCTGTTTGGTTGTTTTAAAGTCTTTCTTTCATGAGATATTCATTTTTCAAGCATAGATGACGTCATCGATGACGTCATATCACGTGACCACTTCATTTCGCTCACCTGGTGACCTAGACTACACTACCAAAGTTTGGTTGTTTTAGAGTCTTCCCTTCACGAGATATTGATTTTTCAAGCATAGATGACGTCATCGATGACGTCACATCACGTGACCACTTCATTTCGCTCACCTGGTGACCTAGACTACACTACCAAAGTTTTGTTGTTTTAGAGTCTTCCCTTCACGAGATATTAATGTTTCAATCACTGATGACGTCATCGATGACGTCACATCACGTGACCGTGTTACAGCACCCCCTTGTGGCATAGACAAAATATCCCAAGTATGGTTGTCTTACAATGTTCCCTTCAAGAGTTATAGCGGAGCTCCAGCGGAGCACCATACCTAAAATTTTGCCTCTTGCATGAAAACGAGGCTGAAAATAAAAAATGTAGAAAATAGAGGGCGAAATAATATTTTTCTTGACTAAAACTTGCCAGGTAGGCAGAAAAGATTATTTTACGCATTTGTGCGTCGCCGTTTATTTACAAATTGCTTGTCTTGTTATTTTATGTGAGGATACAAAAGCTCAGAATTTCGCAATGGATTTTGGGTAATCAAGATGGCGGCCACCATGTCAGGTACTGTAGTTCTCGCCGTTTTTACTCTATTTCGTTGCCGTTTTGGGGAGATATATTGCTTTTAACTGACAAAATACCTAAATAAGTCTCTTAGGCACAATTTACTACCAAAATAATTATATTCCGAGGAGGAATTCTTATTGAGGCGAGCGAATATTGACAGTGTTTCTAGATATGCATTCGCTCGTACAATATATTCGGAGGGTTTTAGGGCTTGTCCTGTTCGAGAAAATGCTGCCAGTTGTTTCTTTTACCTAGAAAAATGAGCTTTCAAGTCTAGAATTATCATAAGCATAGAATTATCATTCAGATCGCACGATTGTGCATTCTATTTATAAATATAATGGCATTCTTGCTCGGTCAATCCAATAAAAACTGACGTGTTTTGTAAACCTCTTGTTTAGAGAGTGACGATGATTCTGAGTTTCTGCTTTCTGACAAACCCCCAAACAAGAGAACCCGGCTAGATATGAAATGTATCATTCACTGTAGTGATGATAGTGGAGATTTGATAGCGATCAGAGATCTAGAGTCATGGAAGTCCTTTTAGTAAAGGCAGCTGAGATTAGGAACTACAGACCTGTCTTGGATCACGTAGAAGGGCTCTCAGAAGATGAAATTCCAAACATTTGCTACCATAGAAAATGCCGTAGCGTTTTTACGATGAAGAAAGACCTTGAAAGAATAACAGCAAGATCCACCACTTCTAGATCTGACCAGAAACCAGAACAAAGAAGATCAAGTAGAGGGCCTCCGGAAAAGAGTACTACCTATCATCGAGTTTGTCTGTTTTGTAATAAAGAGAGTAAGTTTATAAGAAATAATAGAAGCCGGGAGAATTTAATTCAGTGTTGTGATTTACGAAGTGATGAGACGATCAGGAACATTGCAACTGCCAGGCAAAGATTTTAGCCATAGTATCTCGAGAACTAGTAGCGGCAGAGGCTTGTTATTACAAATCTTGCTACAGAAATTATACACGCCCAGATAGTAGTGCCTGTAGTAATGCTAGTGCCACTGAGCAGACGGAGGAATACGATCTGATTTCAGCTAAGGCTCATGAAAAACTGTTTGATTATGTCCGATCAAATGTTTTAGATAATCCTCGGCTTGTGAAGTGTACCGAACTAACCGAACAATTAGTTTCCTTTATGAAAGACCTAGGGGCAAAAGAAGTGCTAGAGTCGACAAAGAATCACCTCCGTCGAAAACTTGAAGCAGAGTTTAAATCAGCATTGGAGTTTGAAGATCTACTTGGAAACAACCGTTTGTTCATTATTCCTGAAACACTCTCGCGAGTTGAGCTTGCCAAAGAAGTAGCCCACCTTTCTCAACGCGAACAAGTGAATCACTCTACAGGTCCTAGCGTCATCAAAGTTGCTCTAGAACTCAGAGATTCGATTCGTTCTAGTAAAAGGAGCGTGTCGTGGCCTCCAAAACCATCAGAGCTCACCATCGATAGTATCCAGATTCCGGATAACGTAAGAAGGTTTTTATCTACCTTGTTGACTGGAAACGTCGAGCCGAAGAACGCTCGGAAAGAGTTCAACGCCTTGTGTCCTCGTATGGACAAGACCTCGGTGTAACTGGCGGGCGTGTTAAGACGCCAAAACACATTCTCCTTCCATACGCTGTGAAGTCCTTAACCAATAATGTTGATCTTATTCAAATAATTAATCGGTGTGGTCATGGCGTATCGTATTCTCAAATAGAGGAGCTCAATACAGCCCTATGCCTACAAACGTTGGCGTAACGCCGGAGAACGAAATGCCACTTCCAAGCAATATCAAGCCACACATGAGCACGACGCTGGCATGGGACAACATCGACAGGTTAGAAGAGACACTTAAAGGCGCCGGGACGTCCCATCGGGTAAACGGCATAGCCGTGCAAACGCAACATTTTGGACCTGACCCGCTCGTCGAGGAGCCCCCAGCCCTAGCCAAATCAAAGGCGAGAAGCATCGATGTTACAGTAGATAAAGAGCTTCCTGTCTACAATGCAGGTGAGCGGTACGGTCCTCCAGCTCGAACATATGTAGAAGTAACATCTTCAGAAGTGAAAGCGCGTGCGCGAAAAAGAATCTCTTGTGGATGCTCGTCCGTCTTCACGCAGCTCAGAATCAAACCATGAGTGGGTTTACGGGTTTCAACATAAGCGTCCGCAATAACGAGAGCGTGTGCAAAGATAATATCGGTTATCTCCCGACAATAGGTGCACCAGCTACTAACCTCTCTACAGTGTTCGAGGTTCTGAACCAATCACTGAAGATCAAAGACACCTTGCAGCTGAATAACATCGTCCTCGTGTTCGATCAAGCCCTAAGAGTTTCATCTCCTCCTCTTTTTTTTTACGTTTTACGTTTTTAAAGTGTGGAACACAAGCAAAATACGTTTCATCGATATAGCACATGTCGTACAGCGTCATGGAGCAGCTCTTTGCCGTTCTCTTCCTGGGTTGCACGCCTTCACGGGCTGTGACAGTGTAAGCGCTTTCTCTGGAAAAGGAAAGATTTCCGCTTTGAAGCTGGTCAAGCGCTGCTCTGAATTCCGAGAAGTATTCCAACTATTTGGTGCGCAGTGGGTGTTGTCAGAAGAGTTGTTCAATGGCCTGCAGGAATTCACTTGCTACATGTATACCTCCAGCCCAGGAACGAGTAATGTGAATGAGCTGCGGTACCGCCTATTCTGTGCCAGAAAGGGAGACCTGGATTCCAGCCAGCTTCCTCCGTGCGCAGACACATTGCGCCAACATTGTAAGCGAGCAAACTACCAGGCTGCAGTATGGCGCCGTAGCCTACAGAGCTGTCCCCAGATACCTTCGCCAACTGACTACGGGTGGATTCTAGAGGAGTGCAAATTGGTTGTTAACTGGATGAGCGGGGATCCGGCGCCAATGGCTGTGTTAGAGCTTTTATCTTGTCAGTGCAAGAAAAGCTGCCAGCGCCCAACCTGTACGTGCCTGTCAAATGGCTTACAATGCACAGATCTATGTAAGTTGCAGGATTGTGAGAACAGGGATCAGAATCCGGTGGAAGACATTGTCGAGACTGACGACGACGATGATGAATCTTGAACTAAATGAGTTCCAGACTCTGAGTGACACAAGATGATAGCCAAGAAACTCTGTATTTATATACTACAAGAAAACAGCCCGTCACTTCGTGACGCTCAAAAGACTCAACCTGAGCTCCCCTTCCATAAACTGGTGATTTACATTACCAATGACCTCCCTTCAAGAAAGACCCCCTGTCCCATGCCGAAATAAATGAAGTGAGCCCCAAAGTCTTTGTTCTGTTTTGCGTCATGGTCTCCCTGATTTTAGTGGAGAAAATGACGCAAGTGTGTCGTGTGAGTCAGTCCGGCTCTCAAATATGTCTAAAGAACCCGCTAAAATTGAAAACGCAAGCCTATTACAGAAAAACCATTTCACTTTGGAATTGTTTGTATGCTTATCATATCTCAGCTAGTAAGGGAAGAGAAGGAACAGGTAAAGTAAAATTGTTCTAAGAAATTTCGAAGTTAATCATAGGATTATTCTCTATATAATTATATTTAACTATTAGACCACAAGGCCGAATGTGCTATGATGAATAGACCATGAGGCCGAAGGCCGAATGGTCTATTGATATCATAGCTCATGAGGACGAGAGGTCTAATTGTTTTAGTATAAACCAACTAGTTGGTCGGTTTTGGCAATGAATTCCATTAATTTATGTTGACAAAAAACAAGTTTTCTTGCAAAGAAAAGTGGTGGTTTTGCCAGGCACGGTCTATCACTAATAGACCATTAGTAGCTCAGCCAATCAGAATGCTGGATTTGTAATAGACCATTAGTTGGTTTATACTAATAGATAATATCATTCATGACTTAGCGTGCGCTCTGTAGGCAGTGCCAGTGGTGTAAGTTTGGTCAAACTCGAATGACATTTTTTCTCAGGTCAAATGTTTCGAATTAGAATTATCCCTGCACATAATTGTACGCAATCTGTAATAGAACTATTTAGGTTTGGATGTCTATGGTGCTTTCGACTGGGGAATTGAGTTCTTTCTTAGTTTATGTGGGAGATTTCAACAGCCGCGATGGTGGCTTTGTCCCTCGCTGAAAAAATCGCTTGAATTAGAACTTAGCCAGAGGTGAATTTTTTCCAACAAAAACACGCCCACTGGAGAGATTTCCTCCTTCTCTTCGGGTTTGTGTCCTTCGTTTTGCGATACAGCGTTAGGATTTATACTTAGAGAATATTATTCATAGCTTTGCTCTGTGTAAATGTGTCATTTCGCCTTACCGCGCGGAAAGCAAAGCAGTGCCAGTGGTGAACGTTTGCTCAGGCTGAATGAAAATTTTTCTCAGCTTAAAGCTTTCGAATAAGAATTATCCCTGCAGATTCCTGCAAGTAATCTGTGACAGAACCATTTAGGTTTGGATGCAGATGGTGCTTTCGGCGGTGATGGCAGCTTTGTCCCTCGCTTAAATCGCTTGAATTAGAACTTAGCCCAGGGTGAATCTTTTCCAACAAAAACACGCCCACTGTCGAGAATTCCACCTTCTCTTCAGGTTTGTGAACCTTGTTTGACGGCACAGCTTCAGGGCTAAGCGGAGTGAGTGCGGACGATTCAGCCAATCAGGCCCCGTCACACTACGCCGGCTAAATTTGAAAACGGCTAATTTTTTATACGGTTGTGCTTTCCGTCCACATACGCCGGAGCTTTTCGAAAACGCTACCGAAAGTGGCTAAATTTGAAAACGCCGGCTACGCGTTTTAGTGTGGACGGCGAAAACGGATCTTTTCGAAAACGATGACGTCGTACCACACGTCTGTGAGGAAATTATGACCGCGGGCTCTCGTTTTTCTTTTTCGCACATGCGCTTAGCTGACGTTCTTGTGCGTTTTCACATTTAGCCGGCGTAGTGTGGACAGAAAATAGTTGTTCCGTTTTCGAGGCAAATTAGCCGTTTTCAAATTTAGCCGGCGTAGTGTGGACGGTGCCTTATTTTGAAAAACATTTTTCTTCGGCAGATCAGAACAGAAGCGACATTATTTCTCTTTGCTAGTATATTTTACCATTTACCTGTGCTGAGGTTAGAATTCTGAGCTTTTTCGTGTGCATTTTACAAAGGGAGATGCAGTCAAGCGGGATTAACTCGGAAGGAAAATGACGTGAAAGAAATACGGCGAATTTTGACAAGTTTGAAAGCATATTTTATCGCTCGTCAGTTTCTGGGCCGTGTCACAGAAATGGATTCAACAAAGCTTAAATTAAGTATATCAATATTTCCAGATGTCGGTATGGATATTAATGGCAAAGGACAAGGTTGTAGAAAAGACTAAATGAGGGACTCGTGGCTGTCTTGCCGACTTTTTAGGCATGAACTTTTTTAACTTTGGTTGCTAGAAGAAGAAGTGCTGTTGATTTTATGCCTTACTAGTATGAATTGCTGATACCACGAAATCCACTATACCTCGAGGTTTGGATTTGAAGTTCGTCTTTGGGATTTGAAGTTCAAGGAGGAACGTTAAAATGGAATATGTTTTTGTGAAATCCAATGCGGACCTCGTGCAAGATTTGGTCTTTTCTCATGAACGAGTGAGAAGTTCAATCGGCGTAACAAAAACTCATCTTGATTAATAAATAAGACTTTTATACTTCCCCGTCTATAAGACGTAGAGTACAGTAGAAACGCTTTTGATGTTGAAGCCATTTTACGACAGCAATGGGAGGAGAAACTGACTGGGCATGAATCACTGAAAAGCTCCTCCTGGATTTACATAAGCTTAAGGTATGAGTATACCTTTGAAGGGTCTCGCGGGGAAAAAATTCGTATCACGTCACAATTTACACCACAAACGTCGTTCATATATCATTTAAAGCTAAAGGATTGGCCTATCTGATGAATACTTTTGTTTTCATTATATTGTACATGAACATATATTTTTTTAGCTCTAAAGAAAAAAGGACGGACTTTCTTTAAAAAGTTCCATCTTCTTCCAATTAAATTGCACAGCTCCAAATATAAGCAAAATCTATTCTTTAGAAGGTGATCTAAAAAAGGGTGTGCGGGATTTTTGATTTTCCTTTTAAAACATATTTTATGCTAATTTTTGTGTTAGCATTGCCAAAAATATCTGTTTTGAACTTTTTTACTTGATATTTGCGCAAATACGTAAAATATCAATAATCCCGCACACCTTTTTTCAGATCGCTCTCTAAGGAATACATTTTGCGGAAATCTGGAGCTTTTAACATTAACTGGAAGTGGCAGGAACTCTTAAAAAGTAAAAATTGGTACTTTTCCTTTGAAGCACAAAACGACGAAAATGATCCATCAAATTACCGTTGCATAGAAATATGCCACTTAGTAAGTAAGGCCGTTCCATAAGCTTTAAAACGATATATAATTGGCCCTTGTAGTGTAAATAATGACACGACAGTGATTTTTTTTCGCGAAAAAGTGACATCCCTCGCGCAAAGGTATACTCATACCTTCAACTGGTGTGGAAAGCATGAGCAACACAACTCAATTCTACAATTTAAGGTACTGGAAGTGTTTAAATTTCTGTTTTTAGATATTTACATTGAATGGGTAAAGCAAAAATTATAGATGATAGAGACTTGGAATGACAACAATTAAAATAGCTTATATTGAATTTACTTTGGATATAATTAGTCTGTAATTGTGTTCACTCCAAAGTCTGACATGAGAAATCTTATTTTCCCCATTAATGGTAACCTGCATGGGTTTGGGGAATTGTTTTTCCTCTGAAGCCTTCAAAGATTAAGAATGGTTCTAATTTAATTCTTACTTGGATTAAAAGTCACCTGCTAGAAGTCCCATGTCCCCCCCTCCTCTTTTTTTAAAATTCCTGTATCAACTCCTGCAAAATACCAGTCTAGGTTTGAGAAATAGCCCTTTAACTACAAAGAGATCTTGATGGTAGGCTTTATGGACCTACAATGAAAGTGAATGGAAATGGGAATTTGACAATCTTGTGGGGGTCACCCCCAAAACACACACACAAAACAACAATCAGATTCAGTGCTCTTTTCTCAAGGTCCCGGATTTCACTTCTGGGTTTTGGCAACATAAGTTCATGGATTTAGGAAATGATCAGCAGACTGATTGGATTTGAGAGTAGAATGGAAAAGTATATTGGAAGAATTCACTGTTACGATGTACATAATGAGTTCTAATTATTCTGATTGTTACACAGTGTTTTGTAATTTTAGGCCTCAAGGCAACCAGAAATGCATGAAAATTTGTGAATAATTTTTGTACTCACCGAAAAAATGTCTTGAAAAACACCCCAAACCCACAAGCTATGCAGATGGGGCTTCCCATAGCCAGAATATTCTCAAAAGGGGTTGGCAGGCTTTTTTGTTGCTATTTCATCTATACATTTAGAATTTTCCTGTACTTTACAGTATTTTTTGGCTGTGCCCCTAGAGGCTATTGAGAATATTAATATTATGTCAGTATATAATATGGATAAGTTAATCAGGAGCATACTAGTGGAGCCTTTCAATATTTGTTATTAGAAAAAAAAATGAAATACATGAAAAAATGCTTTCCTATCACTATGTTTGCATGCAATCATGCAATGATGATCTAAAAAGCATTTATAAATACTGTAAACTTCCACAGGTTTTTTTATGTTATCAAGCTTTCACAAAATCAGATGCAGTTATTGAAGTTATGATATCAGATTACAAAATGTATTTTTCTAAACCTTGATACCGGGGGGGACTCTCTATATTCGAATACTAGAGGTGACCATCGTACTTTTTAGGGGTTGAAATCGGCGATCTGGTATTTTTTAGGGGTTCGAAAATAAAAAACGGCATAGTAAGAAAAATAGGTATTTTTTAGGGGGTTCTCACGCAAATAAGGTAGTGTTTTTGAAAGTCGAGAGGATACATTTGATGTATATTAAATAAACGGCCAGAATAAAATTTAATCTGTCAAAATTGTTGGTATTTTTTAGGGTATTTTCAGACTGAGGGGTATTTTTTAGGGTGGAAATTTTTTCCGACCAGGTATTTTTAGGGTCAAAATTGAGTTTCCCGACGGTCACCCCTAGCATTTTAACTAGGAGCTCCGCTTTTAGGCAGTGCCTAAATCTATATATTAATTTTTTCCTTGCATACTACAGGGTTCCTATGTGTACGCGGACGGACGGACGGCGGACGCTATAGGTTTAATACCAGAAAAATAAAGAAAACATCATATCTCCCGAAGGGTAGCTTCTATAGAAGCCAAACTTGGACAAACTTTCAAAGACCATAACGGGAACTCTACACCAAAGTCACGTGCCCTTACGTCATCAAAATGATCAATAATGCCCGTGACGTTCAAAAATCAACTCGATAGTATACGTTTTTCCTTTCCGCGCTGGAGCTCCGCTATTAAACCTATAGCGTCCGCCGTCCCTCCGCCGCCGTCCATGTACACTTGGGAACCCTGTGGTATGCAAGGAAAAAATTATAACTCTTGAAGGGAACATGCTAAGACAACCATACTTGGGATATTTTGCCTATGCCACAAGGGGGGGGGGGGGGGGTGCTGTAACACGGTCATGTGATATGACGTCATCGATGACGTCATCTATGCTTGAAAAATGAATATCTCATGAAAGAAAGACTTTAAAACAACCAAACAGGGGTATGTAGTCTAGGTCACCAGATAAGCGAAATGAAGTGGTCCACGTTAGTTACGAACCGAGTTAATGAGCTGATTAAGTGCGCGTCTGCGCACTACGTCCAAGTACCAATTTAATTGATTCAAGAGACAACTTAGTATTCAACTTTAGAAGACGGACTAAAACGGAGCATAGCAACAGGAGTGAGAGCATTTTTTTTTCCTTTATATTTCCCTGCACCAGAAATAATGGCGCCTTATAATCAATCAGACATTATGAAGAAAGATGACAATATCCCATGCAGTGGACAGTTTAAAGATCGAGAATTCGTAGGATGAATAATTTTGCTCAAAGCGTTGCTATGCAAATCAGTGTTATCTGGAAAAACTTCAAAGCGCGTGCAAAATTCTTCCGCAATTTATTACTTACTCGGCATTTTCCCAACGAAATGAAACCTCACACAATTTTTATCAATGTTTCCTTGAGATATTGTGCTAAAAGGAATTTTAATCCGGTACGGTTTTAACATATTATTTCACAAGGTTTGATACCCACTTCATCTCAAGAGTTCCACATGAATAGGCTCGTTGTCATATTGTTGCTCCATAATATTGCTTGATAAATTTGAAACATTAATTTGTTTGCCTCTTAAATTCATTTCACTAGCTGGAAATTTAATCAGAAAGTAACCTGGTTATTTGTGCTCGCGATTTGGGGTTTCTTTTGTAATGTATAGACTGCAAATGCCCTCTCGTTCAAGAATGCTACACGCGATACACAGTGACTCGCGCCCGGATTCAATTGAAAATCAAACGCAACACTCAAAATTCGCGTTCTAAATAAATAAATTCAACTCCATAAGAATAAGTTATTTGCGATTTTGGGTTTCTTTTTTTGTAATATATAGACTTCAAAGTCACTGTAGAGAATCCTATACGCGAGCCTTGATTCAATTGAACATGTAAACACTTGAACCTAAACCTCAAAATTCGCGCTCAAGTAAATAACTACAAATATGGACAAATTGTTAAGATCAGAGCATTATTTCATTTGTTTACCACAGTAATTGGCCTGGTAAACTAATCATTGACGCAGTCAACGGTATCATATGGGAACAGCTGCTAGCGGCGACAATTCATCACTCGAAGAAACGTTTTCCTTTCAGTAAGTTTGCAGTTAAGAAAATATCCGAAATCCGATATTTCTGTAAATTAGAAATATGGATTCAAAACTGTCGTATCTATGAAAACACCGACGTTCCTCTTGACAGGCGGAGCCCCCTTGGAGTTGAGTTGGCTCACCAACTCAATAAGTCTCCCATCTCTCGCGTTGCTAGTTTGGCCTGTTCCGCCTGTGACTGGGATAAGGCTGGAAGCGGTATATAGTTAAGAGTCCTTGGTTAGGGCTCAAAGGGGCTCAAAGTCAATAAAAACGTGCTCACTCGTCGAAATGTGTGCGTATCTGCGAGCTTTCATGGATATACCACACGAGAAAGCTTTACATAGAGAAAGAATCTTAAACGTGTGCCACTCAGTATTCAAGTTACCTGGCATCACACGGGGGACTCCCATATGTCGTCGGGCGGGGTGCTCGTCGTATCTTTTAGGGGTTAAAATTCGGGTTCCAGGTATCTTTTAGACGAAAAAAGGCCAATTTTCCCCAAAAATGGTACAAAATTCTGTAAACTAGCACTTGGAGTAAGCAAAAAAGCAACAAATAATGCATGTAGGGCCGAGCTCGGAAGATACCCTCTATCAGTCGATGCCAAATACAGGGCGTTTAATTTCCTAAGGCAAACTCAAAGAGCCCAGAAGTGGCTTACATATCGATCACGCGTTTCTCGACTGCCTAGAACTAAATATAAAACAGACTGGCTAGTGAAAATAAAAGACATGATTTATACGCTGGGTCTCGGTGAGCTTTGGATAAACATGACCTACTGTAGACACAGCGTATCAATCTACAACACGCGAATTTCAAAATTGGCTAAGCGAAGTGTCGGATGACGACAAAAAAAGCGGACATAAAAACAAACTCCGTATTGAACCTTCAAACTCACGCGCCTGAGGATTAGTGCACATAGTTGAATCGCCCTGAACTTTCCTGTCCCGGCAGATGAGCTGCACATCAGCAGTAGGAGCTTTGTCAGATCAAGTGTATAGCACGAGCAAATATACAGGGTTGATCTGATGCCAGGTAACTTCTGATTGCTGAGTGGCGCACGTTAGGTAACAGTGTTTTAAATGCTCTGTTACGTTAGGTAACAGTGTTTTAAATGCAAATTCCTAAGATAGCGCCATCTACTAACTATATTCTTTCTCGATGTAAGGCTTTCTTGTGTGGCATATCCATGAAAGCTCACAGTTATGCACACATTTCGACGGGTGTTCACGTTTCTATTGACTTTTGAGCCCTAATTCAGCGGCGTAGCCAGGAATTTCTGAAGGGGGTGAGGGGTGGAGGGGGGGGGGAGTGAAAACATGGGACGAAAATGCTCAAACTTTCTTCAGCAAATACAGTAAATGTATGGGAAAATTTCCGAGAAAAGGGGGGCCCCGGCCCCCCTGGACCCCCCTGGCTACGCCCCTGTAACCAGAGGACTCTTGAAAAACACCGCTTCCAGCCTTATCCCCAGTCACAGCGGAACAGGCCAAACAAGCCACGCAAGAGATGGGAGACTTTATTGAGTTGGTGAGCCATTTCAACTCCAAAGGGGCCCCTGTAGAAGCCCTGTAATGTAATAACTGGCCCTAAGTGTAATAAAAAAATGGCCCTAAGTGTACTAAAGGCCCCAAGTGTAATAAAAAGTGGCCCTAAGTGTAATAAATGGCAATGACCATACAACGTCCTAGTTGGAATAAGTCAGCGTTGTTATATCAATATATTACAGTGATACCTCAATTAAGCGGCCATCCTCTATTGAGCAGCAACTTTTTAAAGTCCCAAAATACCGTATTTGTCACTCCAACTAGGACGGATATGTCTATCGCATCGGGGTCTAATATGAAGCAAACACCGCGGGCTTAGTAATATAAAGTATCGGCTTCGGGGTACTCATGGAACACGAGACTAGGTGTGTGCTGCTACTCTTTGAGAAGCTGACCTTAAACCTGCAACTAAGTTCTATTCTGTATCCCTGTTCTAGGGAACTTACAAAATTTGCTACCCTGCCAGTTTGTATGATCATTGCCATTATTACACTCAGGGCCACTTTTTATTACGTTTGGGGCCTTTATTACACTTAGGGCCAATTTTTATTACATTTGGGGCCTTTATTACACTTAGGGCCATTTCTTATTACACTTGGGGCCTTTATTACACTTAGGGCCAGTTATTACATTTAGGGCTTCTACAGCCCCGCCTCTCAAGAGGAACGTCGGTGTTTTCCTAGACTTCCTAGATACGACAGTTTTGAAACCATATTTTAATTTACAGAATAAAGATTGGATATCGGATATTTTCTTAACTGCAAACTTACTAAAAGGAAAAAGTTTCTTCGAGTGATGAATTTTCGCCGCTAGCAGCTGTTCCCATATAATACCGTTGACTGCGTCAATGTTTAGTTTATCAGGCCAATTACTGTGGTAAACAAATGAAATAATGCTTTGATCTTAACAATTTGTCCATATTCTGTAGTTACTTATTTGAGCGCGAAGTTCAATTGTTTATATGTTCAATTGGATCAAGGCTCGCGTATAGGATTCTCTACAGTGACTTTGAAGTCTATATATTACAAAAAAAGAAACCCAAAATCGCAAGCACAAATAAAGAAACCCAAAATCGCAAGCACAAATAACTTATTATTATGGAGTTGAATTTATTTATTTAGAACTCGAATTTTGAGTGTTGCTTTTGGTGTTCAATTGAATCCGGGCGCGCGTCACTGTGTATCGCGTGTAGCATTCTTGAACGAGAGGGCATTTGCAGTCTATACATTACAAAAGAAACCCCAAATCGCGAGCACAAATAACCAGGTTACTTTCTGATTAAATTTCCAGCTAGTGAAATGAATTTAAGAGGCAAACAAATAATGTTTCAAATTTATCAAGCAATATTATGGAGCAACAATATGACAACGAGCCTATTCATGTGGAACTTTTGAGATGGAAGTGGGTATCAAACCTTGTGAAATAATATGTTAAAACCGTACCGGATTAAAATTCCTTTTAGCACAATATCTCAAGGAAACATTAATAAAAATTGTGTGAGGTTTCATTTCGTTGGGAAAATGCCGAGTAAGTAATAAATTGCGGAAGAAGTTTGCACGCGCTTTGAAGTTTTTCCAGATAACACTGATTTGCATAGCAACGCTTTGAGCAAAATTATTCATCCTACGAATTCTCGATCTTTAAACTGTCCACTGCATGGGATATTGTCATCTTTCTTCATAATGTCTGATTGATTATAAGGCGCCATTATTTCTGGTGCAGGGAAATATAAAGGAAAAAACAAATGCTCTCACTCCTGTTGCTATGCTCCGTTTTAGTCCGTCTTCTAAAGTTGAATACTAAGTTGTCTCTTGAATCAAAATTGGTGCTTGGACGTAGTGCGCAGAAGCGCACTTAATCAGCTCATAACTCGGTTCGTAACTAATGTGTGGTCACGTGATGTGACTTCATTGATGACGTCATCTATGCTTGAAAAATCAATATATCGTGAAGGGAAGACTCTAAAACACCCAAACTTTGGTAGTGTGGTCTAGTTCACCAGGTGAGCGAAATAAAGTGGTCACGTGATATGACGTCATCGATGACGTCATCTATGGTTGAAAAATTAATATCTCGTGAAGGGAAGGCTCTAAAACAATCAAACTTGGGTAGTGTAGTCTAGGCCACCAGATGAGCGACATGAGGTGGTCACGTGATATGACGTCATCGATGACGTCGTCTATGCTTGAAAAATTAATATCTCGTGAAGCAAGAGTGGATTAACAAGAGTTAGAATCTTTATTTGTCCACATCACAGTCAGAAAAGTGTCTATTTTTAGATTTGAGTTTCGCGCGCGAAAGTATTCGAATGCTCAGGCTCGAATGCTCGTATACCCAATACACAACAAAATAGAGAATATCCTACCTTATCTTTGCGATTTTAACGGTTTTTCCATTGATCTGCGATTTAATTTTAGGCTGGATCTCACAACTGTTCGCGTGGCGAGAAAGTGGGAACCCTGTGGACGACGAATTTTCGCGGGCATCCTAGTTCTAAAAATAGACACTTTTCTGACTGATTCGGGCGTACATAGTAAATATGGAAACTCTTGGTAATCCACTCTTAGTGAAGGGAAGACTCTAAAACAACCAAACTTTGATAGTGTAGTCCAGGTCACCAGATTAGCGAAATGAGGTGGTCACGTGATATGACGTCATCGATGACGTCATGTATGTTTGAGAAATTAATATCTCGTGAAAGGAAGACTTTAAAGCAACCACGTAAACCATAACCATGTACACATAGGAATCCCTTTCATTCACACAGAAAATTTCAATAACAAGGAGCTCCGCTTTTTTTAGCCAGTGGCTAAATCTATATATTATCTAACGGTAGGCGCATGCGCAATAGGCACTTCTGCAGATCGTGTTATTTTGTGATATGCTCACTGCGCGCGCAATTATATTTTTTGAAATTTGGATATATTTTTAATCGTTATCAGTTTGAACTGCTGACAATTTGTTGGCGAATTTTATCTAAAATTAAAAAAATTATTCAAGAAAAACATGTTTGCTGACGTGTGCATGTTCAGACTGATAACGTTTTTTTTCTTTTTAACTTAATAAAACTACTCTTTATCGCGCTCATTATTTGCGATTTTGAAAAAAAGTTACCCCGGATTTTTCGAGATATCAATTTTTAAAGTGAAAAAGTAGGGTTTATTTAGAGGTGTCGTGCGTTGCTATGGATACTCTTCTCGTTACAAGCTGTGGTGCATTTGCACCACATACTCATCAGTATTATTATATCGGAGGATAAGATTGATTGGTAGAAGCACAAGGAAATAAACTACAAACTAGAAGTTTCTAATAGAAAGTGAAGTGCTCGCAGCAACAGACAATGTTGCTCCTTGGCATGGGTATGCAAATCAACCAATAGAAATCACTAGAAGAGCAATATCAAGACCAAGGATTTCATTCATCGTCATCTTGCTTAACACACATGCCTGTGCTCCATACTCGAGTTTTAGGCTTTACTCAAATAAACTTACAATTTGTTTAAATAACAAACAGAATATTACATGACCGCTGGGAGATACAATTTTGATCTTCTTGTGTTCAAAATTTACACTCATAGTTAAAATTTGTATCTCCGCATGGCCATGTAATATCATCTGTGTATGCAGCTGAGGTGTAGATTGAATACGAGATAAATATTCACTTGTGTGCTAAAAAACAATACTAATTTGCCAGAAATTTAGACCATCAAAAATCTGAAAAATGGGGACGCAAAAAATTGTGTGATACAGAAAAAAAGATAAACATTTTTTTTTAAATTTCAGAAATAGCTTTTAGTTAAATTTTTCATGCCTCAGATTAATACAGATCTCTACCAGTAATATTATTGGATATATCCATCAGATTTTCTTGTTATATTATTTCCAAATAATGTGAGTGCAATTGTAATCACTTAGCAGTTTTTTTGACTGGCTAGTAAACATCACTGGACTTGGGCTGAGTCTACAAACAGAAAAGAAAAATCCAATGAGCACACATAAAAAATACCACTCAATCAGTCAAGTTTATTTACCATTACACTGTTTACAGGAAATTGATACATTTGATTATATTTTCATCTGTTTACAATATTGTAATGGTAGGAGGACTTAACTCGATTTATAACCTTATAATAGCCATGCTGTTTCGGGGAAATTTCACATTGAAACATTATTCAACTACTTGTAAACTGTGTAAGATTCACATCAGCTAGCTCGGAGCACTCCCCTCTCTAGGGCCAAGCAGCTTTATAAAAAGTTGAGGAAATTTTCGGCAAATCTTTCGTGAAATGGTTGTCAAAATATACTTTAAAAATATCTACAAATGCAATTAAGACTGACAAAAACAATTAATGACTGTTACTTACCGATAATCTCCGAAACTAAACAACAATTTCTGTAAACCGATCGACAATATGGTGAATGTTTTCTCCATCTTGACGTGAATGGCTTGCTAACTCTCCGAGCAAAGGACTGTGGGGAATGTGCCACCGACGGAACCCAAAATCGCTTGGCCCAGCTAGAAAATGATCGTAGTGCGCATGCACCACAGGTAACCCACGCCGTAATTGCAAGGGCGTTAGGTCCAATGCCTTAAGACTTCTCGAGATTAGTATGCTCGCTCGCTCGCAAAAACTTACTAGTGCACCATCACTGAAAAACTATTTCAATCCTCCTTAAGTCTTCGTCAGTTTAGCGTATTTTACCGTACAAACGCGAAAAAACTCGCACTTGTAGAATTCCTTTGCATTAAGCCAGAGTTTCTGATGCAATGCATTATGGGCAGGGTAGGGTGAGTTGGCCGCTATTACTTGAGATGACAGCCATTTTGTTTTCTCATGACGTCATACACGCCGGAAGTGATTTACAGTGGAATTTACAGAGCCATATCTCAGACAGGTTTACTGCCTTGACCAACCAACTAGGAAGGCCTGTCAAAACTCGAGCATGTCGTTCAAGTAATGGCATTTGGTTGCTATGGCAACCAGCTCGGTTACAAACCATCCCCTACCCAACTCTATATTTTGCCGTGAAATTAAATGAGCCATTGTTCTTGCAATGAGCCATTGTTCTTGCATAGAGATGTCCCATATTGTGGCTGGTAAAGGATCTAAATAAGTGATGATGATGATGGCTTAGTATGGTCAAATCTGATGATGTTGGTTATTCAGGCTGCAAAGGGAAAGAACCTTCCCTGGGGCTGGGCACTATATTGTTGCCATAAAAGCCAAAATTTAAATTTATAGGGATGACGTAGCATATAATTAAACCTTGAATAATTTTTGAACAGATTGACCTTTTAGAAGCATAAAAGTGATTTTTCTTCTTTTGCCAATTTGAAAACGATTGAAATGAAACATCAAGATTTAGTCATAATTCCCGAACGACCTGGCGCGAAGCGCTGAACGCAGTGAGGGTTTATGATTGGGTGCCGCGGGATACCTGTGTGCGCGCGAAAAAGGGGAATGACATAATGCTGTGCTGTAATATTTTTCCTTAGTTGGGAAAATATTCGGAAACCGACTTTTTACCGAATACGAGCTCGAGCTTTATTCGTAACTACGACGTAATTAAATCGGAAGTATTTCGGAAATTCTTAATGAAATTTTTACAGACGAGCGATGAAGATTTGCTTCGCTCAAGGAAGATTTTCATGTCTAAACTCACTAAAACATGGCTAACAAGTCGGAAATTGGACTCTGAATTTCATTAGATTTTCATTGACATTTTTTTGATATTTTGTTTTTTTAATACAGATAACTCTGTTTGAGAGTGCAAATCCGTAAAATGCAATGTTTTCCAAATTTCACCGTGTTCGCTCGCACGTTAACAGCGGAGCTCCCGCGGGTGCCTTTAGCGGAGCCCCATAGCTACTGCAGGAGAAGAAGGAACAAAACAAAAGTGTATACACCTGTTTCAATTAACGTTTCAATTAATCCCTGTTTCACTTAATCCCGCATCCCGGACGTCATGGTTTTACGCAAAACGTAAAACCAAGAGTGGATTACCAAGAGTTTCCATATTTACTATGTACGCCCGAATCACAGTCAGAAAAGTGTCTATTTTTAGAACTAGGATGCCCGCGATAATTCGTCATCCACAGGGTTCCCACTTTCTCGCCACGCGAACAGTTGTGAGATCCAGGCTAAAATTAAATCGCAGAGCAATGGAAAAACCGTTAAAATCGCAAAGATAAGGTAGGATATTCTCTATTTTGTTGTGTATTTGGTATACGAGCATTCGAGCCTGAGCATTCGAATACTTTCGCGCGCGAAACTCAAATCTAAAAATAGACACTTCTGACTGTGATGTGGACAAATACAGTAGGGAAAGATTCTAACTCTTGTTAATCCACTCTTGGTAAAACCATGAACCATGCTTCATAAGTCGTAATGGTCAAAGTCGTAATCGCCAAATTGTGTCTCAAAGTAGTAAACAAAGTGCCATTGGGTGGTTTTAGTTTGGTTTGGTGTGCCAAATTCATTATGATGCATGGTTTATGGTTTTACGTTCTGCAGAGCAACGTTAATTGGAATAGGTGTATGCATCGACCGATTCTGTCATGGACTTCCGGTTTGTGCGTCCGTCTGTCCGTCCCACACAGGCAAACCCAAACGTCATCTAACGAGAAAAGGTTTATATATTAGGAAGGGATGAACCTCAGACAGCCAAAGTTGGGGAAAGTTGTCTAAGTGGCAAGGGGGGCGGGGGTGCAACTGCCTGGTCACGTTGTATGACGTCATCGATTACGTCACCAAACGAGAAAGGTATATATATCTTGGAAAGGGATGAACCTCAGACAACCAAACTTGGGTGAAGTTGTAGTGACAAGAGGGGTGCGATGGCGTAGTCAGGTCAATGACGTCATCGATGACGTCATCAAACAAGAAAAAGTATATATCTTGGGAAGGGATGAACCTCGGATAACCGAATTTGGGTGAAGTTGTCTAAGTGGCAAGGGGGGTGCAACGCCATGATCACATGATATGACGTCATCAAACCAGAAAAGGTAAAAATCTTGGGAAGGGATGGATTTCAGCGAACCAAACTTGGGTGAAATTATCTAAGTGGCAAGGGGGCTGGCAGTGTTTGGTAACGTGGTATGGTGACAGGCTATGTACAATGACTGCCTTTTGTCCGGGAGCTCCGCTTTTAGCCAGTGGCTAAATCTATATATTATTCGGTGCTCAGAGCTGCTTTTTCGTCCATGCGAAAATCCATTATTATAGAAACAAGTTCATGCTTAGCTTTATTATTTTCTCTCGTAAATTAAAAGGGCAATGTCACGATTTTAGTTAGGGTTAATTTATGTAGCTTAAATGTAGGCAAATTCAAAAGAATGAGCTAAATAATCATCTAGGTTGGTTAAATAACCTTTCAACTGTACAAATTTGGAGTATTTTCGTGTTATCGAGCGGATGGAATGGACTACGAAATGGCATTTTTGATTTCTTACCAGGCTGAACAGTTTTTCAAGTTGGAAATTTGATAGCGAATGCCTACATAATGCAAGTTTCGGTTGCTGTTTCTTTAAAACATTAAAATAATAGTATAATGAAGGATTCTGAGTTGTTTATATAGAACACTGGCCTTATTTTATTGGCTTCACCTGTAACTCAGAGCAATGATCGTGAGGGCCCTGCATGCAATGTATTTCTAGTAGTACGTTTATTAGTGTCCTCTAGTGCAATTCAAGACTACATCGAAGTCTAGGAATAGCGAAAAATACTCGATATTATGTTTTCGTTATTAACAGAATGGTGACCCTTTATGCGCCAATTTTTGCTGGGTGACCTTCGCAACAGGAATTATGATGAGCTGCCACACATTTTACAACACCGAGGAAACCTTAAACAGGCAAAACAAGTATCACGAGAATGGAACAGGTATGCGTTACTGACATGTCGTGATTCTATGTTACGTAGTATTTATCACACGGCAGCCATCTTGAATATATTTTTTTGTTCTTCATGTGCAGCTCATCATGATTACGACTTTCCACGGGGAAAATAATTTTATCCAAGATGGCTGCCGTGTAATAAAGGCCCATTGGATATGGACCTGGGCTGGAATGGAATGGGACTGACGGAGGAGGAACAGGATTTGTATTGCTGGTGGCTAGTGTCCAACTGGCGTTTTACTACAGCCAATGGCTCACGTTTTGTTATTACGATGGATCGACCTTGTCAAGGAATCGAAGAGAGAGTAATTGCGACCTCTCTTTAGCTTCAAGGACGGCAACGAAGACGAAACAAACGACTTCGGCATGGCAACGAAGACGACAACGACAGAGCGACAAGCCTGATTATAAAACACAATACCCGCACTAGCAAATTACAAGTTCAAATGCATTTCGACTGCTACGTTTTACGGTCTGGCGAGAACATAAACACGGAAAGCGATTTTGATACATTTTCGTTACATAGGAAAGCATTTGTATGCGAATTTGCTGGTATGGAACTTAAGATGAGTTGATGAATTGTAAGCAGAACAAATCTGGAAACGAAATTTGACGGCACGTCGTTCTTGTTGCCGTCGTCGCGAAAAATCGGAAATTCATGTTGGCACTCTTTTTTCCACATGAGATAAATCTCCACAATTACATGAAAATTCGAAAGGTTGCAAGATTGACCTCATTCTGAAAGCTCTTCTCCTGGGATTTCTAGAGATGAATTCCCCCTCCCCTGGTAACCTCTATCCCCAGCCCACCACCATCACAACACATCCCCAACCGTCAGAAAATATGTTTTGTCTTTTCACCCCAATTTTATCTATTTTTATGACAGACTCGGTGAGGGAATGAAGAGGCTACTGCGCAAGTCCGGGGTCATATTCTCGAGCCCAGAAGAAGGTTACCAGTTTGCACGAAAGGTGAGAAGTCTGTTTTATACAGGGTGCTTGCTTGAGTGGCGAAGTCCTTGCAGTTGAAACATTTAAATTCTAAAGAGGTGGTTTCTTACAGGAATTTCACTGTTTATAGCAAAAAAAAAGTGACGAATTTTAACGTATCACGTGGTACATTTCAGCACAGGACATATATCATCAGACGATATAGAGGGGTTGCACAGGTCACGTGACCAACACAAATGTTTCTTAAAATTCAATCTTGACATAGCTATGTATCAAAATGCAACGGGAAGCAATGAGTATGATTTTTTGGCAAAACAACTTTTTGCAGTGAAATGATCAAATATGCAAATATTTAATGAGCATTATTTGCATATGTCATCATTTCCTTTAAAAAAGAGAAAAATGCATAAAAATGACATAAAGTAGTTTTATTCATCTGTCTATTTTATCTCTTAGCATAGAAAATTCCAAATACAAAGCAAACTTATTTACATTTTGGCTTAGTGGCGGCCATCTTGGATGGCAACTTCTAGCATCCAAGATCATGGCCGCCACTAAGACAAACTATAAACATACAAACTATAAACATATGAAGTTTGCTTTGAGTTTTGATTCAACGATGCCAAGGGATACAGATGAATAAAACTGCTTTATGTCATAGATAGATAGATAGATGTCAGTTTATTTAACCCAATAGCAGAAATTTCTGAATTGCTGGGCCGATCAGCAAAATACATATAAATAACGCGGAGCATATATACAGATAAATTCACAAATAAAGTCACATTTCTTGAAATTTATATGTTACAAAGTCATTTAGTCTCTTGGTTGGTGCGGCCCATCTGGGCCGCACCAATTCTTATGCATTTTTTCTCTTTTTTAAAGTAAATGATGGCATATGCAAATAATGCTCATTAAATATTTGCATAACAGATCACTTTCTTCCAAAAGGACATTTTGGCAAAAAAATCATGTTCTTTACTTCTTAGGGCATTTTGCTTTAAAGCTATGTATTTTTGGACTAAAATATTGAATTCTAAGAAATGAATTAAATTTTGTTTTGGTCACATGGTCTGTACAACCCCTCTATTGTCCGTCGGAAGTGATATCCGTCCTGAGAGAAATGTTAAATAATAATGGAAAACAAGCGACCAAGGTTTTTGTCTAAGAATGTTGATGAAATACGGAAATTGGTGGCTGAGGCGACACCGGAAACACAAAAAGTCAACTAAATACGCCGTGAAGATTTTCAATGGTAAGAAAGTTGGCGGATATCAAAGTTGGCAATATCGGCGGATAATATCCGCGGATGAAAAATGGTCCTATTAATTTCACAGTTGCCCTCGAAGCTTCACTTCTCGGCCGACTGTTCATTTTTCGTACTATTTCTCATCCTTGGACATTATCCGTCGATATTAAAGCCGCTAGAAGGGGTTATTTAGTAAATATGATTAGCTGCCAGGACCAATGATAAAATGTACGAGGAGATGAGAGATGTTAAAGCGCGTTTTTTATGTCGTAAAATACATAGTAGACATATACGCTTCCTTTTCAGTGTGGTCTGCTTTTTGTAATTTGCTCCTCAATAAAAAATAACCCTGAACCAGGGAAGTGCTGGGAACTTCCCTGCCTGAACGGATTCCTGTTCGTGAGAAAAATGGTGAATAGCTCAGCGGTACGCCTCTAGCTGTTGGAGTAGAACTAATTAGTTGTGCTCCATGTTTTTATCTGTAGATGCAGAGCACATCATCAAGCACAACAAGGCACGTCACAAAGGTAACTTGCAGCTGATAACCAAAACGTATTAACGTTGGTTGTTTGTAATAGTGTTCTTTTTTTGTTTACAAATTGATTACCAATTACTCTATTGCGGTGTTGTTCGTCTTGTTGGTGTGTTGTTCGTCTTGTTGGTGTGTTGTTCGTCTTGTTGGCGTGTTGTTCGTCTTGTTGGCGTGTTGTTCGTCTTGTTGGCGTGTTGTTCGTCTTGTTGGTGTGTTGTTCGTCTTGTTGGTGTGTTGTTCGTCTTGTTGGTGTGTTGTTCGTCTTGTTGGTGTGTTGTTCGTCTTGTTGGCGTGTTGTTCGTCTTGTTGGTGTGTTGTTCGTCTTGTTGGCGTGTTGTTCGTCTTGTTGGTGTGTTGTTCGTCTTGTTGGTGTGTTGTTCGTCTTGTTGGTGTGTTGTTCGTCTTGTTGGCGTGTTCGTCTTGTTGGCGTGTTGTTCGTCTTGTTGGTGTGTTGTTCGTCTTGTTGGTGTGTTGTTCGTCTTGTTGGCGTGTTGTTCGTCTTGTTGGCGTGTTGTTCGTCTTGTTGGTGTGTTGTTCGTCTTGTTGGCGTGTTGTTCGTCTTGTTGGTGTGTTGTTCGTCTTGTTGGTGTGTTCGTCTTGTTGGTGTGTTGTTCGTCTTGTTGGTGTGTTGTTCGTCTTGTTGGTGTGTTGTTCGTCTTGTTGGGGTGTTGTTCGTCTTGTTGGCGTGTTGTTCGTCTTGTTGGCGTGTTGTTCGTCTTGTTGGCGTGTTGTTCGTCTTGTTGGCGTGTTGTTCGTCTTGTTGGCGTGTTGTTCGTCTTGTTGGCGTGTTGTTCGTCTTGTTGGCGTGTTGTTCGTCTTGTTGGCGTGTTGTTCGTCTTGTTGGTGTGTTGTTCGTCTTGTTGGTGTGTTGTTCGTCTTGTTGGTGTGTTGTTCGTCTTGTTGGTGTGTTGTTGGCGTTAATGAGGCACATGTGTACTTGTAGGAGGAGCGCTTGCAGCGAGTAGTGGACGCGGCCAGGGAGGTTGGAGGAGAGGTGCGCGTAGTGTCCAAGAAAACAAATGAGACCAAGAAGAGAAAACGTCTCTCGATGTCCCCTAACGGTTAGTTTCGATTTGCCATATTTGGTCTCTTTCTCACTTCTACTGACTCTCATGAAACCGCTTGTAAGACATCGCCCGAGGAATAACGCTAAAGTAAAACCGAGGTAATCTTATATGGGGGTCAAGGACACTTTAATCACTAATTAAGTGCATCATGTCTGAAATTTATGCCGCAGAGCAAAGTTCAGGGACGAGGGCAACATCGGCGTCTGAACTGCCTGCGCCGAGAGAGCCGAGAAGTTCAAGTGATGAGGGATCCACCAATATCCAGGCATTTTGTCCCGATGGGGTTCCCCTTTGTTTGTACTGTAAAGCCCGTGTGGAATATGGAGCCAAGGGGAATGCGTGGGATGCACGATTTTGCTCCTATGATTGCAAGGAGGAATATCAGGTTTGTTTGTTGTTTTTGCCTCTGTTCACTACTGTACACGCTCTCGCATCTAACAGCAATATCTTACATTTACTTCGCTAAAATCAATCTTAGTCGTCCACCACTTATCTAGGCGATGTTCCTTACCGTAACCACGTCGTGCCGTAATCGTGCCTTACTCTGCGTTTAGTACTTTAGTCACATACGAAATTTGATCCACCTTTCATTCAATGAGTGCAACTCTGTCTGGCAGGCAATCGGTCCTTTTATGCATTCAGCTGTTGGCCGTAATAATGTCTGCATTTCCTTAATATTAACAATTATAAAATAACTAAGATAGTAAGCGCGCTCTCATTGGTCGACAGGTGTGTTTAGATGAGAGTATATAATCACGGTTGTGACGTCACGCCCGGGACGATGTTTGCGCTGCCTTCTTTTTTCATTCTTTATACATTTTGACAATAATTTAGCCAAACACGTGAAGCAATGAAATTGTGAAAGCAGTGCTGTTTTCTTTTTAGCTATCATTTGTCGTCCCATCCTTTAACCACAAGTTCAAAGAATTGGCTTCTCTTCGACTTTTTTAGTCAAACGCGTGTAAATTTTCAGGATTGTCAACATTTTCGTACGATTATACATGCTATTTTTGTCTTCTGGATTTGGAGACTTTCAGCGAATCGGCTAGCCAAAATGAAAAAGAACGACGACCAAATTATTGAATAAATCACAATTTATTTCATTACTTTCCTATTCAATTTTTCAAAATCATGATCTTTCACAAGACTTGAAGCATTAACAAAACATGAAATTCTTACCGGCGATCGGCGAACACCGACGGCACTGTCGACGAAACTTTGACTTGAGTTGCTTCAAAAATTCAATACGATCGAGTGACAGTTCATGGACATTCGTTCATGCCATCAGCAACAATTGATATTAACAATTAGTATCATTCCAGTCTGGTATTTAACATTTTGCTTGATTTGAAGATCGAAACAAGACACACGCTATTTTTGCTTTTTCGATGCCGAATTCGCCTTTCCAAACCTCGGCAAAGTCAACACGAAGGCCGTTCTTGTATGGAAAATTCCTTCGGCTTTGCAATTCTTAACCCGTACATCCTTCATTGACATTCGCTTATGCTTCAATTACCATAAACACCATAGAAGAGGTCAATAAAGTCGTGAAATGTTTCTTAGAAAGCAGTTTTCTCTCGCTTTCCCTTCGCAAAACTTGCAGCCAACTGAGTGAAAAACTTGAACACACATGCGATATAACACGCCCTCTGATTGGCCCGTTCAGACCGTCGCGCGGTAAGGAGAATTTATATATTCACACAAAATGTTGAAATAAATTAATTTTAAATCTTTCGCTTCAAAAAGATATTTTATAAAAGCAATAGAGAACTTTTTCCCAGTGTCTACATACTCTGATGCAAACACTCGGGTAGGTTGGGAGAATTCTCGACTGGTTATGCAGCCACTCGACCTTCGGTCTCGTGGCTGCATAACTGTCTCGAATTCTCCCAACCTCCCCTCGTGTTTGCATCAGAGTATGTAGACAAGGAAAAAGTTCTCTATTGCTTAATTTTAATAACTTTGTGGTGTATTGTGGTGTATTATGCGGGCTCTAATCAGCATTTTGGCCCGCGCGAGTCAGTCAGCGTTATGATGGTCGCCATAAATTATCATTTTTGTACTCAATGCTCTCCGCGAGGGATAAAATGAGCACTGAGAAGGGCCTAAAACATATTTACGCCCAAGAACATCAACTATATTGTTATATTGATTTACCTACAATCTTGATTTACCAAATTTCAACGAAAATATTTGATCGACTTTTCATTTTCACAGGAAATATTGCGTGCAGGAGCCGAAGCTTTTCGTATGAAAATCATATATCTGCGTATGAAAATCGTATATTTCGGATGGCTACGAAATGGCTTTTATTGCGTTCCCGAGCACGTTTCCTAATCGTGTAGCGTTGAGTGTTTCTGTCTCGTTTGCATGCCTTTGCTGGACGAGCGGCCATGCAGCTTTTGCTAACCAGTTTGCCGTGACTTGTCAGTGTGTAAGCTGAAAACAGTGCAAGTAAGGGGAACTCACTTAAAATTTCTCCGTCTGCCAATTTCAATGAGCGTTTTTCGTTTGTCCTTTTCCTCCCTATCATACAATTGCTGTTTCCCTCTCTTCTAAAGAAGTAGCTTCTTGTTGTCTTGTGCACTTTCTAAAAGAAGATCACAGCGAATCTTTAGGACGCATATGACGACTCAGACAAACGCTTGAGCGGCAGCTTTTGTTCAGAAAATATATTTTTCAGATCTTCGGGAGGTTTGTTTACCTTTAAGCCTAGTTTCCATATAGTCTTATCTGTCGTATCTGTCGTATCAGTCAACCGTGAAACAAAAGAATAATTCCAATTTCCATTGTTTCACGGTCGACTGATGAGACAGATACGACAGATAAGACTATATGGAAACCAGGCCTTAGTAACATGTTAAATCTTCAGTATCTTCCTGGGCCCGGTTCTTGAAAGGCGGGATGGCTCTAACCTAGGAGTAAACTTTATTCTAGGGATTAATTTATCCTGGGGTAAAACAGTTCCCCTCGAAGAGGAATACCTACTCCGTTTATCTTGCCTTTCAGGAACCGGGACCAGGATGTCTTATCTCCATTTACAGCCAAAGACGCTCAAGCGTAGAGTGCAATAATGAGTTGATTCTTGGAATATTGGATCCATTATTCGATTCAATAATGCATTCGGCTTGGGAAAATGTTTTTCGATTTGAACTCGGATTATCTTCCTGACGCCACTCTCTGGCACTCTTTAGTCACTGGCTTTATGCTTCTTGCGATATCCCTGATGATACTTGTCAACAATTTCTTCTGTAAATGAACGAGGGAGAGATTTACCAGGCTCGTAAAGTCTACTAGGCCCGCCATATTGGTTACAAAACTCGCAAACAAAAGGCTCCCTGTGGATTTTGCCATATATGGAAGCGCCTCCGTCGTCTATCGTCCAATCAAAAAGCGAAAACGCTGTTCAAATCGAAAGACGTTTTCCCAAGCCGATTGCATATTGAATCGAATAATGGATCCAATATTCCAAGAAACAATTCATTATTGCATTCTAGAGGGGGGACGCTTGAGCGTCTTTGGCTGTAATTGTTCTAGTTAATAGTACATACCTCTTATTAACCTCGCCTGCTAGGGCCATCGGTAAGTTATGGATCCAAAGTAATTTTTCCGCCTTCTTAAGGAGGCTGCCTACAATTTTTTCTGTCCTCAACACCCAATCTTTGTATGCCTGCTGTTCAGGCTCAAAAACCTGTACCAGTCTGAACTTTCACATGGTTACCGTGGAGGGTTTGAACTTTATTGTAGTGTGCATTTTGTTGTGATCGGAGTTGCTATAGCAACGTTATAACCACACCCTTGTTTATAATTAGCAGCCATCAGACGCGTTGCGCGACCTAAACTTTCAAATGACACCCCTCGCACTAATCCCTGAGTAGCTAACATTAATCACAGCAAGTTTGGAGAGAATTCATTGGGCCGATTTTATGTTACTCGAACGGACTTTTTCAGCCTCCAAAATGTCAAAGTTAATTATGCCGCAAAGTATTTCCTTGAAAAATAATCGCTAATATCTGCGAAATTAAGAAATCCTTGCCGCCCGAATAATCTACAAACCCAAGGCAATGTACTAGCCAAATTTCACTTCTTAGAATGCTTCCGATTTTGTTTGGATGTGAATTATGGTTTCTTGACATTATCCCCCCCTCCCCTTAGCCCGAGCTCTGAGAGGGCCAAGTTGAGCAATTCTTCTTCTTTTTTTAATGCCTTTGGAAATAATAAATATAGAATGTTCAAACTTATAATTAAATAAATGTCCAACTGCGTAGTGCAGCATGGTTTCCCTACACCGTAAGAATTGATTATAAGTGCCAATGATCCTGAGTCCAACTGGAGAGTACTTAGTTGTATCCGTAACTAGTAACTGTAGGTATCCGTAATTTCATAGCTAAACATCAGCGATAGGTTCCTGACAATCAGTGCAGACGGTGGTCATTTGGATAGTCTCCGCCGTAGTCGGTGGCGGGGAGGATGCACGCCGTTTACGCCTGTAGACACAAGAGAAGATCACGATGATGATCACGGTATTGAGCAAGGACAGCTTCAAGCTCACTACTGCAATAACATCAGTGAGTGTAGTGGAACGAGATTCGTGGATGCTATTAATGCTGTACTTGAGTTTATGGAGTTCTTCCCATAAGTGTCCATCCAGACGAGAACGATCCAGCTCAGCAAGATAGGATCGGTTGAGCTTGGGAGTTGGAAGGATAATCAGGCTATCATAGTGGAGCTGAAGTTCTTTTCTGCAGATTCCGAGGATCAAGGGACATACTGGTTCAAACGTGAACAATCGAAGACTCTGTTGTGCTCCCATTGACATAGAGATGTGGCAAGTCTTTCGTCACTCGCTGTAGTATTTTTGCTCGAGCAGGTCAGTCGATGCACCTAACGTTTGGTCAAAGGCACTATGCCTATTTCCAACGTCGTTATCAACTGTTGCCCTCCAGTTGTGTTAAAGGTGATCACAGATCCCCCATTTTAGTTGTAGATGTAACTGAGTGGCAGCGCGTGAACCGGTGTCCAAGTTCCGTCGACCTGTGGCATTCAACGGGACTACGACTGCACGATGATGAAAGCAAACGCATACCACACAATGCCACTTGAAAATTATCACATCAATTTTCTTTGTGACGAGAAGTGAAATCAAGGACCTTATTTCTTAATTCGTGGGTCTTGCCCTCCCATTTTTTTTTTTTTTTTTGAGAGGTGTAGACCATCCTCAGAAGGCACGGTCTTCAGAAGAGTCACGAAACTCCGTTAGAAATTGGTATATTTAAACACAAATGTTTCCACAAGCTATGAAATTGAGGAATGTAATAAATTGTTCCGTAACACTTTCATATGCCAGAGATAATCAAATATTTAACAAAAATCAACATGAAGCTTCATATTTGTATAATGAAAATAAAATCGTATTCCTTTAAAATCTCAGTCTAAGGATAATCTAAATCTGTACGTTGCTTACAAACCTTGCCCAGTTTGAAAATTTAAAATATTGGCTGCTTAGATGGAGGTACTCTTCGTAACCACAATTTAAAACATTCTATTTCATGAAAGGCAAAAACTGGAAACATAAATTGCCCAAGTAGGAAAAATAAAGTAATAAAGCGCAATTTGAATTAAATAGGAATGATCGTCCAGCGTTTTTCGAATTGATTCGTTAAGAACCTTATCATAAATCGGAGCTGCTGAACTTCAATGGTCTGTACCTCATGCGGAAAAGCACAGAACGGAAAGCCACTTTACAAGTAAACATGCTATGGATTGTTCTTTGTGTCGACACATGTTCTGTTTACATTGCTGCTTCCATGGCAACGTAATGGCGACCCCCCAAAAATTTAAGTTGCAAAATTCACCCAGAAAAAGAGAAATTTGGGCAAAACCCTCTTAACGCCATAGACACTAGTCTGTAAGCATTACTTGGACAAAGTTTGAAGAAAAAGTAGCATCGCGATTTCGAAATATAACACGCTCATTTTTTTTCGTCCAAAAAATAGAATTTTATATTAGCCTACTTTCTTGCCCTCAAACTATGCCTAAAAGCTCGTAGTGATTTAGTTTTAGTTCCTCGTAAACACCGAGGCATTTTCTTTAAGCACAGAAAATTTCAGAGTCACTGCTTATTCCGATCACGATTAATCTGAACACTTTTGAAAGCCTTTTCTTTCTCACGCCAAGCTCAAACAACTAGTCCTGCGTTTCAATTCCTAGTTAAAAAAATTCGAGATAAATGTTTCTCTAAATCTCCCCAAAGAAAGTTCCATTATTTCATACCTTGTTGATGTATTTTTTAGAGCCATAATTCTTTCAAAAAGCCGCGAAAAAAAATTAAATTTTGATGCGGTGTTTTTGCTTGACTGAAAGCGGGCAGTTTTTATCTTGTATCACGGCTCATTGATTCTATTGCAATTTTCATCTAAGGGACGGACCATTTGATACTTGATGGGGGGGTGGCTGATTCCCAAAAAAATATCGAGCAAGCCTCTGACCTAGAAAAAAAATAACGCGCAAGCAAAGCTGGTGATGAAAAAAAATCGAGCAAGCTCACTCTAAAACTCTCCCTGATTACTTTTTTTAGGAAACCTGACGCCTTTAGGAACAGAGTGTTTTTTTGGTCGGCTCGCGCTGCGCGCTCGCCATGTACGACAATAAATAACTTTACTGACTTTGCGCGCATAAAAAGCGGATGCTGTGGTGTAGTATTTAGAAACTAACATCGTATGATTAATTTTGGAAGATTTCTATGATGTTTCTTCAGTGACTCAATTTCTTCAGCGTGATTTTCGTCTCCCAGAAATAAGAATTTAATTCATCTTGTAGTTTGATTTTCAAAATCGCGGCGCGCTTCGCTCGCAACGAGAAACATATACAAGCAAACTACTCAGTTGGTCAACACTCGTTCGTAAATTCGTGGACCCGCCCGCCACCAAATGGTCCGTCCCTAATTATTCGAGGAGCGTAACTCTTCGAAACTATTTTTTGGACGTAAAACAAACAGTAAAGAAATTTGATAAAGTTTTAAAGTCTTCCTGTGTTTTATAAGGTATTTTAAAATGTCTTATATTGCAGAGAAAGTTTAAAACAAATTTAAAGTTGGACATATTGCGTTACTAAAATATTCAGCTAAAGTGTAGCAAAGGCAATGAGCCGCGATAACAGCGCATTGACAAATATTGAAATGAGTACAAGAAATATACACACCTAAATGGGCAACCTGCCCGCTTTCAAGTCAAGCGAAGCACCGCATCAAGATTTAATTTTTTTTCGCGGATTTTGTAAATAATTATGACTCTAAAAAATACATCATCAAGGTATCAAATAATTGAACCCTCTTTGGGGAGATTTAGACAAAAATTTATCTCGAAACTTTTAAACTAGGAAATCGAACGCAGGACTAGTTGTTTGAGTTTGGAGTGAGCAAGAAAAGGCTTCAAAAGTTTTCAGATTAATCGTGATCGGAATAAGCAATGGCTCTGAAATTTTCTGTGCTCAAAGAAAATGCCTCGGTCTTAATGCGAAACTAAAAACTAAATCACTACGCGTTTTAGGCATAGTGTGAGATTCAAGAAAATAGGCTAATAAAAAATTCAAATTTTTTGACGAAAAAAAGTGGCCGCGTTATATTTCGAAAACGGGATGCTACTTTTTCTTCAAACTGTGTCCAAGTAATGCTTATAGCCTAGTGTCTTTTGCGTTAAGAGGGTTTTGCCCAAATTTCTCTTTGTCTGGGTGTATTTTGCAACTTAAATTTTTTAGAGGGTCGACATTACGTTGCCATGGAAGCACCAATGTAAACAAAACATATGTCGACACAAATAACAATCCATAGCATGTTTACTTGTAAAGTGGCTTTCCGTTCTGTGCATTTCCAAATGAGATACAGACCATTGAAGTCCAGGGGGTGAGGACATGAAAAACTGCTATGAGCCTCTTAAAGCAAAGTTTTCAATGGGCTGGTACGATTTTCACGTGCAAATTTATTGTTTTACAACCAAATGATTCCTAAACAAAAGGCAACCGAGCAAAATCCGACAGAGCTCATTACAGTGTAGATTTGAGCAAACTACGGAGAGCGTCCTCTCATCTCAAAACGAGAACCGTTGAAGACAAACTATCCTACCTTGTCCAGAAAGGGCTAAACTCAATGGTACAAGCAACTGCGTTTTTTTTGCGCGCAACTCCAAGAAATGAAGGAATTTGTTGTGTTTTGATTTTTCTAGCTTTTTAACTTTCTAGCTGCTCCTGAATAAATAGTAATCGCGAATCTGTCTGTAAAGCTACGGCCACGTAATTTTGAACTGAAACACAGGAGGAATAGTGGATTGCTGAGTTCGTAAATAGCATAAATCGGATTTATTACCCGAATTTTATAAAGAGATAATAAAGGCATGGCAGGAATCAAAACTCAATGAAAATAAAACTAGCGCCCTGGAAGAAAAAATATGGAACAATAGAAATATCTTAATAAGCGGAAAGTCGGTATTTTATGAGAAATGGTTTAAAGCAGGAATCTTGAACATAAGGGATATACTGAATAGACGAGGAATGTGGTTAAACGAAAAAGAATTAGCGAGCAAATACAACCTAAAAACACACTTCCTCACCAGATTAGGCCTCATAAACGCAATACCAGCTAGATGGAAAACTGAAGCCACAACGCCTGCAGCCGCAACCACAAACTACCCCAAATGCAGCGATTTACGAAAGATATTTGCACAAGAAAAATTTCAACCTCCAACTGCTGAAGCAAGGATTATAAAATCAGGAATCCCAGTTGATGACGTTTCGCATATTTACCTACTCCCTTTCTTAATTACTAAGGACGTAAAACTGAGAATGTTCCAATTCAAATTATCCCACAATATTTTACCATCGAACGCCACCTTACTCAGAGATAAAATTAAAGACACGGATTTATGCCATTTATGCCAACAAAGGGAAGATTTACAACACATCTTCTGGTTCTGCCAGGTTTCACAAACGTTTTGGCAAGATTTTAAAAAGTGGTGGCACTCAAAAAATGGAGATGACCTAATACTCAGTAAGAATGAAATACTCTATGGCTACAGACCAAACCAAGAAAAATATCATCCCCTAAATCTGTGCCTTCTGGTAGCTAAATCGTACATCTACGGAGCACATAGAGATATTCAAAATATATTTTTTAAGGCGTACATAACGTCTTTGAAAAACTGGCTCAGCATCGAAACTTCAAAAGCCGCAAAATATATTAGAACTTGAGGTGTGGGACGAGCGTGTGTCACATCAAAAACAAAACAAAAGAAAAAAGAAAAACAAAGGAAAACAAAACAAATGTAATAACAATGAAACAATGAAATTGTAATGAAATGAATGTAAAATAATAAGAAGAAAAGAGCATAAAAAAATGAAGTGAATGTAAAAAAAAAATGAACACTCTAAGGAAACTGAAATGGACATTTACTGGTAACAGATGTAAAGCAAATGTCAATCACATACTGTTTTGTACAAGTGTCTGTAATCGTGTGTCATTGTCATACTTGTCTCTACTGCGTATTGTTTAGTTTGATGTAAATATGATATGCTAATAAAAAAATAAATAAATAAAATAAATCGGATTTATATTGGCAGTCTAATAAGAGCACATTGATTTTACTTCACTTTCATGGTCGGTCGAATGACCCCAAATCCGAAATTTCAGAAAAAAACGCCTGAAGATTTTCGCAAAGGAGGGACTTTTGTAAAAATACCATTGTTAGAATATCGGCTCGCATAAGCAAATGCGGCTCTTAAAATAACTTCAAATAAATAGTTAAAAGCACCAACAATGGAAGTTTAACATATCCAGAGCTCAAAAATATCCGACCATTTTTGACGCGACTCGAGCGAGTTGAAAAATGTCTGAAATACGCGTTTCATTTTGTGGGAGTCACCTTAAGGCAGAACTTTCTCGAGGATCAAAAATGTTTATATCATTTTAATCCTAACTTTAAATTTTTTTTTTCCTTCCTTATTTTTTTCCCCTAGAATTAGTGTATATATTGTAAATAGATGACTTCAATTACATATTTTTATTGTATTTTATATATTGTATTTATTATATAGACACGAGTGTTTTACTGGGAAATATGCCACTCGTAGATCTCATACGAAGCTACATCCGGGACCTGCGTGACATATTTTCCATATCCTCACTAGTGAGGATATCGGTCAAAACAAAAGTGCTTGGAAAATCAATTTGGAATAATTTTTTCTGGTTTGTCTATATAATAAAAGAAAATTACACGGTGGCTTGAAGATATGAGTTTTATTTTCTCGTGTCGAGAAAATAAAACTGCGCTCATTCGTAAAATATTGTTCTTGCCACTCGAAAATAAAACTCATATCTTCGTGCCACCGTGTAATATCCTCTATATATTGATCACTTTAATTGTATATATTTTTATTGTATTGTAGTTTTATTGTATTTTGTATGAGAGCCACAAGTTCATTAGTGTTTTACACTATTTAGTGCCACCCTCGTAAAAAATAGTTCCTATCTATTTCCTATCTACCATTATCCAAATTAAAACGAGAAAACACAGGAATTCGCGCACCCTGAAAATTAGGTGCGCGAAAGGAGCGAATTGCATTCACAGTCGCTATAATCGATGAAGATAGTCAGGTGCGAGGTGGCTTCGCCGCACCATCTTCCAGCGTAGGTACAGGATACACTTGAGGCATGTCAATGTTCGGCATCACATACCCGACATGCTTTGTCTTGTAATTTGCGTCAGCAGTGGGGCAAGAGCATTCACCATTGTAGTTCCAATCCCGACAAAAGTCCTTCGAAGGCCCCGCTTTAGAACGCATTCGTTTAGAACGCTTTCGTAGAAGCGGTGCGCAAATCAGCGTGGGTGAAAAGAGTCTGAGCGCGGACGCGAATGAAATCACGGTCAGACCAGGCCAAGCGACCAGCTTCTACGGCGTTGTACGGAAAAATGGAAGTTCCTCACGCTTGGCCAGGAATACGATACCGCGCGTTCCATTAAAAGTTGCAAATATGCCAGAAATGATTGCTTAGTGGAATCTGGCTGATAGATTGTAAACTCTAAAAAACCTCCAACAAACTACGAAATTGTCAAGTTGTCATACTCAACCGTACCTTTTGTAGAGAAGAGCAACTCGTTCGGAAGAATGCCACTTTTCTTCTTAGCAGACCGTAGAGACGAAAGGTAGGAATCGCGGCAGAAGATGGACGACCGGCTGGAGTCTGGAAGCAAGCACGTGGCTCAAAGGGTCTTGATCGTTCGTAATGGCAGTTCAAGCTGAACTTTCGCCTCTTCTAGCTGAAGTTGTAGGTTTGAATGCTTCAGTGTTTCAAGTTGGATTTCCTTGTCCAGACTTGAAGAACTAGCCAAGTCAGGAACACGGACAGGAGCAGAAGTCAACTGTGCGGTGGACGCGTCGGGCAGAGAGGAGGCGAGATTGACGTGGAACTCCTCGAGTTGGAACGAAAGCTCACTTAACTCATTCCAACTGAGGAAGTCTGGAGCAGGTGTGGACTTGGATTTCGTTTTACGAGTCGTCATTGCGAGAATGATAAATCTTCGGATTCGGTAAAAAGCAGCTAGCTGAGCTATTCTCTCTAAGAGCTGTGAATGCTAACTGAAGTTTACACCACGTGCGTTTTCCTTTTACTAACCCGCTCTCTAGGGGGTCTATAGCATTAATTGCACCTTTTTACAACTAGGCGTCAAAAGAGATCAACCTGAGCTCTCTACTAATTGTTTGTGGTTTCCCTTTGGGGTCCGTACAGGAAAATGTGGACCTCAAAGTTGACCAATAAAAGCGCGCTTACTACCGTTGCTTTCTAATAAAATTTATTAATTTTTAAAGTACTCTTTTGCCTCTTTCATCAGTTTTCCCATTAACTGGTTCGCTTTTAGTGATATTGTATTCCCCGTAGTTTGTAATCTAGCACCCCGAAATGTCAACAATGACATCTAGAGCAGTACCGTGCCTTGCATTATCTGTGTTTAGCGATGCCTCGAGAGCTTCAATACCTCTACCGCGACCACTAGTGCTCACACACTCTATACTCTCTACATAGATACGAGTTAGTGGTACACAAGTCCGCCGGAAGTTGTTTGAAGCTGAGCAAGGTATTTGCCAACGTTGTAAGCTCGATGCGCATGCGATGTATCAAACGATCAAAGCGCTGGAAAGAAGGAGAGGAAAGACTTCATTAAGAAGAGTACTTTTGCAGATCTGCCTCCTCAAACACTGAACAGGATGATACTAGACCCGAAGGAAGGGATGGTAAGTGATTTTAGTCCATTTTAGTCATGTACGACATAATTCTACTTTCTGAGTAATTGTTTAGCCTTTTCCCGGATTTGGCCTCTAAGTAACATTCTGACATTCCAAATGTCACAGGGAAAGACGGCCATTGACAACAAATTTTTAACAATTGAAATGTAAAATTTTGGTCCGCAGTTTTTATGATGTCATACGGGCCCTTTTTGCGTGACACTTTTTTACTGCCACGTGTTTCCTTAGTCTGTCGAATAAGACAAAAATAATAGCAATGATGATAGCCCGATTTCCCGTCTGACTTCCTTTCGTTGATTAGATCGACGCTAAATAACGTCGTGAGTGGGATTGTTTCTCGGCGCAGTGGCCTGGCTCCATGGATATGGCCTTGCATATACACACTGCGCAACAGATCTCATGATTGTGGATTGCAAGGCAGCAATTTGCGCTATCTCAAGCAGTTTCGACCTCTTGGATTATCCTCACGATACAAAGAAAACCCTTCTTTTCTTCCTTCAGCGCATATATGAGTATTCCGGACGCTGTTGTATTAAACTCGTGGCAGTGGGAGTCCAAGTTTCTAACTAAAAGTTGGGAATTCAAATTGGAGTCTTATCAGAACTAGATACGGCTCGGTGGCGCAGTGTGTTAGTGCACGGCACACTGCGTACGGTCCTCAGTTCGATCCCCGGAACGATCAACCGTATCGACTTTTCTCTGTTCCGAGTAGCTTGCCATAGTTTAGAATTCCTTTCACCTGGAGCTCTAGAAGAGCCGTTCATCGTGGACCCCAGGTTTGTCAGCCTCCTTGGGGTACTGTTCCGAGTTATCCACGTAAAATATGGCCTTTTACTTTACTTTTTACCTTACTTTACTTACTACAAAAGATAATACCTTGTCAATTTATATTATTCCAGTTCTGGGAGGCAGATCACATCCTTGCCGTTGTGGAAGGGGGTGGGGAGTGTGCTCTGGACAATTTTCGTACCCTGTGTATCCCATGTCATCGGGAAGTTACGGTGGCATTGATGCGAAGAGTCAAGAGGAGAAGCTTAGCTACTGACTTCCCTGATATATCAACATTTTTTAAGCCGACCGATTGAGTCACCAAGGTATGAATATCTGCTTCGTTGACACGTGCTTTGTTCAAAATATCAAATGTGCTTCCGATAGATTTTCGACTCAGAGACTCATGTACACATTCTGCCTATCATTGTAGCTTGGCATGTTGTGATTGCTATGGTTTGATAAGGAAGTCTCCTTTGCTTTTGATGACTTGATACAGACCACCTGACAGTGCAAGCTTAGACTGCATGGCGTCTGACGTGCAGCTTATTGCCATAGAAATGGCTATGGTGACAGGAAGTCTCCAAGTCAGTCAAATTCGCGTGCAAAACAGCGCTGACAGCAGCTGACAGTTGCAGAAAAATATCAAACGTACTGGCAAAAGCCTCGTTATAGAGTCTCAGCAAGTCACTAGTCTTGCTATGATCAGCTACTTTGATTATCCAGGGGCACCCAACGACACAATACCGTAAAACAGCTCAGAATACCATCATAAGTCGATTTTGAGCATACAAATGACTGCAAACCGGGTATTTTTAAAATCCCAACAAATTTTATATCTGTTCGGATTTCATAGCTGAATGTTTTGGGTTGCGAAAATTCAAGTCTTCCGAAAATGCCAGGGGAAAAACTCTATCCGAAAATTTTAGGTGACCTTTTTAACGGCAAAAATGCCCCCAAAATAGTAAAATTTCACCTTTTTGTGCAATTCGAACAATCCAGGGGATCTTAGACTCTATATACGAAAGTTTAAAGCTTGACATTCTGAAGCGAAAGTTTCAGCTCTCATTGCACCATCCGAACAGATATTTTACCGAAAATGATCGTTGGGTGCCCCTGATTATCCTGCTATATTGGCATATACACCACGCCGGCAACAGCACCTCGTTATCTGTTTGACTACCACGTGGGCCAAGGGATCACAGCACATATCCAATATAGTACCCCAATACGCAGGCCAAGGGATCACAGCACATATCCAATATAGTACCCCACTACGCGGGCCAAGGGATCACAGCACATATCCAATATAGTACCCCAATACGCGGGCCAAGGGATCACAACACATATCAAATATAGTACCCCACAACGCGGGCCAAGGGATCACAGCACATATCCAATATAGTACCCAACTACGCGGGCCAAGGGATCACAGCACATATCCAATATAGTGCCCCAATACGCGGGCCAAAGGATCACACCACATGTCCAACATAGTACCCCAATACGCAGGCCAAGGGATCACTCGCATATATCCAACATAGTACCAAAGGGATCATAACGCATATCCAACATAGTACCCAATACGCGGGCCAAGGGATCATTCGCACATATCTAACATATTACCCCAATACGCGGGGGAAAGGGATCACTCGCACATATCCAACATAGTACCCCAATACGTGGGCCAAGGAAACACTCGCACGTACCAATACGCGGGCCAAGGGATCAGAACACATTTCAGGGTATTCAATGCGCGGTGTAGAAACGCAGTATATACAGTATATATGATTATTGAACGTTCTTGCTTTGGATTCCAGTGGTTTTTACCAACAAAACATGTTTTGTTCTTGTTGATTTAGAAAATGTCTGATAATATTTTTTTATATAGCAAATGCGTGAATAATATATTGTTACAAACATCATGAAGTCTATAATGTGAGAGATCGAGGAAGTGAGATATTGTCGGTTGAATTACTTTCTCGAAATAGGCTCCCGGAAAGCCGTATCTAATGCGCCGTTCTAGCGCGCTGTCGCTATCAGGAGCGGATTTCCGGCGCGCGAACAAGCTCGGCTTGTTGCATTTTCTCTGCAAATTTGGTTTACGTTGATTAAGAAAACTTCTGATTATATTTTTATATAACAGATGTTGTGAATGTAATATCCATAAATCTATAAAATGTTTTATTTTAACAAAATCCATGGAAGTAAAATGTCAGAAATTGAGAAAATGGGATATTATCACTTTCTCTGCTAATCCGGTGGGCTGGGGACGGGTAGTTTTCGCAATGAGCTCGCGGTGACTGATATTATATCTCATCGTTCTGCTTTGAGGTAGCCCTTGCTGTATGGATCAAAACAACAGTGGAAATTCCGGTATCGAGCGTATTTGAATAGTTTATTAGAGTGCATAAGTTACAAATGTTTGCAAGGGATTATTTCTATACATTCTACGTGCATTATACCCATGATCCCGGCTGCGAGATTGTGCAGAATATCATTCGATACTTAGCCGACGAGGGGCGCAGGGAGTTGAGGGGAGGGAGGGAGTAAGCTAAATTAGACGATATTTGGCAGAATCGAACATGGTTATGGTTTTATTATTCAGCGCATGTCACGAAGACAGATATTGAAGTTTCAATGGCCATATTTAGGCAGTGCATCGATGTGCTGAATAATAACAAGCGGATATCCGCTGGCGGAATAGAAAAACCCCAAATCCCAAATAATCGATATTGCTTTCTGCACGCTAACATTGTAGAAATGCAATGGATAATTACCATAATCTTTAGTATATATAACTGAATTGCACAATTATTCAGTTCTTCGGTCCTCAACGACGCGCTTTAGTTGCGCCACACTTCCCTGGTTGCACCCTCAAGAAATTCTAGTTTGAGATCTGTCTAATTCTAGAAGAAGAATTATGCCTGAATCGCCTTGTCCACTTCTCTCGCGATTCAAGAGTCGAAACTACTACAACTTCTATACAGTTTGCCGTCCAAAAAGATAACAAAAGAATCGGGAGAGGAGCTTTTAAGCAACTACATACCGACCCAAGAATCGTACTTCTAATTGTTCGTTTGCGGGAGATCAGCAGCCTCAACTTGACCACCAAGATGAGATTCAAGTTCTTGGAAAACTGGAAGACAAGTTAGAAGCCAAATCCTACGACATCGTTCGGCGGGGCACCTTATCGCCATATAAGATCGCGTTTTTCGCTTGTGCTGCTGCTTAAGTTAAGTACATGTATTATGTTCTTGCTTGCTTATCATGTTAAGGTGCCTTACACTCCTACTACTTGCCTACTGCTTTGTTAATACCTTCGGCGTTATGGTTCTTAATCTGCTCAGGACCATAAGCAGTATTCCAGTAATTTGTGTCTTGAGTTTATTTCTTGTGTAAGTGCAGAATGAATAAATATCTGCGGTACGCAGTTTAGCAGATATTTGCTTTCTGCACGCTCACATTGTAGAAATGAAATGCATAATTACCATAATCTTTTGTATATATAACTGAATTGCACAATTATTCAGTTCTTCGGTCCTCAACGACGCGCTTTAGTTGCACAACACTTCCCTGGTTGCACCCTCAAGAAATTCTAGTTTGAGATCTGTCTAATTCTAGCGCCATTTAGGCGGTATTGAACGCCAGTTAGACATATAACGTACGCCATTTGAGCGATCGTATACGCCATTTAGGCCGGGTTGTGTGCGCCATTTGAGCAGCATGTACGCTATTTTGCTAAAAGGTAAAAAATAATAATAATAATAAAAAAAAAGAGTACGCCATTTAGGCGGCATCGTGCGCCAGTTAGACACAACATACGCCATTTAGGCGGGATTATGCGCCGTTTGGGCAGAATAATCGCTATGTTAAAAAAAAGTACGCCATTTAGGCGGCATATTGAGCGCCAGTTAAAAAAAAGTACGCCATTTAGGCGGCATATTGAGCGCCAGTTTAAAAAAAAAAAGAGTACGCCATTTAGGCGGCATATTGAGCGCCAGTTAAACATAACGTACGCCATTTAGGCGGGATGCGCATTCGGCGTAACGTACGCTTTTTGGCCAAAGAGTCCGACACGTCTATACCTTGCGGCATTTAGGCCGCAGTGTACACCATTATATTGCGTGAGCGTTCTTTATTTATTTCGTTTTTCACTTTTGCCCCTTATGATTTATACATATATTTTCTAATTTTTCAGACATTCGTCGTCAGGCTGACGGGCTCCAGTTGTGTTCTTAGGATGTTCCTTTCTGTAATCTGATGTCTGAGCTACTAAACCCTCAGCTCGGTTATTCAAGATGAACTAACAACTAGAAAGTGGCATAAGTCGCATCGACAGATTAGAATCCAGTTGGCGTTCAGCATCTTTCAAGAACGGATGATATACGTTGATCGCTCCGTCGATCAGGCTATCGTTTTCCTGATCACTCGGATTATAACTTGCCATCTCGTACACGATTAGTGATAGGCTTATCACTTTGGTATGAAAAGTATCATATATAGAATTTATTGTCTCGCCTAGCTTCTGGACATCCGGTGGTGAGTAACTGAACTTTTAGTTAGTATAAAAACTCAGTGTAAAGCTTTAATCCTCGAAGCTCAATACGTTGCATTCGAACGAGGAATACGTTCCCGGGTTTTTGTCCCACAGGGTTTTATTCCGGGTTTTCGTATCGGGCAGCGTATCATGGTTTGTATTTCAACTAGGTTTAGTCTTAAGCATTTTTAGGGGAATTTTGTAATTTATGTTACTTCACTTGTACGTTAATTTGTTGAAAATGCCCTTAAAGATGTGATCCTCCTCATACAGTGGTTAGTCATCGTCATTACTGTATAAACTAGAAATAACTTCCATTCGCCCGAGCGAAGCGAAAAAGAATAGAAGTGTATATATCATTGTATTAGAAATGTTAACCCATTGTGCAAAAGAAATGCGTATCTATTCATTTTCTAGAAATGTATAAGAATGTATAAGAAATGTATCTATTGTATGTATTAGAAAAATACTATTATTATTATTATCATTATTATTACAAAGGGTGTAATAAAGCGCGTTATGGTTCTTAATCTGCTCAGGACCATAAGCAGTATTCTCCAGTAATTTGTGTCTTGAGTTTATTTCTTGTGTAAGTGCAGAATGATATTATATGTTACAAAGCAATTACCCGGGATCTTCTGGATTTCTAGATTTATTGTAAATTCCTTTAACAAGCTTGATGACGCGGGAGGTTAGCAAATTGGGCAGAGTTGAAGGCTCCAGATGACCAGCGCAGGTTTTCATAGAAGGTTCAGTCCTGAGAAGAGCTTCCTTACTCAGTATCTACTGTACAACTTACTAATCCGTCCTACGTGGAATTACAGACATTAACCACAACTCGCCTTCCTTGCTCCTGCTTGTAACTTGTTTCAGGGACTCATTTACTTGTGTGTTTACAGTTAAATTCGTTCTCTATTTATACACTATGAACAGCATGAAGGTGATTAAGAGGAGACAGGTAGTTTTGGTTTCTATCGGAAACATAGCAGTAGTTATAAATAGTGAAATGCACAAGCCTACTTTCTTTACCCTACAAGGAAATCTCCTAGAACAGAATTGGTTTTCAACAGCGCAGAAACTGCTGACTCATCCAAATTCTCGGTACACAAGGTTAACCGAAAGGTCTAGTGATGAAACAGAAAGGTCTAGTGATGATGAATTAAAACGAAATATTAACTTGTTAATACTATTCTAAAAATATAAAAAAGTATTTCCGTAACATATATCTCATCGTTCTGCTTTGAGGTAGCCCTTGCTGTATGGATCAAAACAACAGTGGAAATTCCGGTATCGAGCGTATTTGAATAGTTTATTAGAGTGCATAAGTTACAAATGTTTGCAAGGGATTATTTCTATACATTCTACGTGCTTTATACCCATGATCCCGGCTGCGAGATTGTGCAGAATATCATTCGATACTTAGCCGACGAGGGGCGCAGGGAGTTGAGGGGAGGGAGGGAGTAAGCTAAATTAGACGACATTTGGCAGAATCGAACATGGTTATGGTTTTATTATTCAGCGCATGTCACGAAGACAGATATTGAAGTTTCAATGACCATATTAAGGCAGTGCATCGATGTGCTGAATAATAACAAGCGGATATCCGCTGGCGGAATAGAAAAACCCCAAATCCCAAACCCAAGCGACGTTTTGAAAATACACAGCGTGAAGCAACGACCTTAGCTGTAAAATACAATACTATAAAAGCGTAGTTATATTTGTTGATAACACTTTTTTGCGATGCAATGATTATAGCTATATACAAAACACTGTAATAGAAATAGTTGCATAAGCCCTCTTTTTTATTTGCCAAATCTGTGAAATGTCATGTACTAGTTTTCTTCATGTTTCATTTAATCTTGAGACAAATGACGGCATTGCAAGAACAAATTAAATTCTAGCGTAAACAATATTGGCGGCCATCTGGGAGGACAGGTAGATACCGGAACTTTTAGCCTGAGTACAGCCAGTACTATGCAAAGTCATTTGCATAATAATAATGAATGCCCTGGAATATGCAAATCATGAATACAAAAGGGTCACGCGGTGTCCACTCATTGTCACTCCACTCTTGGTCGTTGTTAGCTGTACGGTCGAGCGGCCCACCCTCTCGCCCACTGAGGAAGCCGGGGATTGGAGTGCAATAATGCACACTTATACTCGTTTTGGTTTAGGCTTGTGCCAGGCCAGAGCGATTTCCCATACCTTATTTACATATCATGAATAACAATAGCCAGGGCGGAAAATTATACTTTCATTCTCCCTCGCCAGCTCGTACAAATGAAAATCATTTTCTTACTCCCCGCTAAATGACTACACGCACAACATAGGAAGTTGTATCGCATTGTACAACATTGTACAACATTGTACAACAATTTATTACATTATTATCACATTATTATCATTACAAGATACAATCATCACAAACCCAGAGACTTTGATATATTTACTCTAGATGTAACAGAATCTTGGATATACATATCCTTAGCTACGTCTGTTTTCCAACGTCCTTGAAGTTTCAGGAGGCGTTCCTTAGAGGGATTATTGTCTAGAGTTTCGGCGTATGCAGTTGCTCCCCCTGAACGAAAACTATGTAAACCATACAATTTTTCATTGTATCCCAGTTTCTTCAAACATTGTTTAAACATACCTCTAAAAGTAGAATATGATAATTTCTTGATACCCAATACATACTTATCTTGTTTGCTGTGATATATAACATTTCTGAATACATAAATATCAGAATTAATATGTAGAGTAGACTCAGATAAGGTAAGATACCTGACGAATAATGAATATGGACAGGTAAACAGACCTGTTTTCGCTATGTATACTGTCTGACCTGATCTATATATGTCAGTTTTACTTTTGGGAATATGAATCTCTAAATAATCATCTCTTATGGTCAAATCGTGCAATTTCATGTCTAACAGTTCTTGTGATCTCAATAATCCCACATATGATACAGTGCACATTGTAGCGAGCCTAATGTCCTTTAGGTTGCAGTCCTTATTAGCAAACACACGTATAATTGATTTTATAACATATTGATCAATTGGTACTTTCTTGACAATAGGACTATGAGGCAGTCTCTTTTCTGCCTCCACCAGATTTCTACAAATCGAAGATTCTAAAGGATTTGTTAGGATTGGTAAAATACCATGAGCCCATTTTAAAGCTGAATAAGCTATAAGGGTTGCAGTTTTGGTATTCTTATGAAGCAAATTTGAGAGATATAAGGACAAATGTGTAATTTTAGCTGGAAAACATGAGAATCCAAACTTGTACTTTTGAAAAACGATAAATTTTCTAAGCTCTAGAATGTATCTGGACACTGTAGATGGCGCTCTTGAACGTAGGCAATCCTTAACAATTCTTGCTTTTTCGACCGATGGCAATTCTCCCCAAGAACTTGAGCTCATTAGGATCTGAATAAATAACACACGATGTAAACATACGATCAATCATACATTCACTGTATATAACAAGGCTGTTCTCGGTGAACACATCTGCCGTTACATATCAACATAGCCTGCTCTCGGTAAGCTCAATGGCTATTAATCCATTAATACATGATATGACTACGGTGTCAGTTTCTCATCAATCACATGTGAATTGCGAAAATCAAGCTTAATGGCGTAAATGTGGCCTTCCCAGACGCGGGAACCAAATAACGAATTCGTATTTCTTCCATGCACCAATACTTCTTTCCCTTTGTAACGAATGAAACTCATTATTGCATTTCCATAGTAAACCCATAATAACGGCCAAAATGAAGAGGAGGGCCAATCAGGAACGATCAAAGTCCCGACAGCTCCTTGAACCTCCATATGTCTGAGAGTCTTACAAACGAGATCAACTGGGGGAACCAGTAAACAATTTTGGTCTCGCCATGACTGAGACAAAGCGTCGACTCCAAACGTTCCGGGACACCAAAACCTCGAGAAAAATTTTGGAACTTTCATATTATAATAATTAGCAAAACAATCCAGAGTGTGAGGTCCCCAAGCTTGGTCCAGTGAATTGAAAAACTCTGGTGTAAGCTGCCAGTCGTCTATGTCAATGAATTTGCTAACTGCATCAGCCTTCTCATTCAAAGATCTCGGGATCCATTCAATAGACAATTGAATACCATTCTTGATACAAAATTCGTAAATGCTGATAGCTAATTTATGCAATGTGAGTTTCATACTACCGACCTGAACAATTCTTGCCGAAGACTTATTGTCTGTATATCACTGAACTTTAGAATGTTTAAGGAGGGATCCTAAGGATTTTATGCTGTATTCTATAGCAATAAGCTCCCTGTGGGTGGAACTATAACTCTTTTCCTCTTCAGTAAAGAGCTATGGCAAATCGGTGATTCGTTATCCATAAGCACTGCACCACACGCAAAACTGCTAGCATCCGAGTATACAATTCTGTTATGAGTAATGTGCTGAAAACAATCTCTGAAATTGAACTTTCTCACAGATGACGACCAGAAATTAAGTTCAGAAATGCAAAACGAGTCAAGTTCAAAATGCATGTCCCAAGTAGACGCAGCAGCAACAGTAATTTGGCAATGCCTAGTCATGATTCTACATAAGTTGCCAAAACTGAAGAAAGCGAAATGATAGAACCTGTTACTGAGGCCAACTCTGATGGAAATCGATTTCTTCTCCAATAGAGCAGATAACTTGTTCTCGAGTTTTGTAATTCTTTGCTCAGTGATAGAGATAGAACCGTTGGAAAAATTCCAAACAATGCCTAACCACACCATAGACTGGACAGGATAAAAAGTACTCTTCTGTTCGTTAACAACAAAACCAGCGACAAGCAAATCCCCATATATTTGATGAGAGGCTCTTTCTGTCTTTTCAAAAGTAGTATCCATAATTAGACCATCATCTAAATGTACTACACAATATAGTCCCTGTGATCTCCAGTATTTAACGAGAGGTCTAATTAATTTTGTAAATAAATACGGCGCTGAAGAGAGACCAAAAGCTAAAACGGTATAAGCAAAATATCTAATATTTCCATCCGGGAAAGTCCAGGAAAAACCTAAAAATGTTTGATGTGGAGGAAAAATATCGACATGATGGTACCCGCTTTTTAAATCAAAATTACATGCGTAACCTCCATAGCAAAACAAGTCAAGTGCAGTTTTATAATCCTCAAATTTTACCTTCTGTTTAAGAATGTATTGGTTGACGATCCTCAAATCTAGGATAAGTCTTTTCTTCCCGAAGACTGAACAGAAACTGATAAAGGACTTACAACATGTAAGCTATCCTTGTTATGTTCCACAATTCTACCAGAAGCCAACAATTCCGATATAGTTTCTTCAACGAAATCACTATTGTTGATTGCAGACAAATTGTTCTTACTAAATAAGTGTGGTGGCGTATGAACGAAAGGAAGTTTATAACCTTCAGAAATAACGCTCAAAATGAAATCAGGAGCATGAATATTGATCCAAAATTGCAGATGTGATTTAAGCCTGCCCTTAACATTAATTGAATCAACTGTATTATTATTATCTTCTACCTCTAACATATCCTCATATGACTGTGTACAGAGCTCATCACAAAGTGGATCCAGATTACTTTGTATTTGTCTGTCCTGGAGTGACGGGCCAGCTGAATTGTTGTCCTCCTGTGTGTGATTTAGGCTGACCTGCCCTCTTGTACTTGTATGGTGGCACTCTACAAGTGCTGCTCCAGTGTCCGGGATAACCGCATGTGAAACAGATATCGTCTTGACGAGGCTGTCGACGGCCTTAGAATCGATAAACAAGAAAAAACAAAGATTAATATTAATCTAAAACTGGTTTGCATTTTAGGAAGGGTCCTACCGTCTACATGCTAAAATCAACCGCCAATTGTGTACAGAAAAGCGATACGTGGATAATGAAAATTCGTTTACATCTCGTATAAATAGTGTAGCTAATGATATGCAATAACTGGAACACATATGCACGTGAGCATCCTAGCAAACCGAGTCAAAGCGCAGTACTTAAGAAATATATTTTCATTCTCCCTCGCCAGCTCGTACAAATGAAAATCATTTTCTTACTCCCCGCTAAATGACTACACGCACAACATTATAGGAAGTTGTATCGCATTGTACAACATGGACATCACAAAGAAAGAATCATAGAATTATACGAACCTCGAAAAAGCAAATTGTTCTGTTGTGAACCAGAAGCGTTCCGACCAATAGCGCTAGAAGAACGATGACTTCTTTTTAGCTGCTTTATCTTGAGCTTTTCTAATCCTTTTCTCATCGGCGGAGTCTTCTGCAAGCTCATCACTTTCATATTCGTCGACTGCCAACCAACCAGCTTCACTTTTGTCGGCAAGCTTTATCAACTTTTGACGGCGTTCGATTAACTTGATAGCTCGTTTTGCAGATTTCTTGGCTGAATCTACGTTTTCCAATGAAAGGGCTTCTGTAATAGACTTTACTTCGTCAAGAACCTCCGCGCTGAAAAGGAATTGCTTATTGTTCCCTTTCTTCTTGAGTTTGGAGGCTTCCGTCTCTCGTTGTAGTCTCTTTGTGCCTTTCGCAACTTCTTTAGAGTCGATAGAAGGGCTTGCAATCCTCTGAGAAGAAAATTGGTCTAGTCGGGAGTCAATGCAGCTTTTGAACTTATCAAAAACGGCGTCCAAAGAACTTGTGGTTTCTGTAGTTTCTGAAGTATGAGTTTCTGTATCGGACATTTTTTAACTCCAAGACCAAAAAATCAACCGCCAATTGTGTACAGAAAAGCGATACGTGGATAATGAAAATTCGTTTACATCTCGTATAAATAGTGTAGCTAATGATATGCAATAACTGGAACACATATGCACGTGAGCATCCTAGCAAACCGAGTCAAAACGCAGTACTTAAGAAAATATATTTTATATCCCAGTGATCAATTTTAACGTGCGCTCATTGGTTGAAACGTATCACGTGGTGCATTTTCACAGGACAGATATTAGACGATATTGTCCGTCGGAAGTGATATCCGTCCTGGGAGAAATGTTTTAAGCAAAAACTGGATATTTTCTGTTAAAAAAAATAATGGAAAACAAGCAACCAAGGTTTTTGTCTAAGAATGTTGATGAAATACGGAAATTGGTGGCTGAGGCGACACGAAAACACAAAAAAGTCAACTAAACAGGCCGTGAATGTTTTGAATGGTTTACAAAGTTGTTAGTTTTTTGTTGTTGTTTCAATCTAAGTTAATTCGGTTTGACATTCGCGAAAAAAATGAAAGAACTAAACAAAAAAGAGCAAAATGACGATAAAAGAATTGTTTTTAAACTTACCATTTTGTCGTAGCTTGGCAAATAGAAAAACAACTTTCAATCAGCTCAACCAAAATTCAACCACTTCGAGTGTAGTCCAGCAAGCCGACTTCCAAGTTCGATCAGCAGCGCTAAATTTTTCCAACTCTGCATTTCACGGCTGTAATTTATACTTCAGTTCACAGCAGAACAATTAATTAACAGTCTGGCAAAGAATTAGACCTGAAAACCCGGAATCTGGGCTAGATTTCTGTAGAAAAGCACTCGGGAAAGCACTAGAAGTTGTGCGTTGTAAATTTGTCTTGTGAATTCGCTCTGATTTCTTTTCTAGCCCCACGTTAGGGTTTGATTGGCAGTTTTTGTGTCAACCAATCACAGCTCGAATAAAAATATCTTAGCCAATCACCGCTTACGATTTGCCTTTTCGCGCCATACTGTAGTTTAGTGGTTTTCTCACGTTCACAATGCTTTTTTCTTTCTCGAGTTTTTCAGTGAAGTCGCTGGGATATAAAATAAATAAACCCCTTCTTGGCTTGCTGTAATATCGGCGGATAATGTCCACGGATGAAAAATGGTCCTCAAAATTTCACAATTGCCCTCGAAGCTTCGCTTCTCGGCCAAAACTGTTCATTTTTCGTACCATTTTTCATCCTTGGACATTATCCGCCGATATTACAGCCGCCAGAAGGAGTTTATTTAGTAAATAATTCTTAGCAGGGCCGTATCACTCTTAGGGGCCGGTGGGGCCCGTGCTCACACCCAAGTTTTTTTCTAACACTGCAGTTAACTCTCTACTAACGGACACTATTGTAAACGGAAAGCTCCATTAAGACACATCAAATCCCCGTTTTATTTACGTGTTGCCTGCGTACAGCCTCTCCTCCCTCAAAATCGCGGGAAAGAGACGTCTGTGCTATGGCGTGGGGGCACTAAATAGAATTATTACATGATTGACACCTTTTCTGTTGTTATTCAAGACCCTTTATTTTACTTAAATCCCTATGAATTAATTACATTCTTAAAGAACGGGGAGGGTTTGAAGTTTCAGCAGGGAAGATTGGGGCTATTATTGAATAATTAGTCATAAATGACCCGCATTATAAATGCGCGGGTCTTTATGGAACAATTGATTCTCATAAATCACCCGGCGCATTTATAATGAGGAGCAATTATGACTAATTAGACAAATAAAGCCCTGCCCTTCCGATGCTGAAACACATTTACAGCTAAATGATAAATACTACAAAATTGTTTGCTAGGTTAAATTGAAAATAAATATATATTTGAACAAAAAAAATGTAATTACTAGCTTTAACTGAATAGTGTGTCTCTAAATTGCAAATTGGCGATTCTTTCTACTTTTCTACTAAATTTAACTATAATTAATATGGAATAAGTAGATGTTATAGGTAACCTTGCTAGCCGGTTCAATTTTTGTTTCACGCTCAAACAAACTGTGAAAAAAATTGAAATAAAAATAATTTAGAACATTGAGCTCATAACAATACATTTGCACAACACATTTAAAATTTCTTTCGTCAATACATTTTACCAGTTTGTCAAATTTAGGATGGACCTCGTACGTCGCAGCATCAATGGCACACAGGTCTAATACGTTCAAGTTAGTCATGCAATTTAAATTCACCAGACCGGTCTATTTCAACTGTTATAATAAAACGAATTACTATAAATAAGAACTTTAGTTAAACTTACCATGTCGTTCTCAATCGCCAACTACAGGACACTTTGAAATGTATTACCTCTTGAACAGCTTAAAACCACACAGTGAGTGCCTAGTTCTTCACGCGCATAATGCACCCTTTTAGTTTTGAGACCTCAAGCGTTGTTTTTTTCCTCCGAAACTCGTTCTCAGTCGCCAACTTAGAACTACTAGTTCAGCACTCAAGCACTGACTTTACAAAATGACGACCTAAAATCGCGAAAAACAGGTGTTTTGATTTCTTTTGTTGTTTGGTACAAAAAGAAGTACTTCCATTGGTCGTTTAAAAATGAATGCATGAAAGCTAAAGGAACAATAGCCCCACACTTCTGTTTGTAGTCTCCCAACCACTCTAGGGATATATTCTTTAATTTAATGAAACGGGGGCTTTAGAATGCAAACAAATCTATTGTGAAAGGCACCTTCTCTGCAGTGAAATTGCCACGCAAAATACACGTTATTATGAGAAGTTGAAAAGAAAAAAGGCATTCAAGGCATCACAGATTTCCCAGCCAACACTGACGACAATAGCTTTCAAAACATTTTTCATCCTTTTGTTCCGATACGACTTAAACCTCAGGGGATATCCCTCTACTGGAAAAAATAAAGATCCCTTGTTGATTTATATGGTTAAAAATCGCTTATTTGACGAATTATTTTCGATTTCTTAATTGAAATGCGCTCCACCCGATAGTAAAATCACCTTAGATCATGTAATAAGTCAGTTAAATACCTCGGTCTTCGGCAATATGGCATATAAATACCTCGGGCCTACGGCCCTCGGTATTTATATGTCATATTGCCTCAGCCCTCGGTATTTAACTCTTAAAAAATCCGAGTTTTGCCTCCCCAGTTTTTGAGGACTACGGCCCTGCGTAGTTATTGACTTTTAAACTACGGCTGAACTTGGTCATATGTAACGCGCAACATTTGTGTCCTGCATGTTTCCCCGAGTGGCTAAACTAGGAAACCCCGCACGCGTGTCTCGGAAACACAAAATGTTTCTTGTCTGGCGAAGAAACATTTTTTGTGTCTCGGCTTAACAAATTGTCGCGCGCAACAATGTTTCTCGCGTGCCTTAATTGGGAAATATGAGGGAAACGTGTCCGGCTACAATGTTGCGCGCTTAACATGTGCCCTAGTTTATTCAGGGCTTATGGTCCCGGCTGCACGGAGGCTAGCGGAATAAATTCTAAAGGAAACTTCGCAAGCACCAATAGATTTCATTCAAAACTGTGCTGCGGGAAAGAGTCTCAAGGTGGGCTCTATAGGGAATTGCACTTCTTCCGTTTGTATCTGCCTGAGCTTATTAGAGCATAGGTTGCGTATTCCTGGACCTTAAGCCAACGAAAAGCGCTGCTATGTGAATATATAATATATGAGATTTATTGTAGATTGGGTGAGTCGTGATCTCGCATTGTTGTTCGACTGCATGGTGTCACCCGTAATGGTGTCAGCGATAACCCACAATGTATCACAACCAAGATAACATCCTTATCTTGATAGAAATACTACATGTCCGTTTTTGGTTTAATTCCTGCGTGCGTTCTTGAGATTATATATCGTGCAATTCGACGTATGTATCGTATTTAAAGAAATGTCTCAATTAAAAATGGCTTGAGGGCGACAGCCCAGTACGACCGATCACATCACGGTCGTGTGGTAATCCGGTACCTCTCGCGTAACCGTAGTATGACCACTCTTGTGGATCGTGTATCTTATGCCATCTTATCTCGTATGGATCGTATCTTGTATGGAGGTCTTATCTCGTATGGGCTGCGTATCTCGCATGGGCCGTATCTCGTTAACACTCTGGGTCGTATCTCGCGTAAGCACTCTCATGGGTCGCATCTCGTATTGGTCGTATCTCGTATGGGTCGTATCGTGTTTCCATGTAGCCCGGCGTAATCAATCGAACGTTCGGTAATCGAACTCGATCAAATACCCAATCGTTCGAATGATGTTCGGCAATCGAACACAATCGAACCCACAGCAAAATCTTCTCAATCGAACAAAATCGGTTCGGAAATCGAGCGTTAAGTAAGGGTTAGAGAATGGACGCGAGTGTTCTATGGGATATAGACCACTAATGAACAAAAATCTGCGAGCGCGTTAGCGCGAGCAGATTTTTGTTCATTAGTGGTCTATTTCCCATAGGACACGAGCGTCCATTCTCTAACTGTTTTAGAACATGATTCAATGCCACGAAGAAAGTATTTTGAAAGTTTTTGTGCTAGCTTGTCATTGACATATCAACATCATTACAGAGCATTGTTCAGAGCCATACTTCATCCAAGGCTTTTTACAATAGTAGTGTCAATCAAAGCCTTGTGTGTGTGAATGAAAAGATCTACCGGACAAAGCGGTTTGTTTTGAGTGCTCTAATTAATTTCCAAGTGTTTGTTTTGAGACGATAGCAGTTGAAACTGGCCATACTGGAGTTGCTGACAGGTTTCGTTCCCGAAGTCAGGTAAGAAATGAAAATATTCTATCGCAAGCTTTTGTAATGGATTCCTCGACTCCTATGGCCCAAGGAAAAGGGAGAAACAGGAAAGCGTACATAAAATCTCGGTCTCGTTATAAGAATTCGTAAATCCGTAAAGTTTTGATCGAAGACCGGAAATTGAACTCAGAAGTCGCATTACAGCGGAACATTTGGTAAAACATACTTTAGAATTGACAATCTGTTTCTTCCCGGGGCTTTCTCATGAGAATTACAAGAGCGCTGATGTTCGAGGCTGGCAAAATTCGAAGTTTGTTTTAGCAATTTGAGACTCAAATGTTTTTCAAATGCCAAGAGTTGAGTGAATCAGACAATAAACCGATGTGAAAGGTGGAAGTTTTTTCCTTAAAAATACAGTACGTTATACATGAAAAGGGAACATCAAAATGCAAAATGTTCGTGGAGAAACTTTTAGGTATTTGCTATGCTTAACTACAGAACAAATAGCTATGTTCTTAGGGGGCTCTCGCACGCTTGCTGGCCACTTCTCTGACAAGAAAATAGCTCAAATCGCGATCCAATTCCATCGTCTTGATAACTGGTCAAAACAACCTACAATGGGGCCAAAAATAAGTAAACACTTGCTATCCAGGCTGTTCCCCGCTCCCCTGTTCAATGTTGTTTGGTGCGCGCAGCGTTCAATTCAAATTGGCATACTCCAACATTGGAAGGGGGAACGGGGTGTTTACGATACTTTTGTCCGCCGCTGTCTGAGTGAAGTAACGCATGCGCACTAGCCTACTTTAGGCACTTAGAAAAATAATACGTGACTGTCTGAAATCACACGCAAATGAGGGCTTATTTGTTGCCCCTAAAGTTTCCCAAAAAAATGGTGTTTAGGAGAAAATTTATTCCTAAACCAGTGCTTTCATATTATTCAGAACATACAGAACAGTTTTTCAAACGCTTCTGCTCGATTCTTAAAATATTTCGCTTGATGTTTTCTGTCGATGTCATCGTTTTGCACGGGGTGTTTGAGCTGATAGTTTGCGCCAACTGCGAAGTTATTAAAGGCAAAAATCTTACAGCTAGTTTTAACCACGAGATTCTAGATAAAAGGGAGAGTTTACGATTCTCAATCCGCAGCACGGGGGAAGTTTACTTGTTTGTTTGTTTGCTTCTTAACGAGATACAGCACTCTGTCTGGTACAGGGCCATGTGCCATCGCTAATGGTTAAGTTGCCGCCATTTGACTTAACCATTAGAAAAACCTTGGTTCTCCGGGATAATTGATTTCAAACTAGGATAAAAATATCACTATATCTTCACTAACACTACATTATTTGTTCTCAACCAAAAAGGCGACAGAAAAATACAGTTTTAATGAAGTAAAAAGCGTGGTAAACCATTAGCGACAATATAATATAAAGAGTAATACTTGTCTTTTTATCATTATGAGCAGCTTAACCATTCAACTTAACCGTAATATTTTTCTTACATGCTCAAAGGTAAACAAAGTTCTAACCCTGTATGTCGAATATAGCGCTAGATTGCTAGCCATTTCAAAAGCTTTAACTTTAAAATGTGGATAAAACGAAGACATTTTGGCGAGTTTAAATGAACGGTTAAGTCGGTTAAGTGTAATGTGGTGGTGCTTGTTTAACCATATGTATTTGCATATTTGGCGTCCGTAGAAGGCCCGAGGTAGTTGCGCATGGAAAAAGCATCGAGTTAATTTCTTGTCATTGCTTTTGACATCTCAGAAACCTCGCTTTTGAACATTATTCTTGCTTTCGTGAGATGTTTCCATTACAATAACTAAACTGATAGCCTTTGATTTTTTTGTAACTGAACTTCCAGAAAACTTCGCTGGTAACTCGCTAGTAATTTTGAGTCTGATTGGCTTTCCTTTCGTCCTATTATTTGTACAATTTGTCCTAAGACTTTAACAATACTTTATAGATTTCAGTTTCGAATATTACTACATTCTCTTAAAGAATTAAATCGGCCAAATCTTCAAACACACACCGATGCTCAGCCTATTGCGCTGCTTTGTCAAGTACCGTTAACTTTGCTTGATCCTTCTATCGTGAATTATAGTACAGAGCTCGTTCTTCAGATAATCTGTTTTATTTTTCTCCTCTATAAGTTGCCTAAATTTATTGTGCTTTCATTATGAGACTCAAATCCGTAACTTTTGCCTATGTTAGCGAAATTTTGAGCAAAAATGTATCGCGTAATTACGAAAAACCCGGCTCTTGCGCGACACTATTAGGTCACGTTATCCTTGACTAAACTGTCATTTTGACGAATGGCAGGTATCGATTTCAGCTCAGACAATGGGGGGCAAAAATAAGTAAACACTTGCTATCCAGGCTGTTCCCCGCTCCCCTGTTCAATGTTGTTTGGTGCGCGCAGCGTTCAATTCAAATTGGCATACTCCAACATTGGAAGGGGGAACGGGGTGTTTACGATACTTTTGTCCGCCGCTGTAGAATTGCATTTGTCCAACACTTGAAAGGTTTTTCTATAAATCTGGAGGATTATTTTGATTACTACGGGAAAATATGCATGTGTTTTTGCGGTTACTATTTTACTTAACTTAAGGTTCTTAATTTTTTGCCTAATAAAACTTCGAATTCTTATAAACGTGGTTATTATAAACAAATTGCAATGTTGAAAATGTACTAATTTTGATTTGTTTATTTTGTTATAGAAAGATGTTGGAGAGAGACTTGAAATAAAGGGCTATTTTGCAAAAGATGACAATGAAGTCAATGTTTTCCTTTATTTTGCAGAGTTGGTTGTGTCAAGCGGCGAGGGAAGAACAGGGTGTGGTTTGTACATAGTCATTAGTATTCATGCCCATAGTCATTAGTATTCTCTATGTTGCACCTTGGTTTTCTTTGTTCTTCTTCAGGAGAACAATGAAAATGTAAGGTGCAACCAGAGAATATTAATGACTATGAGCATGAATACTAATGACTATGTACAAACCCCTAATTTTCCCTATTGTTCAATGCCCTCGCCGCTTGACGCTTTAGTTTCTATGGGATATAGGGGACGCAAATGCCGGTTGCTGATTGGCTGAGTGGCATTGGTCATGTTCTAAACATACTTAGATTTTTCTCCCTAAAGGTACCAAAATTAGGAGTGATTTTAGCTGATTTCTGACTCCTAAAAGGTAACAACAAGTCCGAATTTAGTGCAGAATTTGTAACAGACCTGAACTACTAGGGGTTTTAACCTACAATTAGCCCGTAAGTATTTCTGTGCTAAGTACAATAAACAAAACGTCCCACGCCAAAATATGGTGCCTGATTTGCTAGAACGGAACAATGCGGTTACCCTAGCAGAGGCTTTTCCTTGGAATTTCGCTCTCTCGTTTTGTTGCTACCTTCGCGGTTTGGCTGCTGCGCGTTGTTTCCTTTGTTATCTCGTCCCCGGCCAAAACAACTACGCGAATGCATGACGCATTCGTAAAATGTTAAAAAAGGACTGACAGAAAGAAAGCTCTGCTCGCAGGGTACAATGGGGGTAAAACAATGTTTCCTTTATTACCCCCTAAAAGGTATTAGAACATGACCAATGCCACTCCGCCAATCAGCAACCGGCATTTGCGTCCCCTATATCCCATAGAAACTAAAGCGTCAAGCGGCGAGGGCATTGAACAATAGGGAAAATTAGGGGTTTGTACATAGTCATTAGTATTCATGCTCATAGTCATTAATATTCTCTGGTTGCACCTTGCATTTTCATTGTTCTCCTGAAGAAGAACAAAGAAAACCAAGGTGCAACATAGAGAATACTAATGACTATGGGCATGAATACTAATGACTATGTACAAACCACACCCTGTTCTTCCCTCGCCGCTTGACACAACCAACTCTACAAAATAAAGGAAAACATTGACTTCATTGTGATCTTTTGCAAAATAGCCCTTTATTACAAGTCTCTCTCCAACATCTTTCTTGTATAACGTACTGTAATTTTAAGGGAAAAAACTTCCACCTTTCGCATCAGTTTATTGTCTGCTTCACTCAACTCTCGAACATCAGCGCTCTTGCAATTCTCATAATAAAGCCCCGGGAAGAAACAGATTGTCAATTCAAAAGTATGTTTTACCAAATGTTCCGCTGTAATGCGACTTCTGAGTTCAATTTCCGATGTTCGATCCAAACTTCGGTTGTTCGATCCAAACTACGGATTTACGAATTCTGATATAACGAGACCGAGATTTTATGTACGCTTTCCTGTTTCTCCCTTCTCCTTGGGCCATAGGAGTCGAGGAATCCATTACAAAAGCTTGCGATAGAATATTTTCATCTCTTACCTGACTTCGGGAACGAAACCTGTCAGCAACTCCAGTGTGGCCAGCTTCAACTGCTATCGTCTCAAAACAAACACTTGGAAATTAGAACAATGCATGCACTCAAAACAAACCGCTTTGTCGGTAGATCTTTTCATTCACACACACAAGGCTTTGATTGACACTACTATTGTAAAAAGCCTTGGAGGAAGTATGGCTCTGAACAATGCTCTGCAATGATGTTGATATGTCAATGACAAGCTAGCACAAAAACTTTCAAAAGACTTTCTTCGTGGCATTGATCATGTTCTAAAAAAGTTAGAGAATGGACGCTCGTGTCCTATGGGAAATAGACCACTAATGAACAAAAATCTGCTCGCTAACGCGCTCGCAGATTTTTGTTCATTAGTGGTCTATATCCCATAGAACACTCGCGTCCATTCTCTAACCCTTACTTAGAGGGCCGATTTTAACCCCTAAAAATTACATGAACGACAAGCATCCCCTGGGACATTGCTGTTAACTAGACTTATTTTCCCTGTCTCACATTATTCATGATAACTGAACAATATCGAACAATTTCTTCGATTAGTTGGTGTTCGATTTTGTTCGAAAATCGAACTCACAGCAAAGCTCGAGTTCGATTGCGGAACATTGGATTGTTCGATTGATTATGCCACGAGAGATAACACCGAGACTGTATAGAGGCCCTAGTGTACACAGGAGGTAAATACAAAATTATAATGCGTAGTGGTGAAGTTTGTTTGGCTCCACAAGGTCCACAAGAAGTCGCATGAAACCCGCTCCGTTCCTTAACTATACTACCATAGAGTAGCTTTTTCGTATAAGCGGCCTGCCGTCCCTATCCCTAGGAATAACTTTCCTGGGGGAGAGATCACTGAGGTCGTCTCCATGTTCGACATGGCCATTAGCTTGTAAATCATCTAACATTTCGTTTTCAGTCTTTATTCGTTGTATTGCTGTACGTAGTTGTATAAATTGTCGAGTTAGAAACTTGTCTTGGTGCCGCATATCTGCCTACAGAAAGAGAAAGGACAGTAAATAGACATCGAAAACCGCTCTTAGGCTACCGACAAAAGCGAATGAGGCGGGCCGAAGTAAGGGCGAGCGAAAGTCTTTCTTAAAGCGGCCATGCTAAGCAAGAAAACGCGAATGAACCTACGGCTCAGGGAGATACAAAACGTACATGGGTGAGGGAGTTTGGTTTTGGCCTCAATGTGCACCGACATGACCGCATTCCCGTGTAGACACCCAAGCAGTGTCTTATTGGAGGGAGTTAGACACCCTAGCAGTGCTTATGAGGAAGTTGGTCCTCCGAAAGCACGTCAATGAGAGCCGAGGTCGATCAAAACATCTAGCACCCTATAGAGTACGAAACAACTAACTGTACGATTGAACAATAAAGCGCGCGCATCTCTATAATTTACTCTTTTTCTATCTGAGTGACGTTAGAACGCATCGAGAAAGTATTGTGTAAGTATTCGAGACAAAACACCCAGACTTTGTTGACTCTCAGACACGTTTCTCTTCAACTTCAAACAAACTGTTGACCAAGCTTGTGCCAAAACCTTGATTTACAGCTGAAGGTATTTAAATTGGGATTGCAATACTGGAGTTCCCTAATAGCTTTGTTTCTAAGGTAAACTTATTCTTTCCCTGGTCATAAAGTTAAAGGGATAGGCTGTTTTTGAGTTAGACGAGTTTGAGAAAATGGGTCATTCAAAGATCTTGAAGCTCTTTAGCAAAAGTTGCTGTGCACGTTTCTTGTCAGGAAACTTGAATTTGAGAGTACCTCATACAATCCAAGCGAAAATCTTTCATTGAGAGCCTTCACGCAGACCTACTGGGCCAACCCACGTCGCCTCTAGTTCACATTTGACTTATTAGGTTCAAGAGTACCGAAATGTAGCTAATCGTGTGAAAACTGAGGGAGAAAGGATTTGGAAAGATAATCACCAAATGCTTTGCTACCCTCGCTTTCGCGACGTAATTCAAGTATATTATATTGTACTCTTATTTTTTTCGCGCCTTTGGTAAGACCCGAATCAAAACAGTGAATACCCTGAATATTCAGTCCAGCACTGCAGGCACTAAATACATGACAGCTGCATATATGGAAGTGATCCAAAACATGCTTTCAGTGTTAGTACTAGAGAGAAACATAGTCGTCATGCGTTAGACTCAAATAAGGATGTAAAGATTCACCGTGTAGAATCATTAAAATAAAATGATCCCCTTTTCTTCGAACTAATAATACGTCAGGTGGAATGTAGCGTTAATTTTTTTGTTTTTTATGTGTAACTACTTATATTATTTTCATCTGGAAAACGATTAAATAAAATCTATTTTCCGTAACTTGAGAATAATTCGAGTCGAGAATTCGCCATAAATTTCAAGAACCCTTAGTGGTTTTTGGCTATGTTCAAGTGCACAAGTTAAAAGCGAAAGTATGTTCTCCAAATGCTTTAGCAGGCGAAATTATCCTTGTCAGCTCATTGGGGAGTCGCTTGATTTGAAATTTAGATTTTTTTTCCTCGCTTAAAAACAGCTGCAACTATTTGGCGTGAAGTTGAGTCACGAATCATTGAAAATAAACTGACGCGTAGAAAAAGCGCCATTAATTTTTCAAGATAAAAACTTCAAGAGAAATGACGTAAAATTGATAAATCCTTTCAAAACAACCTTGAGAGATACCCCTGTGAGTTTTCCATAAATATTTTTTGATCTCTTGGATGTTAAATTGAAAATCGAACAATGAATTCGCTTTCCCTGGTCATGCAGCTTCAGAGTTCAGCAGTTATTGCTGCGGATAGCATTGACCAGTGTTTTAATTGTTCGGTTGGAATATTATACATACCAGTTCTTTTCGTATCCACAGTAATGCCTCCTCCAAACGGGATTCTCTCTCCTCCTGTGTGCCTTGTGAAGTTATCACCGGAGCTTTAGAGAGAAACGGAATTCTAAGGTCGCCGTCGCTCGTGAATTGTGTTGGTCCACGGATTATATTATTCCATGAGTAGGCTTGTAAAGGGAATGAGTGGCGTTTGTGCATTCCTCTTCGATCCATTTTAATTCTACGAGTGCGAATTGAATTTATCTATTTCATGAAAGAAAGCAATTCTTTTCTTCCCGGTTGACGCTCCGCAGTTTTGTTCCCAGTGCGTTCCCGCCGCCGGATATGTCCAGTGATTGCGCCTTTGTACTCTGTTGTCGCTTTCTGATCCCTTCCAGGGCTGATTTCATGACGAGTAGGTGCTCATTACTGATGGAGAGAGGTCATTCATTTGCATAAAGATTATCAACCAGCGCGCGCGACGAATCAACACCTTCAGCCCCGTTTAACATTCGTCCGTTCAGCGGGCGGGACTTTATAATCAGCGTTAATTGATCCGTTGTAATGATCGAACGTGTGGAGAATTTGTAGGTCAATCACCACAGTAACTGCGTTGCCCACGTTAAATATTTAATGTTATACAATAATAAGACCTACAATCCCCGCCAAAACTGTTGACACATATCTCAACGTTTTAACCGTTATTCTTAAAATTCGGTTCCTTAGCCGCCTGAGTCTCTCACCAACAAGCTCCTTTCTCCCCCTTTCCCAATCAATGTTGTTCCAGTAGGGATATCATCGGGATTTTGTACGGTGCAGTTGGGGTTTTAACATTTCACAGGGGGAGAGGGGGTGGCAGATTAATGTTGTCCTGTCTTTGGTCGTTCTTGTGAGCATTTGGTAGCGTTACTAATGTAGGAAGTGTGTCAACTAGTTTTGGCGCGGATTGTAGATCTTTACAGTAATGTAAACACCCGCCAATATGCCAGTTAAATTAAAAAACGGATGATTTTTTTCTCGCAAGGGTATGTTTAGACTGCGTCCAATATGGTATCAAAAACTTTAAACTTTTGTTTTAATGTTCGCAGTATGAATAACTACAGTCGCCACTTGCTAGTGCTGGGATACATTTTTTTCTAAATAGAAATAGCTCGAGCAGTATTTCCTTGATTCAGTGATTACAATAATGTGCTGACAGAGCACATCTGTCGATAATCTGTTGAGCCGAAACAATGACTTGAAAAAGAAGATAAAATTACAATCATTGAATTGTGGAAATGTGTGTAATCTTTTTTACAAGCGTTTGACCGGTGTTTGCACTCTACAAAAAAGTTGACAACTTTAGTAACTGCGTAAAAATATAAATTGTTCAAGTACATTAGGTTCCCTTGTAGAAGTACGCGGAAAGTTCGGGATGTTAGGCCGAGTCTAAGCCCGTGTGAGCGTGCTTGGAATCTCCGAGAGGATTTTCAAATTGTACATGTATAATAATCCAGTTTTAAATTCCTTTGTAAAATGGAGTCTAAATCGCCGTAAAGGTGCAGCAGAAAACAGTAAATGGAGGATGTGAAATGTGTTATACCAGTGATACTAATCAATAAGTAAAATGGCGTCTTTTTCTCGTGTGTAAAACTGTTGGTACCTTCCGTGTTATGCGTTATGTTTAGACTAACACTATGAATAATCACTTTGTTTGTACCTGCGATCGGTTTGAGGATTGCTTGGCCATTATCTATGTGTACATTTAAAACAATGGCGCTCGATAGGGCAGGTGGGACGGCATGAAGTATACCATCAGCTGGGAACCCTGTGGAGCCATTTACGCACATAGCAGAGATTGTTGTTTTCTGACGGCCCATCGAGCGGCAGGAGTGATACAGCTTTTCCGGAAGATCATGTGTGATTTGATAGGCAGAACAAAGCATCCCATTGTTTCCTCGTTCTTTTGTATGACCCTCTATTGTTTAGCACTGAGGGTATCAATTCAATGGGCTTAGATCTTACGAGAGCTGTATCATGACTCTCGAGCGGTATGCCATGCATTTGTTATCATGTCGGATTCACATGAATGTTCTATCTAAATGAGAGCTTCCGGTTCCCAATGTGGCTCAGTCAGCTGTATTGAACCCCCCACCAAGTAGTTAGTATCTGGTACAATCAGAAGTCACCTTTCGTCTTCTACTCATATCCCACCACACTGTTTCACAAACAAGATCGAAGCACTCACGGTTCTATTTCATGTCCATCTCAATATGCAGAACCATTGTAGCCTCGTCCCCATGCGTCGTGAAAACTCAAACGCAAAATGCAAAAAGGAGCCTGTGTACGAGCTACGTGGCTAGGCAAATTCCTTACGAGGACTTCCTGTTGTTGTTGTTGTTGTTGTTGTGGACCTGGTTGAACCAGCATTTCTCTCCCGTCTGGGGGTTAATCAGTGCTGGTCGGGTGTAGCGATAGGTTACACGGTTAGCTTTGTCCCACCAGTGTTCCGAGCCTTGATGTAGCGGCCAATCTTGTAAAGCACAAAATGACTGCATGGCCACGCCGTGATGACTACAGATTACACAGTCCCGGCACGACAGAATGGCCAAAACAAAGCAACGGTAACAGTATGGTTCGTGAAGATTTCAGAATTATTGTAAATTTCCACCGAGTAGAAACGTAAATTGTACAAGACGTTTATTTGCGGATGTTAGAAGTGAAAAGTTGTAGCGAACAAAAACGATGTGTCGGGGAACATTAGAGAGCTATTGACAGATACATTTAGTTTGATTATTCTAGTAGTTAATTTATTTGTAGTTTTAAGCTTAAAACTGCAACTAAATTAACTACTAGAATAATCAAACTAAATGTATCTGGCAATAGCTCTCCAATGTTCCCCGACACACTCTCCCCTTGACGAGTCTACGAGTCAATCATTACCCGCGTACGCCAGCGTGCATTTAACGCAGCCGCGCGCTTTGGCACCTGCCTTCCCCTGGCGACCTCCGCCCTGTCAGCCCCTGCTACACGCACGTCCTCATGACACCGCACCTCTAGTGGGTACAATCGTTGCACCGGCCTATTCATCTTAATTGGTTTACCACGAGACAGAACCCTTAGCTTAGCGCCTCACGTACCTCACCATCACTTCCCATTATCAACTCCTCTACAACCGCCATCTTCCACTTACTACGCTTCGATACGTCTTCGTGTACCAGCACAACCTCTACAACTTTCGACCTCCTACCACCACCAGCCTTACATTTGTGGTGCTACCTCAGATCGACCAAGTATTTCTTGCGCCACCTGTTCCAAAAGTGTCCTCTTTTCTTAGCCAAGTACCTAAACCGTCTCAAGAACCCATTCTCTTCTTCATCTTCGTCATCTCTCAACTCATCTGGCAAACTCAATAACCGCCTACCGAAAATGAGATGCGACGGGGTCAACATCTCAGCACCCAACTCGTCGTACTCATAGCGGAACTCCTGTGGAGCACCATAAGCTAATGCACGAGATAAAAAAAAAAGATAAATTCAAAAAACAAAACTAACCCATCGAGCTCAATTCAGATGGTTTCCTGCGTGGGCGTATCTGTGTTGCCCCGGTAATGGACATACACCGGGTGTTTTAAAACTACGCGCGTGACAAAACTCACGCAAACTTAGATGATTTGCATACGGACGTTTTTTGTCGATCTCGAAAGTTTGCAATACTTCGACAAGCTGCAGAAAAAGGGCGGACATTTCAAGCCATTTTCTACAAAATCGGACATGTAGCGAACAAGATATTGTATCATTTCATCCAAGAAGGAATTACAAGCTCAAATTGAAGAGCATGTGTAAGCATATTCGCCAAAAGTTTCCGAGATGAACATTATTTGCCGGCGGCAGCCCAGCCACTCGTTGCACAAGTAGTTTGCTGGAAAAATGGAGTGAATAAACACCGTAAACACTGGATATTTGAGAGAAAAAACGATTTAACAGGATAAACAGCTACACGAATCCTTGTGAAATGGCTTTATGAGCTTTATTTTATCATTAGGCAAGAAGAGGGAGAACTACTACTTGAAGTCTTGTTTGTGACAGACAGTTCTCGCAAAAAACTACAAGAAAGCTGCCGATGAGTCACCTTGCAAGACACACTATCCTCAGGTAACTTTGAGAATTAGCTCTTTCGAATGTGTTTTCTCGACATATTGTAGATTATAGTTTCGATATTTGTGAAGTTAATAATAAAATAAAGGGGAATCATGCCTAGAATTTTCATTCCTGTCTTGCGCTAAAGTTTTTCAACTCGTGTCGCGGTCTCGGGTTTCAGTGCAAGCGTGTTTTTCACAAACAACGGTCAGACGATTTGCGAGGCCGTTTTTGAGACAAAGAAATGTAAGTTGTTACTTCATTATGTTTGTTGAATGAGCAAAATTCGAAAAAACAAGTTAAGGCCTTATCACGGTTTCCGACGCCATTTTGTTCGGTAGGCAAGATGTGCAAAATCCCTCATAAACTCTGTAAACGCGAAAATATAAAACATATCGATAAAATATGAATCGTAGCATTGAGAGAGTGGTTGAAACTGTTTACCTTAAAAGTTTGGAGGTTATAGCTGCTGAATGAATCGAGTAATTACGTTTTTAATTCTTCATACCAACGCCTGTAAAATCTGTGTGCATCGATGCGTAAAAAGCCTGTCAAAATACAAAAGTAGATGTGGAAAAATAAAAACTACAATGATACGCACCATACAGCTCACATACACTATAAATCACAGCACAATAAGCTTTCTGACTAGCATCCCCAAAACCATGCAATGAGTACTTCACATCGCCATTCATACCATACACACTCTTACCTCTTCACTCGCTTCAAATCTTCTAACCAAGCTACAAATCGCTTCTTTCTCTCTTCATTCAACTCCTCATCCCAACCAACCTTTTCCCTACACAAGTCCTGAAACAACACCTTCATGCCAACCATTATAGGACTCGCAATTCCCAATGGATCATACATTCCCGCCATTACCTTTAGCAAATTGCGTTTCGTAGCCTTCAAATCCGCCGCCTTTAGCGGTAACCCTTCCAAGTCAAAACAAAACTCATCCTTCTGACAGTCCCACTCATGCCCAAGCACCTTATCAACCGTCTCGCTTGCCACGCCCAACACAGATTTTGCATACGTCGCGTCGTCACCACACTCCGCATTCTCGGACAATTTCTCATTCTCCGATCTTTTGCATTACATTACACTTGCGCTATCATTACTCAACCACTTCCTTAATCCACCTGTTGCCAATCTCTTCTTCGCCTTTTCTTATAACTTAAGCGCCTCTCCTGTCGACTCTGCGCCCGCAACAAGATCATCAACATAAAAACTCTCCTTCATCACTCGCACAAACTCTGGATCCTCCTCAGCGAATGTGTCTAAGTGATTCCGCAATGTGGCATTCAGCAAAAACGGCGAACAGTTTACTCCAAATACCACACGACAAAATCTGTACACTACTGGCACCAATTCATCCTTCTCGACATCTTCGACCCACAAAAACCTCAAACTATCTCTATCTGGTTCATCGACCTCGATATTGAGAAATGCCTTCTCAATATCGCCAACAAGCGCGACAACATCAAAATGCTAACTTCTAAACTAAACTCTCTATGAATATACACTTTCATTCCTTATTACAACTCTACCGAGGGAGTCTGCACACAAAATTTCAACACTTTCTAACAAATAGTCTCGGAGATATCGCCGAGGTGATTTATGTCACGCAACACCAGTCACGTATTTTGATCGTGCCGTATTTCGCTCAATTTGTTCAGTGCTTACAATTTGTGCAAGCCAGCATGTCATAATGGTTCATATCCTACCGATCCAATAAGATTTTTTATCGATAGAGTCCGTAGAAATAGCCTTTTAGACAACTGGTAATTTGGCCGCCATGTTGGTGTCCTTCAGCATGAACACCAACATGGCGGCTCCATACAATTACTGGACAAAATGGCGGCCATTCATTCGCTTATATTTAGGCCGGAAAACACCTAATCGATCTCAAATTTTCACAAGAAACATATTTTTATGTTCTCTTCACGGTTCTGTAGCGCATTTAGTGTTCAGATGGCAATTTAGGGAGATAATTTTAGTCACGTGACAAATGAAAAGCACCAATTGTCGAAACCTGACTAAAATGTCATACAACAATGGGGTCAAAGCTGGGCCAGTATGCAAACAATCATTAAGCGAAACACCCCTTGTGTCTTTTGCATTCGCTTGATAGACGACCCTGCAGCCCGTGGGCCAGGAGTCGAACCCCCCCCCCCCCCCCCCCCCCCCCTCGGGGATTTTTGCTGAATCTAATCATATCCTCCAGCCGGAACAAGCTGGTTTCCGTAAGGACTTTCGGACAAGTGATAACCTTTTTATTATTAAATCTCTAATAGAGAAATATGTCCGCAGCAAACTTAAGCGAAAGGAAAACTTCCTGTTCACATGTTTTGTGGACTTAAAGAAAGCTTTTGACAAAGTCAACAGAGCCAAATTATTCAATAAACTGAAGGCGGTCGGTGTTACCGGCAAATTCCTATCGGTAGTTCAAAGCATCTATAGCAAAGACGTATCATATGTGAAGAATGGAACTGAATTATCAGAGCCTTTTGAATGCTCCGTCGGAGTTAAACAAGGGTGTATTTTATCGCCTACTCTTTTTAATTTGTATTTGTACGACCTTGCAACATCACAAAACACCATAGAAACGGACCAAGCATGCGTCGGGAACAAGCCTGTGAATTGCCTCTTATACGCCGATGACCTTGTGTTGTTTTCGTCATCCGAAAAAGGTCTTCAAATGCGCCTTGATAATCTTAAAGATTTCTGTCTAGACAATGATCTAAAAATAAGTGAAGATAAGACAAAAGTTATGGTCTTTAACACTAATGGGAAAAAACTTGCCCGATTTAAACTCCACATCGGGAAACAAAATATCGAAATAGTTTCTTCCTATAAGTACTTGGGCTTAACCCTTAGCGCAAATGGGAAATTCAACTTAGCAAAACAGGAGCTTAAAAAATTCGGCCTGAAAGCGCTGTTTGCATTGAAAAAGAATTTAGGGGGAAATTTCAGCCTCAACGTTCAATTAACTATACGACTTTTTGAAACATACGTCAAGCCCGTGTTACTTTACTGTTGCGAAATTTGGGGTCTAGAAGGCAAATACAATGAGATGCGTGATCCTATTGAACAAGTAAATGTCAAATTCTGCAAAATGTTGTTAGGAGTTAGCAGAAAAGCGGTGAATGCAGCCTGCAGGGCTGAACTGGGCCAATTCCCTCTAAAAGTAGATACAATTAAATACACGATAAAGTACTGGTCAAGAATTATCCAGCACAATGAAAGCAGAATAACAAAACAAGCTTATAGCATGGATCTAAATGATGCATTTGGCTCGAAAACTTCAGTCAATAATTTTCTTTTCTCTTATGGGTTTGGCTGGGTCTGACAGACTCAAGCAAACTTGAACCCAATATCGTTTATACCAATTTTAAATAACATAGTTACAAGAATTATAGATATTGAAAACAGACGTTCTTTGCGTCTATCCATGACGACAGCAACAGGGAAAATAACTCAAAAAATAAACTAAGAACATATAGATTATTCAAAAAAATTTATGGTATAGAAGAATACCTCCTGTCATGTACAAACATACAACACCGTGTTGTTTTAACAAAACTTCGGATTAGCGACCACGAACTTGAAATAGAAAAGGGGCGTCATAAACGTCCTTACGTGAACGCATCAGAGAGGTTTTGTCCTTTTTGCCCAAATAAGATAGAAAATGAACTCCATTTCTTAACCGAATGCATCTTTTACAAAGATCAGAAAAATAAGTTGCTTGAGAAACTGAGAAAAAAATCCATCAGCTTTATGTCCTTAATCAACCCATCCAAAACAAACGCGAAATACATATCGAGTTATATTTATGAATGCTTTGAAAAAGGCAAAGTGCCCTAAGCAACAAATAAATAACAAATATATAGAATAATAATAATAATTTATTGTTTCTCTTACTTAACACTTTATTACTACTGTACCTGTAACGGAGTTTTGTAGGTAATAAAGACTATCTGTATCTGTATTTGTATCATTCGAAAGCTTAGGTCGAGGGTAGTCCAAAACCGGTTGTTCGCACTTTTGAAGTGGAAGCGTTTAGGAGTTACGGTCCATTTTACATTTAGGCTTCAAAACCACAGGGTCCCGCGTCGGGGATAGCGAAAAATTAAAATGCTTGTATTCCATTCAAAACTCAACATATTGTGCAGCTGGTCACGAAATAGCCTTTAAGGCATGATTACTTTGAAAACGTGTGCATAAAGGCATTCAAATAGGTGATTTGGGCAACAGTGTATTCCACAGGATACCCGCGTCGCGCGGTTTTAAGAAATCGAAATGCGAATTTTATAGCTTGAGTAACAGGCGGAAATCTATTTTTCTGTCAGAAAATGAGAGAGGAAAACAACAACAAATGGTTAGCTCAATATTTTGTCGTAGAAATGTCTCGAAAGGATAACCATGTCTAGAGGAAATATGAGGAAATCCGTTGTTTTCCTAACAACCGTTTTGTGGTTGCTGTAAAGGAAAAATAGAGTTTTACATTATGCGAAAACACTACTTGTACTGTACTTGTTGTTACTATGTCTGCAAAATGTCATGAAATACTAAGCTATGGCTCGTAGCCCTCGCGTTCCGACTAGTGCACTTTTGGAATCGCCGTAGAAATGTAGAGCTTGTAGCCATCAGCCATCCGAGGGCATTCGTAACGAAGTGCTTTTGGACTTAGCCTGCGAACAGGCTCTCCTGTGTTTTTATTCGGAGTTTTTTTGTCCTGTGTTGTTATTCGGAGTTTTTTTCGAGTTCAGGAACCCTGTGGCGCGCTGTCGGAGTCGGGGGAGCGTGGGGCCTAGCACAGAAATTTCTCCTAGCCCCCTAGAACTCTAACTAGCGCCTGTGTGCAAGCTGTTTTGGACTTTACGAGGCGAAACTACTACTTACCTACTTACATGCACTTCATTCTGTATATAAGGGACCAGCAAAACATATGACTCGGATTAGAACTTAACACGCTAAGCAATCCAAAAGTAAAGCAGCATAAGCACGTTAAAATCTCCAAAAAAGTTTTATTGCACAACAGGCGCGAATTTCCCGTCAGCGACGCACGCCATAGCAAAATTTAGCGCAACTACGTTTTACTTTATGGTGCACGAGCTGCATTATTTTAAAAACGAAGACACGCAAGTGCGCACTAGCACTGGTAAGCAGATAGCTCATTATTTTCCTGCTACAATCTATAAGTCACAATTCTAATATCAATCCCAGCAAATTGAAGAGCCTGAGGATACTCGGAAGAAAGGATTATTTTCCGTACTACGGCATAGAATTAAAACAAATGCCAAAAGCATATTACTCTGCGAGCAGTGGTTTCCTCCTGTCTTCGGCCCCGGCGGCAAGCGAAGATAGGAGGATACCACTGCTGGCTAATAAGACACTAACATGAAGCTATCCACGCACATAATGCTCAAATTCAAATCTAGCGATTACACGTCTGTCATGGAAAGTGCGGCGATCCCAGAGCCCGATTTTTTTTTATTATTATTTTTATTTTACATAAATAGAAATATAAATAAGTGACATACATGAAGGTGGCATGCTCCCCGGATTACATACATTTTACTCTGCTCAGTCTATTTCTTATAACGTCTCTTTGTCATTATTATTACTTGACATTTTTTTAGTTCACTTTCTCTTTTTCTTTCAGCCTCTTTTTGCGAAGGTCTCGATTTTGTTTGAAGCACCCACCCACCCAAGAACAACGAAACAGACTACACATACACGGCCTGGACGCGAATCTTTTTTTTTTTAAACGGAGCAAAACGTATCCGCCCTCGCCCGACAACGGCGCAGCGTGGACAGGGTCCCAGTTTAACCATCCGTTATCCACAACTCCAGTGCGCTCCACTTACTCTTGAATTTTTCTTTGTTTATTAATTGTTCTATGTTAGCTTTATAACGCAACAGTGTTAAGAAACTTTGAAAAGAGAAATGCGTGTCTTGAATGAACGAGGCATAAATGTGATACTTTGCAACAATTATTTCAAAATTTAAAATTTAATTATTTGGAGTAGTTTCATTATCGCCATATAGTATGACAGTTAATGTAGACTTGATCTTTTGTGATGTCCACTGTTCCACCAGAGATCGAAAATTTTCCAAAAATGGTTCACAACGGCGCATTCAAACAAAAGATGCTCGAGTGTATGGGTATTGTTGCACATCGGACATTTGTTTGTTGTTTTTATTTTAACCTTGTGCAGAAATGCGTTGGTTACTAAGATATTATGAATTATTTTAAACTGGAACATTCTTATTTTAGGCTCCTTAGTTACGTTAAAGGGTCGATTATATACTTTTTTTCAAATCGTTTTCCTTAGTCTTAGTTTTTTGTTTTTTTATTCTGCGGTTGGTCTTACAAACATTTTACAAGTACATTGCGAGCTTTGGAAATTTTTGCCTATTCACATGTTTTTTTTTTTAAAAGACGGCATGTCTTATGCACGACATCTCAAACAATACTGCCCCAGTTTTAATACAAAATCTATTTACCAAATCCCATGATGTGCATAACTACAATACGCGATCTGCTTCTAGTGGAAATTTTCAGATTCAGTCTTCTAGACTTGAATTACAAAAATTGTCATTTTCTCGATCCGGTCCTGTCCTATGGAATTCTTTGCCAGTAAATTTGCGCAATCAAACTAAGAAAACATTCAAAAATGATTTACATGTCTTGCTTACAAAGCTATTTTTATCGGAGGATATCTATATTGGTGTCCAGGATATCGTTTCAAAATTACAGAAAATGAGATAAATTATTTAATAATATTAAAAACATACAATTATTGAAAAAAAAAATGAAAAAAACAAAACAAAACAAAAGAAAAAGGAAAGAATTGTTAAATTTAGGTAGATTAGTTGAAAGAGACAAAATACAAGAGGAATACTGTAATAACATTATCTGTAAACTTTTTTTTTCCCCAGCTTCCCGCCCCGATTAGCTTTATGCTATTTGCGGGTTGACTGATGACTGTATTCTATGTTTTATATTGGAAATAATAAAAATATTGTATTATTGTATTATTGTATTTTTTTGCAGTAATTTTTGAGAAGTCTGTAAACCATTCTGGATTATTAGCATTATCAAGGTAGTCTGTTGTGCGAACCTGCTGTTTAGATCGCCTTAAAAATGTTTTAAGTGCGTCTACTACTCCAATATATTTTAGGAAATTAGACTTAATATTAGAACATTTTTTTGTAAAACTAGTGAAATTCAGTAAACATTCGTTTTCATCTAAAAGGTCTCCGAATGACACAATACCATTCTCAAACCAATCTTTGTAAAAAATAGTTATTCCCTTAATTTTAACTTAGAATTATTCCATATTATGTTATCTTTCATCGGCCTCTGTTGATTAGAGTTACTGTGCCATTTTATCCTTATTTCTTGCCAGTATCTTAGCAGTGCCTTATAAAAGTCCGGCAACAACCGCACATCCAGTGATTTAAACTCATAATCACACTGTAGAAGAAAACAGCCGCCATACTGCGACAAATTTTCAACTGGGATAATTTTACAGTCAGCCTGATTTTCATCGGTTAAACATTTAATCCAACTCAACTTAATCGATTTTTCCATACTTTCGAAATTGATCATTGCCACACCCCCTTCTTCTTTGTCTCCAATTAACGTTGACTTTTCTATTCGTGGAGGTTTACCTTTCCAAACAAACGCATACGTGCAATCATCAACTAGTTTTGCAAATCCTTTTGGGATCATTAAGACCGACGTATTAAACACAAGTTTCGATATACCAAGGGTTTTGACGATATTAATTCGTCCTTGTAGCGTAAGGTTTCTTCTTTCCCAAATGCTTAGGCATTTTTTTAGGTTTTCTAATACTAACTGCACTATCCGTCGTAAAATGTATACCCAGGGCTAGAATCGGTTTGTCTGGCCAAGAAACATCAAGCGCATGCGCGTAAATTGATTTGTCTCCATGATTTCCTAGCGGCATAGCTCCTGTTTTGGCGTTGTTTTCTTAGTCCCGAAATATCCCGGAAAGTGTCCAGTAAACACATAAGGTGCTGGGCTGACTCTTAATCCTTCACAAAGCAGGTTGTGTCGTCGGCATATTGCGAAATATTAACCTCATTCTCGTGGATGTTTACACCTTTTATATTTTGGTCGGACTCTATTGCCAAAGAAAGAATCTCTAATCCAATCACAAGCAACAAACCGGACAACGGACATCCCTGGCGGACGCCGACGGCGAGGTTAAAAAAGTGTGAGGCGTGTCCATTATTTATTACACAGCTTGAGATATCATTGTAGAAAAGTTTTACCCACCCTATCAGTTCTGAACCAAACTCCAACTTTTTCATTACTTGAAAAATATAACTCCATTCTATCGAATCAAACGCTTTTTCAAAGTCTAGAAACAGCGTAAAGCCTGCAAGTTGGCCTTTTGGTGCGTAATCTAAAATATCTGATATCAATCGAATATTTTCTCTTATATATTGACCTTTCACATATAGTCCGGCGGATTAGAGCAAATTTTCGAGGAAATTGCGCATTTTAGGCTAAAGCTCCAATTTTTTGCCAGGTGATAGTTTTCAATGTATTTTTAAATCGTAGATATGGAGGCACGCTAGAATTCTTTCGCAGCGAAGGCTAGAGAGGTTTCAGAGTGAACTATTGTTTAGCTCAATAGCAGCCATTTTGAATGCTTTGTTATTCAAATGAGGTTTAGAACTTAGCTTTGCGAACTTTCAAGTTGTTCTCTAGACTGCACAGCCATAGCAGCTCAACATTTGCTAATTCTGAACTATGGATTGGTTTGACTTACTTCGGTTGAACGTCTCCTTAGAGTTTTGGGTGATTATTAAATGTCACGACCAGTTTATTGGGAATGTTTATAATTTATATTGTAAAACAATAGCCTGACTGAGATTTGATAAAATGTTTCAAGAATGACCAACAAATTCTAAAAAATATCAAGATAATTGGTACCATGTGTCGAATATGTAAAAAGAAGCTTGTCTCTGAAACTTTCACATGATATTTTCTACCTAGTACTGTGCTATACTCTATAAACACGGACGATAGAAGATTTCACTAAGTGCCGCAGAGCTCATGAATAACAAAGGATTCAATGGCTGCCAATGGCAAAACAATGGTTCACATTAAAACTGTTCTAGCTTTCGCTACGTATAAAATTTAGCGAGCCTCCATATCTTATCTTCAATAAACTACTAACTACTTATTAACCAAGCGCGAGGTCCGTACAGTAAAATATCAGCCCGAGATCGTTTTGTTTTTGTACAAAACGATCGAGGGCTGATATTTTACTGTACGGACCGAGCAAGTGAGGTTAATAAGAGTTTTATTATATGGCTTTTTGCGTTATTATCTTTGTACCGGAAATATACGGAAACTTCCGGTGTGCGCGGGATCACGTGTCAAAAGGTCAAAATGCTAATGAGCAAATGGAAAACTTTCTTTAGCTTAGTAAAGCAGAACAAAAGCAGAACACATTTGTTTCGCCAAGAGAATGTTTTTAATTTGTTTTTAATTTTAGAACAAAAAGGAAATTGCTTATACAAGGCATAAATCGTAAGCAAATGTCTTAAAGGATTTGAATAAATCTGCAGAAAGCAGTAAGAAAATGTTTCATTCATGCGAGTGCTTCAAGCAAAATCCAAGTTCAAAAATGGCGAGCAGCTAATCCTCTTCATCGCTAATCCTCTCATCGCTCTCGATGATTACACGGCGCCGTTTCTTGGAGCTCTCGAAGGTGACAGGACCGTTGAACACTTGGAACTGGCAATTGGAAATGTTTGCTCCCGCAAAAATCCCCGGATTGCTCGAATCAGATGTGCTGGCAGATGATACCAAGGCGCTCGATGAGAGATTCGACTTCACTTGTATTTGGCCTTGGCTTGTATGGAGGATCTTGCTGCAACTGTAAGAGGCAGTGGACGAGCCAGAAATCAGCGCATTATTGCTTGAACTATTGGCCGACCTGCTAGAAGGATACAGGACATCTGGCGTTGGTGACTTGTACTGGCTGTTTTGTACGACTGGAGCCGGGGGGGGGGGGGGGGACTCTAAGGTTAAAATGCTAGGGATGACCGTCGGGAAACTCGAATTTTGACCCTAAAAAATACCTGGTCGGAAACAATTTCCACCCTAAAAAATATCCCTCAGTCTGAAAATACCCTAAAAAATACCAACAATTTTGACAGATTAAATTTTATTCTGGCCATTTATTTAATATACATCAAATGTATCCTCTCGACTTTCAAAAACGCTACCTTATTTGCGTGAGAACCCCCTAAAAAATACCTATTTTTCTTACTATACCGTTTTTTATTTTCGAAACCCTAAAAAATACCAGATCGCCGATTTCAACCCCTAAAAAATACGACGGTCACCCCTAGCATTCGAATATAGGGAGTCTCCCCCCGGGGACTGGAGACTGTCGATGCTTTTGTGGCCACTGAGTTGGGCAATGAATATTTCTGGTGCGTTTGCATCCAATAACCGTGAGATTTGAGTTTTCCTCACAGAATGGTTACTGATCTTGCCATCTGAGCTTATAATTCCGGCATTGGATGCTGCTGTTGACAGAAATTTGCCGATTTGGGATATACCGAGTGGTGCTTTCTTGTACCAAACTTCGGTTCGCGAGTTCCTGTTGTGGTTTATAGCCAAGAAGAATGGTGACTCGGGTTTATTCATTTCAACAGGTCTGTGGCTTCTGAACTGCTTGTACGTCTCCACAGGGCATCTGTCGTTGCCAGTTGCATAGGCCTTTGGTTTGAACGCTCTTTGGTGGCCGTTCTCCTGTCCTTTTCGGGTTTTTGTACCTCTCTCTGCCTGCCAAACGAGGAACTCGCGTTCGTCAACAGGGTCTCGGTGAAGCTCAATATCTCCCCAACAGAGCTTACGACTCTCGTCTCTTGCACGAAAGCCGAAATGGAGAGCCAAAAACCACCATACTGTTCTCTGGAGGATATCTGGGGTGGAGTGGCCAAGCTGACCGGACTGAAATAATCGGTCTTCGTCTTCTTCGGTGAGGGCTTTGGTCGCATTTGGCCGGTTCCCCTTTCCGGCGACATTCACCAGCTGTTTACGTTTTGCCGCCAGCACCTTGCGTGAGTCTTCAAATTCCTGGTCCTTCAGAATGTTCATTGAGGATTTTTGCTCTGTCAGCCAACGCTGGATACTCCTCTGGATGCTAGATAGGGAGTCTGGCTCATACTCTTCACCGTTTCGCTTACGCGCCTTGATGAAAAACTTGGACAGCAATTGGTCAAGTTGTTTCACAGGTAAAGTCTCTATTCTCAGATCTTCCTCCAAACCTTCCCCTTCCAAGAAACGACGAAAACTTTTCATGTCAGCAGTTGTTTTCCTGACTGTGTTTTCGCTTTTTTGTTCGTTAACAAAGTCTCTTATTTCCTGGCTATCTGATTTATTTTGAGGCTGTGTTTCCTCGATGTCTGTTTCCTCGGTTTCGACATTTGCAACTTTTTCAATCGTGCTTTCATCTTCCGCCGGCTCTGGGAAATAAAATTCACTTTCTGAGTGTTCCTGCTCACTTCCACTCATTATTTTTCTTCTCCAGTTAAAGACGTTATGATTATGTAGAAAATAAATCCTTTCTTCTTTCAGGAAATTTAGTTTTAAAAGTTTAGGTTGTTTTTCTTTTACGAGAATCGCCTGGATTTTGCTTAAAAATGTAAACAAGCACACCGGCGGGAAAAATCCGTATCGGACACGGCTTGTACGGGGAAATACAAGCCTGTCAACAGCCAATCAGAGCGCGCGTAGTATCTTAGCCATATAATAATAAAAACTATTGACATGCAAAGTTTGGTGTCTTTAGCCAAAAGTGCGCAATTTTTACGCTAATCCGCCGGACTAATAACCCGTTTGATTTTTACTTATGATAGATGGGAGTACCTTTTCAAGTCTGCACGCTATAGCTTTGGTAGCAATTTTATAGTCGGTGTTTAACAGGGAAATTGGACGCCAATTTTAAGGAGCGATTGGTCTTTGGCCTTTTTAGGCAGGAGCGTTATTATGCCTCGCCTTTGTGAAATGGACATTTTACCGTTTTGCACGGCGTAGTTAAAGCACTCGACTACGTCCAACTTTAAATCCTCCCAAAAGAAAAGGTAAAATTCTGCCGGAATTCCGTCGCACCCTGGCGTTTTATTTTTCCCGAATTTCTTAAGTGTGGATAGGCATTCTTCAACAGTGAGCCGACCTTCACACGAGTCGCGCTGCTCTTCCGAGAGCTTGTTTTTAATATGGATGCTCTTCAGAAAATTTGCTTGTTTGTCTGTCTCTTCTGGAATTCTTGCTGTATAAAGCTTTTCGTAATTTTTCTGTTCTTTTAAAATAATGCTAGGCTCCTAGTACGATCTGGTTGTTTATGTTCAGCTTCGTAATGTGCTTTCTGTTATAACTTCGTTTTTCTAAGATGTAAAAATATTTTGAATTTTTTTCTCCGTGTTCATACCATCTCACTTTACTGCGCAGAATTGTACCTCTAACTCTATTTTCAAGTATTTGATCAAGTTTACTTGAAAATGCTCTGGTACATCAGTTAACAAGAACAAACATGGATGGCATAAATGCCGCAAAGCAGACATATTCGTTTACTACTGATAAAACACTATTTTGTACATATCTGGGAGAGGAAAAGTGTGAAAATCGTGTAGGGCCAGACACTTTTTCTGACTGTTTTCAAAATTATGAGACGTGGGTACCCTGTGCTTTTTATTGAACGAATTTCCTACTTTCAATGCTTTTATTAAGAGTTTTTCTAGCAAAATAGCGTATTTAGGCTGTTATAAGGCAAAAGGTGCGATATCGAGTGTTTTTGATGTAACACAGGGGATTTTATTTGTTTTTCGCTATTCTCGACGCGGGTACCCTGTGGTTTTGAAGCCCAAATGTAAAATGCGCCGTAACTCCAAAACGCTTCCACTTCAAAAGTGCGAACAACTGGTTTTGGACTACCCTCGACTTAAGCTTCGGAATGATATATGTCAGCAAAAATCCCGGGGGGGGGGGGGGGGTCGACTCCTGGCCCACGGACTATGATGGGATAGTTTTCCTACAGCATGGAAACGAGGCTAAAACCGAAAATGCCTTTTTTTGTTGCATTTATGCCTTTAGTAGCTGTTTTACATGTAAACGCGAGCCCCAAAATGCGTGAATACACAGACAAATAAATGTTTTTCTTGTCATCGTGTGAAGAACAGTGCAGAGCGGCTGTGTCTCGTTTCATCCGCTAGTCATTATCGTCGCTATCCTCGGGCTGAGGCTAGGTGCTCTCCTTGTTTTTCTCCATGAAGTACAGTAAAATTCCGCGTATAAGAACCTAGAATTTTAGCCTAAAACAACTTCTTATTTGATATTTTGGAAAATACAAGGAATATGGGGTTCACAAACATAATTCTAGCCTAACGACTAGTCGCAGCGAGTTGATGTACATTTCGAACACGGGCCTATTTTTTACACTTTTCTCGATTTTTGAGATATTTGTGTTATCTATTTATCGATTTTCTTTCTTGCACATACAATTTATTTATACTATATACGTGTACTTGAGAGAAGGAAGTAAATAGTTGAATTTTGGTGAGAGAAAATGTAAACAAAATGTTGCGCGTATTCCTAAATTGGGGCGTCACGCTAGTAGCGACTAGTCTGACGGCTATTTTTATTTTCCCTGCAATCGGATGACCTAACTAAAACCAAATGGTTTCTATTTGAAGAACCTATATCTGATAATGGGATACTGAAGTAATTCGCTCTCGGAATTACTATTTCGCCGCCGATCTGCCTATTTATAATAAGCAAAATCTTTTTAAAAGGTTCTTTATCTGGTCAATTGTTTGACGCTGTGTAACTGTCCACAAATGTTCATATCGTTCTCGCTAAGATAGGCGCTATATTAGCCGAGATATACATTTTCAAACTTTTCTGAACGCTTTCTCCGAGGCAGAAAACCAAGCCAGATTTTATGTAGATGTTCAGGCAAGCCTGTGGCCGCGTAGCACTAAGTTCAACAGAGTGGAGATAAGGAATTAACCTTGTGTGAAAGCTAACGTGCTAAATGGTCCCATGTGTGCTTCTGAGCGTTAGCCCTAGTAAGCGGAGAAAGAGAAAAAATTATAACATAGACACGATATAACGCGCGCTCTGATTGGCTGATTTTCTATGCGAAAGAAATGGATATACCATAGAGATTTCCCATAGAAATTACGTCATCACTCGGAATCAAGCGAAACGGGAGGCAAGACTGAGCTCGCTAATGTCACAAAAGCTGTCAAAAACAACACCCTGGATCTAAAACAAGCTCTGAAAATTGAAAGCAAGTGAAAAGGAACCTGTTTCAGATGGATTTATGTAGTTTGGGAAATCCGATGACTGATAGATAGGTTTATTTTTGCAAAATGTGCTCCTTTTCGTGCGAGTTTTGAGGGCTCTGATTTGAGTGCTGTTTTTATTCAAGTACAAAAGAATTTCTACTTCAGCGGCTACAAAACTGTCATGTGAAAAATTCGTGAAAGGAACAACTTAGCAGGTAAGCAAATCAATTGATCCAAATTACTTTTATTTGGGATTAATGTTTTTTAACCCTGAAATCAGCCACTTCAAATTTAGTAGTTTGCAATTTCAATTAGGTTTCCTTCGCTGCTTTCGATTTTCTCTCGTATTATTTTCTCTTGCAATGCCATGATTGCCTAATAAAATATGAGAATCAGAAAAGACTATGTTTTCATTATATTTTCTACGAAATAGTCAAGTTTGATTTTGTCATTTAATTTGAAATGGGTTTCCTTGTAAAATTTCAGTGCTGAATGCAACGATGTTGTTGAATTGCTTCCAATTTAACTTAAGTAAGCTTACACACAAAGCGATGTAAGTATATTATTTCCCACCTCACAAAGCGGTGTGTTATTTTCCACTAGCTTTTGAAAAGTCCACTTACAGTGTAACTAAAACGGCTAAAAAGAGAGAAGAGATTTTTGAGCATGATTTAAGCTTAAATTTTCTTGTAAGTTAAGGGGGATTGTTGTTTGCGTGCGTTTTGTTTCCAACTTTATTTTGCGAAACTTCGTTGTTTATGACTATGTTATAAAAGCAATGGTCCATACTTAGCAGTGCGTATATCCAGTTCTGGAAGCACTTGGATAGTTGAGAGAGCACTCAGCTAGCTAGAGTCGCACTCGGCTAACGCCTCGTGCGGCTCTTACGCTACCTTCGTGCTCTCTCAACTATCCGCGTGCTTCCAGAACTGGATATACGCACGCTAAGCATGGACCATTCCTTAAATCTCTGACCCCGAGAGGGATTCGAACCCACGACCTTCAGAATTATACATCCGATGCTCTACCAGCTGAGCTATCCAGGTCAGACTGGGAGCAGGTCGGGGTAAATTAGATGTTATGTTCGCGGTAATGAAGTGAATATATGTAGATGTTCAGGCAAGCCTGTGGCCGCGTAGCACTAAGTTCAACAGAGTGGAGATAAGGAATTAACCTTCTGTGAAAGCTAACGTGCTAATGAAATGGTCCCATGTGTGCTTCTGAGCGTTAGCCCTAGTAAGCGGAGAAAGAGAAAAAAATCTCTGACCCCGAGAGGGATTCGAACCCACGACCTTCAGAATTGTACATCCGAAGCCAGATTTTACAACATGCTCATGTTTGTACAAATTGCCAAAGATCAAAAATGTCAATGAAGCCAAATCGATATCCGGTCCACTAATTTTATCATTATTTACAATGAACCCGAGCTCTGTACGTACTATCGTTTGGGATCAGGAATTTTATAAACTTTTTTGAACGCTTTGTCCGGAGTACTTTGAGCAAATTTGCATACCACAACATGTGACATAGTGTTTCAATATAATTCAAGAAAAAAGTTATTTGTTGCAATTGCTGACTCTAAACACTAAATGTCTATAATTTTTCATTGTGTAATGAAACTTCTTTATATAGAGAGCGTTTAGTGAAACTGTTGCTCGCGCTCATTCCCAGGCCCCCACGGCCATATTATATAACTCACAGGTAATAGGCCATTTGCACTAACTGGGTCACGTGACCCAAATCCCATACATTCTGAATAAAATCTTGAAAATATAGCTCACTGCCATTTGCTCCAGGTTAGAGATTTTAAGCTGAAACTTCGGTTTCTGACTAATATCAATTGGTTCTTTGTATTTCTGGAATTGATTTCAACAAAACATCTCTTTAAGAGGTAGTTGGGGTCACGTGTCTCAGTTAGTGCAAATGGCCTATTTCCCGAAAAAGTCGTGTATTCAAGTAAAACTTACTATCTATCAACAGAAGCTCATAAGTAGGAGCGTGCATCCCCTATTGGGTGGTTCTCACATGTGTTTTATAGCTTGGGCTATTTTAGATTTTCGCGCGAAAAATCAACCAATCAGAGAGAAGTAAACAAATTACGTCATACACGCAGCAGGCGCACGAAATACGAAATCTTCCTCTGACACGACCGACAAGAACGGCTTTTACTTTATCCCTTTTTTGCCAAAATGAAGCAAATAGTTTTACTAGTCTAGTGATTTAGAGCCAGGGTGCAAAAATAGCAAAGCACACGATGAAGTGCCAAGCTAGCAGGGCCCAGGCGTACATATCCACGAAGTGCTAATTGTTATGATTGTTAGCGAACAGCAAATGAATAGGCAAATAAAAAGACCAAAGCAGTACGCTACAAGAGGAACATTGACAACTTAATAAGCTAACTTCCGCCCTCAGACTGACTGGTTGTTAAGCAGATGCCATCCTCGACTGCCATGTATTTCACGGAAATCAAAGCAGTGCTCCGTTGGCACAATTTTAGAAAACGCTTGCTGTTTCCTCGATCGAGTTTCCTGTCGATTCGCAGAGTGCCATCATGCAGTGCCTACTTTTCGCACCGGTACCATTCATTTTGTTTTCAAATAGTTTATAGAATGTAAGCAATAAACTTCTGTCGTTTATAAAGTATACCTTTTAATAAACGCCTGATCAAACTCTTTTAAGTCGTGCTTCATTCAAGCAGTTCAAGTACAAGTTCAACGCTACTACATCCTTACCGACTCCAGTTCTCGCAAACAAAAAACAAACTTGACAAATTTCGTGCATCAAAAAAATAATTTCACACAAATGAAAACAAAAAGAAGAAACTAAAAACGTCCATATCGACTTAGGAATTGAAAAAGTTCATAGTCCCGGCTTACCGAGTTGTATAGTGTTCAGGTTTTTTCGGCGAACACGTTGTAAAGTTTTTGACAAACTTTCATTCTCGCCTTCCTGCTTGGATCGTTTGTATGTAGCGAACTTCATCTGTCAGTGTACCAAATTAGAAATCAAATCATCCACATAGTCCTGGTACTTCGTTGTAAATCCTTTATGCTTCCCTAATCCATCCGTAGCCGTAGATTTATCAGCTTAGTGCATAAATTTATAGTCCTTCATGAACTTTCAACTTTCGCTGTGCGAGAACCGTGAGAAGAAGCGGCGAGGCCGCGGTTCTTTTCTGCTTTCCCTTAGTCGTTTAGATTGTTTTCAAGTAATTTTTCTTGATGTCTGAAGCCATCTGTTATCTGTTTTAGTTTACTCAACTTGTACAGTCAGAAACCATGCAAAGAGATAACAATTTCACTCGGTTTTCCATCTCGAAAAGAGCTGCAAGTAAAAATAGATTTAGCCACTGGCTAAAAGCAGAGCTCTGACGCGTGACGTCACTATGTAAGGAAGAATTCTGATTGGCTTATTTTTCCCGCGCAACTGTTTCTAAAAATAGCTCAAGCTATAAAACACATGTGAGACCCACCCATTACGTGGGATGCACGCTCCTACTTATGAGCTTCTGCTATCAATTGTCTTACAATTCTTAATCATTATTAGCAAAAATGGCGATGATTCTGATTTTCGTTAAAAAAGTGCTATGTGACGGTTTTGCGCACCAGCTCACTGCGACTGGTCAACATGTTCTTAAAATCCCGGTTCTTATAGCGGAGCCCCATAGCTACATGCAGGAGAAAAAGGAACAAAACAAAAGTGTATATGCATCAAACGATTCTGTCATGGACTTCCGGTTTGTGCGTCCGTCCGTCCGTCCGTCTGTTCGTCCGGAGTGACGTCATCAAAAGTAGAAAAGACAATATCTCAAGAAGGCAACATCGCTAGGTGACCAAACTTGGGTAAAGTTATTTTGGAGGCAAGGGGGGTGCACTACCAAGGTCACGTGACATGACGTCATCGATGACGTCATCAAAATTAGAAAATTCAATATCTCGAGAAGGCAACATCGCTAGGTGACCAAACTTGGGTAAAGTTATTTTGGAGGCAAGGGGGGTGCACCACCAAGGTCACGTGACATGATGTCATCGATGACGTCATCAAAACTAGAAAAGTGAATATCTCGAGAAGGCAACATCGCTAGGTGACCAAACTTGGGTAAAGTTATTTTGGAGGCAAGGGGGGTGCACCACCAAGGTCACGTGACATGACGTCATCGATGACGTCATCAAGACTAGAAAAGTCAGTATCTCAAGAAGGCAACATCGCTAGGTGACCAAACTTGGGTTAAGTTATTTTGGAGGACAGGGGAGTGCACTACCAAGGTCACGTGGCATGACGTCATCGATGACGTCATCAAAACTAGAAAAGTCATTATCTCAAGAAGGCAACATCGCTAGGTGACCAAATTTGGGTAAACTTATTTTTGAGGCAAGGGGGGTGCACCACCAAGGTCACGTGACATGACGTCATCGATGACGTCATCAAAACTAGAAAAGTCAGTATCTCAAGAAGGCAACATCGCTAGGTGACCAAACTTGGGTTAAGTTATTTTGGAGGACAGGGGAGTGCACTACCAAGGTCACGTGACATGACGTCATCGATGACGTCATCAAAACTAGAAAAGTCATCTCAAGAAGGCAACATTGCTAGGTGACCAAATTTGGGTAAAGTTATTTTGGAGGCAAGGGGGGTGCACCACCAAGGTCACGTGACATGACGTCAGCGATGACGTCATCAAAACTAGAAAAGTCTATATCCGTGAGTCTGTGGGTATGGAGCTCTTTGAAATGCCAACAAAAAAATCTGAATTTGCAAGTATGCAATGGCAAGAGTGGATTAACAAGAGTTAGAATCTTTCGTACAGTATTTGTCCACATCACAGTCAGAAAAGTGTCTATTTTTAGATTTGAATTTCGCGCGCGAAAGTATTCGAATGCCCAGGTTCGAATGCTCGTATACCCAATACACAACAAATAGAGAATATCCTACCTTATCTTTGCGACTTTAAAGGTTTTTTCGATTGATCTGCGATTGATTTTAGGCTGGATCTCACAACTGTTTGCGTGGCGAGAAAGTGGGAACCCTGTGGATGACGAATTTTCGCGGCAATCCTAGTTCTAAAAATAGACACTTTTCTGACTGTGATTCGGGCGTACATAGTAAATATTCAAACTCTTGGTAATCCACTCTTGGCAATGGAGAACAAGAAGAATGCTTTCTGTAATAAGTGACGTCGCGATACGTCACATGATGAATCTTTTGCAGGACTTATAATTTTTTGCCCTAGCAACGGCCCAACAACGCACCCTATAAAAATATTTAACCGGGAGCTCCGCTTTTAGCCAGTGGCTAAATCTATATATTATGCGGGTTTTTACTGTACCAGAAGCGCATTCTCTCCTGCTATCGCCACCTCAACCGGAGATGATGCGTCCTTGTCAAACACTTTTGCTTGGCTTTGAAAGTACTTTGAAAGAACGGCGCGACTTTCCCGATGCCGAAAGGTCGAGATGTCGTGTCGCAGCCTGAAATTGCATGAAGAAAGTGTTGTGACATAGTTGCTGCCCAAGCTCGTGATTCGGTGAAGTAGCGCGCCTCCATCAAGAACATAATGGACGTCAGCAGAGGCGTCAGATGAAAGCTTAGTCTATAGATGATCATCTGATATTGGTGTAGAACACAACGCAAAGGCACAGAGTGCAACTTGCAAGGTGGAACTTGATCTCCGTGTGATTCATTTCGCACTCGCCGGCAGGCCAGACAGGTACATTTCATGTGACATTTTATTACAAGCCATTTTTAACCCGCTCTTTTCGTTGACGCCTTTATTATTTAAAATTTATCTGTACCGACCGTTTGACGGCCCCAAAGCACGAAATTTGTTGCAATTCTATCTTTTATCTAGATAATTATTTGCGGATGACCTCTGCGAAGGCGCGGAGCACTTGGGACATTAGTGCTAGTTCAATCCACCGCGGCTAATTGAACGAGTTCTTCACTTGAATTTCCAGGACCGCTTGATCATTGCACTAAAAAGTAACGCACCGAATCACGTGGCCACGGAAGTGCACTTACCAAGACCTGTGCTGGCTCTATTGCCAGTATGTTCAGAGAAAGTATGGCAATCTAGTGACCTTAGTGTTTGATGGCTACAACAAGATAGATTCAAAATCCACAACCTCCATAACTAACGGAGCTTATTTAAATTTGATAAGAAACACGATAAACAGGCGCGGATCCAGAAATTTTTTTTTTTTCTAGAAACATTTTTTCGGTAGCTGACACTCGGACTGAATAATGCGCGCTACAGCGCGTTTAAAGCAGCTTCATTTAGCTAGTTATATTCCTATGCTATCATATTTGAGATTATTTTCCGGTTCCCTGTGAAGCTAAGGCGGCTGTGCAGAGCTAAGTAATTATCTAATACAATAACGTCACCGTTCTTCCACTGAAACCCAACGGTGCTGTTCCACAAGCACGACCGGATGTGCTGCACCACTTCCGGTTCTATTTCACTTCCGTCCCCATAAGCGGAACCCTTATCAAATGCGAGAGGTAGTTTGCCTTCCGGTGGGTACATAGGCCCTTCCTCGTACGAGGACCTGTTGTTGTTATGGACCTGGTTGAACCAGCATTTCTCTCCCGTCTGGGGATGGTTGATGAATGCTGGTCGGGTGTAGCGATAGGTTACGCGGTTAGCTTTGTCCCACCAGTGTTCCCAGCCTTGTGCCTTGATGTAGCGGTCAACGTCCTAAGATGAAAGCAAAATGATGAGACCTTTCTGGAAATGCGCTCAAGAGCTTGATCTGGACTAAACCATTAAATCACGAATATTAAGGCGGCGCAATACCACTAGACCGATAAAGGTACTCCAAAGTACTCGGTTGTCCAACAACAGTTATAAAGACTGGAGTGATGGGACAACAGCAGTTAGAACTGGATTGATTGCGTAAGACCTCTGGCAAGGACGTTTCTGCAAGAGAAGCGCAGTTGTTTGCTTCTCGTGATGTAAACCTTCCCGTGTTACAACAAGGGTCAACCAGATTATCAAACGTGATAAAAACATAGCACTCACAATAGTTACTTTGAGCATGTTGCAAAAGAGGAGATGGAAAAAAATGTGATCTCAGTAATGTGTAAAGAACCCTCCCTCCCCCCCCCCCCCCCCTGTTACAATTACCTTTTTGTCTTTTGTGAGGAACGTTTGTTGCCAGGTGGTGTACCCTGGGAAAACGTTCTCATCAGGTAGCACGTGTGTATATTGTACGCCTTTCTTGTCTAACTTGTCAAGCACATCCGGGTCGATCTTAGCCATGACATCAGAACCTTTGCAAACAGGCGTCAATCCACCTTTGCCTTCCTCGGGAGCTTGTATGCAGCAAAATAGGAGCTGATGGCGAAAGATCAATTTGTCGATGAAACAGTTTGATGCTCTCAATTATTTGTTTGCATTTGCTATGTAAACTAGTGTCACTAAAGGGCCTAATCTGATCCATAGTGATTCGAACCAATGGTTAGAACAAAGTAGCTCTAATATTTTTCAGAATCGGGCTAAATTTGCCAGATTATTTACACTCGATCTGGGCCAACTGTATAGTGGCTTGGACGATTGCCCATAAAGGAAGCCAGTTTAAAGACAACCTTGTACTTGGTGCCTTACCAAGTTCAAGTTCAAGTTTATTTCTATTTACAAAATACAATAATCACTACCAGACCCGCAGGTAGCAAAGCTAATCTAGGCGGGCAGGAAATATATATATATTATAACTATTTGAGAAAAAAACAAACAAATGGAAGACACATAAAAAGAGAAAAAAGAGTTGAACAACAGGATTTAGTATTTCAAAAGAGAAAGTAGGAATTATGTAAAATCAAGCATCAGAATTTTTGCATATTGTTTATCAGTGTTGACATATCAATATAATTATTCTCCTCAGCAAAAATATATATTAATTGAAGATGAAGGGTTTTTCTAAATTTTTGTTTTGGGAGCGAACGAATGCTTAAACGAATGCTGTTCCACATCTTGGCACCAATTCTAGGTATCGACTTTAAAACATAATTTGTTCTTGGATATTTTATTTGAAAGTTGCCAGATGAGGCAAATCTAGTATTATGATTATGAGTTTTTGAAGAGTTTGTAAACAGACTGGAAATATTTACAGGCAATGCATCATTATCCACATCGTGCATAATTAAGGATATTGATTTAAAGTACAAGAAATTTAAAGGAAGAAGGTTTAAAGAATGAAAGAATGGAACAGCATGTGTCCTAAAAGGAGCAAAGAAAATCGAGCGCATTGCCCTTTTTTCTGTAAGACCAAAAGTTTATCCAAATGAGTTTGTGCTGCTTGTCCCCACACAGTGAGGCCATATAAAAGATAGGGTTGAATTAGAGAACGATAAATATTAAGAAGGGTATTAGTGGGAACAAAATGCCTTAGCCTAGAGATGATGCCAACTGCTTTACTAACTTTAGTAGAGATATAAGTAATGTGGTCTTGCCAAGTCAGTTTAGAAAAATATTTTTAGCAGGTAGTTTGAGATACTCTCGTTTATAGCAGCGCCAGTTAATGTGACTATGTAAGTTTGAAAAACAGGGGATGATTGACTATGACTCAATTGAACTCAAGTTTCACGGGGCATAAAATTACCCTCGGACATCTCGCCGTTTGATAACGGATAGAAAAAGTTTGTCAGCTGGGGAGTGGCGGTTTATCTTATTCATGGGACATGTAATTACCCTCGGGTATAGCGAAATTTGCTGATGGATGGACAAAGTTGGTGCTGAACTAGTTGGTTATACATAACTGCAACTACTACACTACCCCAGACCACTCGTTAATAGACCTATTCGACGAATTGCCAATTTCAGATCGTTCATCACTTTGAAACTCTATTTCTTTCTTTTAGCCATTTCTAACCCAGATCTCCCCGGCTCGTCGCCTCGCAGGGGAGGCTCTGATGACATCTATTTGAGGGCCTTCGCTGATTGGCTGAAATGGCGCGCACGCCTTATAGAAACGTGTCTGTTAAAATAACACTGGCATTCGTTTCCTATTCGTCTGTTCAACCGATGCCTTCGACTTGAACGCTCTAAAAGTAGTTGTGAGGCAGAAAACCACCATTTTCTTTTGAGCAGGCGTCGGTGGCTGTCACCAGAGCCTCCCCCGCGAGGTGACGAGCCGGGCAGCTCTGGGTACGAGAATGCGTTTTAGCTCATTTTCAATGTGAACATTAAAAATGAAGTCGGAAACTCTCCCGGGGACATCATGTAAGCATAACACGATCTGAAATGGGCAACTTGCGTACGAGGCCGAGATATCTGTTGGTGAGATGGATATACCCAGTTAGTCAGTCAGTGAAATAGAGGGGAGCCCTGGGTGGCGTATCATGACTGCCAATTATAATGAAAATGCCTTTAGACATCTTTTCATTTGTCAGGTGTTTGTTGGTGGATGGACACAGTCCGACAGGTGGCCACATACTTACACCACCCCTCCCTTTTATCAACTGACAAACTGTGTCAGATGTCCATCCGTCACCAAATGACAAGGTGTCTGAAGGCATTTTCATTGTACTTCAAATGTACTTCTAGTCATGACAAGTAGTCATATTCTTATACTTACACCACCCTCCCTCTGCACCTTATCACATGGCACTTTGTCCATCCGTCACCAATGACACGGTGTCTGAGCCACCTCCATTTCTCTGAAGCGTGGTCTCTGCAGCGACACGGTGGAATGGCCCTAGCCCCTCAGAACATGAGTACGAAAATTACCTTGCTGGGGAAAGTATTTGAATAGCACATCTCATTGTGTGGCTCGATGCTGTACTCCGGGGGCTCATTGCTGGCTGGATAAATAAAGTGGTCCTCGTCTAATGCGTTGCGAAACCCCGTACCTCCATGTACCGCATAGGGGGATATCCCAGATTGGCAGTAAATGCACTAAAATCGCTAATTTCAGTGATCGGAAGCCCACGAAACAGAACTGCGCCATATTTGATAAGCTTCTCATCAAGAACGCTCCGGCACACTCGGGCCCACTCCGACGCCTTCAACTGGTCAGTGGTATCTACCATCAATGCATGCGGGAAGTCCCCTGTTGGTTTTGCAAGAACATTCGGAAATCCTTCTCTTCTAGATCCAGGTAGAAACTTCCGTCCAGCTATGGTATAGTTCGCTTTCGGAGCAATTTCCTCTGGTGCGAGCCGTCGAAAGTACAAGGCACGTCTGTCAAGTGACTGGACAGATTGGTTTCGAATCAAATGGCGAAATAGATTTACTCGTGGCGTCAGTGACTTCAGGGCACATTTACGGAACTTGCTGTTCATTTCTGCTGAAATGGACAAGTAAGATTTCATTAAATATAGGACTTTCCATTTCAAAAAAGGATGTATAAACAAAAACCCAGTGTGAAACTCAGCAGACGTCAGTACACGCAGGGATTAAAGGGTCGATAAGCTGGCTACTATGCCAGGTTCAAGAAACCTCGCGTTTAAAAATGTAGTTTTCTAAAATGTCCTTATATGGCTTTATGTGGAAGTTTCTGCTAAGCCGGGGAACCCGAGGACTCTCTTCGCTCGCACGAATTAGTGCTTGAAACTTGCTTTATTGATTTATCGTCAATTGAAAGGCTAGGAGATTTATCAAAAGTAATTAACCTTTGTCTTGATCCGATTAACATAAATTCGGTTTTGCTTGCATTTAACTTTAATAGTCCTCTTCAGCTTCAAATATGTCTCTCTGGTCACGTGACCTGAAATGGGTAAACAAACCGGAACGTGGCAGAGACTTTGTATGGCGCGGGTAGAAGAATGCACGAGATTGTATCGTTTTTTGACCTTTCGTTTTATATATTATTTCATCATGGTCAATTATTGTGCAGCATATGGGTGTAATAACAACTCAACGGATCCGGATCTCTCTTTTCATGGATTTCCAAGCGACAAACACTTGAGAAAGGTACGATAATGCGCGTGCTACGCCGTGCTCAGAACTATCAGAACGTGTTAAGCATTCTCCAGTAAATTACTTGACCTTCCTTGTATTTTTTTTTTACTGCCCTGTGCAGTTATTCATTCTAAATAAAACATGACAGGTCCCTAAAAAGATCTGAAATGCAAAACTTCGTGCTGAGACTGTGAAATTAGAGCGTATTCCAGTCACGTATCGTGCAAAAATGTTGCAATGTTAAAGTAACACAAATGTTACAATATTCAGCTTGAACGCCTGACCAATCCTACTGCTTTCTATTCTATTTTCTGTTTGATCCAGATTTGGACTACAAAGATAAAGAGAGATGATAGGAAGGACTTCAAGATCTCAGAATATACCAAAGTTTGTTCAGACCATTTTGATGAGGACGATTTTGTGAACCCCGGTAGCTCGATTCGAAGGCTCAAACCAGGCGCTATCCCGGGAGACAAAAAGGGTAAAAAGATAAGAACAGTTCCTGAGAAACTTAAGCACGTTAGGGAGGAAATCGAAATGGCTAAAGATGAAGAAACTGAAACGGCCTCTGAAGGGGAAGGAGTATTTGACACGACAGATCGCCAAGGTTTTGTCTCAAGGGCGTGTCATGCAAACCTGCCGATGCCGTGCAATCACAGGTTTTCGCTTCCCATCCTTCGAGAGCTATGCAACACAAAGAATAAAGAACAAAAATATGTTCGGCATTACACTGGTTTTGAAAGCCTAGAAAAGCTTGAGTGTGTCCTGGATTTTGTGTTACCTGATAGAGACCGTAAAAATATTGTCTACTGGAGTACAGGAATAGGGCAGAGAAAACGAGTCAAAACGTCACTATTGTACGACTCGGACTCGCACACTGAAGGCTCAGATTCGGAAAGTGAACCAGACTTACCAGCAACTAGAAAGCATGTACTTAGTGTCGAGGACGAGTTTTTGCTTGTGATGATGAAACTGAGGCTAGGGCTAACAAATCTAGATTTAGCAATACGATTTTATATATCAGAAGGAACTGTTGCAAACATTATTATTACATGGCTTAATTTTTTGTTTGCAAGGCTAGGATCGTTGAAGATTTGGCCCCACAGAACAACAATACTAGAAAATATGCCAGACAAGTTTAAGGCTGATTACCCAAATACTCTCATTATCATAAACGGCACTGAACTTCGAATCCAGTGCCCATCATCTCTCGTTACACAGACCCAAAGTTATTCAAATTACAAGTCTACAAACACTCTTAAAGGACTTGTTGGTGTTGATGCCAAAGGTGGTTTCATGTTTATTTCCCAGTTATACACAGGATCAATATCAGATAAGGAAATAACTAACAGGAGTGGGTTTCTCAAGTTGTTGGAAAGCAAGAAAGCTCATCATGAAGTTGAAGATGGAGACAATGTTATGGCTGACAAAGGTTTTGATATCCAGAAGGATTTAGACAAGATAGGGCTACAACTTAATATACCGCCATTTTTAAGGGAAAAGCCACAGTTTAATGAGAATGAAGTAATCCAAACTCAGACTATTGCAAAACACCGTATACATGTCGAACGGGCAATAGGGAAAGTTAGACGTTTCCTAATTTTCAATAGCAGACTGCCTATTAGTTCCATGGGAACCATAAATCAGCTTTGGACAGTGTGTTGTCTACTTTCAAATTTTATGGATCCAATTTTGGCAGAAGAGACTGAAAATACAGCTGTACTGTTGTAAATTACACAGTAGAGTAGTGTTCAGTGTTATTTGCTCCAATTGAATTAACACAAACTTGATAAACAGATATGTTAAAAATGCATGGACAAAAATCTGTAATCCCCTGTTGAGGACCCCAGGTTCAGCTACCCACCCTGGAGATTTTAATTGTCCCCACCCATCCTGGAATTCCAGTGAATATCCTCATGACCACCCTGGAAATTATGTTTACCTACCCTCCTGGAAATCCATATTTTTGGGATACCCACCCTGGGATACCCACCAAGGTGCCATCCCAAAAAAAAACATTCATTGATTGACATGTCAGTGTTGTGTTGAAATATGTATATTCTTGTTCCATGGCCAAGATTTGCCCTCCATTCTTTCTTCACATTTGCTGCTGTGTAATTCCAGAAAATATCCATATCCCTCTCCCCTTACATAGATAATCTGGAAGTATTCCCCCTCCTCTTCAAACCCCCCCCCCCCCCCCTCCTAACAGAATGGGAAATAAGAGGAATATTTCTTCACATAGCCCCTCTAGTATTTCTAGTAGGTTCTGGTGTTTTTGAAAGGTATGAATATAAGTTATAAACTGTGGTCATCCCACCAAACAATTCTCATTAATACCTGAGAAAAAAAAAACAGTTTCACAGAAATTCATTTTAGCAGGAAACATATTTTGCTAATGTCAGTCTTATATTGATCCCTATATTTTTTTAAAAATGCAATTAGTTTCTCAGGTCCCAATTTTTTGGTGGGACTGTCATGCACTGCTGGGAACATTCAAATAAAACCAAAGTTCTGTAAAGGCATTAGTTCTGAAACTTTAAGTAACAATATTTTTGACCATTAGCATTATTGCTGGAGTCTCTAGAACAACCTGTCTTAAAAACAATAAAGGGTTGGATATCATAAAATAAGAATGGATTGAAATTGAACTTTTAGTACACTGGATAGTTTACCATAAAAAAGAAAAGCTTTCGGTTAGACCTCTAACCCTGAGGTCTAACCTCTATAACCCAAGTTTGTCCAGCCTGAGCCTCTGGACCATTTGGAACTATACAAAAATTGACTACTCAGGAGCCTGCAACATTATCACAGTATAAAATCCTCAGTTACATTAATGTACTTGTATTTAAATTTAGATGCATGCTGGGAAGTTAATTAAAAAAACGAAAACCGGTTTTTCTTTAACCATATTTCTTGACCAAGTAGGGTAGGGCACTAGTGAAAAAAGATGATAGTTTTGGTAGTAAAGTGTCATTCCAGTAAATGGAATCAAAATAAATTCTTTCAACTGATAGGTAACGAGAGCCTGTTAAATACACAACAAAGTCGCACCAGTCTAGACCACTTAGAGCAAGTTGTCCCTGTACTTGGGCATAATAACCAGACTTGCCATCTTTTTTAAGTCGTGGGACTCCATCAACCATGGTGCATTGAGAATTTGGATGTTGGCATGCTTCCTCAATGCTCATATTCCTGAAAGTGTAGGGCATTTTATCTCGAGTAAACCAAAAGGGCTTTGGCTCGTAGGATCATACACTTTGCCATCAGGCGTTGCACCAAGGTAAGGACAGCTGGGATTGACTACAAGTCCACAGTCGAAAACAGTAACATTCTTATGAATTTTTTTCTGCATTTTTTTAGAATACTTATCCCTTGCACCTGCCTCATGGCTTTTTCCATGACTCACAGATGGAACCTTGGACAAATCTTTGGAGTCAAAAATTGACTTCAGAAAGGCATCAGATGGCTGCTGCTTTCTGAAAATCACCTTTCCGAAGTTTGATGCTGTCAAGCGCATCTTTCTTTCTTCTACCCATCTTGGGTCCCTTGACTGACAGACAGTGTTTCTTTCTAATTCCCAAGAAAACTCTTTATTCACCTTGATTTTTGTTAGAATTACATTATCCTTATTGACTTGGTGTAGGTTGAATGGAGCACAAGAGGCTACAATGGGGATTTTGGGAAACACTGGGTGGTCTGTCCTGTGTTGGCTGGAATCAAGGATGCTGTTTTGTGGCATGTAAATAATAACTTTGGTGGTCTTCACAGATGTTTCATTTAGCTGGTGCCCTAGTGTTGAACCTAGAGGCATATCTCCCAGTGCAGTAGAAATTGTTTCTGAGTATTCTTGGTCTTTTAGAAGATAAGAAAAAGGAGCCTGCCTATCCTCACATTCAAGAGTTTTAGCCATTTTTAAAACACTAGCATTGTCCCATTTATTCAGGGGGCCAGCTCTTGGGTCATATAATTTACATTTGACAGGATCCATTTTTCTGTTCCCATCTCTGTCAGTGGCTGATTTTACAAATGTACACTTCATTATTGGGTCCGGTTCAATTGAACTACCACGGGGTTTATGCCAAGCTTGGGGCATACTTGTACAGGTCAAGTCTGTCGGGATTTCTTTAAGTCCAAGCATACACCAGTGATTAAGTTGGTATAACATGGCGAATACATGGTTGCAGTGTCCACCAGAACTGAAACAAAGATTAAGTTAGTTAACTTACATTTCATTCTTTGGCTACGATAAAATTCGAAAAGCTTCGTTGGTCTTCGTTCCCTTGACTTTGAGTGACTAGAATTTAACATTACCTATTTTCTGGAAGAGAATACAAAAACCTACCCCGCTTTGCAAGAACAACTGGCCTTGACAACGGTAGAAATGTTGTCTGTTCCCTTCTTAAAGTTCACTTCAACAAAGTGTGCTGCTTCGTTTTTTCGCTGACTTCGATGACACCGCCCTTTGACAAGCACGCATTCCTCGCTCTCGGTTCTTGTGTAACAAAGTGGGATCTTGTTCAATTTCTTGCTTTATTGTAAAATCGCTGTGTTTGGGGACTTGGTACAGCTTGGCAGTATCGAGAGGTAAACAGGTCAGACAAATGCGGCCCAGGACGGCTAGCAAGCTTCTCCTAGAAGGCACGGGTATTCGAGTAGGAGTTCCTTAACACTCTGCCGAGTATCCTTGCTAGAATCGACCCACTAGAACGCCCTCAGTCACAATTCTCTGTCCTGTTCGCTTCGTTACTTGGGTTAATCTGATGTGTTGTACAGTAAAATTCGTGTTGTATTTATGCGTCAGGACCAGTCAGCAATGCATGGGGTAAGAGAAATGCAAGATAGCTTTTAAGTGGAAACGGTCCAAGTTGTTACTGTTCAGCCAATCAACCCAAATTGTTATGACTGGAATTGATGCCTGTTCTGACGCATTCAGGAAATTACAGAAGTTGATGTGAACTTACTTAGCTTGCAAAATTAACTGCGCATGACCTAGAAATTGCATGACTTTAAATTAAGCCAGTGCGCATGTTACAAAAGAGTGTGCGACAGTAACGTTTTCACCAGCTATGGAATTGAGTACCGAAAAGGTTATCAAAAACTTGGAGGTATAATTTGTGAAAAGCTTCCAACCAATAAAACTAATTTTCATCAAACACTAGTGTCTCAGGAGCGTAAAGAAGTGGTCGTTATCAGCAGTGTGGCCAAAACTGCTGACTCTTCCAAATGTGCTATACATAAGGTTAACCAAGTGGTGGGTCTTGGACAAACAATCTCAAGGTCAATTCTCATGAAATTTCATCCAACGATTCAGTTATGTTGACTAAATGTCGAGTACTCAATTCCACGCATTTACAAATGGTCGAATATAGCTATAATAGTGAATTATTACTAAAGTCTATTTTTAAGTAAATGTGTTCCGTAACATACCCCCCTCCTTAAATTAACGTATCTCCCGATACGTCAGCATATAATTGACCGTATTCATTAATAAGACAAATCCGTGAAATCTTTGTTGTGGTTTTACGCAAATCTCTGAAATGTTTGGCAATTGTGGCCGGTCCGGCCAGTTCTTTTCCGTGCTTTCAACCTCTCCAGTTGTCGAGTCAGATGTCCAATCTTGGTTTCAGCTCTGTGAATCCTGTTCCATGCATATTCCAAATTTGCGTCACTTTGCCTGGATAACTCTTCAGAAATTCTCTGGCTTTCATCGAGTTTCTCTGCGAGTTCTGTATTCCAACGGACGGCGTTTTCTAACTCATTTTGAAACTCTTCTGTCGTTTCGTCAAATTTTCGCTTTATAGTTGATATTGTGACAACGCTTTCTAAAAGTTCCTGCTGAAGACTGTTATTTAGCTCAACTACAATGCTTCTCGATAAGATAATCCACCTCGTCAATATCCTCGCATCTTTTGTTGACTCCTCCCAGGCAAGTATTCAGCTTCTTGGCTCTCACAAAGCTTTTCATTCGCTCTGCATTGCGTCTTTGAACCGATGGCGATCTGGTTTTCTTCGATGTTTTCGGCAAAGCAGTACTTTCTTCGGGAAATATGACATCGGTATATCGTATAATTTTCATTGTGGCATACCAAAGTCACAGTTCTCTTCCAGTTAACAATCGTTCTTAGTATCTGTTTGATCTGTTGATTGTGGGTTCTTTAAAACACGGGTCTCCTACCACTGTAACAATGATGGACTTTGCAGATGATAAAAACCACGGATCTCCACCAAATGTAACAAGTCCAAAGCCTCGACGTTCTCCACCAAATGTAACAAGTCCAAAGCCTCGGCGTTCTCCACCAAATGTAACAAAGCCAAAGCCTCGGCGTTCTCCACCAAATGTAACAAAGCGGGATCTTGTTCAATTTCTTGCTTTATTGTAAAATCGCTGTGTTTGGGGACTTGGTACAGCTTGGCAGTATCGAGAGGTAAACAGGTCAGACAAATGCGGCCCAGGACGGCTAGCAAGCTTCTCCTAGAAGGCACGGGTATTCGAGTAGGAGTTCCTTAACACTCTGCCGAGTATCCTTGCTAGAATCGACCCACTAGAACGCCCTCAGTCACAATTCTCTGTCCTGTTCGCTTCGTTACTTGGGTTAATCTGATGTGTTGTACAGTAAAATTCGTGTTGTATTTATGCGTCAGGACCAGTCAGCAATGCATGGGGTAAGAGAAATGCAAGATAGCTTTTAAGTGGAAACGGTCCAAGTTGTTACTGTTCAGCCAATCAACCCAAATTGTTATGACTGGAATTGATGCCTGTTCTGACGCATTCAGGAAATTACAGAAGTTGATGTGAACTTACTTAGCTTGCAAAATTAACTGCGCATGACCTAGAAATTGCATGACTTTAAATTAAGCCAGTGCGCATGTTACAAAAGAGTGTGCGACAGTAACGTTTTCACCAGCTATGGAATTGAGTACCGAAAAGGTTATCAAAAACTTGGAGGTATAATTTGTGAAAAGCTTCCAACCAATAAAACTAATTTTCATCAAACACTAGTGTCTCAGGAGCGTAAAGAAGTGGTCGTTATCAGCAGTGTGGCCAAAACTGCTGACTCTTCCAAATGTGCTATACATAAGGTTAACCAAGTGGTGGGTCTTGGACAAACAATCTCAAGGTCAATTCTCATGAAATTTCATCCAACGATTCAGTTATGTTGACTAAATGTCGAGTACTCAATTCCACGCATTTACAAATGGTCGAATATAGCTATAATAGTGAATTATTACTAAAGTCTATTTTTAAGTAAATGTGTTCCGTAACACTTGTAAAAACATTGTGAATATAGCTCTCCACAAAGAATTTGTAGCCCTTGGCTCCGATTTCCTTTCTTCCACAACCTGTCAGGTGTTTTGAAATGGCTATCGACGTTACATTTCCTAGATTTTCTAGCCTTTTTGATTCGGGTGCGTTGGTCATAGAGGCGCTGGCCGCCATGTTGGAATGTTTGTTTACCCATTTCAGGTCACGTGACTGTGTAGCTAAGGAGGTCTATTTGTTCGCAATAAGCCATTCATTTACCTTAACAAGTTCGCGATTTAAGACATCGTTAATCGTGTCTACAGAGTTACTAGCAAAGGTTAAGTGAGTATCATCTGCATACATTCGTGGCTTAGAGATTGAGAGACAATTTGGGAGATCATTTATATAGATTTAAAAAAGTAGTTTAAAAAAATTGTCCCTTGAGGAATCTCACATGTCAGTGATTGGCTGTCAGACAGCGAACCATTTAGGAAACATTTTTGTTACGATTATCCAAATAAGAACGAAACCAAGACTGTGAAATTCCTTGAACACCATATTCATGTAACTTAGATAAAAGAATATGGTGGTCGACAGTGTCAAACGCTTTTTTTAGATTCAAGAAAACTACTGCGCTGACACTGCCTTTGTCGATATTGCAAGCCCAGTCATTGGTTGCTTCAAGCAAGGCGGTAACAGTAGAATGAAGGGAACGGAAACCAGTCAACGCTAATATGGTGTCAATGAAAGAAAATTGGGAAAATTCGCGAGGGTGGAACTCTAAAAAGTTGAACTGATGCACCGAGAAGAGTAGAGGTTGTCTTATTTGCGAGCCTCTTAGCGAGCCTTTGAAAAACACATTAAAAACTAGAAAAAGACTAGAAAACATGTAACACGGTGGCCATTTTCAAGATAGCAAGGATTAATATTCCACTATTCGGCAATATAGGTCTAACGAAGGAATGCAAAAAGCAAATTTATCTCAATTCCTTCATAATTAACAATACCATGGCTCATAAATTGGTTATCACGAAGCTTTAGCCAGCAACTTCACTTACTCGGCTTATCCAGCATTGTAGGCAGTATAGAGATTGACTGATTTTTCTGATTTTTTTCTCGTTCCTCCCCATTCCATTCGCAACTCCCGTCCAACCCACAAATAGCGATTTTAGCTTCAATCCGTCTTTCAAACAGACGCCCGTTTTCAAAGGCAAAGTTACTATATTTTTATGAAAGTATATAAAAATATAACTTTTCTCTAATGCAATTAGCAAAATTTCACATAGTTGCTACCTAACAGAGATCTTACCTAACAAATAACCGTAACCAAAGCTCATTCCACAGTTGCGAGCCTCTATGCGAGCCTCGAGGCTATTTATTGGCGAGCCTTTGAAAAACGTAATAAAAACTTCAAAAATCATATGTCGAGTAGGTAGTATGGTCAACCTTCTTACCAACTTGTCTTATTGGGTCAGAATTATTTAATTTAATTATAAAAAGTAGCAGGAAATACATAAATGGGCTCGAGGCTCGCGCCAAAAGGCTCGGGGCTCGGTGGCTCGCAAAATAGCAAACCCCACCGAGAAGGGAACTCAATAAAAAATTTGGGTTTTGTATATTCATATGATCCTATTGTATAAAATTATTTTTCAGACCTGTCGAACGCGTTCACACTTTTTCTTTGCCGAGGCAGCGAAACGACATTTTCAGATGCTCGTAAGGAATTATAATTTTAACCCTAAGTTTTTTAGTGATGGCGCACTAGTAAATTATTTGCAGTTTATTTCCTTGTGCTTCTACCGGACAATCTGATCCTCCGATATGATAATACTGATGGGTATGTGGTGCAAATGCACTACAGCTTGGGACGAGAAACGTACCCATAGCAACGCACGAACCTCTAAATATGCCCTCACAGGTGTTATGGAATTTTTAATGAGGAAGTTTAGTTGGTGCATGCGCAGATCCGACCTTTGAAGAACAAAGAACTCATTACGTATGCAGAAATCACAGCAGAGATGGAGCAGACACAAATTTAAGATTATGTCGGTCTGATTTTGGCCGCATTTTTCCTCATCTAGTGGGAAGTTCAGCTTCATATCCCGCAACCATTATAGTCGAGTATTCAACTTCCCTGTGCGAAAGTAATTACAGCGATCAGCATTGTTTTTGCTTTAGTATTTACGACATCGCGTTCGAATACCTGTTCTGACGAGGTTAGTTTGCAGAATTGCGAAATTATTCGACATATTTTTAGATATACTTGGCCATATCTTTGTTCTCGACATTTTCCCGAAAATATTATTGCCCGCCGCAGTTAGTACATGCCTTTAGCGGCTTTAAAATCAGGTGAGTGTCATTGGCCGCTAGCTAGATCGCGAGAATTACGTGCTTTCAGTTGAACATTGTTTCGAAAATCGAATGCAATTTTCACATAAATCCGTACGTGGCAAGTATGAAATGATTTAGAAAATTAATTCGAGGACACAGGTTTTGCTTACAATATCTCGAAAACTGGCAATGAAATGCTGAAACCTTTTTGCCAGGATTGGGAGGTAATGCTAATCGGGTTTTGTGGGAACAGTTTAAAAACTGGAAAAATATTGGGGGTTGAAAGAAGCATGAAGTTGACTTTCATTTTGTTTGGTTTATGAATGTGAGCTGCTGCAGCAGCCATCTGTAAACTTGAGCTATCCCTTGATTATGCTGTTCTAGTGTACAGCTGTTTTGACATTGGTTTTCATGGTTTTTGATCTATCTGCAGTGCAACCAAAATCAGTGGCGGATATTGCAACTGGTAGCAAATGTTACAATCAGATTTTAAGGAGATCTTATGTTTGTCAGTTATTGTCATAAATCACTACTGCACAACAGTCAGAATTTACCCTAGATCCGCCCCTGAGTGCGTCCGCACCTCCCTTTTGTAGCAAGAAAGGAAAGGAAGAAAAACTAATGTAACAAAATAAAGCTCAAACGACGATTTACCGCGTTATATGTTATCGATATCGGAAGCAATAGATTTATTTATATATCACTAATCCGCAAAGCGTTAGCATCTGTAGCGGATGTGTAAGAAGTTAAAGCAAAGATAAACAAAATTATTTATATATCATAGAATTTCTTGCTTGGAAATTGACCAAGCTGTGTAAAACCCCCTCTTAAAAAAACCTGGATCTGCCACTGAAAATACCTAGAGTCAGTTATTCTGTAAGTAGAGTAATAACCGACGACCGGTTAGCGCAGTGGTAGAGCGCCGGGCTTATGTGCGGGAGGTTGGGAGTTCAAACCCCGGCCGGGCCAACACTCAGGGTCTTTTCTATAATTGAGGAGAAGGTACTGCCTTTGCTCTAATATCTGCAAATAGTTAGACCTTCGCGTCTTCTCGGATAAGGACGTTAAACCGTAGGTCCCGTCTCTCACATGCACTACTCTAACCTGAACCAGAGGGACGTTAAAGAACCACGGGGACGTCGGAAGTTGCCCATCCTCAGTGCAGGGCTTACAACTAACTAACCCATCACACTGACCAAGGGAACCTCGTAATTGGAGCCTCGCTCTGTGAGGATTTCCCGGCCCTCGGGCACATCTAATAAACCAATAAACCAAACCAATAAACCAATATCAGCGTTAAGGTACCTTGCTGTCATTATGTGATCACCTTGTACTCAATGTTCCATGTCAAAAAGCTTGTCTGTGGCACAGCCAGCATTTTGGAAAGGGGGTCACAACTACTGAAAATGTTTTACTGCACTGACCATTTTCCTTGTAATATTTTTGAGAACACTAACAGCGGTGGATCTGGATCTAAAATGGATGCAATGTCCTAATAAAATCGAAGGCAAATGGAGAGAAAAGACAAAACAGTAGTGCTTGGCAGTGCTCACAAAACATTACATACTGGTTTTGACCGAAATCTGGATAAAATAATTATGCGGCTGACAAGATGATAGCAAATGAAACAATAGTGGAGAATTAAAAAAAAAAAAAATTCAACTGGGCACATAATTATTTTGACAAGATCTGAGTCTGGGATGTTTGGCTTGAGCACGCAGACACCTCTTTTGTTGAGTGCAAAGTTGTATTGGTTTTAGTTTGCTAACAGGGTCATAGCATTATGGGGCCAGTTGGCCTAGTGCTGCCTGTGGTGGGGGTACATATATTTTCTGGAATTGCCCATTGTGGATATCATTTACGATAAATGTTTTGCCATCATGATCTGTCCTTTCTAAAAATTTGAAGAAAAAAATTATTACTTATTTATTGTTGATAGACGCAAGGAGTGGTTACCCAGTCTCCCCAGCCAGGGGCTCATGTTCAAAGCGCTCGACATGAGAATATATTAGGAATCCTAACTGTCAGAGAGGCAAAACCAGTTTGCTGTCTAAAGCAAGACTGAGAGGTTGATCCCGGCATAATGCAATTTACAACATCGAGAAAGAAATTCTGCCATGCTGCCTCCCACAACACTGAAAGCCTTTGTAGCTGGGATTGATCATCTTTTGTATTGGCATTTGGAATTCCCCTCCACTTTCCTGCACTTTCTCTCAGGGTTTGCCTTTTTTTTAAACATCATTTTATCATCATTCTTGTACCCAGAGCTCCCCGCCTTGTATCCTCGCAGGGAGGCTCTGTTGACATCCATTTGAGGGCCTTCGCTGATTGGCTGGCTTTGAACGTTGGTGCGTGTGCAGAGAGATATTTCTCTCAATGGCTCTATTAAATGTTGCACATGCGTCAATGGCTGAGAGAATGGGTGAGAGAATGATGTATTATAAATAATAAAATTAATATTTAACTTTGTTTCACAGTAGTAATTTCAACAAAGTTGGTTTCCAAGTTGACCTTTATCCAATGCTTCACATGATAACACTGTTTGAGCTTAGTAAGATTTTGGTTAGCTAGAGAAAACCAAAGGCTAGGTACTAGCTACATCATAGAGAAGACCCCCTTGCTGCTATTACCAAAAACTTTTATGACATGGCCAGAAAATTAAATAATCTCTTCAAATGGTGAAAGCTATTAAATAAATAAATAAAATAAACAAATTGTTACAGAACTGTCACATTGTGTACACATAAGAATGACTTATCAGACAATCTAGGCATTCATGTTGTCCACTGAAATTAGAATTTCAGTCCAACTAAAAGGTGTGACTGTACAGGGGAGGATCCAGGATATTTTCAGACGGGTTCCAGCACTAAGTTGGACTGGTTATAATCCATACTGAGTTCAAACATTTTTAATAACAGCCCCTCCATGAGAAAATAAGGTAAAAAGCAGACAAAACAGGAGCCGAGAGGAGAAAAGAAACACAAATTTTTTAGACATGTATAACATTGAGAACAAGGTGATCAAAAATAATGACAGGCACCTTGAGGTAATAATAATAACTAGTAAGTACCCGTGAAAAATTCACGAATTAAATTTTCCTTGAATGACGAAAATTATCGGATTGTCTGCCGTTGTGGAATGAACAGTTATACCGCTACGTTTAGAGAGATGTGCTCAAACAATTTGTAACTACGCCTGTTTACTTTAAAGTATTTTAATACTTTAGTACTTTAAAAAGTATTTGTTATCAGTTTATAGATAGGTGGCATACCGGTGTGAAATATTTGCACCGTAGCATACGATAGGAAAGGCGTTTTAAATTAGATCTTTGAAAACAATGTTCCTTGTGAATGGAAATGAGGCAAATGCCACACAATAACCCCCTAAATATTTCCTAACAAAGGTGTTGAGGCATTGGTTTCACTGTGGTTTTGGCGCGTGTGTCGATCGATATGGTCATTTTCGGTCAAGAAAGAAAAAGGCTGAGCTGTACCACTCGAACTTCAACAACTATTGGTTTTAGCGGAGCTCCAGCGCGGGCCGAAGGCCCGCGCAAGCGGAGCACCATACCTAAGGGAAAAACGTATACCATCGAGTTGATTTTTGAACGTCACGGGCATTTTGGATCATTTTGATGACGTCATTGATGGCGTGAGGGAACGTGACTTTGGCGTAGAGTTCCTCTGATGGTCTTTGAAAGTTTGTCCAAGTTTGGCTTCTAGAGAAGCTTCCCTTCTGGAGATATGATTTTTTCTTTATTTTTCTGGTATTAAACCTATAGTGTCCGCCGTCCGTCCGTCCGCCGTCCGCCGTCCGTGTACACATGGGAACCCTGTGGTATGCAAAGAAAAAATTATATCTCCTCAAGAGAACATGCTAAGACAGCCATACTTGGGATATTTTGTCTATGCCACAAGGGGGGTGCTGTAGCACGGTCACGTGATGTGACGTCATCGATGACGTCATCTATGCTTGAAAAATGAATATCTCGTGAAGAGAAGACTCTAAAACAACCAAACTTGGGTAGTGTGGTCTAGGTCACCAGATGAGCGAAATGAAGTGATCACGTGATGTGACGTCATAGATGACGTCATCTATGCTTGAAAAATGAATATCTCGTGAAGAGAAGACTCTAAAACAACCAAACTTGGGTAGTGTGGTCTTGGTCACCAGATGAGCGAAATGAAGTGGTCACGTGATGTGACGTCATCGATGACGTCATCTATGCTTGAAAAATGAATATCTCGTGAAGAGAAGACTCTAAAACAACCAAACTTGGGTAGTGTGGTCTAGGTCACCAGATGAGCGAAATGAAGTGGTCACGTGATGTGACGTCATCGATGACATCATCTATGCTTGAAAAATGAATATCTCGTCAAGAGAAGACTCTTGAACAACCAAACTTGGGTAGTGTGGTCTAGGTCACCAGATGAGCAAAATGAAGTGGTCACGTGATGTGACGTCGTCGATGACGTCATCTATGCTTGAAAAAATAATATCTCGTGAAGGGAAAACTCTAAAAGAACCAAACTTGGGTAGTGTGGTCTAGGCCACCATCTGATCGAAATGAAGTGGTCACGTGATATGACGTCATCGATGACGTCATCTATGCTTGAAAAATTAATATCTCGTGAAGAGAAGACTCTAAAACAACCAAACTTGGGCAGTGTGGTCTTGGTCACCAGATGAGCGAAATGAAGTGGTCACGTGATGTGACGTCATCGATGACGTCATCTATGCTTGAAAAATGAATATCTCGTCAAGAGAAGACTCTAGAACAACCAAACTTGGGTAGTGTGGTCTAGGTCACCAGATGAGCAAAATGAAGTGGTCACGTGATGTGACGTCATCGATGACGTCATCTATGCTTGAAAAAAATAATATCTCGTGAAGGGAAAACTCTAAAAGAACCAAACTTGGGTAGTGTAGTCTAGGCCACCATATGATCGAAATGAAGTGGTCACGTGATATGACGTCATCGATGACGTCATCTATGCTTGAAAAATTAATATCTCGTGAAGACTCTAAAGCAACCATATAAACCATGTACACATGGGAATCCCTTTCATTCACATAGAAAATTTAATAACCAGGAGCTCCGCTTTTAGCCAGTGGCTAAATCTATATATTAGATGTAAATAATTGCTTATAATTGATTACATCAAGAGAAGTCCCTCGTCTAGTGAATAGGAAGGTTTAGGAAGCGTCAGAAAGGTAAAGTAAAACTTTTTAGATTCTTGCTGTTATACCTTAGTTCAAGTAAAACCTTTTCCAACAAAAACATGCACACTGGAGAGATTTCCTTCCGCTCGGGTTTGTGAACTTCGTTTTTTCGGCTCGAACGTCTCCGTTTTTAGTATAGATTTCGAAGATTTCATACATTTCCTCCTTCCGGTCGGGTTTGAGAGCTTCGTTTTTTCGGCTCGAACTTCTCTGTTTTTAGTATAGATTTCGAAATAAATAGGCTGTCAAAGGACTGTTGTTTGTGAACTGAGTGTTTGTTTATTTATAAATGGCGCGCCCAGGCTTCGTGCAACGCGCCAAAACCTTTGAATGGGATATATTGTTCACTCTAAACTTTTTGGAAAAACGACTTTTGCCTGAACATTACTATGTTATTTGTGAGAGAATCGCGTAGGTTTGGACGTATTTCATTGCTTTCGGCTGCGAGAAATTGTTTATTTTTGGGTTTCTGTGGAAGACTTAAAATGGCGCCTTTGCGAACTCGATCTTCTCGCTTACGAAAACACTTGAATTATATATTCCGTCCACTTTATCGTTTTCGAATAAAATGTATCCTATAACACAGTTCCCCAAGTATGCAAGAAAATGGCGTGGTTTAGAAGTTCCGTGGTGCAGCCGTTTTTTCCAGGCTGCTGGGCCAACAGTTTGACCTTGACCCCGCCCACATCATGTATTATATATAAGATAACATATACGATATAACGCGCGCTCTGATTGGTCGATTTCTATGCACAAGAAATGGATTGTGCACGGGGATTGTGCACGCATACGCGAGAAGCATTTGCGAGAAGCATTCGCGAGAAGTATTTATTTGAGCGAATAAATCGCTTTTTTAAGCTCAAACAAGCGCTAAAATGTAAAGGATATTTTGATGATAATTTTCAATTTTCTCCTTACTTGTTTTCATGACGTAACAGCCGTCTAGAGCGAACGGTACGTCTTCCACGTTTTAATTGGCTAAACATGGCTAACAAGTCGAAAATCCAGCGGGAAGATTTCGCTGAAGGAAGATTTTCGTGTCTAAATTGGCTAAAAACATGGCTAACAAGTCGAAAATTGAGCTCATCAAGCATTTAATTATGGGACTGTACAGAAGGATGTAAATTTTATTCGATTTAAGTAGTGGAAATTTGAATGCTTTGTGTCAAAGCGAGAGACCGGTGAAAGAAATTCACAACAAATTCCCGCTCTACATGGTCTACATGAATTCAATTAAACTATTGGTGGAAATTGCAAGGATTTCAATGAAGGGACTTGACCAACACAAGAGGTATTTAAACAATTTTGTAATTTTTTTTTAGTGTTTCTGTAGCTTATTTTCGAAACGTTTCATGGACAAACTGTTTTGGTTTAGTGTTGTTGGTTATTGTGCTGCACCTGTTTGTTCTTTGGTTGAAGCTTTCGCCTTGATAAAAAAAGCTTTTGCTTTTTCCCTTGTTTTGATCCAACAATCCTAGAAAAAACAAATTCTAATTTATCTAATTTATCTACCGACGACCGGTTAGCGCAGTGGTAGAGCGCCGGGCTTATGTGCGGGAGGTTGGGAGTTCAAACCCCGGCCGGGCCAACACTCAGGGTCTTTTCTATAATTGAGGAGAAGGTGCTGCCTTTGCTCTAATATCTGCAAATGGTTAGACCTTCGCGTCTTCTAGGATAAGGACGTTAAACCGTAGGTCCCGTCTCTCACATGCACTACACTAACCTGAACCAGAGGGACGTTGAAGAACCACGGGGACGTTGGAAGTTGCCTATCCTCAGTGCAGGGCTTACAACTAACTAACCCATCACACTGACCAAGGGAACCTCGTAATTGGAGCCTCGCTCTGTGAGGATTTCCCGGCCCTCGGGCAAATCTAAAACTGCCATTGACATTTTGACTTGAAAGTTCAATATTTCAATCCAGTTGACGTTGTTTGAGAGTGCAAAAATGCAATGTTTTCAATGGGGTTTTATTCGTGCTCGAACAGAGCTGCCTTTTTACGCTAAAATCAGTTGGCTATGTTATAAAAGCATGGTCCGCCTGCGGCTCGAGAATCTCTTACGCTACCATCGTGCTTAATCAATTATCGGCGTGCTCCAGAACTGGATATACGCACCCTAAGCATGGACCATTCCTTTATTCTTGCACGGTTTTTGGAAGCACCATCATGAGACAAAACATATTTCGGCCCTAAAAGGTACCAATCTCTCTAAAATTTATGAAGATCACGATCACCCCTAAAAGAAACCAACCCCCCGGGCTTTGTCCCTCCTATTTTTCTGGGGAGGGTCCTAGTTTTTTTGTCGCGTGTCTAATGGGAGGGTCCGAAATTTTTCCACTCCTGTGTGGGGAGGGTCATAATTTTTTTAACGATGAAGAGAGTGATACAGGTGCAGATGACGAATCCGAGGGTGATGGGCAAGATGTCGAGTCCGAGGGTGATGGGCATGCTATCAGCATGCTATCTTTGAAACAAAGGGTACCCATGTTATTCATATAATGCGTGAAAACCTGCATTTTTCATTACGTAAATTGTTTTAAACGTCCTTTAAAAGGTCCTTGAAAGTTCTGGAATTTTGAAAGCTTGAAAATGATTTTACTTGTTAATTGCTCGAGCGAGCGCAGCGAGCGAGAGCAACTCTAATTTTGTACCACAGTTTGCAAATTTACCATACTCACGAGCTCAATGTACCATACTCACGAGCTCGCCAGTATCACTCTTTGATTCTCGCGCATGCGCAGTACGATTATAGAACGTGAGGGGAAAGATTTTTCGGCGGGCTGACTGGCTGACTGGCGGCAACATGCCACAGGGTACCCGATTTGATTACTTCCACTGTCGGCTACGCAGTTCGGTAAAGAACCATCCATGTTCGTTTTCTCGTCGAATTCGACGAATCGTGCTCTTTCAGAGAATTTTATCGGTAAGTATAACGTTGTGAATCACTCAAGTTCTATTCTTGAAAGCTATCACAGCTTTGAAGCATGATATTCATTGGTATGAGATCATTTTCACAGCGACTAATACGACGATTGAGTTACGAACACAACACGTTTCGGTTTGGTTTTGTCCACATCTATTGTGGGTAGCCTAACTGGCCTAACTTCGCACAATGATAATTAAACCCGACATGGGGCATACCAGTCATAATATACTGAAGTACAAATTGATCTTTACACAGCATTGCTAGCTGACACTACCAGTGGAACCACGGTAGTTTTGTTGACTGTTTATGTCATACAAAACAAAAGGGCCATCTAGATTTCAAGAGAAAAATAATGCAACCAAGTCTTTCTTCAGTTATAAGCTTATGTTTTTGTGTAAAGAAATTTCGCAAAGAAGAAGTCCTAACAGCGAAACAAAACGCAAAGCAAACATGGGGTGTACTAAAATCTGTTTTAAAGAAAAAAAAAGACAATTGTTAACAATAACTCTTTTATAATTGATGGAGCAGAGGAAAATGATCCAAAGACGATAGCAAAAATGTTTTGTAACTATTTTACCAACATTGGACCGAACTTAGCAAAAAAGATTCCAACTTGTCATAAAAACTTTAAAAGCTATCTAACTGGCGACTTCAGTTCAAGCTTTATTGTGCACTCAACTAACTCAATAGAAATCGAATCTCTGGTTTCTCAAATGAAACCTAAGTCAAGCTCTGGATTTGATGAGATAAGCTCAAAAATAATAAAAACAGTAATTAATCTGATATCTATCCCATTGGCACATATTTTTAATGCCTCCTTTAATCAAGGAATATTTCCTGATAATTTGAAAATTGCAGAGGTTATTCCCATCTACAAAGCTGATAATCCAAAACTGTTTAATAATTACAGACCAATCTCACTTCCTCCTTTCTTCTCCAAAATAATAGAAAAGTTGATGCTCAAACGATTTCTTAGCTTTTTAGAAAAACATTCTATCTTAATGTCCAAACAATTCGGCTTTAGGAAAAATCATTCAACCACTATGGCTATTTTGCATTTTATAGAAAATATTTATCAAGCCCTTGACCATGGAAAAGAAACAATAGGTGTATATCTAGATCTATCTAAAGCATTTGATACAGTTGATCATTCAATACTTATTTCCAAACTTCAGCACTATGGTGTCAGGGGTATCCCACTTCAGTGGTTTAAAAGCTATCTCACCAACAGATATCAATATGTTCTTTTTAAGGATAAAAAATCTGACAATTTAAAAGTTAGATGTGGCGTACCCCAGGGCTCTATTCTTGGACCTCTGCTTTTCCTTTTATACATAAATGATATTCAGAACGCCTCAATTTACTGAACTTTATTATTTTTGCTGATGATACAAACGTATATCTCAGTGGTAGGGATACTGAAAATCTTGTTAAGGTTTTAAATGAGGAGCTTTGTAAGTTACAGAATTGGTTTAAAGCAAACAAACTTTCCCTAAACATAAAGAAAACAAAATCCCAACACTTTGCACCAAATAGAAAAAATAAAAGACAAAGAGTAGATTTAAATATATGCATTGACAATTCTAAAATAGAAAAGGTAGATACCTTTAAGTTTTTGGGAATAACGGGCGTAGCCAGCACTTATGAGAGGGGGGGTTCCAAAATTCAAAAAATAAAAAACTCCACATAAATCGGACGTTTTTTTTTTTGCGTTCTCGCCACAGGAAACCCAGCCAAAAATATTGATCTCGGGAAAAACTAGCGTTTGAAGAAATTTGCTACATTTTATTGGAGCTTTTATTTGTTGTTTATTAAATATTTACCGAATTTTAGTAATAAGTCGGTCCAGAACAGAGGCGAGGGGGGGTTCCGCTGCGGGAGAGGGGGGGTTCCGGAACCCCTGGACCCCCCCCCCCCCCCCCCCCCCCCTGGCTACGCCCCTGAATAATTATTGACTCTAAACTTAGCTGGACACCTCACAAAAATTATATTAGTAACAAAATCGCAAAAAGCATTGGCGTGCTTAGATTTGTTTGTAAATACTTCCCACAGACTACTCTCCGTATGCTTTATTACTCGTTAATCTACCCATACCTATTATATGGGAATATAATCTGGGCAAATAGCTGTTCCATTAGTATTAATAAACCAGTCCCTACTAAACTAGATAGATTACTTAAACTCCAAAAAAAACAGTGCGTATTATTACTCAATCCCACTATCAAGCTCACTCTAGTCCTCTATTTTAAGCTCTAAACATTCGTAAAATTAATGAATTGTATCTCCAAGAAACTGCTCTCATTATGTTTAGGCTAACTAAAAACATACTTCCAGATACGTTTGATTTCCTCTTAGTGAACAACATAGCAACCCACGCGTACAGTACAAGAAACTCCACCAATCTGAAGTTACCCTTCAAAAAACTAATTTTGGTCAAAATTCAATCTCTTACAAAGGCAGGCAAATATGGAATAGCTTGGATGACAAACTTAAAGCTTCTAAAAGTTTTTTCTCTTTCAAAAAGCAATTAAATTCATATTCTGAAGTAGTGCAATAACTTTCTTTCCACATCTTGTGCTGAGACCACAGCATGCTATATTCAGTTTTTCGTATACAAGTTTATATTAATTGATATATCTCTTTTCTTTTTTCTTTTTCTTTTTGTTGTTGTTACTTTAGTGTACAGATATATACACATTATTTTCGTATTTTACTCTTGTTACTGTTACCGAAATTGGATATGAATGAAGGTGATTTTTTCAATTTCGAGCCCGTTGTAATCCTCATCATAGAGAAATGTTTTTAATTATTTACCTGGGATCCATGATCGACAAGCTCTGCTTCCAATGGATCTCAGTCACTTTACCAAATAGAGTTATGTGTATAGCAAAAAAAACTTGTACATCTAATGAGTAAAGTGAAATAAAGATTGATTGATTGTGTATTGAGCACAACTTTAAGACCCCCAGACTGTGGTTTAGTATGGCATGTACTGTAATAGTTTAGTAATTAAAGTAGGTCCTCATTATTAAATGTTTTTATTTCCTTTTTGTAGATCCAGCCTTGCTAGTGACATAATGAATAACCTCTCTAAGCAAACAGCTCAACATTCTCTTCAGTGGTCAGCCAGTGGTCACAAGTTGCCATCCTCTGATTTCATAATGGTATAATCAAGATTGAACATGTATCTACAAAGGAGGTCTGTTTATTATCATCTCAGAAAAAAAAACAGTCACAGGAACCAAAAATTAAATATCACCAATTGCTATCCAATCGTTTAAAAAATGGATATGTACAAGCAGTTGTGAAATTATTGAGCAAAGGACCAAGTTATTAATCAAGACAATGATCAACAGATGATATGGAAGCTTTTACAGAGTGTCAAAGATACCAAGCATAGACATCAAGTGCCTGTTATTATGGGAATAATTACATATCTCAAGAACAAGAATGATTGAAAATGCATGGATTATGCTTTTATTAATATTTTAACTGGATTCCAAACTGAATCAAGAAAATAGCTGCACAGCTAGAATATTGAACCTTAACAAGAAACCAAGCTACTGCAATGGAAAATTCCATGATAATGAGTACTTTGTTTAACAGAGCAGCCAAATGTTTATTTGTAACAAGAGGACTAATTTCTGAACTGTTTGTGGGAACTCCACCGAGAAACATACCTGTTATCGCTACCTTCAGATAAGACTATATCATAACACTGATCAATAATATTAAAAATAAATATATTTATACATTTATTTCCAAGTTAAAGATTCACTGGTGAATCCAATAAAAAAGTGTTCTATAGTGTTGGAGCAGGATAATCCAAGGAAGGAAATCACTCAACTTCAATGATCATAAGATTAAAACAAACTTGTTTCGTATGTTACCACCCTCTCCTTACATGTACATTTCTTGCAATGTTTACAATATATTCAGATGCACTGTTTTTATACACAAGGATAAAAGAAACACTTTCTACAGAAAGTAGCTCTTCCTTCGCTCGAGCACTCCACTATCTAAATAGATACTACTAGTTTAGATTTATTCTACAATAGATAGAGTTGAAATAAACGGCTTGCCGAACTTGGAAAGGCCGTTCCTTATATCAATAGCCAAGAAGAGAGTGATCAATAGCCATCATAGGTATCAGTGCCAAAAATCAGCACAAATCGTACCCTGCTAGCAGAGGCATTTCCACTGTATCTCTCTTTTACGTTGACCTATTTATTCGGTGTGCGCGTTGTTTTTGTTGTTGATCTCTCGGGCAGTAAGCAAACTCGGCTACGTGTGAATTGCACAGAGACGCGAATGACTACGACATGATAAGAAAGCACAGGAGAAAGCTCTGCCCGCAGGGTACAAAGATTTAGGAATGAGGAATTCTATAATCTTAAAACTTACACTTTGTAATAAATAAATAATAACATACAGGAAATATCGAAATTCATACCCCTTTTTGCCTGCCCTAGTCAAGTCTAAAGTAGATTCTTAACGCCCTTATGAATGATCAACACAGAATTTTTTATTGTATATTAGACTCATTCACTGTATCATTCACAACGCTTCGTGAAACCCCGCTTCGGGTCATCGGCTCATCATCAATTCATGTATAGCTTGAATTAAAATGCAGAGTCGATCTAACTGTCATTCAAACCAGTCAATCCGGTTATGCCAAGGTACCGCGCGATGGACTTTTACTGATTAAAACATCGCAAAAACGTATCTATTTTAGTTCTTATTTCAGTAGGACGGAACATGCCATAAGGAATTGATTTTGAAGCAATGAAATGCTTTCTGTGTTGCTTCGTACTCTTGGTTCACGGTCCATGAGATCGTGAGGCCGTGAGTTTAGCGACGGTGGGCCGACAGTCTAAACCGGTGTTTCCCAAACCGCCTGTCTATTAACATTTATAGTCTAATCGAAGTCTAAGGAACCTAATGAATGAATACCTCCAGCAAATTCTTACCTGCAGTACAACTTGTACTTAGCCTCGACATTCGGTCAATTGATCTCGAGCTCTTTTGAGTTCAGTGACCTCGTGTCTCTCTGTGGTGGCTTAATAGTATAGAGCTCCTAATGCATGCAGTAAAACAAATGTACTAGGCATGACGTATTTATGCAAATCTTTAGAGCTACGTGAATCTGAAACATTGTAATGATAACAATAAACTATTTGAACAAGAATGGGATATCACGAATTAAAATGAGGATATATTGGCGTAATGCATAAAATAAGCTAACATAAAAACATGTAAAAAGGTATAAAAAATATATATATAAATTTGAAAGCTGTATACTCACTAGAACTGCAAAGAGAACACAAAATTATGTTTCATGGGTAAATCTGAGGCCGATTGAGTGTTTTCCGAGGGAAATATTTGGAAATGAAGTAAACGTATGGAGATGGAGCTGCCATGTTGACATGTGTTGGTGCCCAATGGCGGCCAAATAAATAAATTTAATGGATCATATCAACAATAATTTTGTTTCAATGGTAGGATATTTACTACTTACTAACCGATGGTGAGGTCATTACGGGAAATAGGCAAACCGAAGCTTTGGTGAGGTTTGATATTTTCCGTAATGACCGAACGGCAGAGGTTAGTAAGTTGTTTATTATATGGCACTTTTCTCTAAAATTAAGGATTTATTGATCAAAACCGGTAGACCTAGCAGACCATATAAAGCATCAGAAGAAAAAATCTGTATGCAAGACAAGAAACGACGACTTTTTCAAATTCTTACCTGCAGTACAACGTAGAACTTGCATTTAGCCTCGATATTCGGTCAATTTATCTCGAGCTCTTTTTAGTCAGACACGGCCCTCGTTCTCTAGACTAACAATATGCAGGGACGTCAACCCTGTCGCTCGAAAAAACCTTGAGACACCAAAATATAGAGCTTTTGAGACAGGAAAATACCTAAATATGTCTAAACTTTTGCTGAATTTTAGTGCTTTTTAAGGTCCTGAAGCAAAAAAAACCCCTTCCCATTTTTTTCAAAGAAAACCGGGAGATTTTACTTAAAAACCGGAAGATCGGGAGATGAGGTAAAAAATCGGGAGACTCCCGGCAAAACCGGGAGAGTTAACGTCCCTGAATATGATGTTCTAAATTATGAAAAACTATCCAAATAGCTACAGCGAAATTTTGTCTGGCCAAAATGAAACGAGAGCAAATATGTACTAAGTAAAATATCAATGGTGTCACTTTTTAAACAATGAGAAAAATATAGCAATATTATCGAATATTATATTAGCTGCAAATATTTACTTTAATGTACCGATGTACCGGCTCATTGTGCAAAGTGCCACATGAATCTTTAATTCATGTATGTGGTATTTTTATGGCTTGAATTAAAATGCAGAGTCGATCTAACTGCCACTCAAACTAGTCAATCTGGTTATGCCAAGGTACCGCGCGATGGCAGTGCCGCTCGTCTGCGATAGCTGTTGGACTTTTACTCATTGAAAACTTGCAAAAAAGGAATCCGTTTTAGCGCTTATTTTAGATCGGTTTCTATAGGACAGGACTTTCGGCTTTTCAATTTATGTTGAAGTAATGAATTGCGTTCTGTATTGTTATATGGGTCCTAAGTCCATGAGATCGTGAGTTTGCCGCCAGTCTAAACCGGTGTTTCCCAATCACTCTAATAACACCAGTCTAGGAACCTAATGAATGAAATATCTCCCAGCAAATTCTTACCTGTAGTACAACTTGTATTTAGCCTCGATATTCGGTTAATTTATCTCGAGCTCTCTTGAGTTCATTCAGTCAGACACAGCCCTCGTGTCATTTCGTGATTTGCATGGCTTAATATAGAGCTCTAGACTAACAATGCAGAACAATAAATACTAGGCATGAGGTTTTTTATGCAAATCTTTAGCTACGTAAATTTTAACAAGTACTTTAATGTTAATGATAACAATAAACTAATTGAACAAGAAAGCTGTTTTCTGAAAACAATAAACTAATTGAACAAGAAAGCTGTTTTAGATCTATGTACGAATAAAATGAGTCGCATAGAAATGCATAAAAAAGGTAATAACATAGTATTATTTCACATGTCTCTTTACTGGACAGCTCGCAAACAGATGCGGATAATAATCATGCATCTAAGTTTTATTTTTTCTGTTATCCTCTAGCGTTTCTTGTCTTCAATTACTGTTAGTTACTCCTGAAGTTTTAAATCAATTTTATTGTCTATTGTACGCTGTTTTATAAAAATGATAAACGGGTAAGTGGATTTGCAATAAAATCAGAGCTCGCTTGCAAAAGTTTCAAATTAACCCGAACCCGATGGAAATCCGGATGTTGCGATATATTATTTGCGGTCCCCGTGGCAGATCGTAAAATCGGGGCTTTAAGTGTAAGCGCGACAACTCACTTGGTATTTTACTGAAATTCGATATCACTAGTAAACTGTTATTTTCGAGTGTTATATTCAACTATATGTTATTTACCGATTGGGAGGTCCGTAGGGAAAACATTTGACCGAGGACTGGAAAATGTTGACGAGGCCGGTGGCCGAAACAAATGTATGAAACAGAACCCCGATCTAACAGTATTCGGGCCTACCAACGAACTGCAGGGAGGGGGTAGTAGAAGACTTGATGTCGTCTCATGCAAACTACCATTATTATCATTATTTTTTTGACAATGCAAAATTTTCAGATCCCCCCATGGCACAACATATTTTTTTACGAATCCCCCCTCTTGGTCAGAAGGAAAAGCAGAGGAATCCCCCCCCCCTCCCCGACATTTTTTCAAGTTATATGTCGAGGTATGGTCGCGTCAGTAACATTTTTCAAAAGATGCAGAACAAGGCTCAATGATAAAAATACAAAGCGTAAAAATGCAAATAAAAATCATAGGTGCCTGTACTCTTTTGTGTGTAGTGACTTTCTACCAAGTGTTCTGGTGCGCTTCTCGATTGGAACCTTACTACAGAGACTGAGTATCATTTATTTTGTATTTGATTGTTTGGTTTGTTTTCCGTTGTGCGCGCGAAGCGCGCAGCAATTTTGACATAAAGCTAGAAGACTATTAATCAAAGTCCAAAGGCGTTTTTGTCTGGCAGACAAAAGTCACTGAAGAGGACCTCGAGGAATTGTGGTAAAACAAGAATACGATGGACGAGAAGGGCCACTTCAGACTTCAGACTTTAGACTTCAGACTTCAGACTTCAGACTTCAGACTTCAGACTTCAGACTTCAGACTTCAGACTTCAGACTTCAGACTTCAGACTTCAGACTTCAGACTTCAGACTTCAGACTTCAGACTTCAGACTTAAGACTTAAGACTTAAGACTTAAGACTTCAGAGATCAAATGAAATTGTCTGATTTACCTGTTTTTTTTTTTTTAAGAAGACCCGCTGAACACCCGGTCGCAAGATAGCAATATTAGGATAAAGAAGCATACAATTATTTATCCATAGATCGTTCGGACAAGGCTGTGGCCGCGTAGCACTAAGTGCTAAAGGGAGGCTGTCACGATACGCGCATGCTCCAGGAACGATCACTGAGCAAAACTATTTAGACCATCCTATCAGAAAACTATTGAAGAATATGTAAAACGTAAACATTTGGTCGGATGGGTCGAGAAATAGCAAGATTAAAAGGGATTGTTTTCGTGGTTTTCAGCCTTCGCTGGCCATCGTTACGGGACGATACTTCTTTGTTTGACAAAAAGGTCCACATTTAAGGGTTTAAAAACACTGTTTTAGTGACTAAATGGGCCAAACAGAAGACTGCAGTCACTTTGGCATACAGCCAGTTTCGTATATTTGCTTTTTCTAGTGAATTTTGACTTGCGGTTAATAAATTCATACCACGTTGGTCCGCTTTTTCTAGATTAGCACCCCCCCACAAAAATCCCTGGCTAGGGGCCTGTGAAATATCCCATTGTACTTCTGAGCGTTAGCCCTAGTAAGCGGAGAAAAATCTCTGACCCCCGAGAAGGATTTATCCAATTACAATAAAATGAACTAGTTTATTTACCCGTGAATAAATTCGCTCGTGCCGTCTCCAGTGGATGACAAAACAAATTGCTTAATATTTATACATGAATTGTCAATGCAAGAACTGTCTTTGTAGAAAACGTTTCTGGTGTAGGTGCCTGTTTTTTTTTTTGGCGCACGCACTTGAAAATATATAATTCACAGCTTTTTTTGTTCAAAAAACTACATTGCGATGTTTGGGCGCAAAGACCCATGATAGATAAATAGATTAAACTTTTAGAATGCAGTTTGGATGTATTTCAAGAAATCTTGGACTTCCTAATTATTTTCTAACACAAATACTGCCAGGGATTTATTTCAAGCAAAGTCCATTGAGGAGCTCGGCGAGATCACTTTTTTGCTAAACAAAGCCTAAAACAACATCATTTGCCCGGGTTTGAGCTACAAATTGTAAAAACACAACTAATTCAATTTAAATGGACGCGGCTCCCGTTAAATGAAATGGTCTAAATTTCAGAGCTTTCATTCACGGAAATTTTAGCTTTCTTTTGCGAAGCAACGACGAAAAACATGGCGGACGGCGTCTCCCCGCGCTAAAGAAAATGCCTGAATGGCAGCTTCTCTCCTCGCATCGATTTAAAAAAACTAACACCATCCTGCAACCCTGAGAGTGGTTTGTATCACATCCACGGTGGCAGTTAGCTCGACAGGCTTTCCACGTCGGAGCTTTTTAAAATATTTATAATATAGATTCAGTCTGAAGTCTGAAAAGTCTGAAGTGGCCCTTCTCGTCCATCGTACAAGAAGGCCTTTTACAATTTTTTAGTTTATAAGTCTTAATGCGCGCGAAGCGCGCAGCTATTTTCAACATATCAGTTGAAAGAGGGTAAATACACGAGAATAGTAGTGCAAGTGATATTTCTTCAAACTCGGTGTTTAAAATATATATAATACCTCAACAAAAATATGCATCCCCCCTTCATGTTATGAAAAAAACTTGACATCCCCCCTTTTCCAGTTGCTAAATTTTGAGATCCCCCCTCAAAATCCACTGCCCCCCCCCCCCCCCCCCCCCCCTGTAGTATACATAATGAATGCAGCCTAAAACGCTCTATTTTTGCGGGCCAAATGGCAAACAGCGGGCCGCAAATACATTTACCGCCCTCATTCTGATTGGCCGTGGTGGCGCTCTGATACCATTTTAGTGCGAGTTTGTGGCGGGAATTCACTCGGAGAAAATTTTTCGAGTTTTTCTCTTACTTTCTCTCGCTTCTTTATCGCCATGGTCATGGAATTGGAAGAAACCCCGTATTCACTCTCAGTAGCCAAAACTCAGACTTGAACGTTGATCAGTTAGCTAAATGCACAAGCAAAAAACGCAAAGAAAGCGACCGAGTTGGGAATAAGAAAGTTTGAGAAATGGTGCCACAAGGCACAAGCGAAACGTTGTTTTGTCGATTTTACCATCGTAAAACAAGACAAGTCATAAGTGAAATTCTACGGAAATTCTACGCCGAAGTTAAAACAGAGAAAGGGAAGCCTTGACGCCGAGTATTCTGACAGGAATTAGAGCAGCGATTCATCGCCAAATCACACCGGTCAGCCGAAATCTCAACAACAACAAGCTTAGTCTATGTTCGAAGCGAAGGCGAACAAGTTGTTTACTAAAAACAGAAAATAATGTGGAACCGAAACATAAACTCGCCATTCAGTCTGGGGAATCAGTACTTAATTCGACAGCCACGGACAGAACACCGACGAAAAATGGAGGGCTCCGGGGATATTGGTTGAATTTATCTGTTTTTGTTGTGCTTTGTTGTTTTCATGTGTACTGCCTTTTGGGATTCTTATTATCCTGCTAGCAGAGTAGATTTTTTGCTGCGACGTTAGGAGCAGCAACATATTCGCTACGAAGAATGATTCCCTACGAAGGGCGAGATTTGCAGCCGGCCGCGATTTGCATAACACGATTTTATTCGAGGTCGCTTCAACGGGCTGGACGTACGGCTTCACGACGACACATTTTGCGATGGGGGATGTAGACAGGAAATAGCACTCGCCCATGAGATCTTCTGATATCGCCCGGCGAAACATCTCCGCTTTTGTAATGCCGGGTTTTACTGCATTTTATGCCTTTTAAGGTACGTCTGAGACCAAATAAATGTTCACAATGATGAGATGTACGTTTATTTTAGCTATCTGTGCTGTACTTTGCAAGAGAAGCGCTATTTTAACTGGTCCCCATTAGTGCAAATGTAAGGTGCTACTCATTAGTATTCACTTGTTGGCTCTACTCGTGAAGGCCGGGCGCGTCTACGTCCAGCTCCACCATTCTACAACTCTACAACACCGACTACAATCTGGAATAATAAAATTCGTCGTCTTCATGGCTCCACTGGTTTCTGCCCTCCTTCACGTGGCACTCACTGTGTTTGTGGCTGTTGGTCTGAGTTTTGGGATTTTGACGGTTTGCTGCCTAAGAGTTTAACGAGTCCACCTACACGTGGGTAAATGTAATTCAACTGGGATGTTGCCAGAGCTTCTTACTTTCCATCGGAAGCTCGCCTATTATTTATTTTACTAAGGTTTGTGATACAGTATTGCTTTGCCGTTTCATGCAGTATACCATCTTAGCAGTAATTGTATAATTTGCCTCGCGTTGCTTAGTTCAGTTTTCAGTCGTATGTCCTGTGTTCTCTTTATTTCGGTTCAGTAAGCGTGGACATAGTGTCGGCAAATATCCGTTGTTTATGTTAATTCTTAGACAAGCGATATGTCCACCGGTGAACCCAGCAAGGGGGCTGGATTATTTTCGTTAGTCTTAAAGTGTTAAATCCACCGGTGAAGCCAGCAGACGGGGCTGCTGTGATTTGGAGAAACCAGCAGACGGGGCTGCTGTGATTTGGAGAAACCAGCAGACGGGGCTGCTGTGATTTGGAGAATATGTCCACTGGTGAAGCCAGCAGGGGGCTGGGAGTTAGTTCTGTTAATTCCACCAGTGAAGCCAGCAGGGGGCTGGAATTTCGGAATATATTCCATCTGTCTTTCGCATACGTTTATACTTTATTGCTGGGTCTGTCACACGAGTCATGCATGTATGTGTGAATGCGCATGGTGTGACATCGGGTCACGCATGTTTTATACTGGATCTGTCACACAAGTCTTGCATGTATATGTGTCTGAATGCGCATGGCGTGACATCGGGTCACGCGTGTTTTATACGGGGTGAATGCGCATGGCGTGACATCGGGTCACGCGTGTTTTATTCTGGGTCTGTCACACAAGTCTTGCATGTATGTGTGTGAATGCGCATGGCGTGACATCGGGTCACGCGTGTTATACTGGGTCTGTCACTGTACTTTGTAATTTTTTCGTCGACCCTGGGGGAGTCTGCTCTTGGCTCTTACATCACCCGGGACTTGTTCCGGGCCTGGGGTCGACGGTCGGCTGGAGCTATTGCAGCCCCAAGCTATTAGATTTTTGTCCCTTACCTTGTTTGCTATTTATAGTTTAAGTCTGTCAGTTTAGTTTCTATGTTTATGGCTTATGCGATTTTTTATAAACTATATCGTTATTCAGCCCAGCTGATCGTCGACCCCATGGCTCAGCGTTTACTGTATCAAGTTGTGAGTATTGGGAGTTTTGGGTGTTGGGAGTTTTGAGTAATGGGAGTTTTGAGTAATGGGAGTTTTGAGTAATGGGAGTTTTGTGTATAGGGAGTTTTAGTATTGGGCTATGGGAGTTTTTTGGGGAAGTGTAGTAACGCTTCTTTGGAGATATTTGTGTTATGGGTTCCGCTCCTGTCTCCGCTGTTGGGCCCAGCGCATTTTGGGCCTAGCTTTACAGCTTCATAGGGGCGAAGCCAGGTCTCCTTCCCATAACTTAACATTAGCACAATGAGACCAGTTAAAAAAGGTTACTATTTTAACTGGTCCCCATTAGTGCAAATGTAAGGTGCTACTCATTAGTATTCACTTGTTGGCTCTACTCGTGAAGGCCGGGCGCTTCTACCGTCCTGCTAATTTATTTTGTGTTTTTCATCTCGTTGTGCTCCTGGGGCCTGGCGGTGCCTTTTCGCTGTTCCCACCCACCCTCCCCCAGTTTCGTTTCCACGCAATCACTAGGCTCGCCAGGTCTCCTTCCCATAACTTAACATTAGCACAATGAGACCAGTTAAAAAAGGTTACTATTTTCACAATCAATTTGGGTTTTATTCAGTGTTTGTTTATTATACAGTTGCAGTCGCGTGCCAGCATCAGATTATCCGATTGTCTTGTGTTCGAAAAAGCTGAAGACCTGCAGTGAAATGCAACTTTTGCTAACAGTCGGTCTACAGTCGGTATATAAATGTTTATTGTAATTCCCAAATTTCTCGGTTAAGCTGCTGTTTGCCAAAGCAAACGTCTCTCACCTTTGTGGCTTCTACTTGAAAGGCCAGGCAATTCTACAAATCATCTGTTCGCATGTTTTGTGGATTTTAGCAAAGCGTTTGACAGCATACCCAGAGAAAAATTGTTCGACTGACGACAAAAATAGGCAACGGTCAATCAAAGAGAATATAGCATTTCTACCCCAACAAGAAGCAGCCGCTTACAGTTTTTAAAAATAAGTGTATACCAAGGCATGTAGATTGTAAAATCGCGCTCGTAGCATTTTACTTTCAATTGAAACCGCTAGTATAAAAGTTGTGATTATTTTTGTTTTATGTATTAACCTAAGTTTGTAATCGACAATGGGTGAAATAATTGTGACCGATACGATTTTTTTGCCTTTCATCTTAGCTTACAGTAATCAATTCGGTTGGACGAACACTATCATAGCGGAGCTCCTTTGCGGCCGAAGGCCGCAGAGCGGAGCACCATACCTAAGAAAAAAGCGTCAAAAAGAAATCCAAATGGTGCGGTACGCGTCCAAAATGACCGCAAATAGAGCGCATGAAGCGAATGTAAGAAATCCACAGTGTACCCAAAACCTCACATGCGGCAACTATCGCAAAGGGATCGAAGTGATTTTTGAACGTCGAAGGTCATCCAAGGTCATTTCCGCGCCGGACGGTGAAGCCTGCACCTTTCGCAGCCACTTTGATGCATCTAGTCTCCTTCGCAGTCGTGATGCTCATGACGTCACAACATGGCGGCGAGCCAGTGACGGGGGGAGGGGTGGGTGGCGCGCGATTATGACGTCACAGCATGGCGGTATTGGAGTGAGGGGGGAGGGGTGGGGTGGTCGGGGGGGGGGGGGGGGGGGGGGTGCTGCTCACGTGACAGACTACAGGAAACCCAAACATGGTCTTATGCAATTCTGCAAATTATCTTGATTGAAATGCCGAACGAAATGCATTCTGTACGCGTCTGGAGAACTGTTCTTCGCAAATGATAATATGTTTACAAAAGGCCAGGGACTACTAGTGTCTGAAGAGATCATGAGAGTGTCTTCCTAATCGTCTAGAAGTCCGGGAGAAGTCCAAGATTTTTATAGCGCCGAGTAGAATTGGCAATAATTGCTGTTCTTTGCGAAGTCATGTCCCCCGCGGGCATTCTCCATAATTCTTTCACTAACACTTGGGCGTTTTACTAATAACTGGGCAGTAACTGAACTTTTTTGAAGAGCAAAATTAACTTGGTGAAGCTCATTTCCACTATGGCAGAAGCGAGTGACGTGACGGTTTTATTTGGATAAATATTCTTAGCACACAAGTCACAGAAAGAAAGTTGGGTCTAAAGATGGCGGCCGAGTAATTCGTGGTTGGTTCAAAATTTCTGGATAAAGGCCAGCAGTTTTTAAAGGAAGATGGCAGGACATTTACAGTTCCAAACAGGATTACACTCAGGTTGTTTCTACACGGGGAAAAAACCTACTCGGAATGAAGGTAGGAACTAAAAGTTTGCTGTTAGTTTACATCAAGCAATTGACCTTTGAATCTGAAGCCGGCGTGACAGTGATACTCGAATTTCTTTTAGCGTCAGAATACACTAAGCATTTGACTTAATATTAATTCCTTTAACTGTCTAATACCGAAGGCTAACTAATGAGACGTGTGTGTTGACAAAAACATTTTAGCTTTCTGCACGCTCTGTGGCATTTCTCTAAAAAATGTTTTTTAGTGTTTGTTGTGCACGGCAGAATTGAATTGGCACATTAAACTTAAGTTAATTTACTAGAGTAAATACATAAAACCTTTTGATATGCTAGTAACCTTTACTAAAAAGGTACCAGTAAGAACAATTGGAAAAAAAAAAACCGAATACAATGTTTAGTCTCACACTTTTTTCTTGGTGATAACCCATGTGTTTATGTTTGCATTTCCATACATGCCAACCCTGAAAACTCCAAAACCCAAATTTTGTCTCAAATACAACAACTGTATGAGAAAAGCGCAAGAAATTTACCCGGGAGATATTCCAGTAAATATTTGGAAAGTTTTCATTTTTTTTCCTTGGAGACTGAGGGTGAAAACTGGGAGTCTCCTTTGGTAAAATGGGAGAGTTGGCAAGGTATGCATTCCACTGTTCAAAAAACATTTGTAATTGCACTGTGTAATTACAACTGTTTGGTTTAGACTGTTTGGTTTAGACAAAGCTTTTCATGACTATTTATGCAAATTGGAAATGCTAAATGGTATAATTTTCATTGAGACGATGCAACACCAAATTATGTAGCACCCCTATTAGTGATACCCATGGGAATTGAAATTGTTTTCCTCTCAAGAAAAAAAAAGCAACATTGGTTTATATTTGTCTTTGACATAATCTTGAACGCTTTGGATAAAAATGTAGCCAGCTAATTGGATTAAATGCTGGATTAAATTGGATTAAATGCTGTATAGACTAGTATGATAGACCTCTTTTGCTTGGACGCACTAGTCAGTGGAAAGCTCTGCACCCCCCTACCCGGAGAATAGCGAGGGTTTAATTTGGTTTTAGATTGCTTAAGAAGTCACAGTATGCGGGAGATAAGTGTTTTTTAGATTGTGGTTGCTGCTATGGCTGGGACTGTAGGCAGGGTTTGGGCTGGGATTCGCCAACTTTCCTATTGATATTGTGGCACTTGGCTAAAGTGGCAGGAGTTTTTCCCTGCGAATGACAAAATTGTTCCACACAGTGTATTATTATGCAAAGAAATTCGCAGCCCTGGGGCGGGAGACATTCATTTGAATAATGTTTTTTTTGTTTGTTTTTTTTTGTTTGGGTTTCAAGGATACTTGAGGAATGTCACATGATCTGAAATGGTACAACATTATGCCCAAGTGAATGAGGTCCATCACATAATTCCTACATGGTTTGAGACTTTGAAGGAAATATGACAACTCTAATAATGCAGCCACAGGCATGGAAAGAAGGTTTTAATTTGCATTTGATATAGTTTCACTTGTCTGTGACATAGTTTCACTGAATTTAAAAAAAACAGGCTTGATTATTTTTGGAAATCTTTACGGTGTGTACATTATTCAAATAGTTGAACTAAATTCAGTTTTCATAGTGTCCAGGAAATCTTGGAATGTGTGGTTCCAGAAAATATCCATACCTCACACCGCATTGGAGGCGTGGGGGCCAATCAATTTACCTGAACTTCTCCATATAAATACTGTATTTTCTTTTGAAATTCCAAGGGTTGGGGGGGGGGGTCACTTTCAACACCCTTCACAGGGGGTATTAATATTTTCTGGAACCCTACAATATTAAAAAATAGCTAAGGTAGTATGCACACTCTAATTGGTAAACACACAGCAAATGCAATACTATTTTATAAAAGCAATAAAACTTGGATTCTTAGTTTAAAATAAACTAAGAAAAGAAAAATGGGCTAACCTTGAAACTTTTATTTTATTGAATGTAAAACATTTTTGGGGGGCTCATAAAATACTTGTATGATTACTAAATCAAGACAGAATTAGTTTAATGCATTTACAACTTGCTTATTTCTAAGGATGTAAATGCAGCAAATAATTTTACCACAATCTAAACCAGCTACATTGGTATACAGTACTTAAGTGACAATTCGTTTGGGACTAAGATGATTACATAGCAGTTAGCATAGGGTGTTAGTACGACTGTCTTGTGTTCTGGGGAAAACAAATGTATCCACTAGTTTTTGATAATCTGGTTAGTGAATACTAAAGCAATAGATTGATGGCTTTAGATTTCCATGAGCATATTTAAGATTACTCATGAATCTCCAGCTTAAAATGTTATATGTAATGCTTGGTTCCAGAAAATATTCAGCCCCCCCCCCCACACACACACACACCCCTCCACAGAAGGGACTGGAAAATCCGGAGTGGTGGTGTTCAATTTACCTGACTTATTCCATACAAATACTGTATGTTTCTGTTTTTCTTTGGAAATTTCAGAGGGGTTGGGTTGGGGTCACTTTTCAATGCCCATCCTTGGGTGGGGGATGGATATTTTCTGGGCCGCACAATGCCAGATTATCAAATACTCTTCTCTCCATGGTGGGTTTTGCACACAGGGAAGGTTTTTTTTTTAAGGGAGGAGGAGGAGAGGAATTGGGAATTTCAGCAATTTGTTTTCAATATAGTATTGGTCCTCCCATTTTTATAAAAACATCTACCCACCCATCTGCAGGGGTCTAGAAAAGGTGCAACTCTCACCTCACCTTGGTATATGTTTTGTTCCAAGCCTTCTGGTAAAGTGTATATATTTAGTAGTTATGAACTAGAATGATTTGACCGCCCCAAAAAAGCTGCCAAATAGGTAAAGCCCTCCCTTTATGCCCCCCATCCCCCCAACTTTTCTAAATTTCTCTGCTCATTCATGATGGGTATTTTCTGGGGTAGCACATTTTAGTAAACATACACTGAACATGTAATAATATGGTACACACGGTAGATATATGTTGAAATATTAAGACAGCTCATGACAAATAAAAGCTTTTCTCTTGATTACTCCATTGTTAATTATGCACCAGTCAAAGTAACCCCCCACCACCACCCCCACCCGGGATATGTGGGGCTTTGGTGGGGATTTAGAACCTTTTTAGTGGCTATCTTTGTCCCGTGTAGGTGGGGCATTAGCTCATTTTGCCATCCTTCACCAAGGGATGTGGGGGTTAGATCAGAAAAACAAAATGGCGGCCAGTTTTCTTACCGGCAAGTCTAAAATGCAGAGACTGAAAAATACATATGGAAAATGCATAACTGGGTCTCATCTCTCTGAAAACTTGAAAGAACAGTTCATACATAATAACAACATTGACAAACTATGTAGGTGGTTGTTTTATCTTTTACATCTCAAGGGGGTATTACTTTTCTCAGATATTAAAACACAATTTTCAGGAATTTCCAAAAGAAAAGTTTGATTTTTTTTATTAGCACTATTTTAGCTTAGATTTGCCCTTTCCATTAACAGAAGAAAGCTACAACTACAATCAATATGTGCTTTTGATACCTTATGCCATCCGCCTCGACTAGTTTTTTTTTCTATTTGCGGATGGTATTACCTTATTTCCCTACTTTATTTATTTACAAAAGAACTTCTTGTCTTGATACAAAATATCAATATCTATTGGGAATACAGCAGAGCTGTTAAAAACAAGCCGGCGGACCACCGGAGCTCTGGTGGCTACTTCTCTTTACGGACCGCCGGAGCTCTGGTGGCTACTTCTCTTTACATAATTGGCGACTACATTTTGCCGAATGCGAGTTTTTTATCGATATTTTTGGCAAGCTTTTTAATTGTCTGTTATTTCCTTCTTCCGTTATGTCGCACCGACATCAACATTCTTGGGATTTTTCCATATTGTATTTTTCTGCCACGTGAGGGAGAATCTCAAGATTTTCGATGAAGTTGGGTTGACATGTTCTTGGGCTGCCCCTGGGGGTGGGGGATTTCCTGCTATTTAGCCCATAAAACCCCTCCCCACAGGGTGGGGAATTGGGAAGTTTTAGTACCAATTTCATTCTAATGCCCCCACATATCCCAGGGTGGGGGGTCTCGGGGTTTACTTTGACTGGTGCATTAATCCATTGTGAGGGGTTAGCACCTTAGTTTTTTTTACCTCACTTTATCAGGTCGTGCTTATTTTCATCTGTATACTGTACATATTTAGAAGCATTTTTTCTTGAAAAGCCTATTATAGTGATATACACCATGTACACAACCGGGAGCTCCGCTTTTAGCCAGTGGCTAAATCTATATATTACTTGTATTATTTGGCCTTGTGTAGTGATAATAATGCAAATGATGCTACTCGGGCCACAAATAAACTATATGCCCTCCAAAAGTCATGTTATTGTCCTATATGAAAGCCCCGCACCCCACATTCGCGCTTTAGCATGAGCCATGACCTGGTGTACAGGAATTCAGTTCAGTTCAGTTTATTGTGCACTATTTTCTTAAATCTTCGCCATAACTGAATGGAGACAACGAGTCGGTTGATTTACCACAGTGACTTTACTAACAACATGGCGGCCAAAGGGCCGACCCGTGAACGGGTTCATGGTCGCAAATCCGCTGACCATAACATATAGTGGGCTTACAATAACATAACAACCGTATGGCGCAACCTCTTTTCCTCATCTTCCTATACAAAAGCTTTCCTATGCACCATCTGGTAATATATGAGTAAATGTCAAATACAGGGAGGCAATCTGTGACTATACAAAAAACTTCTACATGACATGCTAAAGTATAGGGCACACACACACCTCACAACGGTGAGTGGGTAACCATGGATACAATACAGTACAGGGGCCAGGTGTACGTACACAACTATAGTAGGATTACACACAGGCATACACGGCTACCTGTGGTACCGTGTGTGGGGGTGGGGGCGACCACTTTTTTTTCTTCCCCAATATCTTCTCCTATCATCTACATAACACTAATACGGACACAGGCTAAATGCAGGTACAAGAAAGAGTAAAAAAAAACTAAAGTATGAACGAGAACTATACAATAGCAGGGGCCGAGCATGAGGCGGGACTGAATAAACTGAATAAGGAGTAAAAATGAGCAAAAGTTCTATGTGCAATATGGAATAAGGTCCAATAGTAAATCTGCATAAAAGAAATAAAGTTAGGGTGCTAGTTCATCCTGTAGCTTGTTATATTGGCTGTAGCAGATCTTGTTGTCCTTGTTATCCGAAAGCCATGCCTCACAATGAACCATAAACTCAAAGTCACACAGATTTCACAGATGCAGGTTCGTTAGCAACTTATCGCAGACTTGAATTCAATGTTCGTACTAGCAAAGACAGTAGCTGGAAGGACTTAGCAGGATGCTTCTTGAGTTTCGACTGTTCACTTGAGAGGAAATAAAAGTAAAACGATGGCAGCGTTCACATCAGGGTTTTCTTGGAAATTTCCACCACTCTCACTCATACTCATACAAATAAATCCAAAGGCAGCAGTGAGTGTTCATCAATCTGGGTTTTCCAAAGGAATTAGTTGTGTTCATAAACAGAATGAATGCAGAAGACGGTTCACAGAAGTAGTGTTCACATCAGGGTAAAATAAATGCAAAAGGAACGAAAATAATTGTTCATCAGTAGAGTGTAATCTCCATCCTGTACCAGATCTTGTTGTTCAGGTCTTGGGATTGTCTGTAGCAGGTCTTGTGGCTCAGGTCTTGTTGAGATGTCATGACTGTACCGTAGCAGATTTTGTAAGTTGTCCTTGTTTTCCGCTGTGTATCGCAAGAAAAGGCAAGTAAACTCAACGTCTGCGGGCAGATTTCACAACTTCCGGTACAATGCTGAATCATTTGCACAGGTCCCAGATCCTGTTGCTTACTCTCAACTCAAACAAAATAAATAATGCAAATAAGGCAGTGTTCACAAATAGCGGCATTCGTGTGCCACAGGCCGTAGATCTTGTTTTACGTCGTGAACAAAATCAAAGAACGGAAATAAAAGGGTTAAATCAAATTGTTGGAGCACGGCACGGTCCCATTTGTGCCCTGCCACTTGTAGAGTAAAAGCTGCTTCCAAGGCTCTTTCGGCCAGGCGTAAACCGTACAAATCGAGTACAAAACCTTCTTCATTGTCCCTTGTAGCACCATTATACTTCTCCTTAGGAAGGCCAGGGGATTAGAAATCTTCGAATCCACCGCTGGACACCACGCCATAACTGAATGGAGACAACGAGTCGGTTGATTTACCACAGTGACTTTACTAACAACATGGCGGCCAAAGGGCCGACCCGTGAACGGGTTCATGGTCGCAAGTCCGCTGACCATAACATATAGTGGGCTTACAATAACATAACAACCGTATGGCGCTTTTTACAATAGAAGATACATCCATAAGAGAAAAAAAAAGCATTATAATTAGAGAAAAAGAAAAGGTGCGCAGTGACCATAGTAGCATAAGGTTTCGAGATGGTCACTGCCAATAATTTAACATTTTCGACACTTTCCTCTGTTCTCCGTGAAGATCGTTTCGGGTCATTATGAAAGATTGCGTTACGATAACGCTACAAAGAGTATTTTCCTATATCAATTAGATGTTTACATATGATGATGTTTTTCTGCACTTCCATTTCCGACCCTGCGCATTGGGTGAAATTTTATAGGATTTCGTGAATACTGGTCACCAAAACTACAACCCTAATCCATGTGGGAAACTTATATACATGTTTGGTTCTGTATCTGAGCATCCTTGGCGTCTATGTCACACTAGCAATACTCTGTGGGTGTCGAAATTTTTTCATGACTACATTTTTGTTTGTTTGAGAAAATTGTTTGAATGAATTCTTTACAGTTTCCTAGTCTTGGGATAAAAAGAATGCATCAAACTCTGTCGAATTAGATGACTAGTCGCGTCCCAGAACCTTGGATTTTGCTTAAGTCGCCTATAGTCGCTGTTAGTCGCCCAGAGAAACGGCGACTCTAGGACCCGGAGTAGGCCTTTAGTTGACTTCATGACGGCGCGGGTTTTGTTTGAGATTTTGTTTAAGTTAGTTGGATGTTTTAAGGTCGTGAGTTCTCTGAATTATTTGTAAAGAGTTGCTCTTGCCTTTAAAATACCGGAAAAGAAATGGAGGTTTGTTTTGTGAAACTGAGGCATTTCATCGCAGACGTCAACTCTCTCGGTTTTGCCGGGAGTCTCAATATTTTTTACCCTAAATTCCCGGTTTTTAGCAAGATCTCCCGAAAAAAAAACCTAACAGTTTTTTGGGGGTCTCGAGCTCGAAATACTTTTGTAGCGTTTCTCAGTTTTACACTTTGTTCTTCACTCTGTCATGACAAAGATTCCACGCTACACCCCCGGGGACTCCCATATTTTTGAGGCGGGGGTGCTCGTCGGGAACTTTCGATTTTACCCCTAAAAGGTACCAACAAGACGTATTTTCCCTCCTAATTTTCTCTCGTGATTTTTACGAGGGAAAACTACGTTTGAAACTCAGGCTACCAACAAGTGTGATTTGCTTGATTTGCTGGAACGGACCTCTAGCAGGTACCTATCTAGAAAAAATTGCAAGTTTTCGAATTTTACCCCCTAAAAGGTACCAGAGGCCTGATTTTAAACCCTAAAAGGTACGACGAGCACCCCCGCCCCAAAAATATGGGAGTCCCCCCCCCGGGCGCTACACACCTACAAACCTCCTTAGTTTTATTTCGATATGGGTTGACGTCCCTGCAAATAGTGACTTTTGTTTGTGCTCTTGTGTGGAGCTCACTTGATTTGTCAGTGAAGAAACATGTGACACGCATAGGACGATTTGAAAATTTTACATCAATGCGAGAGCGGATAGCCGAACAGCTTGATGAGTGTCTCCAACAAAACTCGGTCCCGAAATGGATGACAGCAGGCAGAACGGTATTGATCGTAAAAGATAAAGATCTAGGATCGGTTGCGACAAACTTCAGGCCAATAACTTGTCTTCCGTTAATGTGGAAGCTTCTTACGGGTATCCTTGCTGAAGAATTGTACCAACATCTTGAGAGCAAAGAATTGTTATCCGAAGAGCAGAAGGGATGTCGTAGGGATACTCGAGGAACAAAGGATCAATTGTTGATCGATAAAATGATACTCAAGAATTGAAAGAGAAGGTTGACAGGCTTGGGAATGGCTTGGATTGACTTCAAGAAAGCTTTCGACATGGTACCCCACTCATGGATAATCAAGTGCATGACCATATTTGGAGTTGCTGACAACATGACCAAGCTGCTTTAGAATAGTATTTTATTTTCACTGCATACCTATTACCGCATCATGGTAAGCTAAGTTATGGGATGTGTCCGCGACTACCATGGGCAGCAGTAGGCATGCAGCGAGGGCGAGGAGCATGTAGTGTCCCCAACCGACACCAGGGGAGGTGGGTGGGGCAAAAAACCGCTTGACCACCCGTTACGCCGATAACTGACAACGGAACACAGAAGACGCCGGAAATTTAAACTATAGGGGCCGCAAAGCATCATGCACGCCAGTATGCAGCTAACACCGATTGATTGGGCGATTCCGATAAACTTTCACGATGCGCTAATTAATATGCAGATGAAAATAGTATTTTATTTTCACTGCATACCTATTACCGCATCATGGTAAGCTAAGTTATGGGATGTGTCCGCTCCTACCCATGCCCTTGCAATATTCATTGCTGACTATGCGAAAACCACAGAAAGTGGAAACGTGGAAAAGGAAAGATCGTAAGATGGGATAAAATGATAAGATAGGATTGAATGATAGCTCTTTAAAAGACTTCTCTTTCCAATACTCAGATTTCCTCTTTAACAAGACAGAGGGTTCTATGGTGCCTTCTTAGCTCAAATATCATTGAAAGATCTATAAGAATGAACTGTTTTCTCCAAAGCGAACTGTCGTCGTTATTGCTTTACCACGCAAGTACTAGTAAATTGTTGGAAGTAGGTAATAATAAAATACTATATGGACTTCTATAGCGCATATGCATTTCTGTTCTAAGCGCTTACAATATAACAGTTAAATAGGGTGGCTTCACACTTAGGCTTCGGCTGAACGACAAAGCCAGCAAGAAACATAACGAAAGACCGCCAAAGCGACTGAAGCGAAGCAATTGCAACCTACAGCCTTCAATCACATCGCACGGCGAATGCAAGTGAGTGACGGTTTTGAGTTTTCGAAAAGGGTAAGGTACTGTACTTAGATTTTAAAGTATACGCTGCGTTATACTTAGATCGTACTTCGGCAGTTGAAGACGCGGCGTAAACATAACTACAAAGTATCTTACTTGAGCAGTCAACATGGCGTTCACACTGAAAGTAGCCCTAAGCATACTGAAGACCTCCTTACGAGCGTTAGTGTGAACCCACCTAGTATGAAAAGTATGGCGTCCCCGTCTATGTCACTTGTGCGGCCACAGACGGCTGTGAGAATGGGCTGTTCCACGTGATTGGATGGAATTAGTATCCGCGTCATTAGGGTAAAGGCAGGCCGTACAGCGACGCGCAGGTTGAGTCTAACAATCTATGAAAGCGGAACTGTGAAAAGCGGCCTAGAAAACACACCGAAAGGCCAACAAACTCAGGAAACTGTCAAAAGCAACGCACTGAAGAAAGGCCAACCATTAACGAGGTAACTAATTTTATAGGAAAACTAAGTGCTCCTTTTGGATAAAACGCAGGGGGTCCTTTTAATTTCAGGGGGTGTAACCAAGAAGGCGGAATTTTTTTTTTTTTTTTTTTTTTTTCTCCCTGAGAGACTGGGTGCAAAGGTAAGGCCACGCCTGTAGTAACTATTAGTGAGAACCATGTGATCCACCAATTTCCATGCCTTTTCCGAGAGCGTACAGTCAAAGTCGTTAACCAGTGTTAACCAGATTCTCTACCGCCGCTTTGTGTGTGCTCATTCCATGAGACTTTCAAAAGAGTTAACATCCTCTGAAATGCCTTTCCGGTTATCTCGGGATCGGATCTCACGTCCGGGCGTGTTGAAGAGGAACCTCGCCCCAAGGGCGCTTATACGCGTAACAGAACAACATAACTATGTCATGTTCTTCGGGCCCCCGGGGAAATAATCCAACCGGTCATGGAGAAAGCGCCAGTTCTGGATTTCCGTGAGGGGCCTGCCCCTGTGATTAGTGGAATACATATCAAGAACATTTCGCCAAAAACTGTTGTTTTGTCGACGTTGCAAAACTTCCTTATTAAGAAATTCCCCCTTACCTTATTTGGATGGTCTGTGAGTACTTTCCCTCATATCTTAGCGAAAAAAGCAGGAAATCTTACCAAAACTTGCAGATACTGGAAAAACATCATTTTCTTGGTAGCCATTTTGTTTTTGCCCCCCGCCGAGGGACCTGAGACACGTTTTGAACACCACAGGTAACCCGCGCGGATTTGCCAAAAGAGACGACAACACTTTCTAGATACGAATATGCGATGCCCTGGACTACCACTTGCACATACAATCTGCAAGATGGGAAGCTTAACTGAAAGAGACGATTAAGTGTTTGAAGGGATACCATGGCGGATGACAAAATTTTCTCTGAGGGCTATGAAAGCATCCGTTTCATCCTGCGGGACGAGACAGTCGCATATAACCCTAAAAAGCTTACAGAAGTGAAGGAGATGTATTTCTCAAATGTGATGAAATACCCTGCTTCGATAAGGATCGATAACAGACGATATATGCCGCGGCCTAGGTGTTCTGATGGCTCGGGGCAAAACCAAATTACGATGCAGGGGAGGTAATTGTATCACGTGACGGACATCAATATACTGCGAGAGCGGAGTTAGAGCGGCTTACAAAGTCATGGTATAAGAAGGCGCTCACTTTCCAACCGAAGGGCAAAGTATTAAAATGTAAAATAGAGGTAATCCAACTGAAAATCAAAGCACACTCTCGGAAGAAGGGTTAAATAACACATAGTGTTGCCTTTGACCCAGAAGTATGAATCCTGGCAAATAAGACACACAGATGATCCAGCTTGAAAGGGAGATCTGTATCCAAAGGTAACAACAACCTCTCGTCGTCACGTTGGCCTGCTTTTAGTGAATTGGCTTACAAAAACATTTTGGAATTCTGATTAAGTTTTGTTGCCATGGTAACGGTGACTCGCAATCCGCCATATTATAAATAGCAATTTTTTTTAATGTTTGTACGCTAGTCTTTCTGTAACCTAATTAGATATGTCTTAATAAAGACATTTTCCAACAATATCATGTATTACAAAAGCAAGTGAAATAACTTATAATATATATATATATATTTTTTTCATTTTCTTAAGAAATTCCAAGTTATCCAATTAGCTTACCTGAGGATAGTTGTCCTTTATAAATAGATGACAACCTTTAACTTTCACCTTCTCCTGTGCGAGTTAAAGAGGTCTAAATAAAACAATCCAAGATAGCCGCCACTCTGGCTACTGAGTCACGTGATAAGCGCCTCCATGGTGACAAACTAGGTTAAAATATAGCTCTTCTTGAAACTATTGTACTAAACAATTCCAATAATGATCCATAGTAACATGAGATATGAAGAATAATCCATTTTTCCAGGCAAATGCGTTTTGAGCCATGCCTTAAACCCACTGAGGAGGTCTCGAAGGCTAAACAGTAAGTGAGAGGCTAAGTATGGTTGGAAAACATTGTCGACCTCTCCCCAAAACAAGATATCTCCAGCGGTTTTAAAAATCGAGAATTAAGGCACGATAGAGAGTTATAACAATGGGCGGTAAAGGGGCGTAGTAAAATTTCTACTTGATTTTTTTTTTTTTTTTTTTTTTTTTCAAATGGCTCGAAGAAATGCCCTACCCGGACGCCGTCGCGAATGATTCGGTGAGGATCTACATCATGACGGTTAGGCAAATAGGCGGCAAATAGGCAAGAGACTCCCATACTGGTAAGTTACCGTGACCATTCCCGCCTTGAAGAATTTTGGGTCACGAAATTAACCGGAGGGGCCAACGAAGGGTTGGGTTCCCTGTGTGATACTTCAAACATGAGTATCCGTTGCGTCTTTCTTATTTCTGCGGCAGCCGTTACGCGCGAGATGAAAAACAAAATTACCGCTTGCTTAACAAAAACAAACAAAATGATGCGATAACTAAAAGGGAACCCAACCCTTCGTTGACCCCAGCCCTGAACGCGAAGAACAGGGTGGTATAGAACACAGAGCAGGCTCCCCAGGGTCAACGAAGGGATAAAGGGATAAAGGGTACACAAAAAGTATAGAACTTATAAACCTGACAAATGTTTTCTAAACGACCAGCGGGGTCCCTGTGGTATGGGAAAGCACAAAGATACCGTCATTAACAGCCTAGCTGTATGTATCAATAACAATAACAATAACTGGACCTGGTACGTTGACCACCACGCGGCTTCCAAAATGGAGGCAGCTTTTATGGCAATTTAGTTAGTACAAGGTCTAATAAGATCCAACATCTCCTGGGGATCAGTAAATACCACTGAGCGCGCGCGGATTTAATACGAGCTGCAGCAAATTTATCGGCCTAAGCATGAGTTTTTTTTTAGTATGGCACAAAGGCGCCTCCTGTGTTTCCAACTTGCTATAGCGCCTTAACTGTCCTTTACGGACCCTATGGTGGATAGGACAGAACAAGAATATGTATGCTGTAATTATACGAGTAAAATAATTAATAATCTTCACAGTTCCCTATCCCCACATGGTGAAACGAGATTTAAGTACGCTTGGACACACACAACACTTCTAAGACAGCGCACGCTTGAAGAATGACCACGGATGACACTGCTTATTAAAGTGCGAAAAACCTACAATGACCCTTTAACGCATGACTAGACTGACTAGGTAAGACAATAGCGCTGTTCACGCCGACGTCATATATTGTTGTTAATATGCCAACGAGAGATCAATTGGTTAACAGAACAAAGGGCGCTATCCAATCTACGGTTGGAACTCATAGCATTACAAAGGCAATGTTGATATACAGAGAATAGCGATATAAATCGAGGTCCTGTTTCTTAAACCACTACACTTTATAGAACTTGAGAACTAACCACAGAATGATACATCTAAAAAACACTCGTAATTGCAAGCTACACGCATAAATTGCAGTCCGTATCTAAGGGATCAGACATTACATCTGTAAACCGCAACTGAAAATTGATACGGATATTTGCGGTTTACAAAATATATACAAACATTTACATATACTGTAACTCACTAAAGACTACAGGTGGCGCGTAATTTAAAAATGCGAAAACTCTGTCGAACGAAATATATAAGGCAAACCCAGAACCCGGATAATCATACAGAAAATTTGAAAGCTGCAAAATTAACGAAACTATATCAGCTCTGACACACGACAAAGGCGGACCTCGATGAGACTTGTGATAACAACTCTATAGATCAAAGACCAGTATGTTCAAAGAGCTACGAAATAAAATAAAACAGGCTAGAAATATGTACGTAATAGGGTCAAAACAGTACGAAAGACTAGGCTAACGAGCAGACCTAAAACAGCTAGATAAACAACTGTGTGTGAAGCAATAAAACAACCGAGCCCTCGCCGATGAACTGGAAATTTAAGTACGATATAATTTCAAATGGCAACTAGTATCCATAATGTAGCGTAAATATTCTCTTCGCCAACCAGCGGTATGCATAATATAGCAGGAATGTACCTTCGTCGAGCGGTATCCATAGATATCCGAACTGTATTCTTCGCCAATTGCGGTATTCAGAGATATATATAGACCTTCGCCTACGAGCGGTACCCAATTTACTCTTCGCAAACATGCGGAATTCAGAGCTATATAGACCCTCGCCTACGAGCGGTATCCGTAAATACATCCAAATACTCTTCGCCAACGAGCGGTATCCAAATAACAAATGATATACTCATCGCCAACTAGCGGTACCCAATGAGACATAGATCTTCGCCTACGAGCGGTATCCGTAAATACATCCAAATACTCTTCGCCAACGAGCGGTATCCAAATAACAAATGATATACTCATCGCCAACTAGCGGTATCCAATGAGATATAGTTCTTCGCCTACGAGCGGTATTCCAAAAGATAAGGCATATTTTTGTAGGCCAACTAGCCGAGTTAACAACGCAAATATATTGAACGTGAAATAACTAAGACTATAGTTACCTCAACCTGTAACGTCTGGAGAGCAGCAGGACAAGTCATGGCTGGAATTAGGAGCGACGGGAGCAGGTAAAGAATCCGCCATTATAGATAGGAGCTGGTGTCGGTTGGGAGGCCCAGCAAAAAACCAGGCTTGACCACCCGTTACGCCGATAACTGACAACGGAACACAGAAGACGCCGGAAATTTAAACTATAGGGGCCGCAAAGCATCATGCACGCCAGTATGCAGCTAACACCGATTGATTGGGCGATTCCGATAAACTTTCACGATGCGCTAATTAATATGCAGATGAAAATAGTATGGAAGATTAGAGAACAGAGTTATCGTCTGGTGGAGAAAGGTTGGGGGACGTTAACATCAGAAGAGGGATTTTTCAAAGAGACAGCTTGTCACCGCTTTTGTTTGTAATGTCACTCATACCGTTGACACTGGTGCTCAGGAAGGTGAAAGCCGGATATGATCTTGGGAATAAGAATGGCGTGATCAATCACCTGCTGTTTATGGATGACTTGAAACTCTATGGAAAGAACGAGAACCAAATAGACACACTTGTCCAGACAGTGCGGGTAGTCAGCAGTGACATGTGCATGGAATTTGGAATATCGAAATGTGCCATGCTGGTTATGAAAAGGGGAAAGCTTTCAAAAAGCGATGGGATTCCTCTTCCTGGCAACAGACAGATGAAGCCTTTGAGTGAGGAAGACGAGGCCTATAAGTACCTAGGAGTGCTGGAAGTGGATAGCATAAGACACACAGAGATGAAAGAAGTGGTGCGAAAAGAGTACTTCCGACGCATCAGAAAAATCCTGAAGTCCAAACTCAATGGTGGAAACGTCATCAAAGCCATCAACTCCAGAGCGGTTTCTATAGTGCGTTATGGTGCAGGCATAATTGATTGGACAAAGGAAGACCTCCAGAAAATGGATAGAAAGACCCGAAAGTTACTCACGATACACCGTGCCATGCACCCCCAAGCTGATGTGGATAGATTGTACATGAGAAGAGGAGAGGGTGGACGAGGGTTGATTGGAGTGGAAGAATGCGTGGCCGTAGAGGTCAACAGTTTGATGAAGTATATCAACAGAAGTGATGAAAAGGCAATCAAGGCAGTACGTCAAGAGCAAGTCCTGAAAGATAAGAACGCAGAAAAGGACAAGGCTTCATTCAGCGAGGAAAGGAAGCAGACGTTTCTTGCGAAACCTCTCCATGGTCAATTTTTTTTAGAGGCACAGAGAAGGACAGAGATGAGAAGTCGTGGGACTGGCTCAGGAAAGGAAAACTAAAAAAGGAGACGGAGGGGCTACTGACTGCTGCACAAGACCAGGCACTGAGAACTAACAGCATCAAGTCGAGGATTGATAAGCAGGATGTGGCGCCAGCGTGCAAAATGTGCGGCGAAAGAGAGGAGACAGTGGCGCACGTAGTGGCGGAGTGTAAGATGCTAGCCCAGAAGTACTATAAAGACTGGAGGCACGACAAAGTAGCCCAAGTTATCCACTGGCGGCTATGCGAGAAGAAGGGTTTTGAGAGGGACGATAAATGGTATAACCATGTTCCTGAACCGGTACTAGAATCGGAGAAGAACAAGATCTTGTGGGATTTCAAAATCCAGACAGACCTACCAACTGAATCGAACAGACCAGATATTGTAGTGTTCGATAAAACAACCAGGAAGTGCCTTATCATAGATGTGGCGTGCCCTTTCGACACAAGGATTTGTGCGAAGGAGAGAGAAAAGATCGAGAAGTATCAAGATCTGAAGAGGGAGGTCAAGAGGATATGGCAGTGTTAGGATGTGTGTATCGTTCCAGTTGTAATTGGTGCGCTTGGAACACTGTCTAGAGGCCTGAAGGAGTGGCTTATAAAGTTGGACATGGCTGGCGATCTGGAACTTATGCAGAAGGCGTGTTTGCTGGGGTCGGCGAGAATTCTTAGGAGAGTACTGGACACGCGAATGATTGATTGATAGATAGCAAGACACCCAAGGCTGCGGGATGCGGCTCGATGTTATTGAAGTTTTCCAGCTACAATAGCTGTGATAATAATAATAATAATAATAATAATAATAATAATAATAATAATAATCTTTTATTAGAATAATAATTATACATACAGTAGCCGTGGAAATTACAAAACTATACTATGTTTTTTTTTTTTGGTTAAAAAGAAAATACAATTGATCACGCAATGATCTGCAGGAGAGGCGGGTTCATAATTCAGCGCCATAATGAGCTCCGTGACCTTGAGGCTGAGTTGCTAAAGATGGTCTGCAGTGACGTCGAAATAGAGCCCGTCCTTCAAGAACTGTCTGGCGAGAGGCTACCAAGGGGCGCTAACACAGCGCCAGATGCTCGTCTAGATATACATGCTCGGGGGTTTTTGGGAGAAGCAGAGGTCCGCGTTCTTCGATGTAAGGGTGTGTCACCCCAACGCAGCAAAGAAAGGGGAGGATTACGCAACTACGGTGTCATGGATCAGATCAAGAGTCTCGTTTGCGATCCTCCGATCCGCCTTAATATGTCTAAGGGGATCAAGAACTGTGAAGAGGAACATTAATATTTATGACGTGGACTTTCAAGTAGAGAATTCCCTTACAGCAATTTAGGTCGAATATTTTTATTATTTATTTTTTCTTATATTATTCTCGGGATCGCTATTATTATTATATTTTTTCTACACTTTTAAAGACAAATTTTTATAACAATTTCTTTTTAACCAAAAAAAAACATAGTATAGTTTTGTAATTTCCACGGCTACTGTATGTATAATTATTATTCTAATAAAAGATTATTATTATTATTGTTATTATTTTTATATAATAATAATAATAATAATAATAATAATAATAATAATAAAACTATAAGATTCAAGCTATTTACAAAAATGATATTAAAATATTGATAACATGATTTTTAAAGAAAACCATAAAATAATAATAATAATAATAATAATAATAATAATAATAATAATAATAATAATAATAATAATAATAATAATATAATAATAATAATAATAATAATAATAATAATAATAATAATAATAATAATAATAATAATAATAATAATAATAATAATAATAATAATAATAATAATATGCAGAGAACAGTCCTAATGGAAGGGGAAACCACTTTAAGAAAGATCCTCGGAGGAGTCGTGCAACTGGAATAGGCAGCCGTCTATATTTAATTTCGATTTTTATTTTTATTTATCTATTTATTATCTACTCATATACTGTACACAAGAAAGAGGGACGGTGACCTCCCCAGCAATGCTTGGTGGGGAGATGGAATGGCCGCATTGAAGAGCGGCTTTTTCTCTTCATAATAATAATAATAATTAATAATAATAATAATAATAATAATAATAATATGATATCAAAGACTAGCTAAATATTTAAATTCGCTTTAGCCTGAGTATCAGGCGGAATTTAATTTTTCCAGGGGAAAATGAGGGATGAAAAATAATTACTTGTCGCGCCGCCCCCTTTGAAGGCGGCTGTCAAACTTATGTCAAAAAAGAAAAGCCTATTGTCTCGCTCTAGTGCCAGGGAAAACAACCAAACCAAAACAATGTCGAGCGCTCGTTTCTTTCGTTTGTAACGAAGATTTATAGCGGAACTCCCCGCGTCGAAGGCGCGTAGTGGAGCACCATACGTATCATTCATCGTCGTATGAGAGAAAGCAACCCATCCAAGCCAAAACGGAACGTTCAGCGGTTTACGAAAACATCGCAGGCTCTTATTTACGCTGCGCACTTGCGTTAGTGTCGACCCGTGTACACAGCCAATCACAGTCCGTGGCTTGGATTACAAGCGCGCGCTTCGTCCTAGCGCCGCGGCGTTCGGTTTGGACTCCAAACTTCAAGAACTTGTTGCATTTTGACGCCAGCTCCCCCCAAAATACATTGATAATCACAGATATTGATCTGGATTCTTTAAAGAAATAAACAGTTAGAGATGCAAGGAGAGAAAATAGGGACTGAACTAATAGCGAAATGGGAAAATATTTGCCAACTCTCTGTTGCTGGTGTAGCCGCGATGGAAGAGAGAATCTGTTTTTTCAACTCAATCAATTAATTGGTCATAATTACAAGCGTAAAATTTCAGAATGGGTAACCATAAATTCCAGGGTGATCATTTCAAAATTCACTGAAATTCCAGGCTGCGACCCGAAGCTGGGCTCCTCAAAAGGGATACATTTGTTAAAAGAATAAACCATGCAGTAAGGTAGGGGTGTGTGTATGACTGGAGTTCCGCATTTATGCATTGCCTAAATCTATTTATTATATGGCAACGATAGTACGCACGCTCTGATTGGCTAACGAGCGGGCGTAACTCTCCGTAATGCCCACGGGCATTATGGAAATTCTTAATGCCCGCTCGCAGTGCACACTGAAAATTCATCTCCTTGAAATAACATTAATTCTAAAAGAAGATTTTCAGCGAAATTCACAAAAAGGAATACTTGACATAGTATTAAACACGTAATCTAACTTGTGACAAGAGAAAAATAAAGGCTGAATGTCAGAAAATGACCTGTTTAGTGTTTACAAAATCAGAGCAGAGCCAAAAAGATACTCAGAAAAAAAAAGTTACTAAGAAATTCGAGTTTATCCGGAGAAAATGAAAACTTGAGGGAGTCAAAATAACAGCAAAAGGTAAAAGCTACATGTAAAGTCAAAATGTAATGGGAATTCAAGAAACTTGAGAGCTAAAAATAATAACAGAAAGCGAGTTCAAACTTTGTCATTGCTTACCGATAACTGATAGTGAAGTCGTTGATTTCTTTTCTCTCTCCATCTCCTCGAGTTTGACATTTGCTTTTGCACAAGAGCCGGCTAAATTAACCATTGCAATTTTCTGGAGGATAGCTTGTGAAATATCTTCTTCAAGTTTAACTCTTCTTCCGTATTTATTAAAGGCCTTTTGCTAGTGCAAAAGGCAATGTTTTCCCCAATGGTGCTAAAAAAAGTTGAGCTGACATCGAAGACTTGGTTCCCGGTTGCTTGTCATTTAAATCTTTTGTTAAACTCCCTCAAATCCTCAAACGTTTCTCACAAATGACTAAACAACATTATAAATGACAAATGTCTGTAAAAGAAAGGATTCCGAAGTATTTGACATCCATAAGAGATTGATTAGTTTAGAGCAAGTCTGGCGTGGTTTGCACACACGGGTTTGTTTTGACTCAGAGAATGAAAAACTCTGAATGAACTCGAGCGCGACGCGGGCGCGTGTCTGAGTTATTTCGGCGGGAAAATGAACGTGGCGACTTCCGGTTCGTAAAACGTTTGTAGAAAAATGCCATATAATAAACAACTTACTAACCTCGACCGTTCGGGCATTACGTGAAATATCAAACCTCGGTTTTGGCGTATCAACCTCGCTATCGCTCGGTCGATACGCCAAAACCTCAGTTTGATATTTCACGTAATGCCCTCACTCTCGGTTAGTAAGTAGTTAATAATAGCTTTTAAATGGAGCTTAAAATCCGGATCAGTGCACCTATTTTCTCCAGCAAACAGCCCTGTTATCATAGGAACGCATGTTCGGTTGATTATTTTGGCAAACCTGCTGAATGTTGAATGCGTGGGAATAAATTCGTCGAATGTGTGGACTGCAAGAACTGCGCAAGGAAAATTGTAAACTACACAGTTGTATATCACCAGCTCAAATAACCGTATCTCGTTTGAAAAGTACGAGCAAAAACTGCCGAATCCAAGGAGGAATAATTGCCAGCGCAAAGTCTTTTCGATCTTCGAGTATCATGCTTCATACTAAGTATCGCATTCAGATTGTTCTGCTTTCAATTTCTGGATCCCACGGAAAATAGTAAACTGCACAGCTGCATATTACCAGCTCTATAACCTTTTCTTGTTTGAAAAGTGTTCTTCCGAATCGAGTGGGAAGAATTACCAGCACATAGTCTTTGCGATCTACGATTATGATATGGACTCAGATTGTTCTGCTCTCAATTTCTGGATCCCAAAGTCATCTAAGGTCTATTCCAAATCTGACAAAAGCCTGATAAAGCATTTGACATGTTTGTAAACTAAATATATTTCCAAATTCGCAACCTAACCCCTAAAGTCGAAGAGAGGCCATCGACTTGGCATAACAGTAATGTTGGCATAACACCCGCCTTGCAACGCATTTGACCAATCAGGGCAAGCCATTGTATGTGGCATTGTTTTTTGACCAATCAAAGGCCGCGGTCATTTTCTGACCGCAAAACACACAAGGTCGACCAGCTGAACAGTAAATGTATCAGGCCCTCTTCTCGATTTCCCAGTATTTATTTTTCAAGGGAAACGAGGGAGGATTATTCAAAGAAACTGCCCCTCTGTAGGAAAAGGATCAAGTTAAGGGCTTCAGTCTTTGGTCTAGGTATAAACAATATGAGGTTTGCGGGGACTTAAGGTGGTACACGAGTGAACAAAAACACACACCCATGAATACAAATTATGCAGTACTTACTTCTTCAAAACTATGTGATAAAAAGTATAAAAACTGATTTCGTTTCATATACACTTTAAGGAAAAACAAAGAAACACTTGGCATTATTATGATGGAAAGTATTTTTCAAACAGTTAGACCGATCGCACAAAGATTTATGATTTTTCGATAGTACATGTTTGTATATGCAAATCTACGAGTTCGAGTTCAATTTGGGATTTTAAAATGCACTAGTCAATTGAAACCCCGGCCCCCCGACCCCCGGGACATAGCGGGGAGTAACGGGGACATGGCCGCGGAATTACGCTTTTGTACCGCTACATTTCTCCGGGGAACGGGGACAGTAACTATTTGCCAAATTGACGGGGACTTTTAGCGGGGTTGTAACGCCAGCCCTGACAGAGCGGGACTGAGTCCAAGCTTATCTCAGATCGCCTCTGAAGGTTTTTCCAGCGCGTCGTGTCGCAGCGAACAGCAATACTGTGCCCTACATTTGTTTTCAATGTTGATTTGAATGCTCCTGCAATATAGATATTGTTTTATTGTATGTGGCATTAAACAAGTTTGTAGTATAACTATTATGCTCCGACATCATGAGCTTTTGGCTCCGATCAATCATTTCATCTGGGCTGCTCTTTTAATTACCCGGAGGGGGGGGGGGGGGGGGGGGGACTCCCATATGTTTTAGTCGGGGATGATCGTCGGAAATTTTCAGTTTCACCCCTAAAAGATACCAAACATGGCGTGGCTCAAATAATTGTTACCCTAAAAGCCCTAAAAGATTCCCTAAAAGATGAGGCCTTATATGCCAAGTAGGCGCGAAGGAGAGACAGGTAACAGGTAAAAGATACCCATCATGAAATTTCCGTGTTTGACTAAAATGCTGCCTTCTAATTTATCGTCTTCTCATCGATTAATCACAGTTTTTAGAAACACCATCATGAGAGAAAACAATTTGGACACATATTTCGGCCGAAAAAGACACCAATTTCCCTAACATTTATTGAAGATCACGATCACCCCTAGATGAGACCAAACCCCCGTGATTTTAACCCCTAAAAGATACGATGATCATCCCCGACCAAAAAATATGGGAGTCCCCCCCGGGTTAATTACATGCGTGCAAATGTATGCAAGCAATTATGCTAGCAATCGCAGCCAATATGGGAACCTTGCGACAGCTTTCGATTTTTTTGACGATCTGTGCAATCGAATTTTTATTCGCCGTCGTTCCTGTTACCCGTCAAACTTGGGATATCTCTATCATAGTGATAGAAGTGTCGCTAGCCCATTCGGTGGCTGGACAATTTTGCACTCTTGGAGGATATGTTGAATGTCGTGGTGTGAGCCGCACTGGCAGGAGTCGTCCTCACAGGCACTCTTCACCTTGAGGGCCGGGGCAACGGGGGAGGGGATTGTAACAGCAATACTTTCCCGGGGGCGGGAGAAAGTACAAATGTAACACTGTACAAATGTTACATTCGCCGCTATGTCCCGGGGTCTACACTTTGTAATAAATGAATACTAGTTGTAACATATAGGAAACACCGAAATTCGTAACCCTTTTTGCCTGAAGTAGATTCTTAACGCTGTTTTAAGTGATCAACACATAAGTTTTATTGTTAGACTTGGCTTCGGGTCATCCGCTCATCTTCAATATGTATGGCTTGAATTAAAATGCAGAGTCGATCTAGCTGTCACTCAAACTAGTCAATCCGGTTATGCCAAGGAACCACCGCTGCGCGCTCCTGTCGTCCGTCTGCGATAGCTGTCGGACTTTTGCTCATTAAAAAATTGCGAAACCGTATCTATTTAGTTCCTATTTTAGTTCCGTTGCTGTAGGACGGGACATTCGATAAGGAATTTATTTTGAAGCAATAAAATGCTTTCTGTATCGCTATTTGGGTTCACAGTCCATGAGATCGTGAGTTTAGCGACAGTCTAAACCGGTGTTTCCCAATCCGCCTGTCTAATACACCAGTCTAGGAACCTTTATGAATGAAATATCTCCCAGCAAATTCTTACCTGCAGTACAACTTGTATTTAGCCTCGATATTCGCTCAATTTATCTCGAGAGCTCTTATGAGATCAGTGACCCAGCCAGAGGCCCTTGTGTCGCTCTTCCACTTCACTCCGCTCGATCTGTGGTGCCCTTAACCATTACGTGATTTGCATAGTGTAGGCAAGCGTAAAAGTGTCACGCAAATGTCACGAAAGAGTTCCTTTTACTTGTAACTGGCAAGTTTGAGAGATATAGTGATGTATGTAATAAACGCATTTGTTTACAGAATTGCGTAGCCTAGTCATGACAGACAATAAAAGGCAAAGTCAATCGGCTTGCACTATTTCAAGATGCAAGATGCAAAGATGCAAAGATGCAAAGGTGCAAAGGTGCAAAGATGCAAAGATGCAAAAGATGCAAAGATGCAAGGGCATCAAATTACAGCATTAGTGAAAATTCCTCATACAGTGTTGACAGCCGCAATGTCTCATAACATGTCATAATAAATAAATTATTGGCGGTTGTACGCGGGAACCGAGTATCAATTTATTTAGCAATTTCGCATTATTATACCAATTTTAGAAGCTTCACACAATGATCATAGGATTCTAATAGAAATCCCAGCACATACAAGATCCTGAGGATACTCGGCAGAACGTTTAGGATTCTTTTCCGTACTACGGCATAGAAGTAAACATCAAATGCCAAAGCATATACCCTGCTAGCAGTGGTTTCTTCCTATCTTCGGCCCGGCGGCAAGCGTGGAAGATAGGAGGAGACCACTGCTCGCAGGGTACAAAGCGTAACGCCAAACTTTTGTATTTCACTATACCGTGAACGGACATGGTAATTATATTTCTTTGAAAGCAATCACCGCTACCACACAGGACCCTATAGCTACGACAACTAAATGCGTCGAGTAACAGGCATAGGAGACACTAACATGAAGCTATCTACGTACATAATGCTCAAATCCAAATCTAGCGGTTACAAGCGAGCAAAGACGTCAAAAAGGCGAAGCAACACCGCCATGTCTGTCGTGGAAAGTGCGGGGGGGGGGGGGGGGAGGGTTTCGACTCCTGGCCCACGGACTAGTTAGCATGCTTTGACGAACGCCCGCTACCTGGCCGCTAGCGTGCTTTATAGGACAGACCTGCTACTTGCCCGCTAGCGTCCTTTCTAGGACAGACCTGCTACTTGCCCGCCAGCGTCCTTTCTAGGACAGACCTGCTACTTGCCCGCTAGCGTCCTTTAGGACAGACCTGCTACTTGCCCGCTAGCGTCCTTTAGGACAGACCTGCTACTTGCCCGCTAGCGTCCTTTGAAAGACACGCCCGCTACTTGCCCGCTAGCGTCCTTTGTAGGACAGACCCGCTACTTGCCCGCTAGCGTCACGCCCGCTACTTGCCCGCTAGCGTGCTTTGACGACACCCCGCCCGCGTACCTTGACGCCAGCTAATTGCCCGCTAGCGTACAGTGTAGAAATACTGGGTGTTTAAATCATGCCGAAAGAATCTGCCAAATTGGAGAAAGAACGATGCAACAAAATCGAGAAAAATCAAAACGGGAACATGGGAAACACCGAGAAACGATCTTGAGAACGAGCGGGCCTTAGCAGCGGGCGTTAGAGACGCTAGCGGGCTTTAAGGGCATGTTTACATGAGCGAGTTTACCGGCAAAATCCGAAATCATAATGACTCTGGCTCGAGTCTTCAATATATGTCGAACTGCCTCGCTTTTCTCTTTAGATAATTAGCACCGTAATCCATCTGGATGACCAAACTGATAGCGACTTGTTGAAAATCTGAGGAATGTGCTGCTTTCAATGTGAAAACGTTGTATGCGATATCCTTCCACTTTTTGCAGACAGAAGAGAATTTTTCCTTACGAAGAAGTATGAACAATAACTCGTAATGCACAAATATAATTATCAGACAGCACGGAAAACGAGAGGTGAATGTTGCTAAACATGATTTCGCCAACGAAGTGTAGTATGTCAATGAATCATACTTTATTTGTCTGTTGAACAGACAGCAGCGGGCTTAAGAAGGACGCCACTAGCGCATTAGTAGCGGACGCGAGCCGTGCCAAATGGACGCTACATGCAGGCAAAATGGACGCTAGCGGATGTTGAGCGGACATCAGCAGGCATAATGTACGCTAGCGGGTGTTGAGCGGACGCTAGCGGGCATAATGGACGCTAGCGAGTGTTGAGCGGACACCAGCGGGCCAAATAGACGCTGGCGGGCCATGCGCGGACGCTAGCGGGCTTTTCGCTGCTTGGACGCCTGGCGGGCCTTTGCTAGACACCAGCGGGCTTTTCGCTGCTTGGACGCCTGGCCAGCCTTTGCTAGACACCAGCGGGCATTAACAGGAGGAGAGTGGGCGTTAGGGACGCCAGCGGACATTAAAGACGCTAGCGGGCTTCAAGGGCATGTTTACGTGAGCGGGCGTATTGTACGCCAGCGGGCAGTTTACCGGGCAAAAAGGAATGTCACCGGGCAAAACGTACGTTTGTTACGCCACTGGGTACCAACACAAATAGTTATATTATTCCAATAGGAATGGTTCCAAGCCATTGTATCAATCAATCAATTAATCAATCAATCAGTTAATATATGGGTATTGATGACGAGGAGTCTACTAAAAAGTATTATACTTATAAAGTGTAGACCCCTTGTTGAGGCCACATTTGTAATAACCTGCCACATTTGTAATAACTGCCACATTTGTAATAACATTGTGCCACATTTGTAATAACATTGTGCCACATTTGTAATAACATTGTGCCACATTTGTAAAAACCTCATACTAGGTTAACTGAAATGCATGGAGATTAAGGGGAGGTACGTAACGTCATCGATGAAGTCATTAAAATTTGAAAAATTCATATCTCCTTAAGGGAAGACTCCAAGACAGCCAAACTTGGGTGAAATTGTCTAGGTGTAGCCTGCTTGCAGGCGTTGGTTTTTATCGCGAAAACCCCGAAAACCCCAGAGTTCGTAGTCGTGGCCGCCATCTTGGACGCTTGGACGCGCGCCGGAATCGGGGTTTTCGGGGTTTTCGCGATTCCGGCGCGCGTCCAAGATGGCGGCCACGACTACGAACTCTGGGGTTTTCGGGGCTTTCGCGATAAAAACCAACGCCTGCAAGCAGGCTAGTCTAGGTGACGAGAGAAGCACAGCGAGGTGGTCATGTGACGTGACGTCATCGATGACGTCATCAAAGTTTGAAAAAATTCATATCTCGTGAAGGGAAGACTCAAAGACAGCCAAACTTGGGCGAAATTGTGTAGGTGACTAGAGAAGTACTACAAGATGGACACGTGATGTGACGTCATCGATGACGTCAACGATGTTGCCAGGCTTTAAAATAGGCATAGACGTTGACTGGGAGCTGAACTGTCAGATTACAGTGCAGGCATGTGCAAGGATAATTCTGAAATCGATAGTCTTGACTAGCTGAGAAACGTTTTTATGTTCGATTGAATTTGATATGGTGCGGTAATCGACCATAATCGAACTCACCAAAGACGTTTTCAATCGAACGTTCGGTGCCAAACTTGTTTAGAATCGACAACATTCGAACTAAACTTTAAGTGAAAAATCGGAACCGGACCAGGTACAAAGCTTCCATGTGGTGCGCCTCCATTCGGTCTCTTGCAACTCAGGTCTCACTGTGCAACGCTAGTCATCTTCAAGAACAACCAGAACAACAAGCCAAAGACATCGGCGCTGTTTGGCGAGCAAAAATATTGCCAGACGACACTAAATGAATTATTTGTGTAGATTAATGTGTAATGGTAGAGTGCTTTTCGTTGACACTATGATATTATATATTAGGCACTACCTAAAAGCGAAGCTCGAATCAATACACTACTGTCAGTAGTATACAAAATGACAGTTTTAGCGCCGGTGGATCACGGTGGATCTCTGGATCCACCATGAACGTTGCGTGATGAGCGTAAAAATGACTTCTCAAGAGTCACGCAAGTGAAAATGACGTCATAAGTGAAAACAATAGGTTGCCCCGACTTGCCCGCTCATCAGATGGACTTGCCCAGACATGCTCAACCGGAAGTAAAGGATGATTATATATTATATGTTGCAGATTATAATTAGTAGTTAGAAATTATTCTTATAATTGATTTTACAATGTTTCAGCTATGATACTGTTACAAACTCCCTCTTGGGAGCATCTATTATTGTGCGCTTTTGAGGGACTTCGTGATTTGGCCGCCATCTTGGTGTCCCTCAAAGGGACACCAAGATGGCGGCTCCATACATTTTGCTGTAATCTTGACGCGTATAACGTTACTCATATTTCATTCAGAAAATAACATCTCTCCCTTAAATTTGGTCAAAAAGAGCGCTTGACCTTCTTCTGTTAGTCCATACCATTTGTGTGTGAATTAGATGTTTTTCAAAGATGTCATAAGAGAAATAAATAAGGCATCGAATCGTAAAGTTCCCATACATTTCTTACTAAAATTGTATTTCCCAGAACTCGACAAATAGTTACTTGGTTGACCTGAAACTCAAGGAGGAGGAGGAGGAGGAGGAGGAGGAGGAGGAGGAGGAGGAGGAGGAGGAGGGAAGGGAAGGAGGAGGAGGAGGAGGAGGAGGAGAAGGAGAGGAGGAGGAGTGACCCTCCCACAGTCGTAGGTAAAAAAAATTGTGACCCTCCCCATGTAATTTATATTTTCTGAAAAACCTGTCAGATAGACTCTTGTCCGATTTTTTCTTACTTCTGTCAAAGCTAAGGAACCGCGGTCATTATTATCGCCTCGATTATTTTCCCACGAAAAGCAAAACAGTTTATCCTTCAAAAACAATTTGAGTGCCCTTAGCTGCCAATGTGTGTTGTTGTTCGTTCCGTTTTGTATGAAGTTTGTCGCTACATAATCAAATGTTTATTATAAATAGCCTGGAGCTAGCCAGAAAAGTTTATTTAGCTCCTGGGACCTTAAATCTAACTAGATTACTTTCTTTTGCTGTAACTTTCCCTTACCTCTTTTAATAGTAAATGTTTCTTTCGTAAATTGTAAAAAAAAAAAAGAAAAAAAGGTGAAAATAAAGTATGTATGTATTGGATTAATGTATTCTTGATTTGATTTGTTATCTCATAGATTTTATCAAAAGGAACAGAAATATTATGTAAATAACCCAAACCACATAATTTTAAAGCAAAATTGCCAACAATTACCCCTTATGTTATGTTATGTTATGTTACCCCGTTATGTTTTAACGTTTGAACACAGGCTTACCATCCTCCAGTTGTCCAGTGGTTATGTTTTATCCTCCAGTGGTTATGCACCAGTCAATTGGCAACCCCGCACCCCCCCCCCCCCCCCCCCCCCCCCCCCCCCCCATTGCACCGTCCCCAGGGTAACAATTAAGAGTGAAAGCGCTCCTTTCCCAACAACTCATTGAAAAGAGTCATCTCAATGGCGCCCAGTTTTGCCAATCGCAAAGCGCAATAAAACCATATTTTTCTACTGCATGTACTTTCGCTAGTGTAGATTAAAATTTAATACGTGTAATTCAAGTAACAAAAATCTGTATTTGTCGTGTCTTTTGTGAAGTAAGGGCCGGGGCTGTTCATATGGAGGTGAGACAGCCCGGAAAGCGGGCTGGTTTCTGTTGTGTTGTGTCCCGGGGTCAAGAGAGTGACTCCCCGCTCGATGTACTGTGTAGTGGAAGCCGTGAAAGAAAGCGCATCTCCCGACCAACGGGGCAGTAATGTAGTGTGAATTCTGTACGAAAGCCCCGCTAGTACCCCGCTAATGCGCGAATGGGGGGGGGGGGGTGCGGGGCTTTTGTCAATTGACTGGTGCATTATGTTTTGACTTGTAGCAGCTCGGCACGCCGCTCGGCGATCTCTCGTGTTTACCTCATAAATCAGGGGGGTGAAGGGGTTCTCCGTAATCCGTGATTCACCCCAAATTTGCTCCGTGATTCGTGAAAACAGGAAAACTATTGCCGTGATTCGTGAAATCCAATGCCCTCGTCACCCGTGATTTTACGAATTTCTCTTACGTGACTCGTGATTACAGGCCCAGAGATTCGTGAGACGTGAAAGCTGGTCATTAGAGACCATTAATTGATACTTGATTCTCTCCTGACTGCTTTTTGGGGAACCTGACGTCCTTATAAATAGATTGGTTTCTTGGTCGGCTCGCGCTGCCCGCTCGCCATCTACAACATTAAAATGTCTTTTAAAATTGAGTAAATTTACCATCAGAAACAGTAAATAAAGGTTTAGCAAATGTCAGGTAAGCGCAATTGTTAAACACCAAGTTCTCATTTACTCCTGGACTTTTCCCATTCTTTCAACTTATATGTCCAAAATTTGCAGCGCGCTTCGCGCGCATAAAGAGAATACTTTGGTGTAGCATTTACAAACTAAACATCGTACTGGGCTATGTTTAATATTGTAAATTTTATATTGTGTTTCTTCCGTGACTTCATTTCTTCACCGTGATTTTCGTGTCCAAGAAATAAGATTTTCATTAACCGCGTAGTTTGAGTTTCAAAATCGCAGCGCGCATCCAGAAACATATTATACAAGCAAGGCTCGGTACTGATCCGAACATCTTCATAGTAGCGAAAATCCTAAATCCCATGGCCAAAACCTACAACTGATCTGGATGCTATGAGCAAACCAATTTTGCGAAGTGATAAAATAACAGGAGAGCTTGAAATCCTACTTTATTGAATTGTGATGTCAATTGTCGTTTCAAAAGAATATCAGGGGAAAAAATCGAGCACAGTCATGTTCCAGGGAAAAAAACATCGAGCAGCAAAACTGGACGCGAAAAATGTCTAGCCAAAAAGATTAGCCACCCTCCCCATCATATCAAATGGTCCGTCTCTTAAATATTAACCTTACTGCGCCATTGTGCCAGTAAACGCGACCTTTGACACCCCTCTTATTCAGCTCGGTATAAGCGCCCTCTTGTTTTGGGGTATCTGTTCTGCTTTCTACTTTTATCGCTATATTTACTTAAAACACAACTTGCATCATCGTTTTTAAAATTTGACCTCCGTGATTCGTGAAAAGTGTTTTAATAACTCCATGATCCGTGAAATAACGAAAAATCGGTCCGTGATTCGTGATCGCTACCCCCCCCCCCCTCACCCCCCTGATAAATCATATCGCTCTCAGAATTTGCTCCCGTAAATCATCTGTCATAGAATAAAGGTCAGATAAACTCTAATTGTGTTGTCTTTGATGTCTCTGATGTGGAAAAACATCGAAATAGTAGGGAATTATGGCACTTTTAGGCTCTGAGAGCGATATGATTATGAGGTAAACACGAGAGATCGCCGAGCGGCGTGCCGAGCTGCTACAAGTCAAAACATAACCACTTGAGGATAAAACATAACCACTGGAGGATAAAACATAACCACTGGAGGATGGTAAGCTGTGGTTTGACAGTTGCGTTTCTAGGATGAAACGAGACGTTTCTATGACGAATCAAAGAGTTCTGTCCTCTCTAATTGGTCAGTGAAAAATGCACATGGCGGTTGCCCTTGGAAACGATTTCATTCAAACCCTCGATTTTCGATTTCATTCAAACCCTTAAATCGAAGAAAAAACAACCCGAAAAGTCTCGGGAGGTCAGTTGTCCGAAAACTTTCCATTGTTTTTCACCGAGTTTTTCGGGTGCCCGAAAAGTTCGATTTTAGGTAACGTAATCTATAAATACTATAGAATAAAAACAACCACGAAAGGAAGTTATAGACTATTCAAATAAGCAGGGTAGAAAAGAAAACGAAAAACTTTTGATATATCCATAAAAAATTCAAAACAAACTTCTCGATCGGGCCGAGAATTCTCGGGCGTTTCGAGAAACGGGCACCGTGTGGAACTTTGGGTTGATCGTGACTACATACATACCGATGGGCTAATACTTTATTTTAAAAATGTGAGAGGGCAAATTATTGATTTTTATAATGGAGCTCGCTAAGAAATATAACGTGTTTATATCGGGCATTCGAAATTTGCGCCTTGCGCATTTCCCATTGCTTCCTCGTGTGCCTATAGAGCGGTTTTCACACGACTGTCGTGTAAATCTAGCAGCTGTGAATGTATAAATTGCAGTGATGCGATAGCTGAACCCTTCTACTTGCTCGCTGTGCCATTTTGTCTCCTTCGAAATACAAGCGATGAGCACAGGAGTTTCATGTTCATATTTCAGTATTTTTGGATCAAAACGTGTCATCGGTGGTCAAGCTAAAAATGGCAAATGGCAACGGACAATGGTTATGCAAATTTACACCCAGAGTGTAAACTGACATGCGCTTCAGGCATGAATAATAATAACTTCGTCATTTGCGGCGCGATGTTGCGCGCATGAATAATATAATCTTGTTTGGCTCAGGAACCCATCATCTAACCTATATAGTTGAGGTAGCGTTCTTTCCTGGGCTCCTGACAGGCTTTGTTTATTATACCGTACACAAAACATGTTCATCTACCCTTTCTCTGAGGCTTGATGAATGCGTTTATTCAAAATAACAAATTCGGGCGCACCTCGTGCGCAACGAAAGAAATACGACCCCCTTTTTCTGTAAAATATTGGGAGTATAAATAAGTTGGCGTATGTCAATATATGTTAATTGTTCACTACTCGTTCAAGGGCGTCTATCTATGGTCTGGTGGCCGGACTAGATCAAATAGGGGACAGGAGAGGTGCGATCACGTTAATCATTGTACTTATGGAGGGAGGATCACTGCACATACATACACGTCACGTACATACATATAGGCCTTTCCAGATGTGCTCCCAAAAAGCTAAAAAAGTGCTCCCAAAAATGCCCAAAAGATGCTGAAAAAGTGCTCCAAAATCAAAATAGTGCTCCAAAGTTGCTCGAAAAATCAAAAAAGTGCTACCGAATATTTTTAATTATTAGAAAGAAAAGATGCTTTCCAATTTAAATTTGCAACTAAAAGGCAAGTTTCCATTGAATACAAGTCAATAATTGCACAAATAACGAATAATACTTTTATTAAATAAATGCGTTAGAGTAGTTTCCATAAACCTGTGAAACACTGGACGCTTTTGCCTCGCCACTCGACGAAGCGTCCGCCATTTTGATCTGGGCAGACAGATCTGGGCGTGAGATTAGTTATTCCAGTTCCACAGCCCACAGGCTACCCAATACTGTACCACAGGAATGGATACCCAATCAAATGTCGACATCACCAGTTTTAGCCTAGTTGAGATATTATTTGTAGTCAAGGGAACTTGAAATTGCTATATAAAAAAAAAAATCAAGTAATTTGGTTCAATTAAGCTAGAAATTGGCTTGTTTACCAAAAAAGTTGTCAGAAGATGCTCTTTGGCCAAGAAAGTGCTCTCTGATCAAAATAGTGCTTCCAAAGCCAAATTGCGCTAAAAAAGTGCGAGCACAATCTGGAAAGGCCTAAATCCAACTGTTTGGTAAACATTGTAAGGAATATCTTCAGCAAGGGACCAGTGGTAAAATGCGTTTCTTAAGACAAATAAAAATAAGTTAGATTACGAAAAATATTTAAATATGTAGGCATTGTTAAGCATAGGCAGGCAGTCACTCGTCTTTGTCTCTCGGCACATCGACTCCGGTGGAAGTGGGCGGAAGTGGGACGTTTAATACAAATATCCCATACGAGTCGAGAGTGTTGTCTGTGTATGTGCGATAGTACACAACAGGCATGTGTTGGGAATGAAGCACATTATCTTATGTTTTGTTCTCACACTAAACTTATTGCTTTACGAGAAAAATTATTTAGTGATTAATAGTGGCTTTGCACATTTTGACAGATCTGTTTTATGCAATTACTTGTTGAGTATGTGTGATGAGAATACCGTAACACTGACGGCACGTTATTGCCATGATATTTTAGACACTTATGATTCACTGTGTAATAGCGTAGGTTTCATAATGATCTATTTATGTATACTGTATATAATGTGCCTTAGTAGGTGTTTGTAAAGGAATAGCTTCTTCTTAACGCGCGAACTGTTAGGGTAAAACGGTCAAACGCAATCGGCTGTATTCACGGATATGAAGTTGTAGACTATTTAAATTATCAGGACAGAAAAGAAAACGAAAAACTTGGGGATCAATCTATTAACAATTAACATTTCAAAACAAACTTTTCGGCTCGGGCGTTTCCGGCGAGAAACGGCCCCCTGGTGGTAGATCCCTCATATATGGTACACTATAGTGTCCTCAGTTGTAAATTTCTTTGGTAAGTACCCATCGCTATCCATCCCTGTCCAGTGCTATCCATCCCTATACACTGCTATCCGTCCCTATCTATTGCCATCCTTCCGTATCCATTGCTATCCATCCCTGTCCAGTGCTATCCATCCCTATCCAATGCTATCCATCCCTATCCATTACTATCCATCCCTATCCATTGCTATCCATCCCTATCCATTGCTATCCATCCCTATCCATTGCTATCCATCCCTATCCATTGCTATCCATCCCTATCCATTGCTATCCATCACTATCCATCCCTATCCATTCCTATCCATTCCTATCCATTACCATCCATCACCATCCATCACTATCCATTTCCATCCATCCCTATCCATTGCTATCCATCCCTATCCATTGCTATCCATTGCTATCCATCCCTATCCGATGCTATCCATTGCTATCCATCCCTATCCATTGCCATCCATTGCTATCCATCCCTATCCATTGCTATCCATTGCTATCCATCCCTATCAATTGCTATCCATCCCTATCCATTGCTATCCATTGCTATCCATCACTATACATTGCTATCCATTCCTATCCATTGCTATCCATCCCTATCCATTGCTATCCATCCCTATCCATTGCTATCTATTCCTATCCATAGCCATCCTTCACTATCCATTGCCATCCATCCCTATCCATTGCTATCCATCCATATCCATTGCTATCCATCCCTATCCATTGCTATCCATCCCTATCCATTGCTAACTGTCCCTATCCATTGCTATCCATCACTATCCATTGCCATCCATTGCTATCCATCTCTATCCATTGCTAACTGTCCCTATCCATTGCTATCCATCCCTATCCATCACTATCCATTGCTATCCATCACTATACATTGCTATCCATTCCTATCCATTGCTATCCATCCCTATCCATTGCTATCCATCCCTATCCATCCCTATCCATTGCTATCTATTCCTATCCATTGCCATCCTTCACTATCCATTGCCATCCATCCCTATCCATTGCTATCCATCACTATCCATTGCTATCCATCCCTATCCATTGCTATCCATTGCTATCCATCCCTATCCATCACTATCCATTGCCATCCATCACTATCCATTGCTATCCATCCCTATCCATCCCTATCCATTGCTATCCATTGCTATCCATTGCTATCCATCCTTATCCATTGCTATCCACACCTATCCATTCCTATCCATTGCTTTCCATTCCTATCCATTGCTATCCATCCCTATCCATTGCTATCCATTGCTATCCATCCCTATCCATCACTATCCATTGCTATCCATCCCTATCCATTGCTATCCATCCCTATCCATTGCTATCCGTCACTATCCATTGCTATCCATCCCTATCCATTGCTATCCATCCCTATCCATTGCTACCATCCATCCCTATCCATTGCTAACTGTCCCTATCCATTGCTATCCATCCCTATCCATTGCCATCCATCCCTATCCATTGCCATCCACCCCTATCCATTCCTATCCATTGCTATCCATCCCTATCCATTCCTATCCATTCCTATCCATTGCTATCCATTGCTACCCATTGCTATCCATCCCATCCATTGCTAACTGTCCCTATCCATTGCTATCCATCCCTATCCATCACTATCCATTGCTATCCATCCCTATCCATTGCTATCCATCCCTATCCATTCCTATCCATCCCTATCCATTGCTATCCGTCACTATCCATTGCTATCCATCCCTATCCATTGCTATCCATCCCTATCCATTGCTATCCGTCACTATCCATTGCTATCCATCCCTATCCATTGCTATCCATCCCTATCCATTGCTATCCATCCCTATCGATTGCTAACTGTCCCTATCCATTGCTATCCATCCCTATCCATTGCTACCCATCACTATCCATTGCCATCCATCACTATCCATTGCTATCCATCCCTATCCATTGCTATCCATCCCTATCCATTGCTATCCATCCCTATCTATTCCTATCCATTGCTATCCATTGCTACCAATTGCTATCCATCCCTATCCAATCGTATCCATCCCTATCCATTGCCATCCATCCCTTTCCATTGCTATCCATAACTATCCATTCCTATCAATTGCTATCCATTGCTATCCATCCATATCCATTGCTATCCATCCCTTTCCATTGCTATCAATCACTATCCATTTCCATCTATCCCTATCCATTCCCATTCATCCCTATCAATTGCCATCCATCACTATCCATTGCCATCCACCCCTATCAATTGCTATCCATTCCTATCAATTGCCATCAGTCCCTATCCATTGCTATAAATCCTTATCCATTGCCATTCATCCGTATTCATTGCTATCCATCCCTATCCATTGCTATCCATTGCTATCCATCACTATCCATTGCAATCCATCCATATCCATCCTATCCATTGCCATCCATCTCTATCCATTGCTATCCACTGCTATCCATCCCTATCCATTGCTATCCATCACTATCCATTGCTATCCATCACTATCCATTGCCATCCATCCCTATCCATTGCCATCCATCACTACCATTGCCATCCATCCCTATCCATTGCTATCCATCCCTATCCATCCCTATCCATCACTATCCATTGCTATCCATCCCTATCAATTGTTATCCATCCCTATCCATTGCTAATCCATTCCTATCCATTGCCATCCTTCACTATCCATTGCCATCCATCCCTATCCATTGCTATCCATCCCTATCCCTTGCTATCCATCACTATCCATTGCTATCCATCCCTATCCATTGCTATCCATCCCTATCCATTGCTATCTATTCCTATCCATAGCCATCCTTCACTATCCATTGCCATCCATCCCTATCCATTGCTATCCATCCATATCCATTGCTATCCATCCCTATCCATTGCTATCCATCCCTATCCATTGCTAACTGTCCCTATCCATTGCTATCCATCACTATCCATTGCCATCCATTGCTATCCATCTCTATCCATTACTAACTGTCCCTATCCATTGCTATCCATCCCTATCCATCACTATCCATTGCTATCCATCACTATACATTGCTATCCATTCCTATCCATTGCTATCCATCCCTATCCATTGCTATCCATCCCTATCCATCCCTATTCATTGCTATCTATTCCTATCCATTGCCATCCTTCACTATCCATTGCCATCCATCCCTATCCATTGCTATCCATCACTATCCATTGCTATCCATCCCTATCCATTGCTATCCATCCCTATTCACTGCTATCCATCCCTATCCATTGCTAACTGTCCTTATCCATTGCTATCCATCCCTATCCATTGCTATCCATTGCTATCCATCCCTATCCATCACTATCCATTGCCATCCATCACTATCCATTGCTATCCATCCCTATCCATCCTATCCATTGCTATCCATTGCTATCCATTGCTATCCATCCTTATCCATTGCTATCCACACCTATCCATTCCTATCCATTGCTATCCATTCCTATCCATTGCTATCCATCCCTATCCATTGCTATCCATTGCTATCCATCCCTATCCATCACTATCCATTGCTATCCATCCCTATCCATTGCTATCCATCCCTATCCATTGCTATCCGTCACTATTCATTGCTATCCATCCCTATCCATTGCTATCCATCCCTATCCATTGCTACCATCCATCCCTATCCATTGCTAACTGTCCCTATCCATTGCTATCCATCCCTATCCATTGCCATCCATCCCTATCCATTGCCATCCCCCTATCCATTCCTATCCATTGCTATCCATCCCTATCCATTCCTATCCATTCCTATCCATTCCTATCCATTGCTATCCATTGCTACCCATTGCTATCCATCCCATCCATTGCTAACTGTCCCTATCCATTGCTATCCATCCCTATCCATCACTATCCATTGCTATCCATCCCTATCCATTGCTATCCATCCCTATCCATTCCTATCCATCCCTATCCATTGCTATCCGTCACTATCCATTGCTATCCATCCCTATCCATTGCTATCCATCCTATCCATTGCTATCCGTCACTATCCATTGCTATCCATCCCTATCCATTGCTATCCATCCTATCCATTGCTATCCATCCCTATCGATTGCTAACTGTCCCTATCCATTGCTATCCATCCCTATCCATTGCTACCCATCACTATCCATTGCCATCCATCACTATCCATTGCTATCCATCCCTATCCATTGCTATCCATCCCTATCCATTGCTATCCATCCCTATCTATTCCTATCCATTGCTATCCATTGCTACCAATTGCTATCCATCCCTATCCAATCGTATCCATCCCTATCCATTGCCATCCATCCCTTTCCATTGCTATCCATAACTATCCATTCCTAATATATAGATTTAGCCACTGGCTAAAAGCGGAGCTCCCGGTTACATATTTTTCTGTGTTGATGAACCCAAAAAATAATAATAGGCATGGCCTGTGGAAGTAAGAAAAAGAACCTCTTTCAGAAAAAAAATACGGTACTAACCCTTCCCAATGGAATGGTTCTAACAAAGAACATGTGCAATATAAAGAAAAAAAGCAATTATTTGTCATGAGTTTTTTTAATTGAAATCACAATATATGTACATTTTATTACATGAGCAGTGTATTTTAATAAAATGTGTCATTCCAGAAAATACAGATACCAACCATGTTATGAGCAGAGAAAAGGTGGCTGCAAATTTTGGTATTTCTACTCATACCTTCTTTGTATATTTATTGAAATTCACTGAAAAAGAACATTTTTTTGGGGGGGAGGGATGGGTTGAGGCCTCAAAGGGGAGGGGCATCCTAGATCTAAAGCACCATAAGGGGAGGGCCATTCTCATTTGTGAGCATTTACATATATGTACATGTTGCTTTCCATGAATTAATTGTCCATTTAAAACTACCTTTGTTATAACAATACTCATATATTACATCTTAAATTCATGATAGATAGTTTTCTTGAAGGACTTGGAACATAACGTATACCAATGTAAGGAGAGGGTTGTACCCAGAGGGGGGACTCTAAGGTTAAAATGCTAGGGATGTTGGGAAACTCGAATTTTGACCCTAAAAAATACCTGGTTGGAAAAAATTTCCACCCTAAAAAATTGACTGCAGTCTGGAAATACCCTAAAAAATACCAACAATGTTGACAGATTAAATGTTATTCTGGCCGTTTATTTGATATACATCAAATGTATCCTCTCGAGTTTCAAATACACTAGATCATTCTTTCAAATATTTGTACCTTGTGAGAACCCCCTAAAAAAATACCAGTATTTTTTCTTACCATACCGTTTTTTATTTTAGAAACCCCTAAAAAAATATCAGATTGCCAATTTCAACCCCTAAAAAATATGACGGTCAACCCTAGCATTCGAATATAGGGAGTCCCCCGGGGGGTTGTACCTTTTAAAGTCCCCTGCAGATGGGGTTTCCCTGCGAGCAGTGGTTTCCTCCTCTCTTAGGCCGACAACAAGTGAGGGAGAGAAACCACTGTAAGGAAGCGCTTGTTATTGATGATGGCATAGCGCGGGGGGAGGGGGGTTGCCTCCTCCTGGTGGGGGGTCAAAAAAGTTTTGCTACTGCCAAAGGAGGGCTAAACAGAAAACGAAAGTGGAGTTGCACACAGAACACTGACACCCCCCCCCCCACCCCCCCCCCCCCCCCCCCCCCCCCCCCCCCCCCCCCCCCCCCAACCATAAATAATGAACACTCCCTTAGCAAGTACCTTCTGACAGCGTTGCTTATCCTTCAAAATTCCAAAATAATAATAATAGCACTGCAAATGCATTAAATTGATTCTGTCTTGACAAGTATTTTAGTAATCAGTATTTTAGAAACCTTGTCTCTTGATATGTATACAGTGCTTTCTTTGGTATGTTCCTGCTACACTGGCACAAGCTTGGCCTGGTGAAGTAAGGTAAAAAAAAATACCTCCTTCAGAAAAAAAGGCAAGCTTTTGCATTGGGTTTCAGGGGACAGAGAAGCCTAAGAGAAGCCTTAAGTACAGGCAAGAATATTCAGATGCAAGGAAAATTGCACAATTTATAGATGATTAGTGCTCTCTCTCCTAAAACACATTATGTTGAAGAGTTTGTAAAATGGGAAAACATGCTTTTTTATTTAAATTTATTTGGGTTTAAAGTCTATTATACATTTTGTATACGATTCCAAATAATGTTTGTCTGTCTTCTTCCCCCCTCTCCCCTCCCCCCCCTCCCAGCCCACTACATTGCCATACATAGTCTCTAATCAGCCCCTCACTTATGTTCTGCCGCCCATGTACTACAGTCATTATGTTAATATTATTTTTGCCTTATGCCATGGATGGCCTGTCGAGCGATCTCTGGCTGCTGGTCACCGAAATTGAAAGAGAATTGGTAACCAATAAGTTTGATGAATGACTGTAACACAGATCTTCTTTTCCAGTCTAAAAAGCATATAGCGATGGATATTATTATACATTTTAGTAATGGAACATACTGGAGTCCCATTATCTTTGTAAAAGCCATAAAAATGAATAACATTCAGTCTTTCAGATTCACCACTTTGAAAAGAGTATATTGAAAATAGGTTGATTTTTTATCACTCCATCTTTCCACTGTTTGATTGCCTGGGAGGACTCTTTCATCCCAACATATGGCAATGGAAGCATTAGTTTCAGACACATTTGTACTTAAATGCTATGGTAAGAACTTTATTTAGTATTTTAGGAATTAGTTGCTTCCGATAGATTTAATAATATGCTTAGGAATGTTTTATGTTGATTGTTGGCCAGCAGCAAGGATTTCTGGTGCATTAACAGTTATGTGTGGTTCCAGAAAATATCCCCCCTCCCCTCACTCCACGGAAGGGTGTTGAAAAGTGACACACCCTCTGGAATTTCCAAAGTAAAATAGCTGAGTATTTGCATGAAAAAAAAAAACAACAGGTAAATTGACCCCCAACCACTCTAGAATTGCCAAGCCCTCATGCGACGAATACTTTCTGGAACCACACAATTTATGTGCTTTTGCCTTACAGTCAGTACTGAGGATATTCCACTGAGTGTGATGACTGCAGGAATTAGCAAATCCTCACAAGATTTTGAAAAAAAAAGACTTTGAAAAAAAAATTACATGAAACCATGGATCTTTTCTACGATCCATGATGAAACTTAACTTCCCTGCATGAAGCTAGTCACAGTTAAAATGATTGTAGGTTCACTTTTCATTTTTATGACTGGTGAATTATCTGTGAATTATCCGAGGTTTTTATTGAACTTGAAAGGCCAAATATCATGAGGGAGATTATATTTGTTCTAAGAAAACATGCTATTTTGAATTCCGTTATTTGTTTCCTTGTGGTTTCCATAGTCCATGGTTTTATAAAGTATAGTTACACTTTTATTTAAAAACTTAACTTAAAAGTGATTGGGAGCCTACAAAAATAAACTCAAATAAACTTGCGCTACAACTGAGGACGTAATCGGTATTTGGTATCCAAGATATTATACTTGAAAAAGTGAAACAAAATAATCTAATATGATTAAAATCTCCACTTGCCTGTTATATGTGGAAAACACTGTGAAGTACTCCCTATCTATGAGCCAGAAAAATATCTTGGAAAACTGCAAATTAAATCAAGCAGTCAAGAGTTAGCTTAGTAACTTGTTTCCTCAGTCAAACCTTTCCCTGCTAGCAGAGGCCTCTTTTCTCTGCATTTGACGCTGGCTAGGGAAGTCAAACCTCAGCGAAATGGAGAAAATATTCAAAAATGTGACAGAATTAGTGACAGAATTAGTAAATTCAAGAATTACTGTACCATTGCCTAAATCGGAAGTCTGGAAGCGTCTTGAGATTGCATTTCATAGTTTTTGATCACCGACGTAAAGTTCGACGTTCATTCCATTCAAGTTGGCTGCTTTTGGAAAGCAAATAAATATACTTAAATTCTCCCAAACTACAATATCACTCAAAGCTATGGCAACGGAAGTAGAATCGCTGTCAAACTGAAATCACTTAAAACATGCGACGGTATTCCACTCGGAATCCTCAAATAAACAACCACGATCGCCACGATCGTTTTTAATGAACTTTCATAATTTCCAACTAGCGTGGCGAGCCTCCGGGGCGCGAAAAAACTTGAATGAAAATTTAAAACTTTTTAAAGTTAAAACTTTTTAAAGTTAAAACTGCGGTTGAATCTTAAACTTTTTTCGTGGCAAGGACCTACCTTGAGACTATTTTTCCTTGTCACGGCACGACGACAGTCTTCCGAGTTTCAACCTTCGGTCATCCCGCGCTGTTGTTCTAGTCTATCTTTCCTTTCCTCTGAGACTACGAAAAATGTTCTGGTCACTTTTTAACGTTATATTTATATAGTCTCTGCCTTTTAAACATCTTAAGGTTTCGACATGTTAGCCAGGGTAACCTCCATCCTCCTACTGAAGACAATTTCCCGTTCTCTGTCGATCGAGCGGTCGTTTTGTCATTCGCTCGCTGCTGTTTTTTCTCCCTCACTCTAGTCTCTAGTGCCACTGACTTCGCTTCTTTTCCCTTGTGAAACTCCCGTGTTCATCGACATATCAGTCTCGACTTCATCCCGGTAAATCTGACTTTTAGTCTAAAATACCTTGATTTCACAGTTTGTTTCAGAAACGTTTCAGTTTTTTGATGAAGAACAGGAAAAAAATTTCCTTCACTTGTCGACAATTCAAACTCGAAATGACAAAATATCTAAAGAAAAAAATCCTTTTTCAAATAAAAATCGACAACTAAAATTCAAGCGCGCGCGTGCTCATTTTCCCGCTCAAAACTGGTGGGCTACCTGTGCGACGACGGAACCACGGACAAACCGGAAGTCCATCACAAAACAGGTCGATGCATATACACTTTTGTGTTGTTTCTTTTCCTCCTGCATGTAGCTATGGGGCTCCGCTACGCGGGCGCCTTCGGCGCCCGCGGGAGCTCCGCTATCAATGCTATCCATTGCTATCCATCCATATCCATTCCTATCCATCCCTTTCCATTGCTATCAATCACTATCCATTTCCATCTATCCCTATCCATTCCATTCATCCCTATCAATTGCCATCCATCATATCCATTGCCATCCACCCCTATCAATTGCTATCCATTCCTATCAATTGCCATCAGTCCCTATCCATTGCTATAAATCCTTATCCATTGCCATTCATCCGTATTCATTGCTATCCATCCCTATCCATTGCTATCCATTGCTATCCATCACTATCCATTGCAATCCATCCATATCCATCCTATCCATTGCCATCCATCTCTATCCACTGCTATCCATCCCTATCCATTGCTATCCATCACTATCCATTGCTATCCATCACTATCCATTGCCATCCATCCCTATCCATTGCCATCCATCACTACCATGCCATCCATCCCTATCCATTGCTATCCATCCCTATCCATCCTATCCATCACTATCCATTGCTATCCATCCCTATCAATTGTTATCCATCCCTATCCATTGCTAATCCATTCCTATCCATTGCCATCCTTCACTATCCATTGCCATCCATCCCTATCCATTGCTATCCATCCCTATCCTTTGCTATCCATCACTATCCATTGCTATCCATCCCTATCCATTGCTATCCATCCCTATCCATTGCTATCCATCCCTATCCATTGCTAACTGTCCCTATCCATTGCTATCGATCCCTATCTATTGCTATCCATCACTATCCATTGCCATCCATCACTATTCATTGCTATCCATCCCTATCCATTTGCTATCCATCCCTATCTATTCCTATCCATTGCTATCCATTCCTATCCATTGCCATCCATTACTATCCATCCCTATCCATCGCCATATATCCCTGTCCATTGCTATCCATCACTATCCATTGCTATCCATCCCTATCCATTGTTATCCATCCCCATCCATATTGCCATACATCCCTATTCATTGCTATCCATCCCCATCCATTGCCATATTTTGGGGCGGTGGTGTGCGTCGTACCTTTTAGGGTTTAAAATCTTATTAGCGGAGCTCCTGCGCTGGCCGAAGGCCCGCGCAAGCGGAGCACCATACCTAAGGGAAAAACGTATAGTATACTATCGAGTTGATTTTTGAACGTCACGGGCATTTTGGATCATTTTGATGACGTCATTGATGACGTAAGGGCACGTGACTTTGGTGTAGGGCTCCTCTTATGGTCTTTGAAACTTTGTCCAAGTTTGGCTTCTATAGAAGCTTCCCTTCGGGAGATATGATTTTTTCTTTATTGTTCTGGTATTAAACCTATAGCGTACGCCGTCCGTCGGTCCGTCGTCCGTCCGTCCGTCCGTCCGTCCGTGTACACATGGGAACCCTGTGGTATGCAAAGAAAAAATTATATCTCCTCAAGGGAACATGCTAAGACAACCATACTTGGGATATTTTGTCTGTGCCACAAGGGGGGTGCTGTAACACGGACACGTGATGTGACGTCATCGATGACGTCATCTATGCTTGAAAAATCAATATCTCGTGAAGGGAAGACTCTAAAACAACCAAACTTGGGTAGTATAGTCTAGGCCACAAGATGACCGAAATGAGGTGGTCACGTGATATGACGTCATCGATGACGTCATCTATGCTTGAAAAATCAATATCTCGTGAAGGGAAGACTCTAAGAAAACAAAACTTGGGTAGTGCAGTCTAGGCCACCAGATGAGCGAAATGAGATGGTCACGTGATATGACGTCATCGATGACGCCATCTACGCTTGAAAAATGAATATCTCATGAAAGGAAGACTCTAAACCAACTAAATTTGGGTAATGTAATCCAGGTCGCCAGATGAGCGAAATGAAGTGGTCACGTGATGTGACGTCATCGACGACGTCATCTGTGCTTGAAAAGCAATATCCCGTGAAGGGAAGACTCTAAAACAACCAAACTTTGGTAGTGTAGTCTAGGTCACTAGATGAGCGAAATGATGTGGTCACGTGATGTGACGTCATCGATGACGTCATCTATGCTTGAAAAAATCAATATCTCGTGAAGGGAAGACTCTAAAACAACCAAACTTTGGTAGTGTAGTCTAGGTAACTAGATGAGCGAAATGAAGTGGTCACGTGATAATATATAGATTTAGGCAATGCCTAAAAGCGGAGCTCGAATAATTACTGACATACCAGCGTTACTGTCATCGCGGTATCGACTTTTCTAGTTTTGATGACGTCATCGACAACGTAATGCCACGTGATCTTGGTGGTGCATTCCTTTCCTCCAAAAAAACTTAATCCAAGTTTGGTCTCCTAGCAATGTTCCCTTCTCGAGATAATGACTTCTCTAGTCTTGATGACGTCATCAATGACGTCATGCCACGTGACCTTGGTGGTGCACTTCCTTTGTCTCCAAGATAACTTTACCCAAGTTGGTCACCTAGCGATGTTACCTTCTTGAAATATTGACTTTTCTAGTTTTGATGACGTCATCGATGACGTCATCCCACTTGACCTTGGTGGTGCACCTCCCTTACCTCTAAGATAACTTTACCCAAGTTTGGTCACCTAGCGATGTTACCTTCTTGAGATATTGACTTCTCTATTTTGATGACGTCATCGATGACGTCATGCCACGTGACCTTGGTGGTGCACCCCCCTTGCCTACAAGATAACTTTACCCAAGTTTGGTCACCTAGCGATGTTACCTTCTTGAAATATTGATTCTCTAGTTTTGATGACGTCATCGATGACGTCATCCAACTTGACCTTGGTGGTGCCCCTCCCTTACCTCTAAAGATAACTTTACCAAGTTTGGTCACCTAGCGATGTTACCTTCTTTAGATATTGACTTCCTAGTTTTGATGACGTCATCGATGACGTCAAGCCACGTGACCTTGGTGGTGCACCTCCCTTACCTCTAAGATAACTTTACCCAAGTTTGGTCACCTAGCGATGTTACCATCTTTAGATATTGACTTCCCTAGTTTTGATGACGTCATCGATGACGTCATGCCACGTGACTTTGGTGGTGCACCCTTCTTGCCTCCAAGATAACTTACCCAAGTTGGTCACCAAGCGATGTTACCTTCTTGAAATATTGACTTCTCTAGTTTTGATGACGTCATCGATGACGTCATCCACTTGACCTTGGTGGTGCACCCCCTTTACCTCCAAGATAACTTACCCAAGTTTGGTCACCTAGCGATGTTACCTTCTTGAGATATTGACTTTTCTAGTTTTGATGACGTCATTGATGACGTCATGCCGCGTGACCTAGGTGGTGCACCCCCTTGCCTCTAACATTTTAAATTAACCCAATGTTGGTCAACTAGCGCCGTGCCGGAGCTCCGTTAAAACTAAACACGAAGGCGACAAAAATAGAAGCGCACGCGCGCGTGTGTGCGTTCTTGCCTATTTTCCCGCCTGAAATTGGGATGCCTGTGTCCGGGCGGACACACACACACACAAACACACACACACACGGAATTACACTATACGTTTTATTCAGGAATGAAAATAAAAAAATCATATCTCCAGAAGGAAAGCTCCAATAACAACCAAACTTGGCAAAAGTTGTCTTTAGATTCATACCTGTCTATTGTCAAAGTCACGTGACATGACGTCACTGTTTACGTCATTGAATTGACAAAAACCTCTGAAACCACTCAAAAGCGACTTGATGGTTATACGTCTGAATTCTGATACCACTTTTCCTTAAGTATGGTGCTCCGCTCAGGAGCTCCGCTATGACGTCATCGATGACGTCATCTATGCTTGAAAAATTAATATCTCGTGAAGGGAAGACTCTAAAGCAACCATGTAAACCATGTACACATGGGAATCCCTTTCATTCACAGAAAATTTTATAACCAGGAGCTCCGCTTTTAGCCAGTGGCTAAATCTATATATTATTTATTTTATATCACTATTGGGCGGGGGAAAAGGTAACTTTGCTTGGTATCAGTGCCGCTGTGACGTCCAAATGCGGACTCGGTTCTTAAAACGATTTTCATAACGAAAGATAGGGCCCCGTTCTATGACTTGCATCTAAATTGATACCCCGTTCTAAATAGAAGAATTACTGCGGTTTTCACAATTCTGCGAACTCTCATTATCCATTTCCCGCCGTCAAGCCGCCTTCTGGCTTCTGTCAATCAACTTCCCGCGTCTTTCGTCGTTACTCTTGTGCTTTCTGATTGGCCAGCCCCCAAGCAGTGCTAAAATGGCTTCCTGTCACGCCAGCAACGGTTACGTGTTGGCCAATAAAAAGGACAAAGACTTAACGACGAAATGATAGGGAGTTTGATTGGCGGAATAAACCAGAAGGCGGTTAGAAATTGTTATAGCAAGTGTTCGCCAGAATTATGAAAAATCGCAGTAAAAGATACCTGGATGAAATTTAATTTCTGTGTCAAAATAGAACAAGGTCCACTACACAATTCGATACCTTCTGAGAAGCAGCTTAAGTCTGGATTAGGTGGTCTTCAATATCATACCCCGTTCTAGATTGCATTTCGTAATTATTTCCCCGTTCCATATGGTGAAGGAAAAAATCGGGACCCCGTTTGGCGGCACGAGTAAACACATTTGACTCCTAAAATATACCAAAATGGGTGTGGCCGAGCTTCAGAATAGCCCCTAAAAGATATCGCGGAAAATGCCAATTCATCTTTCCCAACACCGCATAAAATGCAGCTAAACTGAGAGAGGTTTACAGCGATGATAAGCGACTTTTTCCTAAAAGCCTAAAGATAGCATATCCAAAATTTTAACTCCTAAAAGATTCAGACGCGCACCCCCGCCCTACTAATAGTTAGAGCCCCCCTTCCCGGAGTAGGAGCTACAGTAAAAACCCGCATAAAAGAACAGGTGTTTTGGGTCATCTTCATCTTCAAGGGTCATCTTCCGGAACTGTCAGTAAAAAATCTATCTTATCCTCAGGTAAGCCCATCGTAGCCTTTCCGGTAGTCTTTCCTTTATCCCAGCCACACGCGGCTGCGTATGAATCAATACGTAAAATCCATCGCTGCACATCTTCACCGGCTTTCCAAGCCAAATTTCCTACTTCTTTAGACTCACTCATAATGTTCTCCAACACGGCTGCCACCAGTGTAAACCGTACGTAATATGTCGAACTGGAAATAGCGAAATACTTGGCGATTAACTCAACAAGAGTCAGTCCTCAATGGCCGCCATAACCAAGAGTCCTGTTTTCTCGGGCCAGGCCCAAGGAGTCCGGGCACAGGGTGCCCAGCAACTGTTACACTCCTCCCTCCTTGGGGGTGAATAGACTACGTCAGTTAATCTTCTACATCCGCGTCATACTGCCAGTCCCCAAATCTATCATGGGGCCTCCGAACACGAGTGCCCTTCTGAAGGGAACATGGAATTCGACACCATCTTGCTCTGCGTCACGTCCCTTTAAATTGGTTGTCATGGGGACATAAGTAGATATATTACACCGGTGAGCCCCGTATAAATGTATGGCAATAGAAAGAAAACGAAAGAGAAACGAAAGAGAAACGAATGAGAAACGCTGACGTCACAAAGAACCGGAAGGAGCAACGACCGAAAAGCAGGGTGTCAGCATTTGTCATTATGAGTCATACCCATTTTTGAGAAAGTCGGTGATGTCATATTTGGTTGTTTGAAATAGAAAATCATTTCCAATGGTGGTGCAATATTTTCACATCGAGGAATGATGTCGTTTTACATTAGTGGTGTAACATAAAAGGGTGTGTTTCTGCACTTGACATTCACTAAATAACAACCAACTATACTAAGCGTATGAAGATGGCTGATGAAGAAACGACACGATTAATTGCTGCGTACTTGGCAGATTTGGGCGAGGTATGCCGTTTCTCCTTTGTGGTTTTTATTTTACATCAAATTTGTTGCGATATTTTTTCAACTTGTTGTACTAAAACAACCACTCATTTATTTTCAGTTCGATGCTTTGTTCCAAGACATACCTGTCGATAATTCGCCCCCATCTTTGCACGATATTCAGCCCTCACGATTTAGTTTTGATGAGGTGAGTATCTATTTTAACTATTTAACTTGTTTATGTTTTACGCTAGAATTAGTAAGTATTAGGCCCCTTTTTACATTTAAGAAGAAGCGCTTAGACCGAAGTGAAAATTAACGCTTTGTTATTAGTGTTAGATAAACACATGACGTAAATTTTACCAGTTCAACCTGCTAAATTTTTTTAACTCTATACTAAAAGACTTCACAACTCTTCATACTTTCGAAAACGTTTACTAAAAAACTTTTAACGAATTATTTTCGCCACACTTTACAACGTTTTAAACGAGTTCCGAAAGCTTGAGCGAATTTTAGATAAAGAAACACCATCTAAAATATACAGAAAATGAACAATCAAGCGAATTTTCGCTCAGCAAACATTAAAAATTTGCATTGAAATATTGTTTACTTAAAAAACTTTCAGCATCAGATAACTTTAAGTTTGGGATTTCCTTTGCTCTAAAACCCTTACTAGTTTAGAATTTACCGCTCGCACATCTCCACTTTAGTTCTTTGTGAAAAGTAAAACTATAGCGTTGATTTCTACCAACTATCAGCACGACTACTAGCAAACGTTTGATAAACTTCTTTAGTGTTTAGTGTTTACTTTTCGTGAAGGTAAAAGATAGAGACAACTTTACTTTATAAAGTTTTGTGTTCATTTAAAGTATTTAAACTCGTGTTATATCCCGTGAAATGTTTCGATAGTGCTATGTCTGTTTAATAGTATTGATGAAGGGAGTAACATATAATAATCGAAATGTTTGGTAATGCATTCACCATACGGCTTTTGACTGCATCGGCATTTGATAATGATAGGCGCACTTTTTTTCTCTGGTTTTGTGATTTAAGGTATTTATCACAGCGAAGAGTTACGTTTCGTTGGATAGTTTTCTGAGAAACTATAGCAGTTGAATATATAGCCACCGATAAATGAAACCATGATGGAATTGTAGCCCAAAAATGGCGTTCTTTCTAGTAAGATAAATTGTTTACATTTGGTCTATGTGTTAGCGTATAATAAATTTTAATAAAATTAAACAGACGTTAATAGCTAATCATTTTCCTACCTTTCACAGATCCCCTCCTTGAATACAACAGACAACACCCTAGAAATCAGCCGATCGCACCCGCAGCAAAAAATACGGTAAGCCCATAAATGGTTGCGTCTAAATTCTTTACAGTCTCCGCGTGTCCTTTATACGGCAATCGTTTTCATACGCAGGTATTCTCCTTAATTCAGATGCCTCGGTAGATTCATAGTAGTTCCCTCCAAAATAAAGTAAAAGCATGCAGCTCCATTTCCACACAAGTCATGATCAACACACTATAAAACATTAATTAACATATTCATAAGCAGTATATAATTTGTTTGCACCACAGGCTTCCCAAACTATCCCAAGCTCCCAGCCGGCTAGTTTATACTTATCCATCTCTAGCTTTCCTCTTCTTTGCAGGCAACCCAGCCGCAGTGTGAGATTTGTGGATCTACATTTAGTAGACTCCCCAATCTGAATCAGCATATAAAGGAAAAACATTCGGGTATAACGCATTCTTGCACTAACTGCGGGCAGAAATTTGCAAAGAAAGGAAACATGAAAAGACATCTGGAAAACTGTATCAGCGCTATAAAACGGAAAAATGATCTGGATGGGGAGAGGGAGAACAACAAAAAACCACGCGTGCAGGCTGGTGGAGGTGCAAAGGTGGTGGAGGAGGAGACGGAGAGCGCGTTGAATGGGCTTGTAAATCAATACAAGATCACGCGTAATAAATACGAAAAAAATGACTTGCTATTGTGTCTACGTGGGAAGCAAAAAACAATTACGAGAACATTACTAGAAAATTGCAAAAATACAAAGGAATCAAATGGTATCTGTGCGTCAAAGCTCAGTTGAGTAAATCTGGGAGGGTGGATGATGAACGAGTCACAACGGAAGGACACTTTCGTAGCAGGGTGCTTCCCTTAACAAGCAGGGGTGATGTTGAGGAGCAGTACGAGGAGGCTTGTGACAAGATAAGGAAAAGTTTTATTCAATTTATTCGCGAAGGAAGCGGTTGGTCATTGGAACAAGTATGTTGTATTCTATTCCGTTATTATAATGGTTTAGAAAGCCAATAAACGTTGTGTGTGAGTTGTATCTATCAGGGGAGGGGGGGTGATTAAAAGACGTGTTTTATATGGTGCTAAACTGGGCCTTCTTTTGTCTGTTTCACAGGTGCTTGAGCTCACGCTTAAAACGGCGGTTTACACGCCACTCAGCGCCTCAACATACATCAAGCTGCCAAGCTATATCGAGGCTAAAAAGGCGGTGTTAAACATCAAAAATAAAGACAACAAATGCTTCTTGTGGTCGGTGCTGGCCGCCAAGCACTCACTGGACAGAAAACAACACGCTGAACGTGTAAGTAATTATGTAGATTATGAGGGTGAATTAAATATGGGGGGTATTGAGTATCCGGTTAAATTATCACAGATTAGTAAATTCGAAAGACAGAATCCTGAAATTAGTGTAAATGTTATAGGGTATGAAGAGAATGAATGTTTCCCTTTGTATAGTACTAAAGACAAAAAGAGCTGCATGTGAATTTATTATTGTATTCTGAAGACGAAAAAAGTCACTATTGTTTAATTAGGAATTTTTCAAGATTGTTAGGCGATCGCACCAATTACCAACACGGGATATTTTATTGTATGGCCTGTTTTCACCCGTTTATGTCACAACAGAATTTAGAAAAACATGAAAGAGACTGTAAACAACATGGTATGCAAAAAGTAAGACTCCCAGAACCTGGGAATAATCTGTTGTCGTTTAACAATGTTCGTCAACAATTAAAAGTCCCATTTGTTATTTATGCCGATTTCGAGAGTATTTTAGAGCCTTGTGCTGACATAAGCGATAAAAGTACAAAAAAGACGCACGAGCATAAAGCTTCTGGTTTCTGTTACATTATTAAGTCGACAGTTGAACAGTACTGTTCAGACCCTGTTTTGTATAGAGGGGAGGACTGTATTGAGAAATTTTTGGAATGTATTTTACATGAACGAGATCAGATTGAAGAAATTTTATCGAATGTTGTGCCTATGGATATAACTAATGAGGAGGAACAGGCTTTTCAAGAGGCGACACATTGTCATATCTGTCATGAGGAGTTGGGGACTGACCGAGTGCGCGATCATTGTCATCTGAGTGGCAAGTACAGGGGTCCCGCCCATAATGATTGCAATTTGAATTATCAGTTTACGGATAGGATCCCTGTGGTATTTCACAACAGTCGCGGGTACGATTCTCACCTCCTCATGCAAAAAATTGGGGAATTGCAGGAAGAAATCACCTGCATTCCAAACAACACGGAAAAATACATTTCGTTTTCAATTGGTAATCTGGTGTTTTTGGACTCGTTACAGTTTATGAATGCGTCTCTTGAGAAGCTTGTCTTGAACCTCGTGAAAGAGGGTGATACTTCATTTTCAATTTTGAAAAAGCATGTAGATAATGACAAAGTAGCTTTGTTATTTCGCAAGGGAGTATACCCCTATGAGTACTTTGACTCTTTTTCGCGCTTTTCGGAGACTTGCCTGCCTCCTAGAGAAGCTTTCTTTAGCACCCTGAGAGGGGAGGGCGTTAGTGAAGAAGATTACGCTCATGCGCAAAACGTTTTCAACGGTTTTCAGTGTAGGAATTTAGGAGACTACCACGATACGTATCTTCTTTCTGATGTCTTACTCCTCGGGGATGTTTTTGAAGCTTTCCGCGCAGTCTGTCTATCATACTACGAGCTTGACCCTTGTCATTTTTTCACAAGTCCAGGGCTCTCGTTTGCGGCTTGTTTGAAAATGACTGAGATCGAGTTAGAGTTATTTACAGATATAGAAATGCATTTGTTTATTGAGCGGGGAATGCAGGGAGGGATCTCATGCATCACCCATCGTCACGCTGAAGCGAATAATCCTTACCTAGGGGAATCGTATGACCCAAATAAGGAAAATAGCTATATTTTGTACACCGACGCTAACAACCTCTATGGATGTGCAATGTCGGAAAAATTACCATATGGGGATTTCCATTGGCTAAGTGAGGAAGAGATCGATGATCTTGTCATCCAAAATCTCCCCGATGATGGGGGGACAGGATACATTTTGGAAGTAGATTTGGCCTATCCCCAGCATCTTCACGATGCTCATAATGATTACCCACTTGCTCCGGAAAAGCAAAAAATTGATCTTGAAAAACTTTCCCCTTACAGCGCCATATTACGAGATGAGCTCGGTATGGGGTGCGCGCCCACGGAAAAACTCATGCCGAATTTGAATGACAAGACGCGGTATGTTCTTCACTACTGTAATCTAAAGCAGTATTTATCTCTTGGAATGGAGCTACAGAATATACATAGGGCGCTTAGTTTTTCGCAGGAGGCATGGCTCAAAACATACATTGATTTCAATACAGAGAAACGAAAACAAGCGCGCAACGATTTCGAGAAGGATTTTTTTAAACTAATGAATAATTCAGTGTTTGGAAAGACAATGGAAAACTTACGGAAACATGTTTCAGTACGTTTGGTTTCTGATGAGAAGAAACTTAAAAAGCTTGTAGCATCACCCTCTTTTGAGCGTTTTAGGATCTTTTCTGAAAATCTTGTGGGTGTAAATATGAAGAAACCTACTCTATATCTAAATCGTCCCATCTATGTGGGATTCTGTATTTTAGATCTTTCTAAAGTTGTTATGTACAATTTTCATTACAATTATATCTTGCCAACGTACGGCCATGAAAAAGCAACTCTTTTGTTCACGGACACAGACAGTTTAACGTATCATATCAAAACAGAAGACATTTATTTAGACATGCTTGTTAATCAGGATTTATTTGACACTAGTGATTATGATCCAGATCATTTTTTGTATAGTACTGTAAATAAGAAAGTTTTAGGAAAATTTAAAGACGAACTCGCAGGAAAACCTGCAGAAGAATTTGTGGGACTTAGACCCAAAATGTATAGTTTAAAATATACTGAACAGGGAAAAACTGTTGAAAAAAAGACTGCGAAAGGTGTGGCCAAAAATGTCACTAAAAGAGACATTAGACATAATGATTATAAAGAGTGTTTGTTTGAACGTACCAGAAAAATGGCGAAAATGAACAGAATTCAAAGTATTAATCACAATCTTTTTAGTGTTAATATTAACAAGATAGGACTTTCTCCATATGACGATAAGCGTTACATCTTAGAAGATGGTATTACAACACTAGCTTTTGGACATTATCGGATTTAAGTTGTGATTTGTACTTAGGGTATATTATCTTGTAAATAAACCATACTGAGAGATGAAAAAGTGTCTTGTCTTTATTTTGTGTCCCTCAATCACCATTTGAGGGATGTTAGTAAGACTTTAGTGTCCCCGGTGTCCCTCCCTTCGTGTTTTTTTTTTATCTTCAAATGTCCCTCGTGTGATCATTAAGCTTGAGCTTACATAGCAAAATATGTCCCTCCTGTCCCTCCCATCGTGTTTTTCATGTGAAAATCGTCAAATCGAAGAGTTTAAAATCGTTTACATCCACACTCCGACTTCAGATTTTCTTAGTCATGGCCGGGAGAAAACGAAAAGACTGCCCACTGTGTCCCTCCCGCGGGTTACTCAAACTTTCTAATCATTTATCAAACGTGCATTTATTGAAGTCTGATGTGCGGAAATACTGGTTACATAGAGCAAAAGTTATAAGTTCTAGTGGTCCCATTCACTCATCAGTTGAAAACCAACAGTTGAACGACATGGATCAATCGTATGATGTCTCCATAAAAACACCCTCGAATATTCTGATCGCGGGTTCAACGATGTCCGGGAAGAGCCACTTGGCTAGAAAGCTGCTCTTACACGCGGACGACATTTTTGACATGCCCATTGAGAAGATAGTTTATTGCTATGGGGCCTGGCAACCTCTGTTTCTTGAAATGCAGCAAGAAATCCCAAACTTAGAGTTTGTGTCAGGCTTACCCGAAAACATTGGGTCGTTCTTTAATGGGGAAGCTGGTATCGTTGTAATCGATGATCTTTTGATCAGTGTCTTAACAGCGATGCGTTTCTTTCATGGATCGTAAAGGGGACACACCATACAGGAGTCTCTACCATGTTTATCACGCAAAACTTATTTGGTAAAGGAAAACACAGCCGCACCATAAGTTTGAACTGTCAATATCTCTTTGTCTTCAAGAACCCGCGCGATTGTCTCGGCATCTCTAATCTGGCACGTCAGGCGTTTCCCGGTGCTACTAAGCAGGTATTACAAAGCTATCAAGATGCTGTTCGAGAGCCATACAGTTATTTGATGTTTGACATGCACCCGCTGACCCCCGAAACGATTAGACTGCGTAGTCGAATACTACCGGGTGAACAACAAGTTGCCTATATGATATAAACGAGTGTCGTTTTATATTCCCTCATTTGATGATGAGTGCTCGAATGCAAGACAACGCTGATTATCTCCGCGTTTTAGCCAAGTGCAACAGCAAAACAAGGAAAGCCATTTTAGAGCATTGCCACAACGAATTAATCAACTGCATTTGTGAGATCGTACATAATCTTGTAAGAGGTGTCGTGCCTGTTACACCCGAACAGAAAAAGAAGCTCAAACGCTACAAACAGCTGTTCAGGCTTCTGGTGGACCGAAAAAAGGCGATAAAACAGAAACGTGAAAAGTTAAGTCAAAGCGGCGGCAATTTGTTAACGTTACTGCTCCCTCCTGTGTTATCGGTGTTGGGGAATTTATTGACAAAATGAAGCACAGTCGCAAAATGTTTTTAGTGCCAGAGGATGTTTTTAATTCTATTCAACGGCGAAATGACATTCAGACTTCACCAAGCGTGAAAGCTCTTGCTTCATTAAGTCGAAAAATGGAAGATACAGTGGCTGACGAAGACATTCCGCCTGAAGTTAGAATGAAACATTACGATCAAATGCTCCAGCGATACATGGGCGTGCAAACTCAGCGCGATAATTATGTACCCACAGTCAAATTACAAAGCCAAGGAAGTGCGGCTCCCACTAGCTCACCAGCCTCCCAGGCAGAGCCAGACGATAAACCGGCGAGTATGTCAATGTCGGATGAGGACATTTTAGACAGCGTACCACAGAAGTATAAAACCCAGGGTCGTGGATTGTTGGGCTGGTTAAAAAAGAACCCCAACGCAATACAGTGGAATGATAAAGGTGTGGTTAGTATCGATGGGAGCCCTGTGGAGCATAGCAATATTACCGACCTAGTAAGCGATACTTTAAGATCCCGCAAAGATTTAAGACCAGCGGGTAGAGATAGATTTACTAGGGCTTTAGGTGAAATTAACGTTCCTGAAAGTTTCGTTGGCAATGAGGATCGTAGACAGTATATGAAAATGAGCAAGCATGGTATAAAGTTTCACACGGTTACCACCCCACAGTCTGAAACACCGAAAAGGGGAGGGTTTCTTCCACCCACACCCCTAGTACACCTAAGAAAGCAACAACAAGACAGCATGCGAGTAGAAAACTTGTCCCTTCTACATCAAGGAAAAAGGAACTGGACTGGGCTGCTTTTTGATATGTGCATGTGTGTATGTGTATTAGGAACAAGACGTTAATGTGTAAAATAGTAGTTTATTGATTATGCATTAAAGTATTTTGATACAAAACGATATACAAACTCATCATTCTGCTCTCTATTTTTGAAAATAAACTTACAATCTTATTCATGCTCATACCTCTTGCTCTATGCATAAGAAAAAATACTGCATATTCACCACAAACGGTACTAAAGGGGCTTTGTAGACTAATGTGATTATACGCCCATTCTTTACAGTGTTTATTTAAGTAGTGAGTAAATGTTCTGCTATAATAACTTGGAGGATTTCCATAGCTGTCAATAAATTCCCCATAATAAGGTGATTCTATATAAATTAAAAGCCAATGGCTTCCAGGTTTGTTGTGACCATCATCATTAACAATTATTCCAGCTGGGTAAGTTTGTATTTGTCGAGGGAGGCGATCTCTAGCAAAAACCCCAAGAAAACTTCTTTGCGCAATCTTGTCTCTGTTGACCACTCGCTCAATCGATCCAGTAGTCATCCCTTTAGTTTGCATTGTCAAGAGTCAGATGCCTCTCTTTCGAAAATTCACAAAGAGAATCGAAGCTCCCGTAGACAATAAGGTTAATAGCAGATGCAAGACCTGCACTGAACTGTATATCAATTGAAACGTCTCCTCTCAGTTTTTCATTTAAATGCTCTCCTGAGCTAGAATGATCTTGGGAAAGGTCAAAAACAAAAATAGAGTATCCAGACAGCCAATCCGAGCGATCCAAATCTATCCCCGCATTTTTGAAGAGCATCCCATTTCCCGAGAATAGTGTGAGGAAACCCTCCAGATACGTTTTACCCCCAGTTGCGGGCAATTTAATTTCAATGGGTCTCTGGGGTAGCTGTCCTCCATCAACAGTCAAATTAAATGACGTCGCTTTAAAAAGTTGAAAATTGTAGGGGTTTTCGGTATAACTCCCATTAAAACTCGTGCTCTTGGTCATTGCAACAATCAAATGTTTGGGTACAGCGCCCGAGAAAATGTTCGACTTGTGAATAGATGGGTTTCCTGCAGGAATGGTGTACGACTTGATTTCAGTGCGGCGATATGGGTATTTAGCTGTAATGCCCTTTTCCAACATTTTGGTATGTTCCAGCCTGATAACAGGGCTAACTTTCACGGCAAACATCATCAGGACCGCCTTTTTGATCACCACCTTGTAGCTGGCGTTTGCTTCACTTGACATTAGACAGAACTCGTTACTGTTTGGTGTCAGCTTTAAATCAACATCCACATAGTTCAAGAGAAGACGATCGGTGTAAAACACATCACAAAAAATCGGCCCCGCCAACTCAAAGATGTCACTGCCCTTCGTGTGACTGTAGCGATCTTTTAACCCAGTGTTAGCTGCAGTCGTTGTTAGAGTGGGGTCGCTTGAGTCCATATTTCCAGCCGTGTCTTTATAGAACATCCCTGCAGTATACTGCGATTTCTTGGCATCTGTGTCATGATTGAGTAGGGCCTCAAAATAACTTTTGTAGGCATACATACCCGATGCTTGGGTGACTTGTGTGCCGTTGAAAGATACATTCACCTCTTTGAAAAGTCCACCGTGTAAGTAATTAATACAAGATACTTTTTCCTCAGCAGTCTTTGTATCATCACTTTTCAGAATCTGAACAGTAGTCAGCAAAAACGACTTGCTAAGATCATAATAATCCTCCGTCCCAGACACTCCGAACTCAAGTGGTGACGAGTCGGAGATAGTCGATTTGGTGTGGTGCGCTATGTATCTTCCCTTTTCTATAGCTACTTGAGTGGGAGGAACCGTGAATAAATCCAGCTCACTTTTCGAACAGGGCTCTGAGTGTGGGTGAAGATAGGCCATTTATAACTATTCACACCACTTTCCAACTTGATCGTTTTTCTTAGCTCGTTTCGCTTTGGGTGCTTTCGTTGAAGTGTTCGATTTTCGTTTGACTGGCCTTTTTATTCCTTTTTGACTTGGTTTCCTTTGTTTACCACCGCCAATCATCTGGGATCCAATACGCTTAGCCTCAGTTATGGCATTGCTCTGTAGCTCCTTTCCTGCAGCTGCAAGTCTATTTTTAGCAGAATCTTTTAGGTTTTTACCCGAGACCACATCTTTTGCGATATTCATCCCTGTATTCACCGCAGCCTGTCCTACGGCTTTAGCCCCAGAGTGTAAAAATGGCATCGCTTTTCTCGCTAGAGATTTGAAAAACGAACCAATACCATAGCCAACCTGGCCATAGCCCCTCTGGAACCGCCCACCATGGAACACCGCAAGTCCATCACCTGTTTGTTTTCTCATCTTATACAAAGTACGGAGCTCTTTTAAAGTCTAACGTGAGCACTACACGACCACGTTGAAATGAAATTTTATCACCAGAATCATTTCTTAAAAAGACTTCCACAGTCTCAAATTGATTGAGGGCCAATGGTAAATAATGGGGATTGCTGTAGGTTTTGGTGACTGTTTGTCCGTCTTTCCCTTGCGCGGGAACAATGCGTAACAACCGAGCTCGAGTATCACCCACAATTTGACTTTCCACAATATTTGTATAAATATAGAGCGACTGAAAGCCAGCACTGAGATCTGAAATATATGGCGAGGTTGTAGTTTCTGTTAATGTCTTATCTTTATCCCCAAATCCAAGAATGATAGCTAAACCACTCTTTATCAACATTCGAGCTTGATTTTGCAATCGAACAGTTACTTTCTCTGTCATCTGATCAAATTCAAGGGTTACATTCACCCCCAGTTTTCTCTTTTTCATCTGTGACGCCATAGCCTTGAGAACGTCTACGATGGATTTATAATACCCGACGGGAAGCCAATAGGCGATCCAAACACCGCGGCCATTTTCGTCATAAAGGAATTTATTGCAATCCTTTCTGATATTATACCATGTGTGGGGAAATGTAATTCCCGCTAATCCCACTTCCCAGTCATTTGATAACGTGATTGTTTCGGGGAGTTTCACTTTGAACTCTGTAAGAGTGTTGTCTTTATAAAGTTCCATCGAGCTATTGCTCGGGAGATGGAGGTAAAATTGGCGTTGTTTTGCCATTGCTTGCTGGTACAGAATAAGACACAAAAACTAAGACGCAACTCTTTATACTTTATTGTTTTTCAATTTGATCACTAGAAATCCATTCGTTATACTTTTCTGGATAACCAAGATAACTCACAAGATATTCTACTTTTCCACCTCGTTTGCGCTTTCTAATGATTTTATCGATTAAGAATAAATCATCTACTTTAGAAATAGGTTGTAATTCGCTAAAATAGAACGAGCCTTCGATCTCATTTCCATCGTATTCTTTTAACTTATAGACTGGAGGATTACGAGGAATTCGCTTTGATACTGTAAATATCTCCTCACTCCAGTTTTGCAGGTATCCCTTATCAAACGTCTTCTTTGTTTTTGCAATGCGAACAACATCTCCAACATTTAACTTATACGCTTTTCTACCTGTTTCTTTACCATACAAAACATACCAAATTTGATTCTCATTGTTTTTAGTTACTAAACTAGGTTTTGTTTTTATGCTTCTATGATAAGAATTATTATATGATTTCATCAGTTTAGGTAACACGTCTATATATTTCAGAGTTCGTTTCCAGGTAAAATATTTCCACATTTTGGTCTTCAGAGTTCTATTAAACCTTTCTACAATAGATGCCTTTGTCTCGTTAAAGGTGTGATAAGATTCAATACCTTCTTTTTTGAAAAAAGACTGAACCTCTCTATTGGTAAATTCCGAACCTCGATCAAAATGAACTTTCACAGGTTTTCTACCTGTTTTGAAAATCTTCTTGAAAGCGGCAATAACTGATTTCCCTGTTTTATCTTTAAGCGGTATAGCCCATGCATATTTAGATAAAATATCAATAGACGTTAATATGAAACGATAATTTTGATTATACGTTTTTAAACTCTGCATGTCTACCAAGTCCATTTCCCATATTGCATCTATAGCACTAGAATAGACTCTATTGCGCGTGAAGCGCTTTCTCACTGGTTTATGAAGAGTATAAGTCCTTTGACTATTGAGCCATCCTTGTACTTGTTGTTTTGTAATTTTCTTATTCTTTTCCTTTGCAGCACGATACAAAGCCTCGACGCCTCGCAGACTCTCGCCTTTTTCTAAATCGTAATACAGATCTGATAGCAGCGCGTTCGTTTTTTCCGCCATCTATTTCAGAGCCTTGTATTGTAATTTTTCCACCACAGCAGGCAAGCATACACCGCACTCTTCTAAAAATGTCCTGCAGCTTAAGATTTGGTAAATCACTTAGACACCCACAGCCCATCTCTGCACTGTGAAGGGATGTGTTTAGACTGAGAGATAGTTCAGAATGCTTGATCTTTTAACATTGCGGCAAAGTCTGAATAGACGTCGAGTGACCAATTATTAGGGCATTCCATAGTATCACAAATGTTTCCGACAAATCCGGCCGTCAGTCGTTTCAATGGGGTGTCTGGGACGCACATCTCAAAGTATATGTCCTCTGCCTCTTGAGCAAGTGTTGCAGGTAGGGTGAAAATAAACGCATCCAGTTCCATTGTGTAGTGGCTGCTTGTCAGTTGCACTAGTTGCTTGCAGAAATCGTGTATTAAAAACAAGTCAATATCGATTTGCACTTTATCGAAATAGAGCTCCCAGAGTTCTTTCGTGTCGTACATGAGGCAGGTATGATCTCGCTGGCTACAGTAGTTCTCTTTGCACCCCTCACAATCTTCCTTAGCCATTTTCATTATTTTTCTTGTATACATCTCTACATAGAGATATGTAGCGAAGAGACAAAGTTTTTTCTGTGCTGCGAAGTCCACTTCGTCACTGACAGTCGTGACCACCCTGCCATCGACACCGCCGACAGTTTTGGGTGCAGCGTTCTCCATGTTCTCTCGCGTAAAAATCAAGAGCTCGCAAAGGATAGTAATAATCTTGCGTTAAACAGTAGATCAGCGGTAGAACGATCAGTAGCAACATGAATGCGTAAATGAACATCGTAAATGATTAAACCGTTTTATACCCGGACCTCTAAGTAAAATAATTAAAATAATCTATTTCAAGCAACCAAATATGACATCACCGACTTTCTCAAAAATGGGTATGACTCATAATGACAAAATGCTGACACCTCGCTTTTCGGTCGTTGCTCCTTCCGGTTCTTTGTGACGTCAGCGTTTCTCATTCGTTTCTCTTTCGTTTCTCTTTCGTTTCTCTTTCTATTGCCATACATTTATACGGGGCTCAACCGTGTAATATATCTACTGACATAAACTGTCAAATTTTGCTAGTACAAGAATTGACTTTGATGCAAAAGTTTCATTGCTGTAGCTATTTTCGTATTAGAGATATTTGCAATACTATTTTCTGCCCGCATATAAGACCCAAGTCAAGCCTTAACACACCTGAGACTGACCTCCACTGAAGACTCATCAGTCACATCCGTGGCGTACTGTACCTCCCTAGCGGCAGGGACACTTTCCTGTTCAGGGGTTCGAGTCGGTGTATGGTCTTCAACAACATCGTCTGCGCCAGACAATTTTGTAGGGCGATCCAGTATAGGTTGTAGTTGGTCATAATGGCGAAGAAGTCTTTTCCGAAAGTTGTCAACCTTCTTGATACGATATGTGTTACCTTGACGACACTGTATAACTATGTAACGACCCTCCCAACGAGATTGTAATTTAGAAGCCTTTCCCTTCTTGACAGGTACATGAACCATAACCTTATCCCCAACTTTATATTGACGCTCTCGGCCAACACTTTTGGCTACCCGGCTCTCCTTCTGCTTCTTATCTCTCTCTGCTGCTTCCTTGTGAGCATCCCTTAAACGGCCCGCTAAAGAGGATGCCCACTGCCCGTTTGTAGGTTGCTTCCTGGGAACGGTGGGGGAATAGACCATCTGAGGGGTACGGGGGTCACGACCATGAGTCAGGAAGAAAGGGGAGAAACCGGTTGACGAGTGTTCGTGATTCATATAATGGAAACGGACAAATGGAAGCTCAAGATCCCAATTTTCCCCAGTATCATCAGCCGACTTCTGTAACATTTCGCCCAAAGTCCGATTAAACCTCTCTACGACCCCATTCGCTTGTGGGTGCATGGGTGATATTCGTTTTTTGTCAATGCCAAGCTCGTTAGCAAGCACACCTAAAGCCTCGTTATCAAACTCGCATCCGCGATCAGTTAAAACGGACTCTGGGATCCCATGACGACAAAATACGTCTGTCACAATGGCTTTCGCTACTGTTTTAGCCGTCTTGTCAGCTATGGGAACTAGCTCTGTAGCGCGGGTCAACAAGTCAATGGTCACCATCACGTATCGATTGCCGCGAGGGGTTGGGCGGGATCCAAAAGGGCCCTTTAGATCTACCGAGATCTCTTGCCATGCTTCAGAAGGTTGTGACGTAAGAGTAAGGGGTGCCCGCGACTTTTTCGGCGGTAGACGTGCCGCGGCACAGACTACGCATGATTTACAGTACTGCTTTACATCCTCCCGCATATCTAACCAAAAGTATTCCCGCTGGATAAGTCGCATTGTTTTTTGAGCTGCCATGTGACCCGCATTATCGTGTTTGAGGGATAAAACCTTATGTATCAGGGCTTCGGGAACAACTAGTTGATCGATGCGCCGTTTGTTATATTTGTACTGAATGTTGAGGAGACCTGTGACCCTATCGAGAGCCAAGTACTCGAACTTGCTAGCCCAACGGCGCACTCCCGGCGTTGTCGCAGAGAGCTTGCGACCCGCCTCAATTGCGAAATCAACACGCCCAAAACGGGGTCAGCAGATTGAAGTCGTTTGAATTCGTCTAGACTAAGTTGACCGTCCTGAATAACCGCACTTACAGAATGCATGCGAGATAGCGCGTCAGCTTGGGTATTTTGAACACCAGGACGAAATATCGTTTCAAATTCAAACTCCTCGAGTTCTTCGATCCATCTCGCGTAGCGGCCCCTCGGATCCCTAGTGTTACGTAACCATTTCAATCCTTCGTGATCGGTTAACCAAGTAAATTTTCGGCCTAGCAAGTACTGTCTAAATTTACGCAATGCAAAAACCAGGGCAAATGCTTCCTTATCACGTGTGTGCCAGTTAAATTTACGCAATGCAAAAACCAGGGCAAATGCTTCCTTATCACGTGTGTGCCAGTTCAATTCATTCTTACTGAAGGTCCTTGAGGCAAAGGAAACTGGCTGATCACGTCCCTTTGAGTCCCTTTGTGACAAGACGCATCCCACTCCCGAATCTGATGCATCAGTACTCAGTTCAAAAGGTTTAGTCATATCTGGAAACTGAAGTATAACGTGATTGGATGACAGTGCGTGTTTCAAATCATTAAAGGCCGCTTCTCGCTCTACGTTCCACACAAACTTAGCTTTACCAGTTAGTTCATTAAGAACACGGGCTCTCCGCTGAAGATAAGGGATGAACTCAGAGTAATAATTGCAAAATCCTAAAAAGGCCCGTACTTCTTTGTTGTTTGTAGGCGATGGCCAGTGTTTTATCGATTCTAGCTTTGCTGGATCGGGTTCAATGCCCGCCTCGGATACCTGGTGCCCCAGAAATAGGAGCTTTTTGCGACACAGTTGAACTTTTGACGACTTTACTGTTAATCCTGCTTCCCTTAAGCGTTGCAAGACCTCCCTTAAAAGCTTTAAATGTTCCTGGAAATTTGTCCCACCAATGATAATGTCATCTAAATACACAGCCACCCATTCCATATTAGTCCCTGCATGATATCAGTCATTAATCGTGCAAACACCGAGGGTGCATTTTTGACGCCAAATGGCATTACACAAAAGTGCCAGTGGCCTGATTCGATCGAGAATGCAGTCTTGTGGCGACTATTTTTTTCTATAGTTATCTGCCAGTACCCGCTATACAGATCCAGGGTAGTAAACAGGGATGCCCCATGAAGAGAGTCCAGGCATTCTCTAACAGATGGTAATGGGAATATTTCCGTGATAGTAGCATCATTTAGCGCGCGAAAATCAGCACAAAACCTGTATGACCCATCTGCCTTGGGAACCAATAAAATCGGGGATGAATACGGCGAATTTGAAGGCTCAATAATACCCCGCTGCTGCATATCATGAATCTGTTTATCCACTTCTGGCCGCAGAGAAAATGGTGTTCTCCTGAGTTTAACTGCTATGGGGACCTCATTTTGAGTACAGATTTTGAAGTGTGTGTGGTTAGTACGCCCAACCTCTTTCTCATTATTAGCAAAAACATCCCTGTATTCCTGAAGAAGTTCTCTCAGTTCGTCTTTCTGAACCGGAGTGACGTCACACTCATTTAAATCAATATTTGCTGGCCCTGTTTTTTCAGGTAGTTGGGCGTCTGATTGTAAAGTTTGGTTTACTGCGGGTCTATCTTCCACTTTAATGGGTGAAAGTTCGCCAATCCTTGTGCCTGCATATAAATGAACTGGGTACTCACTGTTATTCATGACTGTCACTGGGACTGAGTGTACCTTGGAGGACGTAACAACTCCTGCTCCGACCAGAACATCCAATTTAGCCATTTTTTCCACATACGGTGTAAACAAGACATATTGCTGTTTATATACATACGATTGCTGATTTGCTCTAGCTGAAACAAAACACTGAGAACGCGCTGGTATGGTTGCATCTGAAATATGGGACACAACAGTGGGAGTTAAAACTGAGCCATGTCTCTTTTTCTCTAACATTACCCGACTGTCTCCCAAGTTCAAGATATTCTGGGACCAATTGATGGTGAAGGAAACAAATTTTTCTAGACAGTCCATTCCTAGGATAGCTGGGGTATTCAAATTTTTGATTACTAGCACACGAACATTCTCTTTCACAACATGACCAATTTGTATTCTTGTAGTTATTTCTTCGATACATCCAAGGGGGGAACCATTCGCTGTGGTTGGGGCACTCTGGGGTGGAGACAGATTAAGTTTTTCAACACCCGGTAAGTTTGAACTTATACACGTAACATCCGAGCCAGTATCTACCAGCCAGTTACACTTGACTGTTCCTGCCATGCCCCGCACATGGAGGGTGCACCTACCTTGTGACCAGATTGGGGTACCTTCATAAGCATTTGACACCAGTGGTGGCCCCTTGGCACTGGTGTCCTCTAGTTTAAATCTGGTGAACTGCAATCAGCTTTCATGTGACCTTGACCTCCACAGTTATAGCATCGAATCTGGCTCCGGTTATTCCCTCTGCAACGTGATCCTCCTCGGTAACCCCCTCGGTAACCCCCTCGGGTCGATCCGCCCACGGGCTGGGGGTCGCTGCTCGCAGTCCCGGAAAGGTGAGAAGTTGAACCGCACCTGTAGCATCGTTTACTGTTTTGTGTCACTGCATTCGCTTGTTCTGCGTCGCGACTGTTTTCCAGCAACACCTTGAGCTCTTGTACTTCCTTTCTAAGTGTCTCTATCTGGTCTGTACTCTCCTCAGCCTTAACCGCGAGGACGCCTGTGGGGTTAGTTAGGGCCAACACCTCCTCCATACGCTTTGCTTCTTTTGCCAACTGATTTCCGCTTTTCTCCGCGTGATCGATTTGGAGTTTTTTACTGATTTCTTGAGGAATGCCACGCAAAATTGACGCGTTACTGACTTCTTCGCCTCATCTGATAGTTCTGTGGTTCCGGTTATGCCAAACGACTCTCGATAGAGCTTTTCGAGTACTGCTAAATACACTGCAAAGGACTCGTTTGGCTGTCTCTTTCTGGACAAAAAAAGCTGCTCGCACGTTGTTGGGTCTGCTTTGTATTCCTCTAGGAATGCTTTCTTAAGTTTCGACCAGTCCTTGCGGTCATCTTCCGGAACTGTCAGTAAAAAATCTATCTTATCCTCAGGTAAGCCCATCGTAGCCTTTCCGGTAGTCTTTCCTTTATCCCAGCCACACGCGGCTGCGTATGAATCAATACGTAAAATCCATCGCTGCACATCTTCACCGGCTTTCCAAGCCAAATTTCCTACTTCTTTAGACTCACTCATAATGTTCTCCAACACGGCTGCCACCAGTGTAAACCGTACGTAATATGTCGAACTGTAAATAGCAAAATACTTGGCGATTAACTCAACAAGAGTCAGTCCTCAATGGCCGCCATAACCAAGAGTCCTGTTTTCTCGGCCAGGCCCAAGGAGTCCGGGCACAGGATGCCCAGCAACTGTTACAAAAGAATGTGCTTGGCAGAAGGTACAGTCATTTGGTGACAACAATTAGTCAAGTCCAAAAACTATAATTATTGCTAAATTCACCCGGAAATCCCCATATAGTACCTGTTGTAGAACTCTGTGTGCAATGGTCTAGCATTATGTTGATCTACTGCATCTACTCTACCACAGTAGGTTACTGTACTCGAATCTAACTGGCAGCCATTTTTTTATACAAGAACAATTTTCATTTTTCAGGCTGCATGTGTTCTTATGTATAAGGTACCTTTTTGACCAAATTACAGCCTGAGTGTTCTTAATCCACTTGTTCTTTAATGCGGGTTTTTACTGTAGTTAGAATCAAAGGCACCGAGTGCCTCGGTGAAATCGTGGATATACTGTTTATCCAACTGTTATGGACTTTTGGTCCTGTTCAACTCTAGACTTTGGTTTTATCTTTGGTATATAATCAATAATAATTTACAGAAATTTCAAAGGAATTTACATATGGGATTTTTGTCAGGGGAGAAAAACGCAAGATTTATAATTCTGGCCCAAATTTCTCAACTTTTGCAGTTTACTTTTCGATATTTGAACACATGCCAAAGAAAATCAAAAGCATTCTAAGAAGGGAAATTTGGCTGGCACATTGCAGATAATTTGGCTTGTAGATAATTTGGGCGACAAGTATCTTCTAATTACGAAAATACCAGCATAATAATTTTGACATTTTGGAGCTTTAAAGTCCTCTCGAGCGAATAACACTTTAAAATTGGCCCAATGAATTCTCCCCAAAATTGCTGGCATTCTTGTCTGATACTATGGGATTAGGGCAAGAGGTATCATTTTAAAAGTTTAGATCGACCAACGCGTCTACTGGCCCCTAATAATAAAACAAGGGTGTGGTTATTACGTTGCTATAGCAACTCTGATAGGAATGGATAGAAATGGATAGGGATGGAAAGCAATGGATAGGGATGGATGACAATGAATAGTGATGGATAGCAATGGATAGGGATGGATAGCAATGGATAGCAATGGATAGCAATGGATAGGGATGGATAGCAATGGATAGGGATGGATGGCAATGGATAGTGATGGATAGCAATGGATAGGGATGGATAGCAATGGATAGGGATGGATGGCAATGGATAGTGATGGATAGCAATGGATAGTGATGGATAGGGATGGATGGCAATGGATAGTGATGGATAGCAATGGATAGTGATGGAGAGCAATGGATAGGGATGGATGGCAAAGGATAGGGATGGATAGCAATGGATAGGAATGGATAGGGATGGATAGGAATGGATAGCAATGGATAGGGATGGATGGCAATGGATAGTGATGGATAGCAATGGATAGGGATGGATAGCAATGGATAAGGATTGATAGCAATGGATTTGGATGGATAGCAATGGATAGGAATGGATGGCAATGGATAGCAATGGATAGCAATGGATAGCAATGGATAGCAATGGATAGCAATGGATAGCAATGGATGGCAATGGATAGCAATGGATAGGGATGGATAGCAATGGATAGGGATGGATAGCAATGGATAGCAATTGATAGGGATGGAAGCAATGCATAGGGATGGATAGCAATGGATAGGGATGGATAGGGATGGATAGGGATGGATAGCAATGGATAGCAATGGATAGGGATGGATAGCAATGGATAGCAATGGATAGGGATGGATAGCGATGGATAGCAATGGAAAGGGATGGATAGCAATGGATAGGGATGGATAGCAATGGATAGGGATGGATAGCAATAAAGAGGGATGGATGGCAATGGATAGCAATGGATAGCAGTGGATAGGGATGGATAGCAATGGATAGGGATGGATAGCAATGGATAGGGATGGTTGGCAATGGATAGCAGTGGATAGGGATGGATGGCAATGGATAGGGATGGATAGCAATGGATAGCAGTGGATAGGGATGGATAGCAATGGATAGGGATGGATAGCAATGGATAGGGATGGATAGCAATGGATAGGGATGGATGGCAATGGATGGCAATGGATAGGGATGGATGGCAATGGACAGGGATGGAAAGCAATGGATAGGGATGGATGACAATGAATAGTGATGGACAGCAATGGATAGCAGTGGATAGGGATGGATAGCAATGGATAGGGATGGATAGGGATGGATAGCAATGGATAGGGATGGATAGCAATGGATAGCAATGGATAGAAATGGATAGCAATGGATAGGGATGGATAGCAATGGATAGTGATGGATAGCAATGGATAGGGATGGATAGGGATGGATAGCAATGGAAAGGGATGGATAACAATGGATAGGGATGGAAGCAATGCATAGGGATGGATAGCAATGGATAGGGATGGATAGGGATGGATAGGGATGGATAGCAATGGATAGCAATGGATAGGGATGGATAGCAATGGATAGCAATGAATAGGGATGGATAGGGATGGATAGCAATGGAAAGGGATGGATAGCAATGGATAGGGATGGATAGCAATGGATAGGGATGGATAGCAATAAAGAGGGATGGATGGCAATGGATAGCAATGGATAGCAGTGGATAGGGATGGATAGCAATGGATAGGGATGGATAGCAATGGATAGGGATGGTTGGCAATGGATAGCAGTGGATAGGGATGGATGGCAATGGATAGGGATGGATAGCAATGGATAGCAGTGGATAGGGATGGATAGCAATGGATAGGGATGGATAGCAATGGATAGGGATGGATAGCAATGGATAGGGATGGATGGCAATGGATGGCAATGGATAGGGATGGATGGCAATGGACAGGGATGGAAAGCAATGGATAGGGATGGATGACAATGAATAGTGATGGACAGCAATGGATAGCAGTGGATAGGGATGGATAGCAATGGATAGGGATGGATAGGGATGGATAGCAATGGATAGGGATGGATAGCAATGGATAGCAATGGATAGAAATGGATAGCAATGGATAGGGATGGATAGCAATGGATAGTGATGGATAGCAATGGATAGGGATGGATAGGGATGGATAGCAATGGAAAGGGATGGATAACAATGGATAGGGATGGATAGCAATGGATAGGGATGGATGGCAATGGATAGTGATGGATAGCAATGGATAGTGATGGATAGCAATGGATAGGGATGGATGGCAATGGAAAGTGATGGATAGTGATGGATAGCAATGGACAGGGATGGATGGCAATGGATAGCAATGGATAGGGATGGATAGCAATGGATAGCAATGGATAGCATGGATAGCAATGGACGGCAATGGATAGCAATGGATAGGGATGGATAGCAATGGATAGCAATGGATAGGGATGGATAGGGATGGATAGCAATGGAAAGGGATGGATAGCAATGGATAGGGATGGATAGCAATGGATAGGGATGGATAGCAATAAAGAGGGATGGATAGCAGTGGATAGCGATGGATAGCAGTGGATAGGGATGGATAGCAATGGATAGGGATGGATAGCAATGGATAGGGATGGATAGACAGAGCGGAAATGACCAAAAATGAAATGTCTAACTTCGCCATATTTCAATATATAAGCTCAAGATTCCGTATACAAAGAGTTTCTATGACCAAAAGCATAATTCCAAATTTTCAAGAAATTTGAAGAATATGAATTTTAGATATGATTGAACAAAGTTTGCAGAATTCCTGATCAAAGTACCAATTCTCCCATAAAATGGCACAGAAACCAAAGTTTAAAGCCTAATATCTCAAAGACGGATCCATTAGAAAAAAGTCATTTTTGATATTTTGTTTCTAATAAGACAAGGAGTCTGTATGCAAAAAATCAAGCTTATCTGAGCTAACCTGACCTTATGATTTGAGATTTAGTGGTCTAAGCAGGTCATTTCCGCTCTGTCGGATGGATAGCAATAAAGAGGGATGGTTGGCAATGGATAGCAGTGGATAGGGATGGATGGCAATGGATAGGGATGGATAGCAATGGATAGCAGTGGATAGGGATGGATAGCAATGGATAGGGATGGATAGCAATGGATAGGGATGGATAGCAATGGATAGGGATGGATAGCAATGGATGGCAATGGATAGGGATGGATGGCAATGGACAGGGATGGAAGCAATGGATAGGGATGGATGACAATGAATGGTGATGGACAGCAATGGATAGCAGTGGATAGGGATGGATAGCAATGGATAGGGATGGATAGGGATGGATAGCAATGGATAGCAATGGATAGGGATGGATAGCAATGGATAGGGATGGATAGCAATGGATAGTGATGGATAGCAATGGATAGGGATGGATAGGGATGGATAGCAATGTATAGGGATGGATAACAATGGATAGGGATGGATAGCAATGGATAGGGATGGATGGCAATGGATAGTGATGGATAGCAATGGATAGTGATGGATAGCAATGGATTGGGATGGATGGCAATGGATAGTGATGGATAGGAATGGATAGGGATGGATAGCAATGGATAGGGATGGATGGCAATGGATAGTGATGCATAGTGATGGATAGCAATGGACAGGGATGGATGGCAATGGATAGTGATGGATAGGAATGGATAGGAATGGATAGGGATGGATAGGAATGGATAGGAATGGATAGGGAAGGATGGCAATGGATAGTGATGGATAGCATGGATAGGGATGGATAGCAATGGATAAGGATTGATAGCAATGGATAGGGATGGATAGCAATGGATAGGGATGGATAGCAATGGATAGGGATGGATAGCAATGGATTTGGATGGATAGCAATGGATAGGAATGGATGGCAATGGATAGGAATGGATGGGGATGGATAGGAATGGATAGCAATGGGTAGGGATGGATGGCAATGGATAGTGATGGAAAGCAATGGATAGGGATGGATAGCAATGGATAAGGATTGATAGCAATGGATTTGGATGGATAGCAATGGATAGGAATGGATAGCAATGGATAGCAATGGATAGGGATGGATAGCAATGGATAGCAATGGATAGCAATGGATAGCAATGGATGGCAATGGATAGCAATGGATAGGGATGGATAGCAATGGATAGCAATTGATAGGATGGATAGCAATGGATAGGGATGGATAGCAATGGATAGGGATGAATAGGGATGGATAGGGATGGATACCAATGGATAGCAATGGATAGGGATGGATAGGGATGGATAGCAATGGATGGCAATGGATAGGGATGGATAGGGATGGATAGCAATGGAAAGGGATGGATAGCAATGCATAGGGATGGATAGCAATTGATAGGGATGGATAGCAATAAAGAGGGATGGATGGCAATGGATAGCAATGGATAGCAGTGGATAGGGATGGATAGCAATGGATAGGGATGGATAGCAATGGATAGGGATGGATAGCAATAAAGAGGGATGGTTGGCAATGGATAGCAGTGGATAGGGATGGATGGCAATGGATAGGGATGGATAGCAATTGATAGCAGTGGATAGGGATGGATAGCAATGGATAGGGATGGATAGCAATGGATAGGGATGGATAGGGATGGATAGCAATGGAAAGGGATGGATAACCATTGGATAGGGATGGATAACAATGGATAGGGATGGATGGCAATGGATAGTGATGGATAGCAATGGATAGTGATGGATAGCAATGGATAGGGATGGATGGCAATGGAAAGTGATGGATAGTGATGGATAGCAATGGACAGGGATGGATGGCAATGGATAGCAATGGATAGGGATGGATAGCAATGGATAGCATGGATAGCAATGGATAGCAATGGACGGCAATGGATAGCGAAGGATAGGGATGGATAGCAATGGATAGCAATGGATAGGGATGGATAGGGATGGATAGCAATGGATAGCAATGGATAGGGATGGATAGGGATGGATAGCAATGGAAAGGGATGGATAGCAATGGATAGGGATGGATAGCAATGGATAGGGATGGATAGCAATAAAGAGGGATGAATAGCAGTGGATAGCGATGGATAGCAGTGGATAGGGATGGATAGCAATGGAAAGGGATGGATAGCAATGGATAGGGATGGATAGCAATAAAGAGGGATGGTTGGCAATGGATAGCAGTGGATAGGGATGGATGGCAATGGATAGGGATGGATAGCAATGGATAGCAGTGGATAGGGATGGATAGCAATGGATAGGGATGGATAGCAATGGATAGGGATGGATAGCAATGGATAGGGATGGATAGCAATGGATGGCAATGGATAGGGATGGATGGCAATGGACAGGGATGGAAAGCAATGGATAGGGATGGATGACAATGAATGGTGATGGACAGCAATGGATAGCAGTGGATAGGGATGGATAGCAATGGATAGGGATGGATAGGGATGGATAGCAATGGATAGCAATGGATAGGGATGGATAGCAATGGATAGGGATGGATAGCAATGGATAGTGATGGATAGCAATGGATAGGGATGGATAGGGATGGATAGCAATGTATAGGGATGGATAACAATGGATAGGATGGATAGCAATGGATAGGGATGGATGGCAATGGATAGTGATGGATAGCAATGGATAGTGATGGATAGCAATGGATAGGGATGGATGGCAATGGATAGTGATGGATAGGAATGGATAGGGATGGATAGCAATGGATAGGGATGGATGGCAATGGATAGTGATGCATAGTGATGGATAGCAATGGACAGGGATGGATGGCAATGGATAGTGATGGATAGGAATGGATAGGAATGGATAGGGATGGATAGGAATGGATAGGAATGGATAGGGAAGGATGGCAATGGATAGTGATGGATAGCAATGGATAGGGATGGATAGCAATGGATAAGGATTGATAGCAATGGATAGGGATGGATAGCAATGGATAGGGATGGATAGCAATGGATAGGGATGGATAGCAATGGATTTGGATGGATAGCAATGGATAGGAATGGATGGCAATGGATAGGAATGGATAGGGATGGATAGGAATGGATAGCAATGGGTAGGGATGGATGGCAATGGATAGTGATGGAAGCAATGGATAGGGATGGATAGCAATGGATAAGGAATGATAGCAATGGATTTGGATGGATAGCAATGGATAGGAATGGATAGCAATGGATAGCAATGGATAGGGATGGATAGCAATGGATAGCAATGGATAGCAATGGATAGCAATGGATGGCAATGGATAGCAATGGATAGGGATGGATAGCAATGGATAGCATTGATGGGGATGGATAGCAATGGATAGGGATGGATAGCAATGGATAGGGATGAATAGGGATGGATACCAATGGATAGCAATGGATAGGGATGGATAGGGATGGATAGGGATGGATAGCAATGGATGGCAATGGATAGGGATGGATAGGGATGGATAGCAATGGAAAGGGATGGATAGCAATGGATAGGGATGGATAGCAATTGATAGGGATGGATAGCAATAAAGAGGGATGGATGGCAATGGATAGCAATGGATAGCAGTGGATAGGGATGGATAGCAATGGATAGGGATGGATAGCAATGGATAGGGATGGATAGCAATAAAGAGGGATGGTTGGCAATGGATAGCAGTGGATAGGGATGGATGGCAATGGATAGGGATGGATAGCAATTGATAGCAGTGGATAGGGATGGATAGCAATGGATAGGGATGGATAGCAATGGATAGGGATGGATAGCAATGGATAGGGATGGATAGCAATGGATGGCAATGGATAGGGATGGATGGCAATGAATAGTGATGGACAGCAATGGATAGCAGTGGATAGGGATGGATAGCAATGGATAGGGATGGATAGGGATGGATAGCAATGGATAGGGATGGATAGCAATGGATAGCAATGGATAGGGATGGATAGCAATGGATAGGGATGGATAGCAATGGATAGTGATGGATAGCAATGGATAGGGATGGATAGGGATGGATAGCAATGGATAGGGATGGATAACAATTGATAGGGATGGATAGCAATGGATAGGGATGGATAGCAATGGATAGGGATGGATAGCAATGGATAGGGATGGATAGCAATGGATAGGGATGGATAGCAATGGATGGCAATGGATAGGGATGGATGGCAATGGACAGGGATGGAAAGCAATGGATAGGGATGGATGACAATGAATAGTGATGGACAGCAATGGATAGCAGTGGATAGGGATAAATAGCAATGGATAATGATGGATAGGGATGGATAGCAATGGATAGGGATGGATAACAATGGATAGCAATGGATAGGGATGGATAGCAATGGATAGGGATGGATAGCAATGGATAGTGATGGATAGCAATGGATAGGGATGGATAGCAATTGATAGGGATGGATAACAATTGATAGGGATGGATAGCAATGGATAGGGATGGATGGCAATGGATAGTGATGGATAGCAATGGATAGTGATGGATAGCAATGGATAGGGAGGGATGGCAATGGATAGTGATGGATAGGAATGGATAGGGATGGATAGCAATGGATAGGGATGGATGGCAATGGATAGTGATGGATAGTGATGGATAGCAATGGACAGGGATGGATGGCAATGGATAGTGATGGATAGGAATGGATAGGAATGGATAGGAATGGATAGGGATGGATAGGAATGGATAGGAATGGATAGGGAAGGATGGCAATGGATAGTGATGGATAGCAATGGATAGGGATGGATAGCAATGGATAAGGATTGATAGCAATGGATAGGGATGGATAGCAATGGATAGGGATGGATAGCAATGGATAGGGATGGATAGCAATGGATTTGGATGGATAGGAATGGATGGCAATGGATAGGAATGGATAGGGATGGATAGGAATGGATAGCAATGGATAGGGATGGATGGCAATGGATAGTGATGGATAGCAATGGATAGGGATGGATAGCAATGGATAAGGATTGATAGCAATGGATTTGGATGGATAGCAATGGATAGGAATGGATGGCAATGGATAGCAATGGATAGGGATGGATAGCAATGGATAGCAATGGATAGCAATGGATAGCAATGGATGGCAATGGATAGCAATGGATAGGGATGGATAGCAATGGATAGCAATTGATAGGAATGGATAGCAATGATAGGGATGGATAGCAATGGATAGGGATGGATAGGGATGGATAGCATGGATAGGGATGGATAGGGATGGATAGCAATGGATAGCAATGGATAGGGATGGATAGGGATGGATAGCATGAATGGAAAGGGATGGATAGCAATGGATAGGATGGATAGCAATGGATAGGGATGGATAGCAATAAAGAGGGATGGTTGGCAATGGATAGCAGTGGATAGGGATGGATGGCAATGGATAGGGATGGATAGCAATGGATAGCAGTGGATAAGGATGGATAGCAATGGATAGGGATGGATAGCAATGGATAGGGATGGATAGCAATGGATAGGGATGGATAGCAATGGATGGCAATGGATAGGGATGGATGGCAATGGACAGGGATGGAAAGCAATGGATAGGGATGGATGACAATGAATAGTGATGGACAGCAATGGATAGCAGTGGATAGGGATGGATAGCAATGGATAGGGATGGATAGGGATGGATAGCAATGGATAGGGATGGATAGCAATGGATAGCAATGGATAGGGATGGATAGCAATGGATAGGGATGGATAGCAATGGATAGTGATGGATAGCAATGGATAGGGATGGATAGGGATCGATAGCAATGGATAGGGATGGATAACAATGGATAGGGATAGATAGCAATGGATAGTGATGGATAGCAATGGATAGCAATGGATAGGGATGGATAGCAATGGATAGGGATGGATAGCAATGGATAGGGATGGATAGCAATGGATAGGGATGGATGGCAATGGATAGTGATGGATAGCAATGGATAGGGATGGATAGGGATGGATAGCAATGGATAGGGATGGATAGCAATGGATAGGGATGGATAGCAATGGATAGGGATGGATGGCAATGGATAGTGATGGATAGCAATGGATAGTGATGGATAGGGATGGATAGGGATGGATAGCAATGGATAGGGATAGATAGGGATGGATGGCAATGGATAGTGATGGATAGCAATGGATAGTGATGGATAGCAATGGATAGGGATGGATAGCAATGGATAGTGATGGATAGCAATGGATAGGGATGGATGGCAATGGATAGTGATGGATAGGAATGGATAGGGATGGATAGCAATGGACAGGGATGGATGGCAATGGATAGTGATGGATAGGAATGGATAGGAATGGATAGGATGTATAGGAATGGATAGGAATGGATAGGGAAGGACGGCAATGGATAGTGATGGATAGCAATGGATAGGGATGGATAGCAATGGATAAGGATTGATAGCAATGGATAGGGATGGATAGCAATGGATTTGGATGGATAGCAATGGTTAGGAATGGATGGCAATGGATAGCAATTGATAGGGATGGATAGCAATGGATAGCAGTGGATGGCAATGGATAGCAATGGATAGCAATGGATAGGGATGGATAGCAATGGATAGCAATGGATAGGGATGGATAGCAATGGACAGCAATGGATAGGGATGGATAGGGATGGATAGGGATGGATAGCAATGGATAGCAATGGATAGGGATAGATAGGGATGGATAGCAATGGATAGGGATGGATAGCAATGGATAGGGATGGATAGCAATGGATAGGGATGGATAGCAATGGATAGTGATGGATAGCAATGGATAGGGATGGATGGCAATGGATAGTGATGGATAGCAATGGATAGGAACGGATAGGGATGGATAGGGATGGATAGGGATGGATAGCAATGGATAGAGATGGATGGCAATGGATAGTGATGGATAGCAATGGATAGGGATTGATGGCAATGGATAGTGATGGATAGCAATGGATAGGAATGGATAGGGATGGATATTAATGGATAGGGATGGATAGCAATGGATATAGTCCAGTAATTTTAGGGTTCGACCCGGAACAAATTCGCACAAAGCTTTCTCTTCAGAAATCTTTCAGAAAGAAGGTATAGATGAACATACTAAAAGTCCCAAAAATCCCGGCACGGGAACAGCCCGAAATTTAGGAAAACGTTTACGAGGTTTCTCCTTACAGCATGAAAACGAGGCTAAAACCGGAAGTGCATTTTCCCCCGACTTTTTACACTTGAAAACCCGGAATTTTTTTAATGAAAAGCAAATCCTTGTGACACGAAACGTTCGTTTAACCAAATTTCATTTAGTTTCCACAAAACGACTAAAAAACAAACAATGCGAATCAGAGTATGTGCGGGCTATCGAATTCGAGTAATTTTCCCATGACAAAAGCTCATGATATATTGCTCATGGTGACTTTTTCAGAGTTACAATAACATCTACTACATCATATACACATGTTACATTTAACTTATGTGAAGGCGATATAGAGCAAGCTCACATTATCTCATTAAAAGTTCCATATGTAAGGGTTAGAGAATGGACGCGAGTGTTCTATGGGATATAGACCACTAATGAACAAAAATCTGCGAGCGCGTTAGCGCTCTGACTTTTTTAGAACATGATCAATGCCACGAAGAAAGTCTTTTGAACGTTTTTGTGCTAGCTTGTCATTGAAATATCAACATCATTACAGAGCATTGTTCAGAGCCATACTTCATCCAAGGCTTTTTACAAGGGTCTCTGTAAAATGAAGACCGGACCTCCGCGGACCGGACCTCCGCGGACCGGATAGATTTTTTTCCTTAATGTTTTTTTCTACATTCGGCTTTCAAAAAAAAAACATCTTTCATAAAAAAATCATCTTCCATTTTACTGAAGAAGGTATTGTCTGTTAGACGGGTCACCTTTCCAGCCGCCTGTCCCGTTTCGTGACTCGCTCTCAAAACACAAACCGAAAGGGTGTAATTGTGTAATGTTCTTCATTATTAACCTTTTTAACATTATGGGGAAAATAACAATCAAAATAAATAGCAGAAAATGATATCTTTCCCCAGTCATTTTTTTTCTGACTACGGCGCTAGCATCGTAGACTTTAGGCCAGTTTCAAACGTCGATTCATTTGATAAAAAATAAACGTGTTTGCCCGGATACTGGGGTAACACACGAACGGATACTGGTCACCCTACTATTGTGTTTTGGACCTCCAGTTGTGAAAACCGCTAAAGCTATGAGCCATACATGCTAGTACAACATTCACAAATAAATGACTACAGCAATCAATGCCAGTGAATCAAGGTTATCAGAATTAGTCGGATAATCAATTTTGCGTGGTCGGATACATCGAAACATCCAGCTCTACGTATTTGCCCACACATTTCTTTGTAAAAAGTAAGCCAGAATTCAAAGTTTTGAAAATTCATATCTCAACCAGTTTTAAAGTAATTATTTTGAAACTTTGCAATTTTACGAATACTGGATTTCATTTTCTGATAACTATTAACTATTACTATTCAACTTGTGATACGGAGTAACTACAAAGTATAAATTGCGAATTACTCACGACAGTCATCTGAAATCTCGCTATAAAAGGGCCAGCGCCAGGCGTTTGTCACCTTTAGTTGTCACTCAATCGCCGAGCAGGAAAGAGCTCTGTTTCAGTGCTGATGCTGCTGATGAATTCTCCCTTCAACCCAACGCGATATTCTCTAATTTTACATCCTTCAAAATAACAAAACGTATTCTCAAACATTTTCATGGTTTATAGTAAAGGAATCTCCCGATTCCATTTAACAATTTCAGCTGTCGGAGGTCTCTTATTCTATTCTATCCTCGTAATTATTTATAAACACAAAAAGTACGCTGTCGAGTTATACGTTTGAACGGCTCCGATTTATTAATCGCACTCACTACATTTCAAATATATTTCTTTTAACGACAAGAATATTACTGTTCTTAACCACAGCATAGTTACTGCGGCGTGTGACCAACTAGGAGTCCAACAAAATACGGAGGAACGACGGCGAGTCGTAACTGCTGTTATCTTCATAACATGAGTTCGTCTTCAATTCAAAGCTTGATGCAAATATTCCCGGCCTTAGTGATCCTTCATTCCCAATGCACTTTATGCATTGCCAGGTTGATCTTCAAAATTCTCTTGGCCGACAACGCTTGTGTTGTTCAGAAAACGGAGCAAACACAGAGTCAGTGAGTAGATTGAAGAGAGCTTGAATATTGTGAGCGTTGAATGGCGGCCTTCTCGTCGCACTCTGACCAATAATAATGGGAACATTTACAAGGTAAAACAAAGTTCTGGTATTCCATAGGCTTAGGAGATTCCTTGAGACTATTAATTGCACTTTTCTCCTCCTCAAACGGCTGAATAAAACCATAAAATCTCTCATGGTTAGCTCTCCACGATCGACGTCGGCCCGCCATTACTGAATAACAACGGGCTTTCGATATCGGCCTCTCGCGTCCCTTATTCTTTTGTCAGAATCACTCGAATCCCGAGGGACACTCATACGCATGTATATGGTTGAATTACTGCTGTAAAAGATTATTGTGGGCTCTACAAAATGGCGGAAGAAGCCCGCTTCTTCAGTGGCTTGAAGAAATCGGCGCGTAATTCAAATTGTAACAAATTCTTGACCATTGTTTGGCTAGAAACACATACATTTATACTTTATCCTTTTATAGGTAGAATTGTTTTCAGTAAATGGTGTAAGTTTCTTTATTTTTAGCACGAAAATGGGCAGCATTAAGTTGTATTTTTAATATTACTTCTCTCTCCTCCTCTACAAGTTGGCTAACCGGCCATTTTGAATTACCGTTTGAATTCAAAAGGTGTGAAATGGGGGCGGACCTATCCCTTTTATAGCGCGGTTTCGTGTTTAATATATTGTATTGTTTTTATTCTTATTGACACAACATCAGTACAGCTTAATACATAACTCAGTTTAATTTCTTTTCAAAAAAGTACAGGCTAAATAGCTAAGGTTATTTGCAGTCTTAATAGCACTTAATCAACATTTTATACCCAAATTTGCCGTGAGTAAACTAAGATACTGCGGCAGTACGCAAAGCAAAGCAAAGTTACTCTTCAGTTACTGTTCTCACGGCGATCAACAATTGCCCAGGTGAACTGACAGCTCGGATTGTTTGTGCAAACCGGATGTTTTTTCTTGCTACAAATAGCCACTAGAGAGTTACTGTTCGCACGGCAATACCATTTTTCGCGAACTGACAGCTGAAATTGCTAGTGTGGAGATAAGGAATCATTCACAGAAAATCATTCTCCCCAAAAAAGTACCGCTAATGCAAGAGCTGCAAAGGGTCTCGCTGTCCCGGTTAGACTTCTAGACGCTGGACGTGGATACGGTATGTTTTGCGAGCGAGTCACGCAACGGGACAGGCGGCTGGTGAGGTGACCCGTCTAACAGAGAATACTTTCTTCAGTAAAACGAAATATTTTTTTTATGAAAGATGTCTCTTTTTAAATCGTGGATACGCGAAGCGTAAGACACGAGTTATTGTGGTGGGCCCGATGTCACTCATGACTCAAGTGTTAGCTCAAGTTGCGCAATAATTATGCAATCTGAGTAGCCCGCGAAAATTAGCCAGCGGTATCGCCCATTAGGCTCTGATGTTCAAGGAAAACAATGGCGGACATTGAAGGGAGAAGATAGCACATCCTTTTCTCTAGACTGCTTGCAGTCTCTTCTTTGGCGAACGTCCGTAAATCGAGAGAAAGAGAAAGGGAGTCCGAACGTCCGTAAATCGAGAGAAAGGGAAAGGGAGTCAGTGAGTGCCGAAGGCACGAACGAGCGCCGAAGGCGCGAGACTCGCCAGAGGAGCGCCGAAGGCGCGACGATCACTTATGAAAGCTGTCAAAAACCCGTCACGTATTCATGAAAACTATGAGCAGCCAATGACGTGTATCCCGTCGTATGTGTTCATGAGCCTGCACGCGTTTAGCAAAGCGGTGCTAGAGTTAGACTGTTTACTTCACAAACTAGATTTACAATCGAATACGAACTCGAAATGTATAACAGTTCTGAACGTGTTATTTCACAGATGTCCAAGACAAACTCCCCGAATTGTATTTCAGCCTGGACTTCGTTCGAACTTAATGGGAGTATTATATGACCAAAGTTGTTTACAGCTAAACGTATGATTTATAATATTCGCATGACTACATGACGGGAAGTTTGCCCGTTTCAAAGGACGTTTGCAGTAACTTAACTAAATATCCAAAGTGGTTTTGAGGGCTTTTTATCGTTGCACATTCCGTTGTGAAGCACACAGATTTGCACGATTTACCAAAAGAAGGAACAAGTCTTCGATGTAAGTAGCATGTAGTCACGAGTACCTCGAATTAAAGTTCTAATCACAACGGTTCTTTCTTTTGTGATCGAAGGGTCGCTGTCGACTTTATCGCCTGGAGTTTGACATGAACCTGAACCTTTTGATAGTACACTCGGGGAACCACTGATCTTTCTTTGAATAAGAAATGAGACTATCCTATACAAGTAAACATACTGTACACTCAAAATTCGATTCTGGTAGCTAGATTTCTGTAAAATTTGAAGTGCTGAATATCCCTGAATTATTTTATATGAGGTTTCCATGAGATTTTTTTGGCAGGACTACTGAACTTTTACACTGTGAGATTATGCAGAATGAAAAATAGGGACTACAGGCCCCTTGTCGGCTAATTGGTATATATCTAGCGATAGTGAATTCAATGTATAATAATGCAGGATATAATGTTATGTACAGAAGACAGTTTTTGACCATATTTTACCATATTTGGGCAGTGCATCAAAGTGTTGAATAAATAAATAACATTTATTTCTTTCAGTAAATGGGCCGCAATACACTTTATGTGGACGACTGCACACACACACGCAATGTTTCCAAGTTTATTAGCCACTCGTTAAATATGCATGACACTAAAAGTTTGTGGCATGGCAACATTGGAAGTCCCCACGATGAGTCGCTTGAGCAATTGTGATTATATTATTTAAATTGAAAAAGGGAAACATGAAGATACAATGTTGTGCACTACATGTGTCCTTGTCTAGCGAGGGTCTAAAATGCACTTTTTCCTATTAGAATGGTGTTGTAGAATATGGGAGATTTAATGCTAGCCTAGAGACTGGGAGATTTGTTACAAACCTGGGACTCCCAGGAAACCTGTAGAGGTTTGTACATGTGTCAACAAGAATAACATGCAGAATCATACTTTATATTAGGTTACCATATATGGGGGGGGGGGGGGGGGTTTACTCCATATAGGGTATGGATTTTGGGCTCCTGAGGTCTATTGGTAGGGTACCGTTTTTTGCTTGTTTGGTTGCTGATAGGGCATGTACTTCAGTAAGGCTACCCAAGTGCAAACAAATTCCTATCAAAGTTGGGCTGCAATAAGTGGAAAGTTTATTTTACTACCTTTTCGTGATTAACAAAATTGTGCTTTGATCCACCCTGGTGACTAACTTCAGGTCTACAGTATAAATGAGGATTTATGATATGTGATAGGGTCAGGTTTTGGACACCTCGGTGGCACACCCCTATCCAAAAATCAGTGGAGTACTCCCCCCGCCCCCAGATTAACATTGACACTGACTCCTTTATACAAAACATTACAATACAGACTGTAATACAATTGCATAATAATGTCCCAGCAGTTGCTATCATCTACTTGGTAAGATAAAATTCTGTTGGGTCCTTGGTGTAATACATCCCCCATATTTGATTTTTTGGGATTCGCTACCAGCGTCATCAGAATTACTCTGGTTTCACTGCCAATCTAGTCTAAGACTACTTTCTCCTTACTTTATTTCCCCTCGTGTCCCCGTTGGACGCCCGAAGACAGATGAAGGGCAATTGCATCTGATTTCAAGGGCAGATTTAGATTTTTTCTTACTTCTGTCAAAGCTAAGGAACCGCGGTTATTATTTATCGCCTCGATTATTTACGTGAGGATTTTGGGTAATACACTTATAGAAAAATGCAGTGATCCTCCCTCTATAAGTACACCTCTCCCGTCCCCTATTGACCTAGTACTGAAGACATTTTACAGGAAATGGGGGTCACATCAGTGGCGGATCCAGGGGTGGTGAAGGATCCACCACTGCACATATCTTTCGTTGAGCGCGAAGCGCGCCCGAATTTTGATAAACGCATTTTATCAAGCCTCAGAGAAAGGGTAGATGAACATGTTTTGTGTACGTTATAGTAAACAAAGCCTGTCAGGAGCCCAGGCAGTACGCTACCTCAACTATATAGGTTAAATAAAAGCTTCTATTGATGGGCTCCTGAGCCAACAAGGTTATATTATTCAAGCGCACAACTGCGCGCCGCAAATGACGAAGTTATTAATATTCATGTGCGCGATGGAGCGCGGCCCAACTGACGAATTTCTGTGCTTGTAGCGTCGAAAACTCACGCTTACCTATGGGGTCTTGCCAGGCCTATCATTGCGGGGCATTTTTGAGAGAGTTTGCTTTTCCTCGTCAAGATACAGTTGTTCTTGTAAACGGCGTCAGGGTTGTGTCCTCATTGTTGAAAGAGTATATTAGATGTAATTCTTTATGCGCGCGAAGCGTGCCGAAATTTTTATAGAGAAGTTGCTGAAATAACCACTATCGCCATCTGTTTTACCCCTCTACATCGTCCAAATGTTGCTAAAAATATTATGACCCTCCCCCATACAGGAGTGAAACAAAATTGGATCCTACCTTTAGACACGCGAACAAAATTAGGACCCTCCCCACAAAAATAGGAGCCCTCCCCCCTCCCCCCGCTAAATAATGACACGTCCCTAATGTCAACGAGGTTATTAGATTTAGCGATTTTTGTTTTGTTTTAAAGTAACCGCCACAACGTTGTCAGGTTTCAATTGAGCTAGATTACAATGTCATTTCTACGTTAACGTGAATAACCTAAATAACACGAATTAGACGATGTCCGCTAAACTATCATTCTTCGACGTCGTAGACACCATCATCATCACGGCGGCCGCCGCCGAGTCAAACGCCTGGCACGCTAATCCTGCATGTTTGCCATGCAGGCTGCCAGTTCAATGACGGTGACCGCCCCCTGCACATCTCTCTTCAGGGTGTCAGTTAATGAAGGTGGAGGGCGGTCTACCCAGGTTCGGCACCCAGCGAGGCTCCCATAGGATGAGCTCTCTAGCCAGGTTGTCATGCTTGTAACAGTAGCCTGTGAGACCCACTCGTCTCCAGACAATTTTGTCCGAGACTCTCGGGAGGTCTCAGTACAAGATTTCATTTGGTACGAGGCTCTACTCTTCGTAAGAGTAGGGGATGATAGTCTCCCGGTGCAATGGTCTGGCTCTCAGAGGCATATATACTGTCAAACAGCCCTCGTGATTGCAAGCTGCGCGGCAGCATTTGGAGCAATATAATGCAGCCCGTAAGTCCTCCAACCTCTCCTTGTCTAGCCGTCGCGTATTTCGACCGCTTGGAGTTCCCTCTCGATGAGGAGAAGACACGGCGGGGGGGGGGGGGGGGGGGGGGGGGGAGCAATCGCACAGGCTAAGTCGATGCCAGTCGTCAGTGTTCGACAAGTTACCTGCACTGGGAATAAGTCCGAGACAGATCACTGGTCTGGTTTGTTGCTGTTGCGTAGCAAAGGGGGGCCAGGGGGCCACGGTCTCGGGAGATCTTCCCATGTATTTACTGTATTTGCTGGAGGAAATGTCAATATTTTCGTCCCATGTTTTCACTATCCCCCCCCCCCCACACACACACACACAGCCTGATTGCAAAACTCAAGAACGATATCATGTAGATCGTAGACATTGAGAACCTCAGGGGTGTCGTTGGCAAAGGACCGTCGTCTATGTCCAGATCGGAAAGGATTACCATCCAGGTCATACGCGACTGGTGCTTTTCCAGGAGGTTCTTAAAATGAGAAAAGCAGGTGGAGATCCGCTCCTCTGGACTAGCGCCTGGTGTATGTCCGCTTTTCTTACGGCCACTTATATCTTTAATGACCTACCATGCTGCTGCCTGTTGTTATTTCCAAATCTACTCTCTTTGCCTTCTCGTCGATGTCTTCCGCTTGCAGGCGATCATAAGTGCTGTACAGGAGTATATTGCTCTCCAGGCATTCGCTAGGGCCTCCTCCTGAGGTCTTGATCATCAGGGTTAGGAGGTTCTTCTGTTCCAAGACCAACTTCTCGATCTTTTCTCTGGCCTCAACAACGTGGGGATGGGATGATAGGCGCGATTTTGGCGCGTAAGCTTGTATGGGATGCATGCTTCCGTTTCGCGGCATTGGCATCTATGAATCCCTGGTACAATAGTGGGGTCCTCGGTATCTGAATAACAGGTCGGTAAATAACAGGCCGGCTCTCTGTTATTTAACCGAGTTCAAATACAACCAAAAACTGAACATTTTTGACATCAAGAATTTAATGAATTTAATTAATCGTTATGTCAACGGAGCCGTGCCCAATGCGGAGACCTCCTAAGTAAGTAGGTAAGGAACTTTATTAACGTCTCAAATGTATTTAGCCATGCACGAGTGCACTACTAATTGGGGAGACGGTGCACACCTTACCCCCTTTCTCTATCAGAGCTCCAGGTGAAAGGAATTCAAAGCTATAAGCAAGCTACTCGGAACAGAGAAAAGTCGATACGGTTGGTCGATCCGGGATTCGAACTCAGGACCGTACGCACACTGTGCCGTGCACAACACACTGCGCCACCTAGCCGTACCTAAGAGATAGTAGAATATTTGGATACCACTGTTATGCCCTAAGGAAGTAGATTGAGCATCCTCCGAGCCTGGCCAGCGTTAAATTCATAAAATGAAGTAAGTAAACTCATGGAATACAGGTGTTCCGTTCACTTTTTTGGACTTAAATTGTTGGACGTTGATATGGTACAGATGATACGCAGGTCGCCATGGAACAAAGAAAAATGCTGGAAATCGCTGGCACACTTATTTTTTCTTTTTTTTTGGACTTCAAATATCTCCAGCTGGCATGTCGAAGCAAAGCAAAAGGAAAGTCGTTGGACGTTGATGATACGCAGAGTCTTTTCTAAATAACCGAGGAGAAGGTGCTGCTGTTGATTAGTTGCGGCGGTTTAGAGGTTATCACTAGAATGGCCGATACGTAGTGGTTGGCGTAAAATGTATTGTATCTGATTATTAAGGCGGGTCTATTCACGAGCTTTCCACGACGAGGTACAGCTAGGATGTGAAGGAACCCGCTACTACATTGAAGGAGAAAACTGGATCAAGGAGACGGAGAACGGGAAAAGGATCGCGAACAAGAATGAAGTAGCCGGAGATTTGCAGAGAGGGATTCAGTTATGGAAACCGAAGCAGTCGAAGGAATATCCTTAGTTTTGCAGACGGCGGCCGGGCACATTCTCGCAACACACCGACCAAGACACCAGAGGCGGAGGAAACATACTCAAATCCCCCATTTTACGACACGATAATATCATTATGATAATAATAATGCAACATTATATCCGTTTGTGCACATGCCCCCGATCAAAAGTTACTTGGAGAGCATAGAGGTTCTTCGTTCACAGATTGGTTTACAACAATGAAAATTAATATCTATTAGTATTAAATTCCAGGGGGAGGGGGTGCTCCCAATGAAAGACCGCGAGCGTGGTCGTCGGGAAATTAATTTTAACCAAATTGGGTGGGGTCAACAGTGAATTCTTTACACGAGTAATCAATTTCAAGTCGTTTATTACAACAAGAACAATTGAAAAGTAGTCTTTCATCTGAGTAGAAACGTTTTTACAACTCAGGCACTTTAATGCCTGGGTCAAAGGGACCACGCCCTGTTTAGCATTCGATTCGTTCTTAGTTAACATACGTCCAACTTATCCTTCCAATTCCCTTACAATATTAAAGATCTCAATGTCCTTGATAATTTGATATGTTGTCGTTACCGTGGGAACCAAAGCCCGACCTCTGACCTCTGTTTCAAAGACTTTCGTTCCAAAGCTTGACGAGGAGTGGAAAGTGCAAAAAACCTGCAATTAAACTGAATGAAGTAATAGGCCATACCTTAAAGTTTATTTATCACTCCAACTAGATATCGTGCATAATGTTTTTATTTACGAAGTTACTAGTAGATATCATATTTCACAATGTCCAAAAATAGGTTTCCTGATGAAATGGACATCATATCTATTGGACCTGTGATACTTGTCCTAGCATTAATTACATAACGTCTTAATCTCCTTGGAATTATTTGCCTTTCCTTTCCTCGCGAGGCAGTTTTTTAAGATTCCTTTCTTTTGAGTTTAAGATCACATTCACGTTGGCATGGGGATGTCAACCGGAATTTTTTTACCTTTTCTAATAAGAAATAAATGGTAAAGATAAAAGTTATTGATATGCCCCACCCCCTAGGTTTTTGAGCCGCCATTTTTGAAAGCAACTGAGACCCAGGCATTAACAAAGCTGAGAATGACTATGAATACTTCTATTAATAAGGATTCTCTTAGGAAAGCATGTGAACACAGTGGAAGAAAAACATGGATTTCATCTTCAACTTCTTTGACTGGCAGAATTCACAATATCGTTGCTCCTCTGGCAAGCTTGGGTGTCTTCAAAAACGTCTTTTCGGCTGCCCTTTTTCAAGCGGCTTTCCAGCCTGAGTGGTCTTGAATGGGAACTTCGTACAAAAACAACATCGAAATACATTGGTCATATGGAACTTGCTTCCATTTTTTGGTTGGGAATGATCGTCGTATCTTTATGTGTTAAAATCAAGGGTTTAAGGGAGATCGTTTCGGGCTGTAACACGGCGGCAAACTTCAATAAAGACAGTACTTGATGTCAAGAGATAAATTAGAAAACATCCAAGGCAACATCTCAATCTCAATGGCGACGAGTGTGTGATGCAGGTCAAGGCCTTGAAGCAAGACATCTGCTGCATGCAAGAAACACGCATTGTTGGCCAAGGCGAAATTGAGTTTGACGACCCTATTCTCCAGGGCTGGAAGGTGTTGTATAATGGAATGAAAGGGAAGGCCCAGGCAGGTGTGGTTATTGTACTTGCTCCCCATGTAACATTGATTGACGTGGAACACTCGGCCTGTAGAGGCCAGAATTTTTAGCCAGAATTGTGGTCCATGGAACCAAAATATGCGTATTGTCCTGCTACTTACCCACTGGGGATATGCAACGCAGCCAAAGAAGCCTTCTATAATACCTATCCCGATTGCTGAGACATTCTAAGAAGACTCATCCTCATATAAGATCATTGCTTGTGGAGACTTCAATGCCACCATAGGGACAGATCACATGACAGGTGGCATGCATTGGGAAAACAACGATGAAATCCAACCAGTTCCAATGGGAATAAATTGGTGGAGGTCCGTGATAGCAACTTGCTCTATATCCTGAACACAATGTTTGATACAAGATCTAGTGAACACAGAACTTACATATAATCCCCGAAAGGGTAAAACGCGTCTAGATTACATCACAGCCGAGTGGTATTAAAAAGAGCAACAAGAAATTGCAGATCCTACCCCGGTGTGAGCGTCCCCCTTGAATCAGACCATAGAATGGTTGTATCGGATGCTATGGTCCCATCCAGACGAAGACATCTTTACAAAAAAGAAATCAGGAAGGAATGTCTTATACCAAATGTTAGTACCTCAGGGAGTCCGACACTATGGACACCCAGTACAGCAAGGCGCCTGTTGAACTGCTAAAAGTTCAACGATTGTTGACACCATTACACTAAGCATCCGTACCGTACCGACGACCGGTTAGCGCAGTGTAGAGCGCCGGGCTTATGTTCGGGAGGTTGGGAGTTCAAACCCTGGCCGGGCCAACACTCAGGGTCTTTTCTAATAATTGAGGAGAAGGTGCTGCCTTTTCTCTAACATCTGCAAATGGTTAGACCTTCGTCGTCTTCTCGATAAGGACGTTAACCGTAGTCCCGTCTCTCACATTCACTACACTAACCGGACCAGAGGGAGTTAAGAACCACTAGGACCGTCGGAAGTTGCCCAACCTCAGTGTCACAGAACTCACAATACTAACACACACTTCCGTCTCCCCGATTAGTAGTGCACTCGTGCACGCTAGAAGATTTGAGACGTTAATACAGTCATTAATTATTATTATTATTATTATATTATTATTATCCTAGAAATTATACCACCGAGACGCAAGGAACGCGACCCAAAACCCTGGATCAATGAAGATTTTCCGAGTCTGGTTGCCAAACGTCGGGCAGCGCGTGAACCTACAAAAAAGAAAGAACTCTCCTGTCAGATTAGGAAGCTACGTATTTTTCTGAAGGTAAAAATACTTTGAGGAGAAAGCGGGAAAGATAGATATGGCCATGAACAGAGAGGCACATAGAGAGGAATTCCGCCTTGTCAAGAACTACTCTTCTTTGCAAAGACAGAGTTCCCACACGTACTGCCTCCAGAAAATTTAGATCCCAGATACGCCAGAGGACTGGAGCGTTGCTTTCAGAAGCTCGATAATGGGAAATGCCATATTTGCTGAACAGCTGGAATACTCACAGTCCACGCGGCTCATTGATATTTTGTAGGCCTGTTGGGCATCATTTGGACTTGCCTGAAGATCCCAGTCATTCGGCTCACTCTGCAATAACTTGTTTACATAAGACTGCTGCTCCAAAAGTATGGCTGGAAACTACCGTGGGTTGCCGATAATTGAAACAATGTCCAAAATCCTGGCAGCTATTGTGGTGGAGAGGATAAGTTCGGTATATGAGTTTATCCTATTTAGTCTAGTCGCCAGAGGGGGTTCACGTGCACCCCCCGAACATTTATGGGGACATATATTTTTAGAACCCTTAGGTGTCTAGAATCTGGTTTGAGGTGTCCCACGGCCACTTTTTGGGCCGTTTTTGTTTTTGTAATTACATTCTTTTGTTATTTAATGAGATTCAATGAGGCAATTTTATAGACTGTAGCACTGTTCGGAAAATCATTCCACTCTCACCACTTATGCTATTATAGTGTCATTACAGACTGAACACATATGTACAATTTACATGCCCGTTTTATACATGTTATGTCCTCTTACTGATAGATATTTTCTAAGACTCTGTCAGCCTTCGTATTTCTATTAGGAAATACCAAACGATATGCGTATGTGACGGGAAAATGCTGAGAGAGCAATTTAAGTCTACATGTGATCAGAGTATTCCCAAGATCGTAAAAGTATAGTTTTAGAATTTAAAGAGCTTTTTTGTACGTGCTACAATCTATAAAATTGGCTCATTGAATCTCATTAAATAACAAAAAATATAATTAAAAACAAAACCGGCCCAAAAAGTAGTCGTGGGACACTTTTTCAGGCTGGGGACACCTCAAACCAGATTCTAAGGGTTCTAGAAATATATGTCCCTATAAATCACAGCACGAAATCCTTACTTTACGGATGCGATTTGGACGCGAAAGGTGACGTAAAGGAAGCATTTAACAGACATTTACGCAACATTTTCTTTTGCGTAAATATATACTTTACGCAGCGATAACGCTTTGCGTATAGGCTGCGTATGACACAAAAATCCGCAACTTTACGCTTACCATAATGAAGCGTAAAGACGTTCTTACGCAGCTTTACGGAGAATGTAAATTCTAGTAAAGAGGGTCTTTCTCTTACCATAATGAAGCCTAAAGTCGTTCTTAACGCAGCTTTACGGATAATGTAAATTCTAGTAAAGAGGGTCTTTACGCTTGGGACATGTGCGTATTGGTTCGAAAATGCGTTTATAGATTTTTCTGTTATACGGCGAAACTTCGCGTTTGACAGCGTTAACTTCATTGGAATATGCTTTCTATTTGTACCATGTTTGTTCACACAGAGGGGCAGCTTGTTGCGCTCCTGCAGGCCTGTATTTGTTTTCACCCAAGAATAGAGAAAGCCTTTCACCTCGCGATTAAGAAGAAATGTCCCTGGTACGGTGAGGCGTTATAAAAATGAGCATTGTGAACCTTAGTCATGAGGGCAAGCTGCACTGCAGCACAAATACAAGCACAATGATTTTGAGTACTGTTCTTTTATTAGAATTTACCTTCCAATCTTGCCCCTTATATAATATATTATTAGAAATACAACTTTGCCCCATCATCATTTCAATATTATTGTTTAAATTAAGCGAGAAGAGGAACATTTTCATCTTCGCGGAGAACGTCGGTTTGCCAGACGAACTCTTTCAACAAAATTATGAGTGTTTCCGCGTCGGAGTACAGAGCGCTCTTGTCACTTCTGGCGTAGTACATTGTACAGATGCATTCGCTGGGAACTTGCTCTTTCGGTGCGCCTTTGTCCATAACGTTTTCAGCCACTCAAAGTCGATGGTTAACTTTCTGGAGAAGAAAGCAATAGGGGCATAATGATATGAAACAAACACCAATATTTGGTTTTGGTTTTATCTGGGATAAAACAATATAGAGACATTGGTTGTGACGCACATACCGGTACATGCATATGCATTTTTACCATACTCTTTCCCCCCAGTGCATGTTACTAAAACGGGGACTCGGGGACGGGGAAAGCGGTCTGGGGACGAGTAACCAGAACCATACGTCCCATAACTGCATAGATGTGCAAAAATGAAAAACGGAGATTTGTTTCTGATGCGAAAAAAAAAAAAAAACGGAAACCATTATTACGCCGTAAAAATAGAGCTTTGTAGTGCAAGTGGGATATTTTCATCGGCATAATTTCATTCTTGTAAATCAAAAGCCTGTTGAGAAAAGGTATATTTTGCTATGATGTATAGGATGGAAATTACACGACTTCGCATTACTAACAGGCGAACACAGATATGCTAGGGGGAGTTGACAAGAACGCATTTCCTCACTCAACTGCCAGACAGTAAATTAACATGAGGCATCCTGATTTCCTGGATACAGAACATTTGAGTTCTCAAATGACCTTGAGTGGATAATCTTGAACAAAGCAGCTATGACCTGTATATTTTGTGTTATTAACTTCTCCAGTGAGACTGAAATACATCCCCACCATCATCACAAATTCACCTGCTTGCCTTTGACTGCATTTAAAAAGTCTTTTTACAGCCGATTGTGTTTGAGCGTTTTACCCTAACAGTTCGCACGTTATTGTTTGAACGTTTAAAAGTTGTGTTTCTAGGATGAAACGAGACGTTTCTATGGCGAACCAAAGAGTTCTGTCGTCCTCTCTGATTGGTCAGTGAAAAATACACATGGCGGTTGCTTTGGAAACGTCCAACTTTTGTCTCACAACGCAACTTTCAAACGTTCAAACGTAACGTGCGAACTGTTTGGGTAAAACGCTCAAACGCAATCGGCTGTAACACGAAAACCGGCAAAACACCTTGCATTTCTTCAAAAAGAATTTGCACTCGCGAGCGGCCGCCATGTTTATATTATGCAAATGCACAAAACCTGTGTTTCCCCATTCCCCAGATCCCCTCTCTCCCGTTTTAGTAACATCCTCCCCCAGTAGACTGTTACGCCTTTCGATTCAGGCTGCCGGCAGCTGTCTCAAATAGACGAGTTGCGTATGTATGTACCACATGATCAATATTTGGGAGCGCTAACTTTGAGAGATTGGCCAGACAAATAGACTGCTTTCAGTATATTAAAATTCCTACTTGAATATGAGGGTCAGGGGAATAACACAAAACAAATAAGTTATTCATTTTTCGATGCCAATGCAGTTTCTTTTTATTTATTCCCTGAGCCTCGGCTTAAAATAAGAATATTACTATATCGAAATTTGTCGATTGTTTTGCTACTTTCCAACAAAGTCTTCGGCCAAAATTGTAGATCACGTGGTATGTAAACAACTTGTCATGTGGTACATAAAAAGGTGACTCGCTCGCGATCAATTTGAGACAGCCACAGGGGGGCTGAAAAACTGAGAGGTGTACTAAGGGTCTACTGGGAAGAGTAGTACAGACTCCAAAATCTAAATCAAGGTTTTCTCAAACAAACTCACTTTTACACACAAGGCAAGCTTTAAGCCTGCAGCCAAGGGCGTGAAAAGGATTATGGTAGGTCTCCCCCTTCCACCAAAACATAAATCAAATTTTGAGAAATTTCCAAATGGCCCCATTGTGGGGTACATGTTCTGAAATTGCTCCATAATGACTTTATAATATAGAGCAAATTTTTAACGCTGTAGAAGTAATGTGGTTTATATTTTAATTAAAGTCATAGCATTGTTCCAGCTAAGGGGCCGACCATGAGAAGCGGTGGATGATTGTGAAAAAAAATATCCTGCACAGCATATTTGTCATAATCCTCAACTAATTTTACGAAATAAATATCCTACAATATCTTAGAGACGTAGAGACCCCCCCCCCCCCCCCCCCCCCCCCCCCCCCCCCCCCCTCAAAAGTCAAATGGTCGGCCCGGTTCTCAGACAGGATTGCCTGGATGGAAAATCAATTGATAACTATACCCATGCACACAATCACCATTGTCATAGCAACATTTCATTTTTAATAATAATAATAATGCTTTCTTTGTTGAGGATTGCACTTAATATTAGAAGATAACACGCATGTGGCCTTTAAAATAAGGAAAATATTGTTTCTTATAGAAAACACCAAAGCAAATTTTGATTCTGATATTCTCAATTCCAGGGATAGGGGTGATAATTTGGCTCTTTGTTGTTTATTCTTTGTAAAATTTGTTGGAAACTTTTGTGTGATCTGGTAAATCATTAAAATGCTGATATTAGAAAAAAAACATATTTACTATGGTATAAATTTATTAGTTTACTGTAAAATATAAACAAAGTCTTATTTAAGACTATTGTAAAGACTATTTGAGCAATATCGTTACTTCAGAGTTTGATTCCTATTGCCTTTACATCAGTTTGTTTTTGAAGGTTCCCATGAAAGGAATAAGCAGTGGTAGTCGTACCAAAAAATATTCATGGAGACCTGAAAACAATTTTTTTAAAGTTTCCTGAAATAATGAATAGCAACTTTTTTTATGCCTTCCTGTTCAAATTGCTCAAAGTTCTAACACAATCTGTCTTAAATATTCTCATGTAATTTTGCAAGTCTCCTGTCTTCCAAGCACTAATGATATTTTCACAAAAAATAAATTTGTAACAAACCTCTCAGCAAGCCTTGGACCAAGGGCATCTTTCCTCCCCTCCATGGTCAACAATTACTGTCTCTTTGACTTCATCTCTTGTAGCCATTTGCAGCAGATTCTGACCTGTTGAGTTAGGTAATCATATTAAATGTATTATTCACCTCACAGTCCTTAACTGGCAACACCTAGGATAACAAGAATAACTCCTGCTTTCTCAAAATACTTCATAAGTACCAATCTACAAAAGTACTGGTACATAGGTCTTTCTTAGGATAATGTGGATGATCTACTGGAGCCACGAATAGCTGTGTTACAGAACGAGTAACTCCTTAAATAAATGAACCACAAGTCTTCTAGTAGCTGTAATGTTTTTGTCTGCATTCCTTTCTCCGCAGGCCACGCAGGCCACGTTTCAGCTATGTAAATCTGTAGCAAATAAATCTCACTTATTTCCTTTGATGTCTCTCGTTATAATCAATTTGGTGGAGGGAATCACTTGGAATCGAACAGAATTTGCGTAACTCTTGGTACATGTATGACTCACTTGGATTGCCAATTGGAAGGGATCTAGGGTCATTCAAACTGGTTCCTAGTCTGCTAGTTTCTCTCTACTATAATACCTACACAAGGTATTCAGCAAAATGCTCGACAATGGCAATGCCACTCTAAAACTATACCGGCCATGAACTTCACCAAGTTACACACCGAAAACCTATGTACTCATTTCAATTTAACTCAATTTCAGTTAACTCAATTTCAGTTAACTTTCAAAGAAAGTTTGAACAACAACTTTAACAACTGGAAGCTGTTTCGGCTCCTCTGGTTTGGTAAAATATCATAAATTTGCAGCTAACCTTGTGTTGTTAATATACATTGATATTATATTGATAAAGTAGGGAAGTGAGCGGAAAATAAAGCAATAGGGATCATCCAAATGGCAACCCAATTTAGTGTTCAACTAACAATTATGCAAGTTCCATTGGATTGGATACCAAGTTATTTCTCCCTCAAGTTGAATATACAAGAGACATACCATAAGAGGAAATAAGTGAACTTATTTACAACCACAAACATAATAAGCTTTAAGCCAGCCTTCGGTTTGGTAGGATGCTCTGAGGGAAGTCAATGTTCACTACTCTGGTTTATGTGTATTATTTGTAAATTAAGCATAACTGTGCAAGCTGTCTGCGGGCTTCAAAGTGCTTACCTGCTGTAGTTATTAGCTTCAATCCTTGCCTGTCAAGTTGAGCTTTAAGTCTTCATATAACACCAGGAAAGCTTTATTCCGTCTGATACAGCGCTAAAATGCCCACAAGAAGCGACAAACAACGACGACCAACACTCGTGTTGGAAAATAACGGTTTTCCCGCCGATGCTCAGAGAGCATGCGTACTGGAGATACCGCTGAAGCAGCACGCACTTGAAAATTACCCAGAAGAACTTGCGATTGGACGACATTCGCCGCAGTCACTCTAAACGTATAACTCGGCGCTTTCTTTTGAAAATACGAGACGAAAAGTGTTTTGTTAAAACAACGCTAGATTACTCCTCTTTTGGGGAGTTATTTTAGCTCTAATCAAATTCACTCAAGCGAGTACTAGCAGTACTTCTCTTCGAAATTCTTACTCCTGTCATTTAGTACTCCCGAGTACTCCGTCAAAGGGGCTATTCTAAATTAAAAACAATTATACTCCACAAAAAGTGTTTTTTTTACCAATCGTTGCTGAATAGACTGTTTGCAGTCCCATATTTATGACAGTGTGTGCATAGCCTTGACGTGACTCAACCGTCTGTCACACAAACACAAGTGAATCATATGTGTTAAGAATCATTTTTCAATGTAAATACTGTAAAAAGGGTAGAAACCTTCGCCTTCGCACCAATGCTGCAGGCGATCAAGAGTGCGCTATTTGTCCGTATATCCGTGCTTTTTCGCATTGTATATTTTCTTGATTTTGAACCTTGATTTTGGACATTTTAGCGCTGTATCAGACGATTTTGAACCTGTCGCGAAAATTATTCAACAGAGTGTTATGTTTGTTATCCGCTGTTAGTTTGCTGTTCGACTTCTCCTATTTTGTAAAATCGCAACTTTTTAAAGGCTCCTTCTTTACAGCGATTTGTTTTGCGTAAATGTCTGTAAATAACGCGATCCTAAACGCACATTTACTTGTTGCGTAAAGATTGTTGGGTTTACACAACTTTACGCTTGCGTAAACGTTTACAGTCACTGAGTACGAAAACCGTGAATACTTGAAATATGCCGTGAAGTTTCGTTCGTTATTCGCTGTTAATTTGCTGTTCGAGCTGTCTTTTCGTAAAAAAACGTAACTTTTAAAAGGCTTCTTCTTTACGACGATTTATGTTTCGCGTAAATGTCTGTAAAGAACGCCATCCTAAACGCACATTTACTTGTTACGTAAAAGATCGTTGGGTTTACTCAACTTTACGCTTGCGTAAACGTCTACCAGTCAAACTATGAAAAACGTGAATACCTGAGATATACGCCACGAAACTTTATCAGTATTTTGACTTATTCAAAAGAGCTGGTAGGAGCTTCAAGTCTTGGTATTGGTGCTCTTTATTTTATTCTTTCAATTCTTGTTCTGAAAATTATTTACTATAAATAAGTGTTCAGTGTTCTACGCATGCAAGAATTCATAAAAAACATACTTCAGATATATTTCAGGTGTTTACAGTTTTCGCAGTTTGTGTGTAAAAAGGTTTACGCTTCTTTAATATCTGCGAAAAGGTCGCGTAAAGGTATTTTAACCTTTTACGCAAGTTTACGCGTCACGTAAAAATGCGTAAATGTACAGGCTACCTTTACGCAAAAATACGCCGATAGCAAAATTCCGTAAAGTCCTCATTTCGTGCTGTGAATGTTCCGGGGGGAGCACGTGAACCCCCTCTGGCGACTAGACTAATTGGACACACAGTACGGCTTCTGAAAGAACAGATCGACATGTGACGCCATTTACACCACAGGGCACATTCTTGAGAAGGAAACACAACCACTATTCCCCTGCTTCATTGACCTGAAAGCAGCCTACGACTGGATCCCGCGGGACGCGCTATTCCGGGTGTTAGAAATTCGATTATCCTGCCCTAAACTGGTATCAATCCTGAAGGCCCTCCACACCGGCACAATAGCATGCATGTTAGTGGGTTGCCGCCATGGCGCTCTCGAAAGTCCCCCAATTTTCAACAAATACATGGACTTCAGTGTTGTGCGATGCGCAAAGTACGAAATACTGAGACAGTTCCCTGACACTGGTGTACTGGTAAAATTCCAAATTCCGACTGAAGTGTCACCACGCGAGTATCGGAAGAGAGCGGCTACAACTGGGGAAGTAAGAGTGACAGAACTGCTATACGCAGATGATATAGTAATATTCTCAAATAGTATTGATGAGCTTAATCACATTCTTGCTATCTATGACTCCACCTTCTCAAGATTTGGACTCCAGATGTCATACACAAAAACCGAGACCATGGCATTCAACGTTGATGTGTCCATCACATCCAGAACGTCCCTGCTGGCTGTGAACAACACCAACATTAAAAACGTTCGGGAATTCAAATATTTGGGTCATCTAATTACAAACACCGAGAAATCAGCTGCAGCTTTGCAATTCGAGTGCAATTTCAACAAAGACCTCGAAAATATAAGCCAATGGCTCCACGCCAACAGATTAAGTTTGAATGCAACCAAATCTGAATTATTAATTGGATCCAGACAGAGGTCTTCCCGTGTGCTTTGCCCATCACTCACCATTGGTGGTGCTAACATTCCAAGAGTAAAATCAGCAAAGTCACTGGGTGTTTATATTGATGAGATTCTCATTGGTCAAAGCATGTGGAGGACACCTCTAAGAAACTGTCGAGTGCTATAGGAGCTCTGAAAAGGGTACGACAGTTTGTCCCTCCTTCAACTCTTCAAACAATGTACCACTCATTCATACAACCATATTTTGACTTTTGCAGTGTAGTATGGGAAGGGATTAATGGGGCTGAGTTATCATCAAAATTGCAAAAGCTACAAAATCGTGCAGCTAGAATCGTAACATTTTCGAACTACGACTCTAGCTCGGAGCCCCTGTTAAATGAGTTGGGTTGGGACAAATTGTCTATTCGTAGGCTAAAGCTGCTAGCCACTGAAATGTTCAAAATCAATCACGGTAATGGCCTAGCCCCCGAATATCTTTTGAGCAAATTTTCCAATAATGCATCCCCTTATGACACTAGAGGTTCTTCCTCTATATTCCAGTTACCTCTCCCGAAAACTAACTATGGGAAAAAATGTTTCAAATATAGAGGAGCTCAAATTATTCTCTAGATTTTGTATCAAATTTTATTATATATTATATTTAATTTATATCATTTTTTATGTAAATGATAGTTTACACACGGCTTTTATGAAAACCAGCTATGCTGATGAAACTACCGTGTCTAAATAAAACATCTATCTATTCTCGAATTGCCTCTGCATTCCAGAAGTGGGATGAGTTGAAGCAATGTTTGACCGACAAGGAAATTTTGCCGGTTGGAAAACAGCGCACTACAAAAACAGGTTTTGTTTGACATCAAACTCCCAAGAAGACCTGGTCTAATGTTGAATCACTATTAGGCATTGATGTCTCTCAAGCTCGAAGGACGCTAATGACTAAATCAGAGCTCAACCGTCTGTTGAACTTGCGACTATCTCTATAGACGGTGCCGTAATGATTACTATTTGCTGTGTTGTCATGCAGCCCAACAAAGGCTTGTTGGAGGATCCCTTTATTAATAATCTTTTGCATGAATGCACTGATGTCATCGACTACGAATTTTGCTTCTGTCAAGGTTGATCTGGGATCAACCGTACAGAGACCACCTAGGCTGAAAAGCCGCTGGAAAAGGGCAGTTATGTAGGCCAAAAGACGTTTATCGAGAGAAATGTTAGACCAAGGGCACAAGGTCTTTAGTATGATTTTTCCAGGAGTTTTTATAGGATACAAACGTTCCCTCCTCCCCCCCCCCCCCCAACCATAAACACTCCAAAAAGGCTATTTTCTATATTGGACCGATATACAGCAATTTACATTTACATTTTCCAGTCACACTTGTTGCAGTTTGAAAAACACAGTGCTAATGTCATAATTTGCAGCAAAAAAATAAGATTCGCGAAACTGACACATTCAACCACATTTGAATTGAAACATTTTCCAGGAATTTCCTTAAAATTCCAGGGAGGAAATTAAATTGCAGGATATTCCAGGACGCGTATGACAAAACCTAGGAATTTAAACATCCCCGCCCTTGGAATTTCTGGGTTGCCTAAACACCCTCTTTTCCACAGCTTAGACAGACCCCTCTCCCCTGGAATTTCCAGGATTTCCAGGGGTTCTCGATAGACTAGGAATTTCCTCCAACTAGGAATGTCCAGGGTCCAGATAGACAATTTCAGGGCTTACAGGGGCGGATCCAGGGGGGGGGGGGGGGCCAAAGTAAAAAAATGGTGGCCAAAGTTGAAACCTTGCTCTTGCAAATACAGTTTATGTATGGGGAAATCTATCGAAAAAGCCCCCCCCCCCCCCAAATCCGCATATGGCTTAGACCCCGTCCACACTACACCGTTTTCAAACGAAAACGGATAATTTTTGCTCCGTTTTCAAAAGATCTGCGTTCCACACTTATCGTTTTCGTATCGTTTTCGCCCGTCCACACTACAACGCGTATCCGTACGAAAACGCTCTTATGCATTCAGTGGGCATGCTCAAACAAGCTCAACGCATGCGCATTTCGATCTGTCGGCCCGCGAAATTGGTCGGGTTTGATGTGGTGACGTCATCGTTTTCAGATCGTTTTCGCCCGTCCACACTAGAAAACAGCGTTTTCAAACAGCTCCGTTTTCAAAGCGCTCCACTCTGGAGAGCGTTTTCGGATTGATCCGTTTTCGGTATCGTTTTCAGCGTTGTAGTGTGGACGATAGCCGTATCCGGAGCAAAAAATATCCGTTTTCGTTTGAAAACGCTCAGTGGCATTAAGGCATGGCTCTAAAACGAAGTCCTCCTTTTTTGTAACTTCGTTATTTTTCAACGAAAATCTTTCAAACTTGGCCCAGAAACACGTTTTGGAATTCTGATTTCGATTAAGTCGTTGTTGCTTTGGTAACGATGTCACGTGACTCACCATCCGCCATTTTTGATGAAATTTTTAGCACCCGTGCAATGTAGAGAAGTTGAAAAATAGAATTTTCTTTTCAGCATAATCTTTCTATCATTAGTCTGTCTGTAAAGCTAATTGGATATCGTGGATCATGTTTTAATAAAGACGTTTTTTCACAATATCATATATTTCAAATGCACGAAAAATCTGATAATTTCTTTTTTCTTGAGAAATTCCAAGACATCCAATTAGTTTCATTTGAAGGAAGTTGTCCTGTATCTAAACATGTGTTTACCTTTCAATTTTAAATTTTTCTGTGTATCTTCAGAGGGTCTAAATAAAAAATCCAAGATGGCCGCCACCGAGTCACGTGATAACCGTTTCCATGGTAACGAAATGTGTCAAAATAAAGCTCTTGATAAAATTATTGTACTGACCAATTTTGATGATGATCCATACAATAGAACACGAGTAATGAAGAATAAAAAAAAATGTATGTGTTTATATAGCGCTTAATTCCATAGGCTCTAAGCGCTTTACAAATTGTGAGATGTCTGATCTCTAAGATGCGGACTGCAGTTTTACAGTGCAGTTTACAATCATGAGTGGGGTTACATATCATATATTGTAGTGAGTTCTGTCACCGAGCAAGCCCAGCGGTTCTTTAACGTCCCTCATGATCAGCTTTGGTGTAGTGTATCGAGAGACGGGACCTCGGTTTATTGTCTCATCCGAAAGACGTGAAACACAGGAGAAATGACGAATCACTTCGAATCACTTCAACCCACGATGAAAACAAGGTTCGAAACAGCAGAGAAGGTTCGAAACAGCAGAGAAAACTGACCCCCCAACTGACCCCGACTGGGAATCGAACCCTGCACAGAGGTGAGAAGCAAGCGCTTTACACGCTACGCCACCTGTGCTTCCCCTTTATAATAATCCCCTTTTTCAGGCGAAATGGTTTTGAGCCATGCCTTAACGCCACTGAGCGGAGTAGTGTGGACGGGGTCTTAGATAGACCCTACATACATACATCTTCATTTAGGCACGCTGGCCACAACAACTGTCTATTTACAATTTTAAAAAAAGGTTTAAAAAACAGACGCTGATTTCCATGTGCGGCCCTCGACCTGGAATGTTCCAGGGTCTTCGATCCCCCGGTGTGGAAAGAAAATGCAATCAGACATTTCACTTGCAAGTCATGTTTGATCATGTTGCCATCCAGCGAGGACGGTTTTTTGCAAAGAAAAAGTTGGAGATTCAGCATCTAAACTTTTACTCAGAAGGTCAAACTCTTCAGGCTCTTTAGCCCTTTTAGAAGCGAGTGTTGGTAAAATATCACTTGAGTTTATATTTTAGGCGAAAATAGCCCTAGCCCCCAGGGATATTTCTACTACCTAGGTGCACCCAATACGTCCAGAAACTTGATTCTCCTCGCAGTAAAATGAAACTTTAGTCCGGTCAATTTAGCTTTTAACCTGGAAAAAATTGCAACATGCCATTTTTATAAAGCAAATTCCCAGGAACATATGCCGTGAGAAATACATGTCGAAATTATGTGAAAATTCGTTCGGGAGATGTTGGTTAAATTTGGGACTTTCCGTCTGCACGAGGGAAAGCCTGTGACATTGAACGCGATATCGAGCAATAATTTCTTTCTACTGCATAATATGTGACTGCACAGTTGTGAATTTTGTGTTTGTTTGTAACCAGTTGTGCAAAATAATGACTAAATAATCCTGAGTTTTGACGAATTCCGTATTGTTCCTTTTTTTATTGATACACTCGTTCGAATATTATACGCTAAAAATAAACTGTTCACAGCCGTAACTCGATCATTATTGCTCAGAACGTATTTGTGTCAACTTTATATGTTATCCTGCGAGTCTCTCTGTCAGTCTCAAATGTGGCGCAAATCAAAACAACTACACTATTGCAGCAAATTATCAAAGAAACAATACCAGCTACTTCAACGCTTTGTCATCGTACAGAACTAAAATTTATGTGTTGTTCGTGTGTAGTCTGTTTATGTATATAATGCAGTTAAAAAAAGTATTGTATGACATTGAAATGGATTAAAAAAAAACTACGCGAAATACCAGACACGTGAACAACTTTGCTAGCCAATAGAAGACTGAGAGAAAGAAACCTCTGCTAGCAGGGACAGCTTTACCATGCTAGTAGCAGAGCTTTCTTTCTGTCAGTCTTTTAACATTAAACGAAGTTAGTCGCGTGTCGTGCATTCGCGCAGTTGTCTCACCCTTTTCCGGGGGCAAGATAACAAAGAAAATACCCTGCGAGCAGTGATTTCCTCCTCTCTTAGACCGGCGGCAGGAAATCACTGCTCGCAGGGTACAAAGAAAACAGAGACGACAGCCAAACCGCGTAGGCTAACAACAAAACGAGAGAGCAAAATGTCAAGGAAAAGCCTCTCTAGCAGGGTAGCTACACTTATGTAAGCTCTTTATCTTCAATTGCGGCGCTTCTCGGTCCATCTCTAGTCCCCTATCTATACATTAGGTAGAAATAATAAAGATTTACTTATTTTTTATTCCAAGCCAACATATTAAATAATAAATAAGGAAACAATCAATCACATTACAATAACAATTCAGTCAATCCAATAATAGTGTAAAAAATGTTCTTGATCAAGATTTGACAGCCTCTTTCGTCTTCAATTCTCCTCAGTCCATTAGCAGAAATAAGGGTCAAGATGGCGGCGGCTCGTATGCAAATTAGGTCAAAATGGCGACCGTGACTAACAGAAAAACATATGGGGAAAGATAATTTCTCGGGGAAGATGCCGTCGGTTCAGTTTTGCGCGACTTAAATCCGAAACAATGATGTTTATTGTACTCACCGGGCTACAACATAGTTTCCTAGGCAGACAATAAATGGGTTCCTGAGCTTGTCCTTTTCAGTGCTTTAAGAAAGCTCCTTATGTTACACATTTCCTTATAATCGAGGTTCACGGCAGTTGAGATCATGACAAACAGTCGCTGATTCGAGAACAAACGCGTTCGAAATGTAGAGTTGCGCGACTCGGGAATGCTTCTACGATATACATAGTATCCAAATGAGGGCAAAATGTTCCGTAAATCTCCCTTGAATGTGGTTCCCTGATTGAATAAAAATTCCCTATTTCCCGGCCGTGGATTCACCAACAGGATGCCATGTTTATAGTAAATATAAGGCCGCTAACGAAAGCAGAAAGACCGAACATCTCGAAACAAGCTTCACGAGCAGCCATGTTGTTTGTTGCTGCTTAACCAGCAATGATTGATGGGAAATCAGGGCCCCAGGCTCTTTGCATAGCAAAATCAGGCTTGGTTTCTTCAGAAGCACACTGAGCGGGAAATACAAAGTGAATCACCAGAAGCTCGATAACAGTTCCAATTCTGAAACATTGAACTCTACAGGCTTCTGATAGTTTCTTCTGTCCACTATATCATTTATAGAATCTGTATAATCTACAGAGTTTTAATTTGGAAAGAAAATGGTACCGGATCGCTTTATTTCTCTTCTAAATTATCGAAATTTTCAGTGTAATGGGATATACCGCTGACGAAATCGACCAATTTTATCACGGGCTCGTAATGACCCTCATTTCTGCTAATGCTTCTCCTTCCTCAATTCTCTCAATTCGTCTCGATCCTTAAAAGCACAACAAAATACTTGGACATTAAATTGGATAAACAATGATGTAAGGACAGACCCTGATGTGTGCTGGGGAACGGGGATGAAGGACGATTTTACAATCAGGAAAGGAGTTGACACCTATTGTGAGATTCACTGGATGTGACAATGTATTCTGAAACTAGTATGATCGCGCTCTGAAGGGTCATGTGAATTACTTGCGTTCCTTGTGGTCGCTTTAATATAAAATTTTGGCGATGAATAAGTTTTCTAAGTGCATTTCGTTTTTAAAAGATAGACAGAAATGTTATGATCAAGATGTTAATACCTACCCTTACAAAGTAAACGTTAAAGAGGGTCCCTCCTGATATTCCTTGTACATTCCTTGTAATAATGCTGGCGATATGCAAATATACTTGAGAGTCCTGCAAAGAAACTCTCCAACCCTGAAAGTCAAGCAGAAACATTTGCCTTAAAGGAAAGCTTTTCTAATTACGGTAACCTCTGTTCAGATACAGAGGATATTATTCATGGCGGCGCATAGATATGAATTTTATCTTCGGGTGTTGAAAATTTATCTCAACGAGTGAGCACTGCGATCTCCAAGCGGTGTTGTAATGTTCTGTTTATTATACAACATCAGTGAAATACTAAATCATTATTTGTTTTAGAAAATCCTACCCTCGTTTACTTATACGCTAAGCCAAGATGCTCGTCGATCACTAAATTATGCTTTAAATGAGTGAAGCTTGGAAACTCTGGTACCCAGGGTAAGGAAATCCGAAAGGGGGCTTCACACAGAGTGATATCTTCACGCTGTGAAATATCTTTTTTGTGCGAGAGACACCCTGGTATCGGTGGTATTTCACTGATGTTTATATAATCAATTGATTATGACTTCGATGAAACACCAGATCGTCATTCTGACGTGGAAAGTCTAAGTCAAATTCAGTTGTGAAGAGATCAAGTTTTGCGCGGATGCTCCCAGGGCATCCAAAGGCACATTAGAATATACAAGCAAGCAAACCAATCATTACCAGACGCCTAAACTAACTAATACACAAATAATTACTAAATAAACCCTTTCTGGCGGCTGTAATATCGGCGGATAATGTCCAAGGATGAAAAATGGTACGAAAAATGAACAGTTGGCCGAGAAGCGAAGCTTCGAGGGCAACTGTGAAATTTTGAGGACCATTTTTCATCCGCGGACATATCCGCCGATATTACAGCAAGCCAAGAAGGGGTTTATTTATTTTATATCCCAGCGACTTCACTGAAAAACTCGAGAGAGAAAAAAACATTGTGAACGTGAGAAAACTACGGTGGCTCTGAAGGGCCATACCACTTTTTCTTAAATGTCTACTTTGTTTTTGCAAAGTTTGTCTTTTTTTTTCAAACTTCTACTTTGTTTTTTCAAGGTGTAACTTTTCCGGAACATCAACTTTTTTTCAAGGTGTATCTTTTTTTTTGAAGGTAGACTTTTTCAAGGTGTAACTATTTTTTCCAAGGTGCAACTTTTTTGAAGGTAGACTTTTTTTCAAGGTGTAACTTTTTTTTTTTGAAGGTAGACTTTTTTTCAAGGTGTAACTTTTTTTCAAGGTGGACTTTTTTCAAGGTGTAACTTTTTTTGAAGGGTAGACTTTTTTTCAAGGTGTAACTTTTTTTTGAAGGGTAGACTTTTTTTTCAAGGTGTAACTTTTTTTGAAGGGTAGACTTTTTGAAGGTGTAACATTTTTTTGAAGGGTAGACTTTTTTCAAGGGTGAGACTTTTTTTCAAGGTGTAACTTTTTTCAAGGGTAGACTTTTTTCAAGGTGTAACTTTTTTTTCAAGGGTAGACTTTTTTTCAAGGTGTAACTTTTTTTGGAAGGTAGACTTTTTTTCGAGTGAAACGTGACCGCGGGCTCATGAATGGCTGCACGTGCTTTCCAGTGAACATGGCCGCCATGGACAGTTTGACAGAGGTAAGAAACAAAGGTTCGACTGTTCTATATACGTGAAACTCAACGAGAAAACAAACAATACCTGGTTTATGAGGCCAGATTTCAATATAAACTTTAGATTAACTTATAAAGTTTTAATTTTCACTCCGTCACCCGACCGAGAAAAGACGAGGGAAATGACATCTACAAACAAGCAGCATTAGCTTTCTTGTTTGATCTCGGGTTAAAATATCACTTCTCTACTTTTGTTGTAGGATTGACTGATTGAATAAGTATATAGAACAGTCGAACCTTGTTCTTACCTCTGTCAAACTGTCCATGGCGGCCATGTTCACTGGAAAGCACGTACAGCCATTCATGAGCCCGCGATCACGTTCACTCGAAAAAAAGTCTACCTTCCAAAAAAAGTACACCTTGAAAAAAAGTCTACCCTTGAAAAAAAAGTTACACCTTGAAAAAAAGTCTACCCTTGAAAAAAAGTTACACCTTGAAAAAAAGTCTCACCCTTGAAAAAAGTCTACCCTTCAAAAAAATGTTACACCTTCAAAAAAGTCTACCCTTCAAAAAAAAGTTACACCTTGAAAAAAAAGTCTACCCTTCAAAAAAAGTTACACCTTGAAAAAAAGTCCACCTTGAAAAAAAGTTACACCTTGAAAAAGTCTACCTTCAAAAAAAAAAGATACACCTTGAAAAAAAGTTGACGTTCCGGAAAAAGTTACACCTTGAAAAAACAAAGTAGAAGTTTGAAAAAAAAAAGACAAACTTTGCAAAAACAAAGTAGAAATTTAAGAAAAAGTGGTATGGCCCTTCAGAGCCACCGTAGAAAACCACTAAACTGCAGTATGGCGCGAAAAGGCAAATCGTAAGCGGTGATTGGCTAAGATTTTTTGTTCGAGCTGTGATTGGTTGACACAAAAACTGTCAATCAAACCCTAACGTGGGGCTAGAAGAAATCATCGTGCTTTTCCGAGTGCTTTTCTACAGAAATCTAGCCCAGATTTCGGGTTTTCAGGTCTAATTCCTTGCCGGACTGTTAATTAATTGTTCTGCTGTGAACTGAAGTATAAATTACAGCCGTGAAATGCAGAGTTGGAAAAATTTAGCGCTGCTGATCGAACTTGGAAGTCGGCTTGCTGGACTACACTCGAAGTGGTTGAATTTTGGTTGAGCTGATTGCAAGTTGTTTTCTATTTGCCAAGCTACGACAAAATGGTAAGTTTAAAAAACAATTCTTTTATCGTCATTTTGCTCTTTTTTGTTTAGTTCTTTCATTTTTTTCGAGAATGTCAAACCGAATTAACTTGGATTGAAACAACAACAAAAAATTAACAACTTTGCAAACCATTCAAACATTCACGGCCTGTTTTAGTTGACTTTTTTGTGTTTTCCGGTGTCGCCTCAGCCACCAATTTCCGTATTTCATCAACATTCTTAGAGAAAAACCTTGGTTGCTTGTTTTCCATTATTTTGAGACAGGAAATATCCAGTTTTTGCTTAAAACATTTCTCCCAGGACGGATATCACGTCCGACGGACAATATCGTCTGATATCTGTCCTGTGAAAATGCACCACGTGATACGTTTCGACCAATGAGCGCGCGTTAAAATTGATCGCTGGGATATAATCATAAGTATCATGGCAATAACGTGCCGTCAGTTACATGCGTATTCTTTCACTTCATCACACTTCTGCACCCGTTCCCGTGTTTCCCCCCTTCCCCTTTCTGCCCCGTTTCTGCAGTTATTAAGCCAACACTCACGTCTCACCCTCCTCTCCAGCTCCTCACGAGCATATTTGCCGATATGGACTTTTCTTCTATCTATAAACAAATCAAAACAGACAGAAAATAATAAGGCTCTGGAATATTGACAACGTAACATTGGCATAATCATACCCCGATAAAACTTGGCAAACATTTCAACGCATGTTTAGTGATGTGGTTCAAACCGTCGACTCGAAGAAATAAACCTCTTAGGCCTGGACAATGTCACTCTAAACATGGTGCTCGAGCAAACATGGAAGTGGGCACGGTTTGACGGGTTGTTTAAACAAATTGTCATAAAATAAGACGTTCTACATATTAAAACATCTCAAAATATTCAACTTAAGAATACATTTTCATTATATAGGCAATCTTGAAATTTTGTTCAGTCTGCCTGGTAAGAAATCAAAATGCCAATTCGCAATCCATCATAAACCACATGAACTCACCTAGCAGCTGAAAGCTTATTTCACAAACGTAGAAGATTATTTTGCTAGTTTCTGTGTTTTTGACTGCATTTTACTTCACTGTATCTATTCTGTCTATTAAGTTCTTGGTTAGTTTACGAGGAGAAATGTATAATTTTTCTTAGTAGTGGATTCCGTGGACGAGGCGAATAAAGAGGGTTGTATCTCTTAGGTTGCGGGTTTATTTATGGCAAAGTTATAGCAATACTAGATGTTTCTTCCTAAAAGGTTTCTTCACACCGCTCCAGAGGTGTCTTCGCACCTATGTTAATTAAACTTTTGCCGCCTGACATCTTTGAAATTTATCGTGAAAGAATCTAGGTCAATGGAAAATGCCGATTCCACCACATCGGTAATTAGATTAAAGCATACTCCGGCCGGATGTGAAGAGATATTAGACCCCCAAAGGTTTCACCAAAAATAACACCAGAGAGCATTCTCGTGAATCTGGAAAGCACAACAACTATTACAGGGGAGCTGACGACGACATTTGCTCTACTACTGCGTTCGGCGTTTGAAGACTCCTGAAAACGATTCAAATCAAGTTCGCGCAATCTTTTATCAAATGCTCTCCTCGAGTGGAGAACTCATTTTGTGGACGCTCTTGAGCTTCACTGCAAGCAGAGAACCAGCAGAGATCCTGGTGTACGCGCGGTAGCTCCCTCACACGAAAAAATAAACGTTATTTCCGAAACCTTATTCCTGAACACTAAAACGATTTTTAGACATCATAAGCATTTCACGCTAGTCTCTACAGAAGAAATCGACACTGAGCGGTTCCTGCTAATCAGATCAGTGAGATCAGTGTGATGGAATCTGATGTAATGAAATTGAAGAAAACAAAACATGCCTCTTCGTTCCGTTGCCCACAAGAGATTTTAACAGAGAGCAAGGAGGATATTTTTAGTTCGTATTGATTATTGATACAAAAGAGAGGAAATTCAGTTATAAAAAGTGATAAAACTTAATTCAGAATCTCATATTTGTCAAGAAGGGAGTTTGTTAGAAGCTTTTGTTAGGAGCATGCCCCATACTCCCTACAAAAATTATACATTTCTACTCTTGCACCTATCACTAGTGCTCTAAGTTCAGTGTAAGTTATAAGGGGAGGAGGGGGGCTGAAAAATCTAAATGCTTACAAAGGGGGAGTCTCGAAGTTTTCTTTGTGTTATTGACATTTTCTTTCTCCTCCCCCCAATGTAAATAACTGGTCTCTAATAATATTCATAAGACTTTCTTATATAGCGCTATTCCTATAGCTCATAGGCTATAGGAATAAAAAGATTTAAAAATTAGATTAAAAAAACATTGAAACTAACTAAAAATTGACAGCTAATTAAATACTAATCGTCTTTAGTAGGTTGTAATAACAATAATTACAATGAAACATTCTAGATTTATCTCTAGTATATTTAAAACTAGAGAAAAAAGTTCCAAAAGTCTTAGGCCAACCGAAAGCCCAGCCACGCGGATCAAAAATTGATTCACAGGAGTTTTGTCACAAAAATTTAATAGATTTGAATTGAAAATTTCGAAAAAACTAGCACATAACTGAAAAAAAAAACTTTAATGGACGGTTCAGCTTTTCAGACTTCTTCAGCAAAAATCAACAAATATTTGTAAAAAATTAAGACTTCTACATGGTTCGGCTAAACTGAAAGAGTTGAAAAAAGGATGATTTGCAGACAGCGATCACGTGTCTCGAGGGGCCATTCATGACACCATGGTACACAGTGTGGCCCTTAGCCATATAAACACCTGTAAAAAATCACGTATTCGTGGGCTCATAACTTCGCTCATAAACAGGCTACAACCCCCAAACTTGGCAATTTGGCTACTTTCAGATAGATCTTTCATCGGTTCAAATTGTTTTGCAATCAGACAAATACAAAATTGCATCAAATCGGTCTATTGAGAGCTTCACTTTATTAAATATGAGCTGCTGTTACAAATTTGACATACATCACAGTCCATGTAATTCAATTGAACCTGTCTTAAAAAAAGATCTCTGAATGTTGGTGTGATGTTATCTTGTAGAAAGGGCCTGATCATGCTTATTTTTCACAATATCATGTATGATACTGTAGCTTAGTTTAGTCTTGATCCACTTTTTTCAAAACTGAGCTTAAATGACGTAGCTAGCGCCCCCAGGGGTCATTATACAGCTTTAGTAAGATCTAAGCCTATTGGATTGATACCCTCAGTGCAAAACAATAGAGGGTCATACAATAGAACGAGGAAACAATGGGATGCTTTGTTCTGCCTATCCAATCACACAAGATCTTATGAGTAGCTGTATCATTCCTGGCCCAGTTCCCCCCTCCCAGCAAAGCAAACTTTTTAGTGTCAACATGTACATACATACATATTTTATTTGGTGTTTTATACAGGATTGTAATCAGTTCATGGTCCCAGATAAAATTAAAATAAAATAAGGAGAAGAATCATTCTTTGCTTCATGCAGTCAAAAATGTATTTTGCAGTTATTCTGATTCATGGTGATAATAACAGAAAAAGCAATAGGCTTTTTTGCACTAAGAGGTCATGTGACGCAGTCACCTTTAAATTGAGCAGCTTCACCCAAATAATGTTCAAATGAAAAGAGCATATTAATTTAAGTAAAAAGTCAAAGTTTCAGCTTTATACGATGTACATGTATATGCGAAGAGGGAGAGCATAAAGAAAACTGCTTATTTTACAAGGATTTGTATGATTGGATCATACAAACCCTACTAAAAAAGCAAAGTTTTATTTTTGCTCCCACTCTTTGAGTTTGCATTGTAGCGGGCTGAAATTTGGGCTTTTAAAGAAAATCAGTATGCTCTTTTCATTTCTGAGCATCATTTGGGTGAATCTGCTCATTTTAAGGGTGACCAGGTCATGTGACCTCTGTTGCAAAAGGCCTATTGCATTTAGACTGACTTTAGTTTGATTGTTTATGTCATTGTAGTACAGATTTCTAAGAGAATCATATGAGGGGCACTTTACAAGAAAATGCTGCTCGTTTTCTACTCCCTTTTTACTAATTGGGAATAACCTCTCTTCAGGGGTAGGTATTGTTTAAAATGTCTCCTGGTCTCGATGGTTAATTAGTATGACTACTCAGTCTTAGTTTTGTTAGAGTCACCCTGAGGCTGACATTGCTAATCTGGGAAGGATAATCTTCAAAAATATAGGAGACCTTGAAGGTTCTCAAAGTTCTTAACTGTTTTTTTTAAGAGGCCTTTTCTTTTATCGTTGTGAATTTCACTAAGCCTGTTGTTATATTATGTCTTCTAGTTGTTGCTGTATTAGTTTATTAGTTTGACTGTTGGTTTAATTGGAATATTTGCGTTTTGGACTTCAAGCCATAATAGCCCAGACCTGAGTTATTCAAGCAGTTTATTTGTTCAGATTAATTTACTATCATTCCTCCTAAAATCAAGAAATGTAGTCTTAGCCAGTTTGTCATCCTCTGATTTGATTTAATCAATTTAATCATCCTCTCCCCCCCCCTCCAGAAAACAAAAAACAAAGGATGACCAAGGCTTGCCTCCCAGACCATAATTTCTAGCCATGAGCCTTGTACCCTATGGGATTTTGGATACCACAAGGCCTTATAAACTTATTAACTAGGTCATATTTGCCATGACAAGAATATGTACCATGCAGGGAAAATACATCACTAGACAGTACATATTATATATCAGGTAACAGAGTGTCAAATGCAGTGCTGCTACCCGCTGCAGTGTCCATACCCCATAAATGGAATGGTCATAGATTTTCTTCGTGATAAGAAGAAGACACAACTTTTTCTTGCTAGAAATGAAAGAATCTTGCCTAAATAACCACTAAACTATGAATAATACAAAATGTATTTGATAACCAATATTGATGAAAATTACAGACAGTAAATACTGCTGTAGTGTCGGTACCTTATAAACTGCCACACAGCAAATGACTACAGTTATTGCTGTTGATCTTATCCAGAGAGAGTTTTCAAGCTGGAATGATGTTTCAAAAGTTTTAAGTGCAAAACAGTGGTAGCATACATGTACTTGCTACAGTTTTACAGCCATTCGTTGTAGTGTTAGTACCCCTAGAAGCTCCCATGGAGATTCTCCCTAGTGTCTCCGTACCTCTAGTAGCTCCCATGGAGTTGCTCCCTAGGAGCAAATGATTGTAAATTGTTGCTGTGTTTGTTTTGCTCTTCATAAGGGATTTATCTCCTTGTCTAACTGCTTAGGGACTTAGGACACAGCAAGAAAGTTATTTTTGAAAGAGTTTTAAATGAAAACAATTACTATTGTTTACAATATGCCTCTGGAAAGGTTGTGATATGTATTGGCTATAAGTTTATGCACCAGTCAATTGACTACCCTGCCCCCCCCCCCCCCCCCCCACTTCCGCCTTTCATGCATTAGCAGGGCATTCATGAATCATGAACCCCCAGAAGAGGAAGCAAGTACCCTAGTTATCCAAACATATAATGAGCCAGAGACTGCAAGACATAGAGCTCCAAAATCTATATTCAAGCCTTTTCAACGACGAATCCAGGGATCAAGGAAGAAAAAACAAATTATGGACCTTCCATCAATTTAAGACAGGAGTACAAATTTGAAGAGTACCTATCAGATATAAAAAGCACAGATCACCAGAGGACCTTAACCAAACTCAGAATTAGCGATCATATTCTACAGTTCGAAAGAGGATGTTACAGCAAACTCTACTTAAAACCTGACCAAAGACTCTGCCCTGTTGCAATGTTATGGAAGACGAGAGGCATTTTCTAGTTGAATGCAAAATTTACGAAGAAAAAGGGACGTTATTATTTAATGAAATTGGGCATCAAAACGTCTGGACATCAAAACGTCAAATTATGGACCTTCCATCAATTTAAGACAGGAGTACAAATTTGAAGAGTACCTATCAGATATAAAAAGCACAGAATCACCACAGGACCTTAACCAAACTCAGAATTAGCGATCATATTTTACAGTTCGAAAGAGGACATTACAGCAAACTCTACTTAAAACCTGACCAAAGACTCTGCCCTGTTGCAATGTTATGGAAGACGAGAGGCATTTTCTAGTTGAATGCAAAATTTACGAAGAAAAAGGGACGTTATTATTTGATGAATTTGGGCATCAAAACGTCTGGACATCAAAAACGTCAAATTATTGACCTTCCATCAATTTAAGACAGGAGTACAAATTATTTGAAAAGTACCTATCAGATATAAAAAGCACAGAAAAAGGGACATTATTATTTAATGAAATTGGGCATCAAAACTTTTTTAAATTTGATAAATCATAACAAGGAGAAAATCGGAAAATATATCCACGATTGTTACGAATTAAGAAAAGAACTTGCAAAATGACTCTTTTTAGTCTAGTCGCTAGAGGGGGTTCACGTGCACCCCCTAGAACATTTATGGGGGACATATGTTTAGAGAACCCTTAGGGTGTCTAGAATCTGGTTTGAGGTGTCCCCAGCCCGAAAAAGTGTCCCACAGCCAATTTTTGGGCCGTTTTTTGTTTTTTAATTATTCTTTTGTTCTTTAATGAGATTCAATAAGCCAATTTTATAGACTGCATAACTGTACAAAAAAGCTCTTTAGATTCTAAAACTATACTTTTACGATCTTGGGAATACTCTGATCACATGTAGACTAGTTAAATTGCTGTCTCAGCCTTTTCCCATCACATACGCATATCATTTTGGTATTTCCTAATAGAAATACAAAGGCTGACAGAGTCTTAGAAAATATCTATCAGTAAGGAACATAACATGTATAAAACAGGCATGTAAATTGTACTCTCTGGCGACTAGACAATTTATTCTATATATTTTTCAGGGTTCCACCACCCATGTACACTGTGCTCAGTGCCTGAATAAACTTGTCTTGTCATTCACCTTTTTGGCAAGTGAAAGGCAGTGAGCACCTCAGTTTGCAGGGGCAATCTGAGAGGTGAATGCACTGTCCCCAGGGTAATTCCTTGCCCAATGAATTTAGAAAGATGTTCACATAATGATTTTTACTCGGTCAAAGAGTCATGTCAATGCTGCCCAGGATCACAAAGCGCAATAAAACCATATTTTTCTACATGTACTTTCGCTAGCATAGATAACAATTGAATATGTGTAATTCAAGAAATTTCATGTCTTTTGTGAAGTAAGGGGCTGTTCATATGTAGGTGAGATGTCTGGTAAGCGGGCTAGTTTCTGTTGTGTTGTGTCCCCCAGGGAAGAGAGTGACTCCCTGCTCGATGTACCGTACTGTGTGGACGCTATGAAAGAAAGTGCATCTCCCGACCAACGGGGCAGTAATGTAGTGGGAATTCTGTACGAAAGCCCTGCTAGTGCCCTGCTAATGCGCAAATGGGGGGGGGGGGGGGGATTGCAGGGCTGTCAGTTGACTGGTGCTTTACTGATTCCATGTCAAAGACAGGTTAGAACCCAGGTACCCCAAGCTACATTGCTGTATTCTATATTGATATATTACAGCGCGAGAAGCCCAAGTATGGCCACCCGGTAATTAATTCGCATACTTTCGCGTTAGCCAATCACAGGCGGGGGTTATTACAAGTGAGCCGGGCTCAAACCGCGCAAAACTGCTCGAGTCACGATGAGTGTTCAAGTCATGAAATACAGCGAAACTTCCTTGGTTTTCTATTTGCTGTATTTGCTCTGAACGGATAAAAGTTATCCAAGCTGAAATCAAATATAAAATGTCCGTTTTCTTGCGGGTCAAGTACTAGAAAGACAAAGTAAACAGGTGTAGTCGGAAATCAAAGCGCGCGAGAAAAGCCGTCGACTGAGTTTGACTCTCCGCTAGTCAGAGATCAAATTATTCGCCCGCATTTTCCATTTATGCTTGGCACTAAACCTGCATCGATAACAATTTATATAATTTAGAAATGAATTGAGAAATTTCCTTTTCGAAATACATATTGACCATTTTCCGAAAGAGAATAGTTTCTTGTTCGCGAATAATTTGACATCTGAACAACTCGGTAGGCGGGTTCTTGCAAGTTTAGATCGCAATGTGAGTTTATTTATCATCCCAGGATCTGAAAAGTAAATTGCTATTTGAACATTATAATTTGTAAGATTCTAAGCTCATTTCTAAATTATATAAATTATTACAAGTATCGATGCCTGCAGGTTTAGTGCCGAGTATAAATGGGAAATGCGGGCGAATGATTTGACCTCCGACTAGCGGAGAGACAAACTCAGTTGACGGCTTTTCGTGCTTGACCCGCCAGAAAACGGACATCAGCTTAGATAACTTTTAGCCGCTCAGAGCAAATAGAAAACCTAGGAAGTTCCGCTGTATTTCATGACTTGAACACTCATCGTGACTCGAGCAGTTTTGTGGTTTTAAGCCCGACTCACTTGTAAAAAAACCCGCCTGTGATTGGCTAACGCGGGCGAAAGTATGCGAATTAATTATCGAGTGGCCATACTTGGGCTTCTCGTGCTGTAACTGAAAAAATAAAGATTTGACTCGTGTTTCAATTTAAACAGTATGAACATAATAACAGCTTTCCAACGTAACAACGTGAGTTGGAAAGCGTGTTCATTACGGTCCGTAGCTTCATTTATCACTTCAGTTTAAAGTATTTTCATTATTTCATTTAACAATAGTTTCTTACATAATGGTGATGTAATAGCTATTCATGATATCTAACTAGGTATAAATGCTAGTGTATTAGCATCGCATTTATCTCGCCTTTTGGACAGCCATTCGTTATCCAACTTTAGCTACTAGCTTAAAATTCTAACCCCCGGAGTTGTTGTACTGCATTCGGTCGGGGAATACGTTCCCGGGTTTTTGTCCTAAAGTAGGTTTTATTCCGGGTTTTCATATCGGGCAGTACAATTTATTACTGTATTTCACTTTAGGCTTTTTCTAAAGATAAATTTTCTTTTCATGTAACTGCACTTGCACAAAGAATTTTTTCTTGTTTCGCAAACTTTTGCTATAAATATGTCTTATTATAATTAATATATTACATATTTGACATTGTTATGTAGTGTAACTTGCATTCGCAATTACAGCACTGTTTGAGATTTGTAAAACAACATGTATTGTATTCCAAGCTAATAAACGCTGGTCCTATCTGTCCTAAGGCACCATGCACGAGTCACACACCATATATGTGGTTGGTTTGTTAGAGCAGATTTCGTATGACTGTGAAAAGTACCGTGACAAAGTTGTTCCGCGCCGCGACCGTGACCGTATAAAAAGAAGAGAAGTTAGAAAGACACAGAGAAGGGGCGAGTTTTTATTGTACCTAAACATGGAGTCCCTTTGAACAGAAGCCGAAAGTAAAAATACCACCGGCCTTATTAAACCTTCAAAGCTCAATTCGAACTTGTGAACTTATTCCTTGCTCGATCTCCACCAAACTTGTATCAAATGAATCATGATGCTACTTACTTGTGCATCTCCACTTCGCTGAAGCTTGAAGAGGCTTCAGAGAGCTTGCCTCTTTATATCTAGTCTGTGATGGAGCGAAATGAGTTCGCGGGACTTTTCCAAAGCTCCTCCTAAACGGGCTTCTTTTTCTTCGAGGCAAGATTACTAAAATCTGTTGGCGGCTTCTTTGCATCGCTTAGAAGGCATCCACAAAGTCAGGTCGCTGGCATTCTGCGCGCAGGCTCATGAGCACACGACAGGATAACCGTCAATTTCCGTTCACAGTTTTCATGAACAAAAGACGGATTTAGGAGCGCTTTTATACCTCAAAAGAAGAGACTGCGGACATTCCTTTCAAAAAAGAGAGTTTTGTGCTGTCAAAAAATCATTCTCACCCTGAACGCTGAATAGAACCGATGACACATAAGTGTCAAATCTGTCAATCATTTCTATATGAAATCCAGGTGCGGTCCTAGTTTCATATTAAAGCCGGCGGCATGTCGGATTTCACTGTTGTTGTGTTTTATGCGAGCGGCGAAGGCAAGCGATAATAAATTTAGAGCTTCGCGCGCAATGCATATCTAGTTGGTCGAATATATCTTCATGAGGTAGTACCCTGCCAGTAGCGCCTACTTCTAAGTCATTTAGCTGATCAGTCACTATCGATTTCAGCGGAGAAAATAACAAATATCAGAGGGACTATTGCTTCCCTTTATCAGGTGCCAGCTTTCGTGCACCGCATAAATAGAGCTGATACATGTAGCTTTTATCAAAGCCCGTAGGCAAAACGGCTAACACGTCTTGTCCCTCAAGCAGACTCGTAACTGCCTTTAGCTGCTCTTCTTTAGGCGAGTAAAGCTTAATGTCACACATTCGTGTATTAAAAAGTACTCGAGATCGCTGTCATTGCGTAAACAAGTCTAAAGGTCAAGTGTGGTTAGTGATTATTCGCCTCAAATCCACCTCAAGTGATTATTGGTGTACCGCTGACAGATTGATGTACCGCTGACAGACAATCAGCATGAAATAGCGCCCTCAGCCAATCAGATCTTTCAGCTGAAATTCCACTGACAAATTCTCTTTTTTGAAAGGAATGTCCGCAGTCCCTTCTTTAGGCGCTTTCTCCCCGTGGCGCTGCTTGTTATCCGACACCCAGACTCTATCGTGAGCTTGAAATACGAGCGCGCAAACAAACTACAATGTAGGACTAGGACTTTATTCTCGAAAAAAAAAGAAGGGGCTGTGGCGCTGCTTGTTATCCGACACCCAGACTCTCTCGTGAGCTTGAAATACGAGCGCGCAAACAAACTACAATGTAGGACTAGGACTTTATTCTCGATTTACGGACGTTCGCCAAAGAAGGGGCTGCAAGCAGTCTACCTTTTCTCTGGCTTCGGAGGTCCACATTTCTAAAGTTATTGCCCTAGTTAAACACTCAAGATGCTTACTTAGTATCGGAGTTATATGATTGAAAGAAGAATACAACTTTTAACTTGCGATTTGTGGATTTTCGGCTGGCTTATTTCTGCTTCCCGTTGCTTTCTAACGAAAAATAAGAACTACCGGCCGTATGCTCAAAAACAAGCATCTACTTGAGATTACATGCCGAACTTGTCATCTGGGAGAATAGTACTGTATTTGCCTTACTGTAACCCACAATGTATTCAAGAAAACTACCCATGATCTAAGTGCATTAATAACGACTTCTAGTCACAAAGGACACCAGAAAAAAAAAGAACAGCAAACAATGATCTACTTGGAATTACAAAACCAATATAATCTGCTAGGAGAGCCATCAGCTTGGGAGAGCCATCACTTCTACTCAGGTACGTTTGCCATTTATCTCATTCACAATATATTATTAGGCCTTTCTGTAAAATTCATTTGTTATCTTGACATAAAAGAGTCTCTGTCAGCCTCAAATCCTTTGTTTTTATTTTCATGCCCCCAATAGGAAGCTAAGTAAACTTAATAAATTATGCTCATAAACAGTTTAGCAAACCTTTTAGGAGCAAAATAGCAAAACCTAAATCAGCAAGAAAAGCTAGTTGGACTAGGACAAGAAAAAGGCTATTGTCTCTTTGAAGAAGAAAGTACCAACACCCATATCCACCCCACAAAAAGTGCCTAAGGACTCCCCTGGCACACACACATTGCCTCGCACACGCATCTTGCCATGACCCTTGCCATGCTTTTTGGTCGATGCTGTAATTTCTGACGCACCATTTGATTATTTTTTTTCTTTTTTGTTTTAGTAACTCCAGCCATGTAATTAAAAGGATGACAAACTTCAGTTGTCAAAACTTAGCATTATATGACGGGACAATCAAAGTTAACAAATATTATGTTATCTTCACATCTACAACTAAAAGATGTAATAGGGAAATAATATTATACATATCAGAATGATGTTCTTATTGTATTTCATTGGATAACTGCATTTGTGATTATTAAAATATCTGCATTTTATTATTGAAGTCCTCAGAATTCTGGGGCAGGTAGTCAGATGTGAGGTGCACGCTCTACTGTTAGCAGGTTAGTCTCCTCTACTATGCTGCCACTTTACAAAATGGTATCCACGATTTCGCCGAGGCACTCGGTGCGTTTTGATTTAAAGAATGTAGGAAAAAAAATTAAGGAAAAAAAATTTACCGGTCCGCCGAGGTCCGGTCCGCGAGGTCCGCGGAGGTCCGCGGAGGTCCGCGGAGGTCCGGTCCGCCGAGGTCCGGTCTTCATTTTACAGAGACCCTTTTTACAATAGTAGTGTCAATCAAAGCCTTGTGAATAAAACGATCTACCGACAAAGCGGTTTGTTTTGAGTGCATGCATTGTTCTAATTAATTTCCAAGTGTTTGTTTTGAGACGATAGCAGTTGAAACTGGCCATATACTGGAGTTGCTGACAGGTTTCGTTCCCGAAGTCAGGTAAGAAATGAAAATATTCTATCGCAAGCTTTTGTAATGGATTGCTCGACTCCTATGGCCCAAGGAAAAGGGAGAAACAGGAAAGCGTACATAAAATCTCGGTCTCGTTATCAGAATTCGTAAATCCGTAAATTGGATCGAACACCGGAAATTGAACTCAGAAGTCGCATTACAGCGGAACATTTGGTAAAACATACTTTTGAATTGACAATCTGTTTCTTCCCGGGGCTTTCTTATGAGAATTGCAAGAGCGCTGATGTTCGAGGCTGGCAAAATTCGAAGTTTGTTTTAGCAGTTTGAGACTCAAATGTTCTTCAAATGCCTCGAGACAGCCAAGAGTTGAGTGAATCAGACAATAAAACTGATGCGCGAAAGGTAGAAGTTTTTCCCTTAAAAATACAGTACGTTATACATGAAAAGGGAACATCAAAATGCAAAATGTTCGTGGAGAAACTTTTAGGTATTTGCTATGCTTAACTACAGAACAAAAAGCCATGTTCTTAGGGGGCTCTCGCACGCTTGCTGGCCACTTCTCTGACAAGAATGAAATAGCTCAAATCGCAATCCAATTCCATCGTCTTGATAACTTGTCAAAACAACCTAGAATTGCATTTGTCCAACACTTGAAAGATTTTTCTATAAATCTGGAGGACTATTTTGATTACTACGGGAAAATATGCATGTGTTTTTGCGGTTACTATTTTACTTAACTTAAGGTTCTTAATTCTTGCCTAACAAAAACTTCGAATTCTTATAAACGTGGCTATTATAAACAAATTGCAATGTTGATAATGTACTAATTTTGATTTGTTTATTTTGTTATAGAAAGATGTTGGAGAGAGACTTGTAATAAAGGGCTATTTTGCAAAAGATGACAATGAAGTAAAAAAAAATACAATATTTTATCTGACAATCAGTTTGGGTTTCGTAAAAACCATTCAACAGAATATGCCCTCTCTCTTTTATATGATAAGATTTCCTCTGCTATAGATAATAAGGAGCTAACTGTAGGTATTTTCATTGACTTATCTAAAGCCTTACGGTTAATCACGATATCTTATTGGATAAATTATTTCATTACGGGATTAGGGGGGTGGCTCATGACTGGTTTGCTAGTTATTTAAGCAATAGACAACAATTTGTTCAATACAATGATACATTTTCATCACATCATGCCATTAAATGTGGAGTTCCACAAGGGTCAATATTAGGTCCATTGCTCTTTCTGATTTACATCAATGATATGTGTAATGTTTCAAAGGTTTTAGATTTCATACTTTTTGCTGATGATACTAATATTTTTTTGTCTCATAACAATTTGTCTGTTCTTGAGAGAACATTGAATGAAGAACTTTCAAAACTAACTGATTGGTGTTTCGCCAACAAATTATCTATCAATTTTTCTAAATCTAAATATATGGTATTCAAGCCTAAGCAAAAAAGGCAAACAGTTGATATTAGATTATTTTAAGTAATTGTGCCATTGAACGGGTAAAGGAGGTGGTTTTCTTAGGGGTTATTCTTGATGAGAATCTTTCATGGGCTCAGCATATTGCAAATGTTGCTAAAAAAATTTCTAAATCCATAGGAATAATATATAAATCAAGTTTTTGCCTTCCACTATCTTCATTATGTACACTTTATTATAGTCTAGTTTATCCCTATCTCACATATTGCATATCGGTGTGGGCATCAACTTATCCAACTAACTTAAACCGTATTTTATTCTTCAAAAAAGGCTAGTCAGGATAATTTCAAAAAATCATTTGATGCTCACACTGATCCTATTTTTAAGGAATTGCAAATCCTTAAGTTTTATGATATTTATCTATTTCATATTGGCAAATTTATGTTTCTTTATAAGAAACGTCTTCTCCCTAGAGCTTTTAAAGATATGTTTTCACTGTCAAACGAAATTCATTCCTATAACACTAGGAATGCCGGTGCTTTTCACATTTTCCCATTCCGAACAAATATTAGAAAGTTTGCTATTCGGTTTCAAGGTCCTATTTTCTTTAATTCACTTAAGAAAGAAATTCAAAACTCAAATTCTATTTCTCTTTTTAAATCAAGACTGAAAACATTTCTTCTTAGCTAATTTATTACTACTCATTCTGCTGCGCTTTTTTTTTTTCGCTTCGCTATTGGTGCTGTCTGTGTCGTCTGTCTGTGTTGCTTGTTTTTATTATAATTGATCCATCGTAACATAATGCAGTCCCTATTAAGTTTATGTAATATTATCTATGATTAGGGGGGAGCTCATGTTTATAAGCCCTATGGTTTCTTGTGAGCTTCCTCGCCAGTTTCTTTTGTTTAAATTTAAATTTATGGAAATGTATACTCCTGGCAAAAAAAATGAATAAACTGAAAATAAACTTTTCCTTTATTTTGTAGAGTTGGTTGTGTCAAGCGGCGAGGGAAGAACAGGGTGTGGTTTGTACATAGTCATTAGTATTCATGCCCATAGTCATTAGTATTCTCTATGTTGCACCTTGGTTTTCTTTGTTCTTCTTCAGGAGAACAATGAAAATGCAAGGTGCAACCAGAGAATATTAATGCCTATGAGCATGAATACTAATGACTATGTACAAACCCCTAATTTTCCCTATTGTTCAATGCCCTCGCCGCTTGACGCTTTAGTTTCTATGGGATATAGGGGACGCAAATGCCGGTTGCTGATTGGCTGAGTGGCATTGGTCATGTTCTAATAACAAAGAGGGGTTTCAGTGTACGGGTGTGAGTTTTCTTAGGCCCAATTCATACGTTGCGCCCCTGCCGTGCCAAACGTAATTGTCTATTTGTGTATCACCCAAATACATTAGGCCCGACTCGGATTCAGACGTCGATCGTAATCTGCCGATCTCAATAAATAAATTTGAGCCTATAAGCAGTGTCTCAGGTGCGTACCGCACAAAATAAACTGTAAGACGTCTTTTTTTTAGTTGCAAGACATCGCTCAGGCTTTCGGAGGCTGGAAAGTATGAGGGTAAGGGGGCAGGTCAAAACACTTGCCCCAGATAGGGACCCAATTTGGGGTGGGGGGGTGCAGGCAGCTGCCTACCAACCTAAACAGAGAGGGGGTAACTGTATGCGGCAGCTATCAAAATATAGGTAGGGGGTACCTTTATGCGACGACAGCTATCAAATATGGGTAGCGGTACCTGTATTCGACAGCTATCAAATATGGGTAGGGAGTACCTGAATGCGACAGCTATCAAATATGGGTAGCGGGTACCTGCATGCGACAGCTATCAAATATGGGTAAGAGGGTCCCCGTGTACGACAGCTATCAAATATGGATAGGGAGTACCTGTACGTGACAGCTATCAAATATGTGTAGGAAGTACCTGTATGCGACAGCTATCAAATATGAGTAGGGAGTACCTGAATGCGACAGCTATCAAATATGGGTAGGAGGGTCCCCATGTATGACAGCTATCAAATATGGGTAGCGGGTACCTGTATGCGACAGCTATCAAATATGGGTAGGAGGGTCCCCGTGTACGACAGCTATCAAATATGGGTAGCGGGTACCTGTATGCGACAGCTATCAAATATGGGTAGGAGGGTCCCAGTGTACGACAGCTATCGTATGAGAGTCATGAAGTATGGTGGGGGGGGGGGGGGGGTGCATGTGTGCGACAGCCATCAAAGTATGATATGGGTAGGGGGTTTACGATAGCTATCAAATACGGGTAGGGGAGGCGACATTTTGTCTAGTAGGCAAGCCGTGCAAAATCCCACATAAACCCTGAAAACGTGATCTTCGCAACCCAAAACGGCGTTCAGCTACATATCCGAAATGAATTTATTCGTGAGACAGTTGTGACGTGCAGGACATTGGAGCAATCATAACATTTTATTCTGCATCATAGCTGTCAACTCACCCGCATTGCGGGTGTCGTCACTTGCATAATGATTGTGAAAATGTTCATACGATTTTTTCAGACATTTTCTTTATTTATCTGCCACGTGATGGAGAATCTCAAGATTTGACGAGGCTGTGTTGACATTTAGGCTGCATGTAATAATTACTAATTTGAATAATGACATTACAAAAGTTGCCCGACAAATTTTAGCTATGAGTATTTTGCTAGTGCAAATTTATGTTCACTAGCGGCTTCTGATAAACTGAAAATCCTTATTACACCTAAACCTACTAAAGGTAAACTGCTATATTTTTGTAGTAGACTTCTTGTGATTTCACCGAGGCTACGTACTGGGTGTCTTCTGCAGATAGTTAACCATTATCCTGCGAGATTGCGCAGAATATCGTCTGATACTTAGCCGACGAGGGACGAAGTCCCGAGTTGGCTAAAATCAGACGATATTCTGCAAAATCGAGCAGGATAATGGTTTTATTATTCAGCACATCGATAGCACAAAAAAACCCAAAAAAAGTGACTTTTGTGTATTATTTACGAGCTCAAAACATCACATTTTCCTCAGAGACGGATATCGCAGGATAGCTGTCATGTACAGAAGACAGCTATTGGCGTTCCAATGACCATATTTGGGCAGTGCATCGATGTGCTGAATAATAACAGGGTTTATTATTCAGCACATCGATGCACTGCCCAAATATGGTCACTGGAATGCCAATAGCTGTCTTCTGTACATGACAGATATCCTGCGATATTCGTCGTCTGAGGGAAATATGATGTGTTCAGCTCGTAATAATACACAAAAGTAATGTTCGCTCAGGGATTTTTGTGCTATTGATGTGCTGAATAAAACCATTATCCTGCTCGATTTTGCAGAATATCGTCTGATTTTAGCCAACTCGTGACTTCGTCCCTCGTCAACTAAGTATCAGACGATAGTCTGCGCAATCTCGAAGGATAATGGTTAATTATATATATATTATATTTCTGTAGTTCTTTCCTGGCTGACAAAAAACATCTCAGTACTAAAAGTCTTGAAACTATCGTAGCTCGAACGTGGCGCAAAATCTAAATGTAAACACTTTTGACAGTTGTCACGACCTGCGCAAGCACGTGACGGAAAGCCGGTTTTTCCCGACACGCAAATTGGATAACTGTCAACCGGGAATAGTACCAGACGCCTCCATCGAGCTTCTGGTTTTCCAGGTACTGTATGCATTCTACGCGACTTCAAAATTCAATGTTGCGATTGGCGATTTCACGGATTTCCAGCCGTCAATCTAACCAAAACGCTGGATTCGGCCTTTTCAGTGGTCGAACTTGATGCCATATCAACCCAAATGGTTTTAAGTTATCCTTTGTCTTCCTTGCCTCGAATGTTTTTTTTTCTGTTTTAAAAACATCGCTTTTGTATGAGAGCCGGATGCGTGTAGGTTTGGTATGCTTTTGTCAAAGGAATTTCACTTAGAACGATCTGATTGGTTAAAAGATCTGTCAGCGGAGCGTCAATAACCGCTTAGATGCTGATGTACATAGACCGTGACGCGTTATCCCTGAGACATTCTATTCTTGTAGTGATTTCACATTCTTGTAGTGATTTCGCTCTTCCTTCTCCGCGAAGAGAGCAACATTCTGTAGTTACATAGAATGCTTGCAGCCCCTTCTTCGGCGAACGTCCGTAAATCGAGGAAGTGTTTTTTTTTTACCAGCAGCGCACTTCGACTTCTGTTTACGGTGTTTACATTTACACGCATCAGGCTCTCATCACAATCATGATTGCCATGATTGTCATTTAGCTGTCGGCGATTTCATTCAGGGATTATTCACAGTTCAGGGTGAGAATGATGTCTCTGACAGAAAAAGTGTCCGCAGTACCTTCTTTCGGTAGCCTGCGTAGCAAGCGTTCCCCCGATACATTTTCAGGACGAGTACCCTGCGAGCAGTGATTTCCTCCTCTCTTAGGCCCGCGGCTAGCGAGGGAGAGAAACCACTGCGAGCGACCGTTTGGTTTTCCATCGAGTAACGCAAGTCACATCTGGCGTCACATCTGGCGCTAATGGACTTAACACATGGGACTTGACCTTTCGCGTGACACCTTCCAGCTAGATTTTCAGCCAGTTTTCCGTAGTTTTCCATCTCCGAAGTGTTAGAATTTCCTCCAAAACATACAGTTAAGCTTACTATTGCTTGTAGAAATTTATTATGCCGTGTTTGGAGCTTTTTCGTGGCTTCTTTGGATTCATGGCGGTTTCAACTGTTGATTAAATATGTCAACACGTACCAGTGTCAAACGGGATTAAAACCGGTTTTACTGCTTTTGAGTTAATTTATTCATCCAAGTTTGAGGACGACGCTAAACGGTCGCTCGCAGTGGTTTCTCTCCCTCGCTAGCCGCCGGCCTAAGAGAGGAGGAAATCACTGCTCGCAGGGTACAGGACGAGAAACTCGGGCGAGATTTGGGCCGCGCAGAAAATGAAGGGGCTCGCTCGCACCATTTTCGCGCGGCCAAAAGCTCTGTTTCTCGGCTTTCTTTTCCCTAAAAACACACGGGAACGCTTGCTACGCAGGCTATTCTTTCAGCGTTTTCCCCCCGTGTGGCGCGTGGGTGAAAAAAAAACATTTCCCTGGATTTACGGACGTTCGCCGAAGAAGGGGCTGCAAGCAGTCTACATTCGCAGAGTTTACTCAACAAAATGGCGGCGGAAACCGTGGTATGGCCTATTTTGTCGAGGTGTTGGAATTATATTTGAACAGGACAACGCAATGATTTCCAGTCGGGTTTTAACCGTTTTTTTTCGAGCAATCAGAGCCCCCTTTTCTCCGTTTCTAGCCTGCGTAGCAAGCGTTCCCTTGCATGGAGCTTTCAGGAAGAGAAACTTGGGAGAAATTTGTGGCGCGCAAAAAATGAAGACGGGGGGCGGGAGCTAGTAAGGAAAGATACGCCCCCTTGGGATCCCCGTCAAGAATCTACTGACTCTCTCCCAGAATCTCTCGAATGCTCCGCAAAGTCACGAGCTGTTCGCTCGTTTGATTGACGGAAGCCAGACAGCTGTTTGTTGGTTGACGTAGAGTTCGCACAATTATGAAAATCGCAGTAAATGACTGCAAGAACGACAACGATCGAACGTGATGACTTTGAACAACGATTGCACTGAAAATTCGTAAACAAACCCGGCCGTCGCCGCGAATACCGCCACAAATCTCTAGATTCTCTATTACTACTACAGATTGCTGCAAACGCACTGAAAGTTGTCCAAAACTGCAGTTGTGCAAGACTGAATCAATGACTACAACCAATGTTGCCGCGGAATATGTCTTATCTTCTTTCGCACGCTAAAATTATTGTTTGTGTTCGAGTTTTAAAATATCTTCGGCTAGAAATGGATAAAATCTACCCGTGTTTGAACTCGATTGATGTGTCACAGGAAAGACTTTGTGATCCGTAAGATAATTGTGTGCTGCGGGAAACCGCCATACGCCGTCTTGGGAAAGGATATTTTCAGATAAAGGAGTACATGGGATCATGATGGGATCCATTGCGAAATGGCGGAGAGAACATGACAACCTTCTCTATACCTCTGTGCGTCTCGCTCATCAAATTTGACAACTGCTAATGATATCTTTCAGCTAGGTGTCAGAGTACAAAGGACTTTTGCAGCTCAACAAAATTTGGGGGCGAAAGGAGCTCTACGAAATTTGTAATCGGCTTCTTTGAACTTTGGTGAAACGCCAAAATAAACTTTTGTGAAACGCCAAAATATTGGGTCTCTGTAAAATAATGACCGGACCTCGGCGGACAGGATACTTTTTTTTCCTTAAAAATATTTTTTTCTACATTCGTCCAAAAAAAAAGAAAACATCTTTCATAAAATATTTCATTTTACTGAAGAAGGTATTGTCTGTTAGACGGGTCACCTTTCCAGCCGCCTGTCCCGTTGCGTGACTCGCTCGCAAAACATCCGTATCCCACGTCCAGCGTCTAGAAGTCTAACCGGGAGAGCGAGACCCTTTGCTGCTCTTGCATGAGCGGTACTTTTTTTGTGGGAGAATGATTTTCTGTGGCGCGCGGCTACAAAAAACGTAGAATTCCTTATCTCCACACTAGCAATTTCAGCTGTCAGTTCGCGAAAAATGGTATGCGAGCAGTACTTTTCTAGTGGCTGTTTCCTGTTTGTAGCAAGAAAAAACAACCGGTTTGCACAAACAACCCGAGCTGTCAGTTCACCCTGGGCAATTGTAACATTGTGCACTCTTTACTATCATGAAATAACACCGGTTGCACAAACAACCGAGCTGTCAGTTTACCTTCTCGAGACGAACAAATCGTCTCAATTTGTTCGTCTGTTTGGCCGTCTAGGAAGACGATTTTTAATAGACGATTTGTCTACACGAACACATCGTCTATAAAAGAAGTCCGACCTAAATTCACACTAGACGTACAGACGATGTGTTCGTCTTCTAGTGTGAAAACTACCATTGTCTACTGCAGAAGGGAAATCTAGATGAGTCATATAGCAGTCATATAAAGCTTGTTTTTCTTGTTTATTCTTCCTTTTGTTGCGAAAAGGAGAAAGCCAGTCGGTTCAATTGGATCTAACGCGGCAAGAGAACGTTTGAAACTGGCCTAAAGTCTACGATGCTAGCGCCGTAGTCAGAAAAAAATGACTGAGGTTCAAAGTATATCATTTTCTGCTATTTATTTTGATTGTTATTTTCCCCATAATGTTAAAAAGGTTAATAATGAAGAACATTACACAATTACACCCAAAGGCTTATTCCGGGCCTTACGCGACGGTATGTGTTCTGCGAGCGAGTCACGCAACGGGACAGGCGGCTGGAAGGGTGACCCGTCTAACAGACAATACCTTCAGCAGTAAAATGAAAGATTTTTTATGAAAGATGTTTTTTTTATTTTTTGAAAGAATGTAGAAAAAAAAAATTAAAGGAAATTAATTTATCCTGTCCGCCGAGGTCCGGTCCGCCGAAGTCCGGTCCTCATTTTACAGAGACCCAAAAATATTTGACAAAATTTGGTAATGGCGTTCGCACTTGTATCAGGCTCCCGATGACAGATATTTTTGCAAAAACAAATACCAAATTCGCGCAGTGCGAACGGGACCTTGTTGTACTGACCCTTGACCTACTGTTAGTCATTAACTGGACACAGAATTCGTTTTTTATACGCAAGATAGTACTTCAATTATTTCTGTTCTTAGAGGCTTTGATCATTTGTAAGAACGAAATATTTTTTTAAGTTGCTTCTTTTCCTCACCTTCTTTTAAAAACATTCAGTGAAATATTGTTGTTGTGTTGGTCAAGCTTAATCGCATTTCATTTCCAGTTAATCCCCCTTGGAGTCATGCCGCGCGCATTCTAGAGAGAATCGTCCCTGAGACGTAGAAATCATATTTTTGTCTAGTAGCTTTGGCAAAAGATCCATATTTGGGGAGAAATATTGGCTACAAAAGACTGCTGGGTGGCTAAAATTGAATTACGCAGACATATCTTGCCTGGTGGAGGAAATGCGGCCATCAGAATAGAAAATTCGTGAAGGAAGGAAGCTATTTCAAAAAGATGATGAACTAGTGCGCGTAGATCTCAGTTCTGTCTCTGAAACTTTCTGATTTCGAAGAAATATCGACCGTAACGTCGATATTGAATGATTCTAACATCAGAAGCGAAATGTTGGCCTCAGATAGCGAATTTTGTTTTTCTATCGCAGCTTAACGTAGTTCTGGAAGACATTTTCCGACTTTAAACTCTATAAACTTTGTGTAGATTTGATGTATCGATGTGAAAAATCGTCATCCAAACCCGGCTGGATATTAGTTGATTTTAAATCGGTAAGGTCCCGTTCGCACTACGCGAATTTGGTGTTTATTTTGCAAAAAATCTGTCATCGGGAGCCCGAAACCAGTGCGAACGACATTTCTAAATTTTAGCAAATTTTGTCGAGCGCTGCGGTTGTGGTCAGACTTGCGCTAGAGATTTTGCTTAAGCACGATGCTAATTGAGTTAGCCAGGCGCGTGCTTAAAAACCTGCGGGGTGCCGGTTTGGGTTGTAGGTTAAAGAGATGTCATGTGTCTGTCATGACCTAGAGCTTGCCTGATTTACAGAACACAGACAACTGGTCATGAAAGACTTTATTATCATCCTGACCCTACTGTTTATCTGGCAGAAGTCGAACAAGACGTCGGAATAGAGCCGGGCGCACAAGCTAGCGAGTGCCTGAGAGATCGAACTCGAAAAAAGGAGCCGAGACTCATGTTGCAGTGAATGTTTCAGCTCACTTTGAATGACAACTGTCAAATTGTGTTTGCTTAGCACGGCTCAAGCGTACTTTTTTCGGGCTTCAAACGCGCTGCGGCCCCTTTGTCGCCCTATGTAAGGTAATCCAAGCAGATCTTGTATTCCGGATTCCAGCCCTTGGATTCCGGATTCCAACCTACTGGATTCCGGATTCCATACCAGTGGATTCCGGATTCCATAACTCTCAAATAATCCGGATTCCAGCATTTCTTTATCTGAATAAATGTTTGAATACATGAAAAAAACAACAATTTTTAACACTGCCAGGCTGATTTTGGCTGATTTATCTCGGTTATATAAAGGTATTTTGCTGTTTACTTTTGACCGTAATTTGTTCTCACATCATTGAATTATAACTGCTATACAAAAGCATAACATAATGCCGAAAATATTATGTCCAGTGATGTTTATTAAGCTTACTTCGCATTAAAAACAGCTTCATTCCAACAAAATGAAACGCGTTTTTCAAAAATGTTCTTAACTCGCTCGCGTCGCGTCAAAAATGGTCGTATATTTTTTAGCTCTGGATATGTTAAACCTCGACTATTGGTGCTGTTAACTATTTGTTCGAATTTATTTTTAAGAGCCGTATTTGCTTATGCGAGCCTATATTCTAACTTGTATTTTTACAAAAGCAATCGCGAAACAAGTGGTTGCTGAGTTAATTCGTAAATCGGATTTATATAGGCAGTCTAAAAAGTCAGACGTTTCAGAAAAATTGCGCGCAGATTTTTCGCACAGGAGGACTTTTGCAAAAATATCGGCTCGCATAAGCAAATGCAGCTTCAAAATCTAGTGACACCCGCCTAATGTGGGTGAGTTGACAGCTATGTAAAGTGTTAAAAATAAGTGTATACCAACGGCATGAAGATTGTAAAATCGCGTTCGCATGTTCGCAGCATTTTAGGGACGTGTCATTGGTCATTATTTAGCCGGTGGGGGGGCTACTATTTTTTTTAAGCAAGGCTCCAAAAAAAATGTTAGGAGGACCCTCCTCTTGAACATAACAAAACAATTGTGACCCTCCCTCAGTCGTAGGTCAAAAAAATTAGGACCCTCCCCCACGTCCCTATTTGACCTAGTAGAACACATTTTACAGAAAGAGGGGGCACATTTTTTTTTTTTGCGCAAATTTTGATAAACGCATTTCATCAAGCCTCAGAGAAAGGGTAGATGAGCATTACGTTTTTCGTGTATAGTACACAAAGCCTTTCAGCAGCCCAGGAAGTACGCTAACTCAATTACATAGGTTAGGCTGATGAAAGCGTCTATTGAGTCTGTAGGTTTATTCATGCGCGCACCTGTTCGCCGCAAATGACGAAATTATTATTATTCATGTGCGTGAAGGGTGGCCCAAATGACAAATTTCTATGAATTTCTATGCTTGTGACGTCGAACTCACGCTTAAGGGTTCTTCTTTCGAACATACTGACTCCGCGGCAGCCTATGACTGCAAGGTATTTTTGGGAGAGTTTATTTTTTACTCGTTAAGATACTCTTGTTCTTATCAACGGCGCGAGGGTTGTGTCTTCGTTGCGCGAGATCTGAAAGAGTATATTTAAGGTGTCACATCCTTATGCGGGCGAAGCGCCCCGAAATTGTTATTATGTATTGAAGTTAAGTAGAAAAATGCAAATGATAGAGAAGTTGCTGAAAACATTGTGAAAACAATTTGGACCCTCCCTCTAGACACGCGAAAAAAAAATAGGACCCTCCCCACAAAAATAGGAGTCCCCCCCCCCCCGCCGCTAATGACACGTCCCTTACTTTTAATTGAAACTGCTAGTTAAGGTTATATTTTCTTATATTTTTACCGTCTCTGATACTTGAAAGTATTTCTAATCCCAAAATAATTTTCAGGACAATTAGGCACATGACAAACACGACGTTTGAAACGGGCCTAAAACCTGGGGCACGCCACGAAACATTCTCAATCATATCGAATAACAACTTGAACAGTAACAACAACATGCATAGCACGAGGAATAAAATATAAGGGAATTCAGCTAAAACTATACCAAATGACGAAAAATAGCACATACTAAATAAATAAATGAATCAAACAATAAATTGACATTAGATTGTTACGGGAAGGAGCGAGCTATTTACAAGGCTTGCTGGCAATCAGAAAGCTCATGAATTCGTCAAAATGGACAGGATATCTTTTCCTCACAACTTGTGTGAAGAAATGCCCGACTTTAAAAAAATAAAAGAAATGACACTTGGATTCCGGATTCTCAAGGCCTTTGGATTCTGGATTCCAGCTATATGGATTCCGGATTCCATTCTCCGGATTCCGGATTCCAAAGCTAACAAAACATCGGATTCCGGATTCTGGATTACCTTACACGGGGCGATCCTGTCCTGCCTCCATATAACATGACCAGGACATTCTCTCCCGCTCTTCGTATCTTAAGATATCTTGTCTGCAGTTGCTGGGGCACCTTGGCTTGGTCTCGGAAACCAGGTTCGTCGAATGTCTTGAGTGACGCAGCCTGGGCAAGACGTGTCGCAGCCCAGCACTGCATGCAGAAGAAACATGTTTTGCCATAGTCTGATTCGGGCCCAGCTCCGTCGCCGCATTCCGCATATTCTACACTTTTTTCTTTGCTGAAAGCCTTTGGTTGTGGTCGGAAACTGACAAGTCCTATCTGCTCGATCACACGATCGGCATAGATCGCCCTGCCCACATTCGCTTGCTACTCCTCGCGACATGGGGTCCGGAGGATACCTGTTGGTAAACTTCAGGACAATCATTCTTGGGTTTCCGAGGAACGAGGATTGATTACTTGTGAAAAAAAGACCAGTACGACTGTTATCTGTGTTTGGCTACGCATCTCGGCATACCCATATTTGGCCCTGCGCTGTCCAGCAGCGGGTCGCGCGCAAAAAAGAAACGAAAATTTATGCCTCTAAACCAAAACTAGAATTAATAATAATAATAATAATAATAATAATAATAATAATAATATAATAATAATAATAATAATAATAATAATAATAATAATAATAATAATAATAATAAAACAGAAAGGCAACCATTGTATAACGCATCTCGAGATCATTGCGTAAATTAGTTATTAGGTAAATCATTTATGTATAATTGCAATCGGTTTTGAAAAAAATCAATGTATAGCTGTATTCACACTAGAGACGAGTTTCCCGTCTGAGGCGAGTTTCTCGCCTTGAATATGGTTCCATGTTCTTCTGTGATCACGTGAAAACAATTTTTTGAAGGAGAAAGTTTAGACACTCAGATAACAAGCAAGTATTTCTGAGCAGAATTGACATAAACCTATCATAAATCTAGTGTGAATACGGAATAAAGTTTATCTAGCAATTATTCAATAAGTCTGTAGCGTTTCAAATTACTCTAATATTTCCTGTCGAAGTAATTCCGAACATATGAGGTCTGATAAATAGGAATAGCCCATTTCGCGGTTAAAGTCCCTGTATACACCAAAGAGAGGCTCAGACGGGCAATGTTCTCTGTGGGCACTTCCCTTTGCCAAAATACTGTAGCAAGTCATTTTGATCTACCTGCCAGTAGTGGCGAAAATGTATTTCTCAACTTTTCTTCCTGCCATTTGAGCAACACGCGCGCTTGAAACAAACAGCGCTTGAGCCTCTCTTTGGTGTTAAATACAGGATTCCCACAGTGCCGCGTTTTTAACCGCGAAATGGGCTATTGGAAGTTTTGAAAGATTTTATAGAGCGGGTTCCGGGCAATTTGTTACACCTGTGGCGGATGCCGCACCAGTGAAATAAACAATTTCTTCTAATTTCAGCTGTATGGTTTTTGCAAAATGTTGGATGTATCGGGAAGCTCGATTTATTACACCTGCATTGAATATCATTTCACTGTTGCGGCACATCTGTTCTTTAATACAACTGTTCAATTGGTTACTACTGCGCCTTTCGCATAAATAATTTGCTAACTTTACTCTAAAACAGAATATATATTTTTCAGTTTTATGGGGTTTTGCATTAAGAAACACAAATTCAACGAAGCCGACGGTGACATGAACTATATTTCGTTCACATAGCTGCTCGCGAATCCTGATAATAGCAGCTCGCTTTCAGCTGGTAGTCGATCAACACATTGGTGGTATTTCCAATGTGTTTATCATGCACCTCATGAAGTACACGCGCCACATGAAATCGAGATCCGCTCATTTCAGACATTTCGAAACATCTTCCCGGCGCCAGGCCGCGCATTTACAATATAAATTTTAGTTTCTCTCTCTTTGTTTTTCTCCAAACAAAGCATTTAAGATAGATATTTTATTCTTAACTTTGTTTGTATAAAAGATTGTGCTCTGCTACACTTACACTTGTAAGAGCAAATTTCTAATGTTGTAGCGAATGTCTTCAAGTTCCACGGAAATCTTTCTTATAATCGCGGAAATTTATTATATAATGATACTAGTGCATACATTTATCACTTTTACAAATTTGAGCACCATTCTGGCTCGTAAAGTCGCAACTCTGAAAGGTTCTTGGTCAGCCTCGTTTCCATGCTGTCAAAAATATGGAATCTAGTACCTCCAACTTAACTTCGTTTTTCGGGATGTTCCCATTCTGGCATTTTTGGGGACTTTTGATATGTTATTAACTGATAAATTTGGAGTCTAAAACCGTTCAAATTTCTTTTGTGCGAATTTGTTCCGGGTTAGGCATATTTTTAGCGTAAAATTAATGGACTAATAGGGATGGATAGCGATAGATAGGGATGGATAGCAATGGATAGGGGTGGATGGCAATGAATAGTGATGGATAGCAATGGATAGGGATGGATAGCAATGGATAGGGATGGATAGGAATGGATGGCAATGGATAAGTGATGGATAGCAATGGATAGGGACTGATCGGACTGATCTACATCCCTGGTACGCATTGCCGCTGGCCAAAAGATGACGGGCTCTGGGTACGAGATTAGAACGTGGCTTTGCCGGCTGGAGTGATTGAGAAAACGTCAGGTTTTCGCTTACTGTGAGTTTCCTCGCTCAGAAATCCCCAGAATGCCGCCACCACCAACGAAATACAAGGCTAGTGGAGGAGATGAGAAAGCCGCTGCAGAGCTAGGCGAGATGGTCAAGAAAGCAGAGGCGTGTGATCGTGGCGTTCGTGCAATCTTGCTTGGCCCTCCAGGATCAGGCAAAGGAACTCAGGTAAATTTACACTTCTTTAAATCAAAACAACTATTGATAAACACAAAACTGCCCCACAATGGTCACTATGTTGCCAGAATTTCATTGCCACTTGTCTTTAGTTAAATATATACAACAGGTCCCTCCATTCTTGAAGGTGGTTAGATCGGAGAAGGTTTTCATCAAGCTACTAACCCATAGTTTAGGCTTCTGTTTTGTCTAAGCCAAGCTTGCAGTGCTAAATCTCCTCATTGCTTTGTTTTATAGGCTCCTAAGCTGGCAGAGAGATTCTGTGTTTGCCATTTGGCTACAGGTATGCCTTTTCCATTTTTTAATAATCAGTTCTGGTATTCACTGCTGTCTGCTGTGCTAGCCTTGTTACAAATTAAAACAGGTTTTAATGATAAATCGTCACCAGTCAAGAGAAAGGCAGATGGATTTATTACTTAAACATTAATTTACGCTTAAGATTCACAATGTTTGTGACTACATAATGTAGTAGCCTGAATGACCTTGTGTATTCATCTAAGGGATGTGTCATGGTATTTGGCGTCTGTGTCTAAGGCATCTGCGTCTAATATCTAGGGGTGGCCACAACTGTCAGGGCCAAAAGAAAAGCTCACTGCTCAATAAAAACTCTCACAGCTGAGTAACTCGTGGCTGAATACAATCTCTCATGGCTGAATACAAACTCTCACTGCTAAACACAAACTCTCACTGCTAAACACAAACTCTCACAGCTATATAAGAATACTCACGGCTAAATAAGAATACTCATGGCTAAATAAGAATACTCACTGCTTAATAAGAATACTCATGGCTGAAAGAAAATACTCAGCAACAAAATAAGAACACTCACGGTTAAAATCAAAACACTTGCAGCACCTTTTTCATTGTACTTTAGTCAAGATCAAGTGAAGGTCACGTCTTGTAATGGAAATTGATTTTTGGACTTTGCAAACAAATACTGAGGCTATAGAGTCCTCAAGAAACATGAAACATACTCAGATGGATTCATACTGTCTTATTAGGAAAGACAAGATGTGTCATGGTGGCATTTTGTGGCACTTTTCTTTTTCTTTCCATGTTGTTTGCATTTGATGATGTCACTGAATGTTCAAATCATATCACAAACAATTGTTAAGTATAGCTTTTGCTTTTCAGCATGTACATGTTCTTGCAAAAAATTGTGCCCTCCACTTGAATTTTGGATGTGTAGACAAGAATTTAAAATTTGTTTGCTATCTTTAAAGTTCTAATAATTATAGAGATAATATGATTAATATTATTTAGCCAGCTCAAAATCCAACAGATCCCATTGTGCCAGCAGATTCATTTTTCTTGAATTTCATTTTTTAACTTGGTTTGCATGTTTGTCTTTGTTACTGCAGTATCTATCAATTGTGAGGCAAGTTGACAGCAATAGGGGACTCACTCATGACATTTACAAGTACCCATACCATGATGAATAACATTAGTTTCTCTGTAGGTGACATGTTGAGGGCTGTTGTTGCATCTGGTTCAGCTCTTGGTAAGAAAGTCAAGCAAGTCATGGACTCAGGACAGGTTGGGTCAATTATCCCTACCCTTTAATCACAAAAAAAATCATGGACTCATGATAAATCATTCCCTGCTAGCAGAGGCCAGTGGCCTCTGCACACAAATGTCACAACCTCGTCCATGATCGTGGATGTACTTAACTGGTTTGACTTGTTTTACAAGAATGACGTCAGTGTTTTTGCTACAAAACAGCGCGCACTTTCATGAGTGATTTCTCGTGCAATGGCCAACACACAACACACTGCTCAAATTACTATAGAAAATAAAACGATCCCCAGCGAATTCACAAAGGCAAACTTTAGAATGAGTATCGGAGCAGCGTTTAAGAGCATTTACATTGAGTAAACAAGCCATCTAAAGGCCACAAAAAGTGATTTTGTGTAAGTTGTAGAGCAGATGAATTGCTATTTTCATGCTTGCACCAGGGCCCGTGGTTTGATGCGGGATTTTTTCTGAAATTATGCAGGATTGTTTCTGAAATTATGCGCTAAAAATACAAAACTATGCGCTAAAAATACAAAATTATGCGGGATTGCGCAATATTTTTTCCTAGTGCCGTAACGTATTTTGCTGTTTTTAGCTGTTTTGTTATGGATGTAGCTGCTAATTGACTTTAACAACTCTTGTTTGTATATAAAATGCTTTGCGTTGAGTTCCAATAGCATCGCTTTAATAACGTAATGACGCTATGTTTTCTTTCAGGTAGATGTGTGTTTCACTTGTAATAAAGCTTATCTACAAAAAAGCGTTACCTTTTTCATACCACAATGATCGTAGCAACGCACTCCTATTAAACCATGAACTGAACGGTCACGAGAGTTTACATGCAGACTATCTGAGCTATCGTTACGATCTCTCGTGATCACAAAAACATTGTTGCGCTTGTTTGCCGTCATTCTGCACGTAATTCTCAAATTTAATCCCGATCGCGAGAGCGATCTGCACTATCGTCGGAAGTGTAAGAGCTTTTATGAAACCGGAAACGTGGGAAACGCGTGCCACGTTTCTGTCGTAAAAAATCCATGCAAAAGCGTAATGTGATGTGATCAATGTGAACTGAATAAAGTCGACTGTGTTTATCGCGTTTACCGTCCTCTCCCGCTGTGTTTGAATCTATCTTGCTCAGCTGGAAATTAGTTATTTGGCCAATTTTTAACTACAATAGGTACGTTTATTTCTTGTCAACCAGTTCCCAGCTCAACGTAATTAGCATAAAACGCCTTGTTGTTATTTTCATTTCTATCGAGTTGTTTTGACGTTGGACAGACGATTTTAGAAGAAATGTATCACTTTTGTGACAAAAAAATATTTAAGAAAGTTTGAAATTCACCAAGTAATGATGCCTTTTCACTGATTTTCACAAAATTTTGGGAAATTATGCGCGATTATGCGGGATTTGGCGGATTATGCGCATTATGCGGAGAAAGCCGAATTATGCGTTTCCACACCAGCGCATCAAACCACGGGCCCTGCTTGCACACAAACTTGATTGACCAGTTTCTCCAAGCTCACGCCATTTTCTCACACATGCGCGACAGAGAAATGACATTTGTTTGCAGAGGCTACTTTTGCGTAGTTGAAAAACACAAGAAAACATTAAAAGTAAAAGAAATTGCAGGGAGATGAAAAGTAGCCTCTGCTCGCAGGGAAGATAAATCATGGACTCATTAATAATATTAAGATCATGGACTCTAATTTAGATTTTTTTTTTCTGGTCCAGTGTACCTGTTAAACTGACCCTTGCTACCATGTAATAGGCACTATCAAGGAAAAATATATTGATGGTTTTACTAAGCTGCCATGCCAGACTGTTGAGATATGCATCTCCATGGCAACAGAGAAAAACTAAGTAAAAACTCTTTTAAGGGCTACATTTATGACTAGTGAGGTTGATATTGATAACAACAGGGTCCATGGCAGGGCTGAAAATTGTGCCTGTATGAGTCACTCGGGACTAAACATTTCTAATTTTGTCACCCACAGTCTGTACAATGTGACTAATATATAGATTTAGCCACTGGCTAAAAGCGGAGCTCCCAGTTACATATTTTTTCCATGTCAATGGAAAAGTGCAATACGTTACCGTATTTACCCGCGTATAGTACGCACTTTTTTCTCTCTAACATTGCCTTCAAAATCGGGATGCGTATTATACGCGGGAATCCTTGTTTTCTTTTTCAAAATTTGCATAATAATAACAAATGTAAAAAACGACAAAATACGAACGACCGGCAAGGAGAAGAACTGCATGTTACCATTGTGCTTGGATGTGCCGCCGATGGCTCCAAGTTAAAGCCCATGGTTATCTTCAAGAGGAAAACGCTTCCGAAAATAAAGAACAGTCATGGAGTTGTCGTTGCAGTGCAAGACAAAGGATGGATAGATACAGCCTAACTTGTAATGTCTTTGGAACAAGAAAGTGAGCAGAGCGCGACGCGGAGGACTCGGACGAGCTAAGAGTCTACTTGTCTACGATGGGTTTGAGGCTCACGTGACAGACCCAGTGAAAGCTTGCTCACTGACCTTGCTGTGATTCCCAGAGGTCTCACTTCCCTTTTACAGCCCCTCAATGTTTCCGTGAACAAGCCATTTAAGGATCGCAATAAAAGCTTGTGGATGGAGTGGATGACAGAAGGCGTTCACGAGTTTACAGCCGGCGGACGACAGATGAAAGCTTCCAAGAAATGATTAGCCGATCGTTCTTGAAGTGTGGAATTTCCAACTCCCTCCATGGATCAGAGGATCATTTAACTTACGAGGAAGAACTGAACTCAGATGAGTTTGATGACTCGTTTGCTCGAGAGCTGTTCATGTCGGACTCTGAATCAGAATTTGAAGGTTTTGACATTTCTGACTTTTGAATCTCTTTGATCATGTTTACGAATTACGAACAAAATACTGAACACATTTTGAAAGGCAAAATTTTTTACATGACTTTGTTGCAAAATAAATAATACATAGATTTATATTTCTGTACAAATACCAGATCAGTAAGCTTATAATCTTTAATGTAAATAAAATGAGTGACGAAGGAAATAGTGTTGCTTCTTTATTTTATCTATAATTTAGAGGTTTTGTTGTATAGGATATATGGTTTCCTATTTTTTCATTTGATGGATGGATTTTCATATCAAAATTTCACTTCAAATTTTTAATATTTTTTGAAAATGAACCCAAAAATTGGGGTGCCTATTATACGCGGGTGCATATTATATGCGGGTAAATATGGTATTTGACATGAGTTATTTTTGTTGAAACCAGTTTTACTAATTATTATATCCATTTTGAAATCACTGTCAATCCCTGCAATCTGATTGGCTTCCCAATCCTTTTGAGTCTAAATGGCATCTTTTTCTCAGCCAATCAAAATGAAGCACCAATATCAATCAGCCAATCCGATTTCAGGATTAAAAGGCACTGACCAATCGGATTACAGGAAAATAATGGCAGGAAAACCATCTTCCTGCAATTTTTTGGGGAAATTCTCCCCTTTCTTCTTCTGCTTGAAAAGAAAAACAAGAAATAAAGACAAAACTATGGATAAAACTTTAACTATTTACAGTACATTTTTATCTGTCGATTTTCCAGAGTATGATATCAGTTTCACAACAATATGGATGATTTTCAAGCAAATAATCCAGCCCATCTGGTGCAAAATTCCGTCCTGAGTCCAGGAATCCAAGTCCACCGAAAAACAAACAACAGCAAATTCCACAAAATCAAAAGATGATGATTTTACATGCTTTCCGGTAGACAATGTGGTAGAAGAGCTGAAGTCTTAAGAGATCAATACCGGTAAGAACACTTCCCGGTTAACACAAAGCTGGATGAAAGTGTTTCGCAAATTCACAGCTGATAGTGAAACGATGCCGCCATCTTGAAAATCACCTCTGCTCATATCTATGAAACTCCACTCTCTTCAAACATGAAGAACACTACCATCCACAGCCAGATGCAGCAAGTGATGAAATTTAGCAATACAGCTCATGGCTTCCAAGCATAATTATTTTGCATCCAAGTTTTGGTTTTATGCCATCGCAAGTCAGCTTTTGCCCAGCAAAGTCACAGTTCCATAGCAAAACTTCAATATTTCTACTTCTCCAACTCCACTCTTAAACTCCATCTCCAAGGCCGCAATAAAAGCGATGAGCATTCCTTCCTTGTGTCAGAAAATGAAGATTACTTGTTGAATTGTGTATGGTGTAATTGTAAACATGAGTGATCTCAACTCTGAATGAACTTTGCAGATTATGAGTGATCGAAATCGTTTTGTTTGTTACATGACAATTTCTGCATTATAATGAGTTCGTTTTGCATACAATGTTATTGTGAGGCATTTCCAGTTTCGAGAAAATAAAATAATAGAATCCTCTGGGCCTAGAATGTGATTTCAAAATGGATATAATAATTGGTAATTGAACTTCGTGTCGTGCAATTTTGGTCTGAAATCATACTTGTATTTCAAATCAAACTCGCGCTGCACCCTGTTTGATGATTTTGAAATCATGCATATGATTTCAAACCAAAGTGCACTCCACTCAGTTCAATTACCATTATAAACTAGAAAACAGCCAGTCACTTCGTGACGCTAGAAAACTCAACCTGAGTCCCCCTTCCTTAAACTGCTGAATTACATTTCTAATGGTCTCCCTGATTTTGGTGGAGAAAATGACGCACGTGTGTGTGTCTTGGTAAAAGTCAGTCCGGTTCTCAAGTCTGTCTAAGAACCCGCTAAAATTAAAAACTATTACAGAAAAAACATTTGACTTCGGAATTGTTTGAATGCTTATCAGTAAGGGAAAGTTAGAAACAGGTAAAGTTAAATTGTTCTAAGAAATTTCTTAGTTTATCATAGGAATATATATAGTATATTATTCATGACTTAGTGCGCACTGTGTAGGCAGTGCCAGGTGTAAGTTTGTTCAAACTTTAATGAATTTTTCTCAGCTCAAATCTTTCTCGAATTAGAATTATCCCTGCACACAAATGTAAGTTACAGTATCTGTAATAGAACCATTTAGGTTTGAATGTCTATGGTGCTTTCGGCTAAGGGAACTGAGTTCTTCTTTAGTTTATGTGGGAGATTTCAACATGGCCGCGATGGCGGCTTTGTCCCTCGCTAAAAAAATCGCTTGAACTGGAACTTAGCCAAATATTAATCTTTTCCAATAAAAACACGCCCACCGGAGAGATTTCCTCCTTCTTTTCTGGTTTGTGTCCTTCGTTTTGCAATACTGTGTCAGGATTTATACTTAGAGGATATTATTCATGGCTTCGCTTTGTGTAGTGTGGCATTTCGCCTTAGCCCGCGCCCAGGAAAGCAAGGCGGTGTACAGCAAGGTATGTTCAGGCTGAATGAAAAAAATTTTCAGCTTAAAGCTTTCGAATAAGAATTATCCCTGCACATTCGTGCAACTAATTTGTGACAGAACCATTTAGGTTTGGATGACTATGGTGCTTTTCGGCTGTGCGAACTTAGTTCTTTTTAAGTTTCTGTGGGAGATTTCAAAATGGCGGCGATAGCAGCTTTGTCCCTCGCTTAAGAAATCGCTTGAATTAGAACTTAGCCCAGGGTGAATCCTTTCCAACCAAAACACGCCCACTGACTAGGATTCCACCTTAACTTCAGGTTTGTGAACTTCGTTTGGTGGCAAAGCTTCAGGGCTAAACGGAGTGAGTGTGGACGATTTAGCCAATCAGAAACGTTTGCACAGACAACCTGATTATAATAGTATAGATTAACGTGTCATTCCAAAATCTAGGATCCTACAATTAGATTACAAGCTCAAAACGTATATGTAAATTAGAACAGGATTGCATGAGCTAAAACTTGAACAGTCAATAAGAAATGTATTTCTCGGGTATGAAGGAATGGGCAGTCCCCAAAAAACTCGCACCTCCCCAGTTGAGTACCAAGTCACAGCTACCCATCCTCTATTTTTTTAATTTGAACCACCCACCCTGGAATTCTAGTGATTTTCTCATGACCACCCTGGAAATTGTGCTTATCCACCTGGAAACTTAGTTTCTGTTTCCTTGATACTGGTTCGTGCTGCCCTTGTAAATAAGATGTCCATTCCTCCTCTTTACCAGTCTTATTGACCATTCTCACGTCACAATTTCAGCTGTGATTTTAGGTGCAATTTCTGCCAGCGATCTTATGGTGAGTTGTGATGTTGCTGTGACACGCAGGCATTTTGAACATCTCCAAATTCAACTGCGATGTGGGTGCGATGTTCTACAGATCACCAACAAACAGACAAATATCGCATGTCAAACGCAGTAATAGTTGTAATAATAAAATACATTAATATCAGTACTAGAGTGGTTTTCATAAACCTGTGAAATACACTTTAGCGTATTTTAGTACTAATACATTCTAATTTCTTTGTTCTCTTTTGTGCTCGCTTGACTACTGTACTACATTTTGACTATTACACTTTATTTCACGGGTTTATGAAAACCACTCTATTGTAAATATTAAGTCCATTAATGCTCAGGATTTTCCCTTGTCAACAGCTTGTGAGTGACGACCTTGTGGTTGAGCTTATTGATGACAACCTGACCAAGCCTGCATGCAAGAATGGATGGCTTTTGGATGGATTCCCTAGAACTGTAAAGCAAGCTGAAAAGGTATGGTACATGTACAAGCTAAAGAACAAGGAGAAGCTAGGAATCATCAGGGCCTACAATCTGATGAATTACATTTTACTTCATGTAGTTAGACAGTACTTTAAAATTAATTCATGATTTTATCAACTTCTGTACTCCTTCCAAACAAGTCATGCTAAGCTACAGTGTATAGTATATTATTTTGAAAGAAAAACAGTGTTAGAAACCACAGGCTTTTCTCTGATTTACATGTATGCAAAGAGCATGACTTAAAAAGTAAAATTGTAAGAGAAATAAGATAGAAAATATTGAATGACAAAATGTTCATTTTGATACAGTACTACATAGTGGCAAATGGTCATTCAGAAAATGAAGAATCTTGTAAATTAATTCTTAGGAATTCTAGAATCTTGGATATTAAGAAAGCTCACAGGGCTTCTCAGGTATCCCAGGAAGCCTATCGGTACAATCCCAATTTTTTTTATCAACTAATGAGTTTTTTCACCTCATGGGTTCCCTGTGGTGAGTGTTTCGCCACAAATAATAATATAATAAAAAGTGTCTTAAAGACTAATTATTAGGACATCTGGTATTTTCGGTCATTTTCACGTGGAACTTTTGCTAATTAGAAACAGTGACCCCCCTGTCTCGTTGCTATGGAAACTCTGATGACAATAAATCGTGCATGACCTTGAACTTTGATCTTTCCACAGCAAAATTTCAAATCCGTATGTAAGTATATTTCAGAATTGTGGTCTCCAAATTTCACAGACCAAGTTCAAGAAAAACTGTAGGCAGCCTTCTTTAGAACCAACTGTTACTGTAACCTATTTCCACCATGTTCTAACAAAAAATATTCAACCATTCTAATTGTAGCTTGATACCCTCCTAGAAAAGCGTAAATCAAATCTGGATGCAGTGGTGGAGTTCAATATTGAAGACTCTTTACTGGTCAAGAGGATCACGGGAAGGTCAGAGTTCAACTGTTAGGGGGTGATTTACACTTAGGGGCCGACCATTTAACTTTGGGAGGAGGGGCTTTTTGGTCCGTGCAAGATTTTTATTATACCGCTGTTGTGAAGTGACATTTTTTCCCATTAAGAAAGAAGTGTTTTGTCAGCATTTTGCTGTGTAGGAATTTTTTTCAAAAAAGTCCCACCCCCTCAAAAAGTTAAATGGTCGGCCCCTTAGTGACACCAGGACGACAACACGTCAACTGAATGTTGTCCTTCAAAGAAAAAAAGTACATAGATGACAATATAGGCTTAAAGCAATGTTAACACGCCGTATTAAAAAAACAAGCAATTCTATCATTTTTATATAAAATTTGCCCTCATGAAGGAACGTCTTTATGTCTCTAGTGTGAACCAATCTTAAGAACAAGAGAGCAATACCTAGCATCTACATGGTATGGCAGCTCAATAGTGGATCATCTTGTAGTAGCAGGGACTTTTGTACTGCGCATGCCCGAATCCGCTGACCAATTCAATGTGATTATGGGCGCTACCATCGCCAATTTCCATTGTTTTAGTCGGAGTTGAAATAATGGCGCGAAATTTTCAGCTTGCACTTTTCTTTCTTCCTGATTTTGTAATTCAAAATATTTACGATAAGCTCTAGTTCTGTGTGCAACAAACGAGATGTCGACAGAGCACGTTCTGACTCCACTTTTAATGTTTCAAACGTCGATGATAGCATGCAGCTTGAACACCACGCTATGCTACCATAGAAAAGCTATTGCTGAATTCAGAAGAAAATGTAATTCTTTTTCAGGATTTTTCAGGATATTAACCTTGAAGGACGCCCTCACCCACCCATCGGTATTACATTACATTGTATACTACGATCAATATTACGACATTGACAACGAACGACAAATGAAAATATTTATTGAGTTTATTTCTTGGCAGAACAAGTCATTTTAAGACGCTAGAGAAACACGTCCAGTTACAAAAACACCCAACCCCTATCTTGCCTAGAGGCCATCCCTATAGCTCTTTAGTTTCATATTCTGTCACAAGTAGTATCACAACCTTGTTGGTGTGAAAATGCCCCTGCTAACAATTCAGAAGATCTGAAAAAATAAAATGGATGAAATATGTCAACATTACTGGTACTTAAAGTCGTTAAAGACCTGCACTTGCAACAAAAATCACAAAAGTACTACAATGAAAAAATGTTTTAGTTATGTTGGCGAATTTTGAACACAAGAAAATGTTTAAAAATTAACAGTTTGATCATTTCTGGTTAAAATCATGCTAAAACTGAGATGGAGAAATGAGCTCGATATTTTTCTACAGCACATAACAGAGGAGGCCACCATTGCAAATTATGCAAGAAAAATTGATGGCGAAATATTGTTATTTAATACGTATTTAACTCAAAGCGATCTCTGTTTTATCTGTACTCTCATCAACCTTATAGTATTGCGACATCAGTCAAACATAAATACATACATAAATACGATATATTTGTCGTTCTGTGGTGGTTTCGGCTTCAAGGATGTTACGCATAATTTGAACAAGCTCAATAGTCATTTGAGTTCCGAAGTATAATTCATATGACCAGCGAATTTTCATCGCTAGTTTAATGGTTTCTTGATGATACCCTTGGTTGGGTGAGTACAATCAACACAGATTTAAGATGGAGAAATAGCCTTGCTGGAATTTTAGCGGGCTCGGAGCATTCAATATAATTTACTTGTAAACTGAAATAAAACAGAATTTTCACTTGTGTTCTCGTTAATCGCAAACGCGAATTATCAAGATTAACTTCAAAACATGCCCAATGCTTACTATGGAGAAACTTTCCATATGTGAATTGATTCAGGTTCTCCTTTAAAATGAGCAAGCATCCTCAAATTACGGGATGTAACAAGACAACATTGCTGCCATATTGACGAAGCTCGAGTTTCTTTGAGCGTCCCTTGATAACAACTCGAACCTATTGCATGTTCCTTTCAATAGAATAGGCAGCAGAGACATAGATAAAAACTTCTAAACAAATTCTGGAGTAATGCATTTCAATTTCGTTCCACATCAGGATCAAATCCCGTAGACATTGAGCTGTCATGACCCTTCTCCGAGGCATGAAGGAGTTCAATAAATAGATAGATAGATAGATAGATAGATAGATAGATAGATAGATAGATAGATAGATAGATAGATAGATAGATAGATAGATAGATAGATAGATAGATAGATAGATAGATAGATAGATAGATAGATAGTAATGTTTTTTGTTCCCTAGTGTAACATTTCAATTTGCTGTGGGTTCCCTAGTGTAACATTTTTCCCTAGTGTAACATATCTACTGTTACACTAGGGAACATTGAATGTTACAAAAGGGAACATGTTCCCTAGTGTAACAAAATTGTGTTACATTAGGGAACATTGTTCCCTAGTGTAACACCTCGTTGTTCCCTTTGGTAACATTGGTTCCCTAGTGTAACATTCTTGGTTACACTAGGGAACACTATGAAAAAATGGCCAATTCAAAGACTGATATACCTTGCTTCAACGAATAGCCATAAAATAACGAGAGCTTATTTGTATTTCGTCCAATTTGGTGTAACTATAGTTTACTACTTGACAATGATGTATCCGTAGCATTTACGCTGATATCTGTTCCACCAGCTTCGAAAATGTGCGTCTTATTCGGGTGATTTTGACATGTCTCCTCCTTTTTAGTCATCTTTGAGTCTCTGTATGTTGCCATATTTACAAGGCCTACTAAAGGTTGATAACAGTTAATCAATGTCAATTACTTGTTTATCATTTATCCAAGTTTGAGCTTTGTTTATTGAGTTCTCCTGTTTTACAGCATTTCTTGAAAGCATACATAGCATTTGGGTAACATTTGACTGATGATTTGTTGTAGACTGTATTAGAAATCCCTACGATTGGCTGTAATCCAGCCAAAATACACTCAAATTCCATGAAATTTGATTTACTTATAGCTAGACTGATGCCTGTTAATGGCCTCTATGCAGAGTATGTGCTACGTAAAGTGTGTGCTCATGTCTATGCCACTTTATTGTCCGAAATTGGACTTTGAGTCTCTGTCTGTTGCCATAGATACCGCACCTAGCAACGGGTGATACAAATTGATCAATGACTATCATTCGTTGACCACTACAATAAGTTTGAGCTACGTTGAGTGAAAACTCGCTGTTTTACAGCATTTCTTGAAGGCACGGTATTTGGGTACCTTTGCACGAGGGATGTCACTTTTTCGCGAAAAAAAATCACTGTCGTGTCATTATTTACACTACAAGGGCCAATTATATATCGTTTTAAAGCTTATGGAATGGCCTTACCTACTAAGTGGTATATTTCTTTGCAATGGTAATCTGATGGATCATTTTCGTCATTTTGTGCTTCAGAGGAAAAGTACCAATTTTTTCTTTTTAAGAGTTCCTGCCACTTCCAGTTAATGTTAAAAGCTCCAGATTTCTGCAAAATGTATTCCTTAGAGTGCGATCTGAAAATGGTGTGCGGGATTATTGATATTTTACATATTTGCGGAAATATCACGTAAAAAAGGTTGAAAACAGATGTTTTTGGCAATGCTAACACAAAAATTAGCATAAAATATGTTTTAAAAGGAAAATCAAAAATCCCGCACACCTTTTTTAGATCGCCTTCTAAAGAATAGATTTTGCTTATATTTGGAGCTGTGCAACTTAATTGGAAGAAGATGGAACTTTTTAAAGAAAGTCGGTCGTTTTTTCTTTAGAGCTAACAAAATAGATGTTCATGTACAATATAATGAAAACAAAATTATTCATCAGATAGACCAATCTTTTAGCTTTAAAATGATATATGAACGACGTTTGTGGTGTAAATTGTGACGCGATACGATTTTTTCCCCGCGAGACCCCTCAAAGGTATACTCATACCTTAATGTGAAGTATTAAAAAGATCTATATATCATGCTTCCAAGAATGGCTGTAAATCAGTCAGATTACACTCGAATATAATCAAATTTGGTGTACGTATAGGTGGATACCAGTCAATGATCCTAGCGTAATACGTGTGCTCATATGTATGCCCCTTTGTCCGATAATAAGTCCCAAACACGTCCAATTGTGCTAAAAATTCGAAAATAAAAAATGCATTTTTCCTTAACTTTGAGTCTCTGCCTGTTACCACAGAAACAGCGCCTAGCAATGATTGATACAAATTGATCAATGACTATCATTCGTTGACCACTGCACTAAGTTTGAGCTACGTTGAATGAATACTCGCCGTTTTACAGCATTTTTTGAAGGCACGGTATTGGGGTAAGAAAACTGACTTCTTAATGTGAAGTAATAAAAAGACCCATATATCATGCTTTCAAGAATGGCTGTAAATCAGTTAGTTTACACTCAAATATCATTAAATTGGTGTACGTATAGACTGAAACCAGTCAATGATCCTTTCGTAATGTGTGTGCTCATATGTATACCAGTTTGTCCGATAATATGTCCCAAACACGGCCAGTTTTGCTAAAAAATTCGAAAATAAAATGCATTTTTCCTTAACTTTGAGTATCTGCCTGTTACCATAGATACAGCGACTAGCAACTGTTGATACAAATTGATCAATAACTATCATTTGTTGACCACTGCACTAAGTTTGAGCTAGGTTGAGTGAAAACTCGCTGTCTTACAGAATTTCTTGAAGGCACGGTATTTGGGTAAAAAAACTCACTTCTTAATGTGAAGTATCAAAGAGACCCATATATCATGCTTTCAAGAATGGCTGTAAATCAGTCAGTTTACACTCAAATGTCAATAAACTTCGTGTACGTATAGACTGAAACCCGTCAATGATCCTTTCGTAATGTGTGTGCTCATACGTATACCAGTTTGTCCGATAATATGTCCAAAACACGGCCAATTGTGCTAAAAATTCGAAATAAAAAAATGCATTTTCCTTAACTTTGAGTCTCTGCCTGTTACCATAGATACAGCGCCTAGCAACTGTTGATACAAATTGACCAATAACTATCATGCGTTGACCAGTACCCTAACTTTTAGCTACGTTGAGTGAAAACTCGCTGTTTTACGGCATTTCTTGAAGGCAAGGTATTGGGGTAAAAAACTGACTTCTTAATGTGAAGTATTAAAAAGACCCATATATCATGCTTTCAAGAATGGCTGTAAATCAGTCAGTTTACACTCAAATGTCATTAAATTTGGTGTACGTATAGACTAAAACCAGTCAATGATCCTTTCGTATTGTGTGTGCTCATATGTATACCAGTTTGTCCGATAATATGTCCCAAACACGGCCAGTTGTGCTAAAAAATTCGAAAATATAATGCATTTTTCCTTAACTTTGAGTATCTGCCTGTTACCATAGATACAGCGCCTAGCAACTGTTGATACAAATTGGTCAATGACTATCATTTGTTGACCACTGCACTAAGTTTGAGCTACGTTGAGTGAACACTCGCTGTTTTACGGCATTTCTTGAAGGCACGGTATTTGGGTAAAAATTTGACTTTTCAAGGTGAAGTAGTAAAAAGACCCATATAACATGCTTGCACGAATGGCTGTAAATCAGGTAGATTACTCTGAAACTCCAACTAATTTGGCGTATTTAAAGACTGACAGTTTACAATAATCCCTACATCAAGTGTGTGCTCATGTCTCTGCCAGCTTGTCCGAAAATTGGTCAAAAACACGGCCAACTTTGCTAAAATTTCGAGTTAAAAAGCGCATTTTTCTTCGATTTGGAGTCTCAGTCTGTTGCCATAGATACAACGCCTAGCAACGGGTGATACAAGGTCATTAATGACTATCATTAGTCGATCACTACACTAAGTTTGAGCTATTTTGAGTGAATATTCGCTGTTTTACAGCATTTCCTGAAGGCATGGTGTTTGGCTTAAAATTTGACTTGATTAGGTGTTCATTAAAAGACCCGTATACCTTGCTTTCAAGAATAGCTGTAACTCAGTCAGATTACACTCAACTTCCATCAGAGTTGGTGTCCTTATAGACGTATGACTGTCAATGATCCCTACGTAGAATGTGTGCTCGTATCGATGCCACTTGGACCGGCAATTGGCCCCAAACACAGTCTATTCTGCTTATATTTCAATATAAAAAGCGCACTTCTTCTGACGTTTGAGACTCTGTATGTTGCCATAGGAACAGCGCCTAGCAACGTTTGGTATATATTGATCAATGTCAATGATTCTTTAATCACTAATTCAAGTTTCAGCCATGTCGGTTGAATTTTCGCTGTTTTACGGCATTTCTTCAAGGGACGGTATTCGAGTCAAAAATTGGGTAAATTTGGGTAAGAATAAGGTACATATCTTCCGGGTTTAGTTTCAGACCCGAAAATGTTTGTGATGATCTTTTGTAATAAATGTGTATCAAGTAGGTGTATTTTTCTGACTTCTGTTTACATTGTATTGTATTTGAGCAATTTTTGGATAGATAACCATTCACTTGTAAAACTACAAGTTTGCGAGATTTTCTCAATTTCCGCGTTACACAAGGGAACAATGTTCCCTAATGCAACCCAAAAGGAATTTCTAAAAATATTATATCTCGAAAACTGTATAACCTCTGAGGTTTTCGCTTCTTGTGTACATGTGCGGTACAGTTCTTCAATAACGGATGCAATTAGATTGACTATCTACCTCTTCTGGCAGCCGCTAGAACAATCCGCGTTTTTCTTGGGTTAGAAAATCGCCGATGACAAACTCCGGTTTTTATACCTTCTTACTAAAATGCTGTAATTTTCTAATTACTTGCTGGAAGGAAATGAAACTACGTGGAAAGTTAAGTACATTCATCATCTACATTATCCTAAAGTTTCGGGCAAAAGAGTGAAACCGTAAGGAAGCTAGAATCATTTTTGTTCACTCCTCCGAATTTTGCAACTTTTTGCTTAAATTTCCGCAATAAGGTCGTGTGTGCTACTTGTAACACAACCTCGATTTTTCGGCCAGCTTTTGGAAACCAAATTTCAAATTGAACAGATCGAAGTAGGTAGGGGTAGTGATACTTAAACACCTTCTAACTCCTCGATATATGTTTTAACTTCCGCGAAACGTTCTTTTAATTTAGAGAAATTGTGCGGTTTCCCTAGTGTAACATTTTCAAATTCAACTGACTGTAAAATCTTTACGAAAGGGCTCCAGGTACTACCGCTTCCCAACAATCAAACATACCTCTAACACTAACTTATCCCGTGTTTGGATTCTTTTGTCAGTGATTATTGAAACTTCTACAGCTTAGCTTATTTTTGGGTTACACTAGGGACAAGAAAAATCTACAGATAGATAGATAGATAGATAGATAGATAGATAGAATAGTTTATTAATGCCTTTTGCAGTGGGGACGCTGAATTACAGGCAATTGACACAAAAGTATATAGAATATAGGGAATATAGCATTATAATAAGCATGTTGAAACTAGGGCTGGTACTTAACAGTTACGAAGTTGGCAAACCGATCAGTGCGAGTAAGCATAGGATGAGAACGTTTTCCTGATCTTAGAGTCATATGGGTGGTTGATCTGATATTTCTGCCATTAATAAGTGAATAAAGAGGACTTTCTGGCTCAATGCTCTTCATAAAAGCTTCACACTTTTTTCCCCGGCGTTCTTCTAAAGGCAAAATGCATGCGCGCTCCAGCGCTTCACTGTAGGGGAGGCCAGGCCAGATAATGGCGAGTGCCCTCTTTTGAACATTCTCTAAGGCGGATGAAAGATGTTTAGGCAATCCTGCAAAAACTACAGCGGCATATTCTATAGAAGATCTGATCAAAGCGCACATCGGGCACAATCCTATTGTTCTAAGCGACATCAAGCAAACCAAAACAAATCCTATGACTTCGCTCTGCGTGAGTGAGCTTGTCGATTGAGTCCGAGCTCTTTTATTTGCCATAATAAAAGGATCGTTACCTAAACAAAAGGCTGATACTCTTGGCTTTTCTTTTTGTCTTGGATTCTTTTGTTAGACCCGTCTCGAGGGAAATGTGAGTAATTATTATTCGGATTCAAAGCAAACGGGAAAGATATTATAATAAATCAACGCACATACATGAAAAATCTCAAAAAAGTTGCAGAAAGATCCGTTCAATTTACACAAAAACACGCCAAATAAGCTCTGTAGATGTTTACGAAACATTTCCCTTGCGTAGGATTTTTCCAAAACGCTTCAACGCCGAAAAAATTAGCTCTGAATATTTTCCCCATATAAAAAAACTGCACAATACGTAAAATACATTCCTAAAAAAGTTGTGTTGCTGTTAACGCTACGGCAAATAATCACCACGGAAATTATTTACTGATCTTTCGATTCCAAAATCCCGACAGTAACAAATTCGTAGCGCCTTACCTTTTTACAAATTTCAGCAATATCACAGCCAATGTGTACGGTTTTGGTCGTTTTTCTTTTGTAATTTAGGCTAATTAACTTTCGAATCTACCGCGGACAGGCTTCAAAGGCCCGGATGTATGTCGCCGGATTGTGCCCGATGAGTAGATCATGACTATATCAGCAGCATGTAAGCCGAGCATGCGTATGTAAATGTCCCTGCTACTGCATCTTGTATAATTGGTCAAGCTACTGCACTAGTAGGATATTATGGTTTAGTATCACCCAACTAGTGGACTATTGTCAATGCTGCATTCTGATTAGCTACGCTACTAGGGGACTATTATCAATAGACCTCTAGTAGCGAAAGCGCCGATTTTGAACATGAAAACAATGGCGGCCGCTTCTCGTTTGTCGAGGTTTCTGGTGACTTTTTAACGCAAGTTTTCACTTTTTTGTCCAACTAGTTGGGTGAGACTGCAACAATTAGACCTCTCGCCCTCAAGGGCCACGGGTCAATAGCCGATTCGGCCTGCGGCCTCATGGGCTATTGGCCCGTAGCCATTTCGGGCTCGAGGTCTAATTGTTAAATAGCCTACGTGTAGCGAAAAGTGCTGTCGAAGCATCCAAAATGCTTTTAAAAATATTTTTTTCCAAGAAAATTTAGCGTTATAGTTAGATTTGACTAAATTATTCCTTCATGCCCTCAGTACCGGTAGCTATTGAGTGAGAGCCCATTTGGGATCGAATAATTTTTATTTACATAAAGCTCTGGTTTAACGAAGATCAGCACGTAAATACGCATTTCAACTCGTGACGTCATTCCCCAGTCCCTGTAGCCAAGTATTCCATGTTTGGTTGCTGTACGCGTTGTTTATTTTCCTCAGGCTTCTCCACAAGCCCAGTGGTCGTACCTACCACACAGAATTCAATCCTCCCAAGAAGGCAATGACGGATGACGTAAGTGTTACAATGGGGCCAATATAAACCACCGGCACCGGGCCTAGGGGCTGACATCCCACGAAGAATGTGCGCTTGATTGTTACTGCAAAGAAACTGGGTGGCCTAAATGTTTTCACTCCCGGTCCCAGCAGCCAATGATAATGGGAGGTTTCTACTCGATGAATACTTCTAACAACGAATTTCTCCTCGAAAACTATCGGAATCCGAACGTACAGGAAGCGTGTTACAATTCTCTCTCCTGCGCATGAGCGCGCCACAATAATACCACCGTGACACAGGTAGTCCGGTCTGAATAACATAGTCTCTTGATAATCTTTATAACATTCTCCCCCCGATGATACGATAGTATCTACGAGAGTATCATACCTCCGTCCGTAATTAATATAAACTCTCTACGTAAACACAGTTCTGCCAACTGGAACACTTAAGCATCCAGCGGACAAAGTTTGACGGCTGGTCTCTTCATTATGCTGTCCCCAATCTTAACATCCGCAACTCTCACAGCTCCGTCTCTTCCAGGGTAAGAGGGAACGATCCTCCCAAGAGGCCACTTTCCTCTTGCGGTGTCTGTTGACATCACGACTACTACCTCTCCGACTTTTTTGCGCTGATCTCTAAGCCACTTGCTTCTCTTGTTCAGCCCAGGAAGCCACTCACGTAGCCACCTGTGCCAAAAGTGCCCTATGAGCTCTTGGACACGTCGCCATCTCTTGCGAGGATTGAAAAGTGTTGTGTCCGTGCTCTCTGGTGCAAATCTCCCACCCATCTGCCCGTGCAAGAAGTGATTAGGCGTTAGTGGTGTCACATCATCTAGACCTGTAGATTGGTACGTCAAGGGCCGGGAGTTGATTAGCCCTTCAGCGCCGACAACAGCACTCAGCAACTCTTCACCTGTAACGTCTGCTTCCCCGAGAATTGCACGGATCGCCCTCTTCGCTGCTTTGATAATAACTTCGTGTACTCCACTAAAATGAGGACTCAGAGGGGGCTGGAAATGCCACTTTACTCCCATTGCCGCTGTCAAATCCTGAATCTTCTCTCTGTCTAACTCCTCTTTCTTTCAGTTCGTTTTCTCCGCCTACAAAGTTCGTTCCGTTATCACTCCACATATCGGTGAGTAGTCCTCGGCGTGACACAAAACGATAGAACGCATTTAAAAACGAATCAGTGTCCAGGCTGTACGCAAGCTCCAGATGAACGGCTCGTGTTGCAAAACATGTGAATAGACACAAGTACCTCTTGAGGCGAGTCTTGCCTCTTCCTTGCTTAGTAATAAATGGACCTCCAAAATCGACCGACGCTTGATTAAAGGCGCGTAACGACTGTCTTGCCCTTGCCTCTGGTAATGGTGCCATGTTTTGCTTGGACGGCAAAGCCTTCTTTCTCCGGCACGTCATACACTCCCTCTCCCACTCTCGAATGGCTTCACGGCTTGAAATGATCCAATACTTGGCTGACAAATGAGCAAGAACCTGATTAGTACCACCGTGCTTGTTCTGCTCATGACTACTCTTGATTATCAACTTCGTTATCCAACTTTGACGTGGTAATATCATAGGATACCGCATTTCCCATGAAAGATAATCTGCATGACAAAGCCTTCCGTCACATAGAACTCCGTCATCATCACTCACTGGCTTGAGTGGAAGTAGCTTTGATCCATTCGGTATCACCTTTCCTGCTTTTAAGGCCTTCACTTCAGCCATGAATTCCTGCTCTTGGGATATTCTAATATATCTCACCTCTTCTTGTCTTATCTCTTCGGGTGTAATGGCTCCTGTCTTTCGAAGGTCACTTGATAGACAACAATTCTCAATGAAGCGCATGACTCTTGCTGAAACTCTGGTTAGTCCTCCCCAGCTTGAGAACCTTCTCGGGTCAAGGTGATCTTCCTCCTCAAATACTGCTACAAACACTTCCGCTGTATCTCTGATAGGTTCGCGAAACTGCTTCTTGGCTTCGATATCTGGACCTCCTCTGGGTTCGACCTTGTTCTCTGGCCATTCCCCTAAAGACTTCTTTAAGAAAGAGGGACCTTCCCACCATTTCTCATCTTCTCGTAGCGTCGACACAACTAAACCTCTTTACAGCAGGTCTGCCGGGTTCTCCTTAGTTGGCACATACCTCCACTGCTGCGGTTCACTCATACTCTGGATCATACCAACACGGTTGGCGACAAATGGTTTGAACTGTCGGCTTTTTCCTCTGACCCAGTACAGCACATCCATACTGTCAGACCAAAATGTGCATCGTGACATGTGACATGTCGTCCCGACAACTGCGGCCATTAGCTCTAAGCGAGGTATACTGATTGCTTGAAGGGGAGCAACACGGGACTTAGAGGCTGCAAGTCGACTTGTTCAGTTCCATCTTCATAGTCATGTCGCACATACACCGCTGCTCCATAAGCTTCCTGCGAAGCATCAACAAATGTATGCAGCGTCGTGGACTCAACCTCGCCATTATACTGTAGGCATCTTGGAATATGAAGGGTAGGTAGCTCCTGAAGCTCATCGAACCATCGCTCCACCTTGGACTGTAGGTCTAGCGGCAAACAATCGTCCCAGTCTAGGTCAGCGGCCCACATCTCTTGCAGTAGCACTCTCTCACGGATTGCATAAGGCGACAAGAAACCAAGAGGATCAAACAATGTTGCTGTCTTCCTCAGAAACTCTCTCTTCGCCTTGGGCGGACCGTCACTTGGCTTGTGAACATGAAATGTAAAAACATCTTCCTGTGGTAACCACAGTACTCCTAAAGTCTTAACAGGTGGTAGTTTACCTCTGTCAAGGTCAACCTCGGTAGCACAATCAGCCGATGGAATATAGCGTTGGACGTCAGAAGAGTTTGACAGCCACTTGCGGGCGTGCATACCAGCGGATTCCCATAACTGTGATAACTGGTCATACAATCTCACATCAGTTTCAACGTCAGGAACAGAGTCCATGCTGTCATCCATATAGGTACTCTTCAAAGCTGTCTCCGTCGCGAGTGGGTATTCTTCCATGTGTCTCTTGGCGTGCTGCTGTGCCACAAACTGTGCCTGGAATGGGGAGGAGTTGACGCCAAAGACAACACGTTCAAATTCATACACATCTGGATCCTTACTAACGTCTAGGTCTCTCCACAGAAATCGGTGATAGGGCCGATCTTCTGGTTTCAACTTGATCTGTAGGTACATCTCCTATATATCACACATCAATGCGATAGGGTTTCTTCGAAATCACAGAAGCACTAACGACAGGTCATTCTGTAACTTTGGACCCTGATGGATCGCATCATTCAAGGAAACTCCCTTGTACTTCGCGGATGCATCAAATACAGGCCTTGTCTTGCTCGTGGATTTATCAGACCTAATCACTGGAAAATGTGGGAGCAGCCATTGTCCATGATCTTTCTTCTCCGGTGTAACCTTACGTATGTAGCCCTGCTCCAGATACTTCATGATGACGTCACTGTAAGCCTGTCCGAGTTCTGATGACCTCAGCAGCCGTTTTTCGGTGTTCTTTAGGCGGTTCAGAGCCATATCATAGTTGTCCGGCAACTCACACTTGTTTGGCTTCCAAGGCACCCCCTCAGTATACCAACCACCTTCATAACTGAGCGAGTCTGACACAACTTCCTCCGCATGCTTCTCCTCTGGCACTGCGGTTGTAGCCTCTGGCACCTCATCAATCTCCCAGTAACGACGTATGAGTTGACTCAGATCCTGGGTGTCACTCGTGAAAAAGGTAAAGTTAGTTTGGGCCACTCCAGAACCAGGGGTTGGCGTCCCGATACATGTCCAGCCGAGTGGTGTCAGTCTGGCTACTGGTTCTCCTGGGTCTCCTCTCACATCTCGCATTGAGTAGATTAGGTCCGACTGGTCTGCTCCAATCAAATATCAACAATAGGGCGTGGTCCTACATTGTGAAATGTGATCTGTTCGAGATGTTTCCATTTAGACTTATGCTTATTCCAGTCTACAACTTTCATGTTACCAGTCACACGCTTAGTCGTATAAGCAGACACATCCTTTGTTACTTTCTTTCAACACTACTAAATCTGAAAGTCTACTATTGAAGTGTCTAGTGTTGCTTGATTCTCATTCAAAACGTTTACAGATATCTCACGAGGTTGGCCTTCAAGCCCAAGTTCTGCCGCAACATCACCATTCAAATATGTTCTGGTACTACAGTCATCTAACAGGGCGTTAACCTTTATTTGTTTATCTCCACTTATCAAGATTACAGGTACAGTTCTGAGAGTTACAAATTCTCTGGGTTCAGTATCAGTTGACAACGTAGTGGCGTGGACTCTTTCCTTTGTCTCTCTACAGGGGGGGGGGGGGATTTTCAGGTTCAGGGACTGGCGGTCCTCTCTTATTATCATCTGGGTCCAGGTCACGATTTTCTAGATCTGCTGCTCTTGGTTGCGCCTCGCCCCTATTATCTGCTTTATCTTCATGCAATAACCGATGATGAGTAGACCTGCATCCTGAGAGCGCGCACACCCTACTACGAGAACATGTCTCCCCCTGGTGACCCTCTGCGAGACATCGAAAAACATAGTTTATGTTCCTTAGCAATTTCCCAGCGCTTGCTAACACCCATCTTCTAAAGCTATCACACGCCCAAATCCCATGTTGCCCACTACAAACTTTACATCCCTTGGTGTTTTTCTTCTTGTCAGGGGGGTCCCCACCACTGAAAAATGTTCTCTCCTTGGGGGGTCCTCCCTTGTCCCTTCCAACACCCTCCTTGCCCAACCCGGCAATAGTTTCTGATGCTGTTGTAAGAAGCTCAGCCTCCCTCTCAAGGAGTTCTCCCAGTACCCTCACATTTTCCTCCCTCTTATGATCACACACCCACTATTTGTACTTAGCCAAAAGATTCTTGTTCATTTTATGCTGAATGTTTATGTACAGAGACCCATTCCCAAGTTCACTCTGTTGCCCTGCTTTGGTCAGGTTTACTACTATGGCATCTAGCAATTCTACAAATTTCTCGATATCTCTTTCATGTCCTTCTCTGATTGGTCTGAATTCATCCAATTCTTCTAAGCGCAATGTCAATGCTCACCATATTTACGCTCTAAGCGAGTCTTAGCGGTTTCATAAGCTGCTTCGGAAAACCCCATACTCTCAACCACCTTTAGTGGTTCCCCCTGTAAACACTCGCGTAGACGCAAAAGCTTATACTCGGGCGTGGCATTTGCTTTATCAACACAACTCTCAAATGCTGCTTTCCAGCTCTCATAATTCTCCATGTTACCATAAAATTGGGAATATTAACTCTCTTAAGCGAATGGTGAATACAAGATCTCTCAGAGGTGGACTGGGACTGGTAATGGCTGGGAAGGGTACATGGGGGGCTCTGACTGGCACTGGGTATTTGGGTTCTCTCTTGGTGTTCTGGTAACTGATAACTATGGAGCGGGGTCATTAATGGGACAGTCATAGGACTTTGTTGCACACTAGAGGGCTGGGGTTGGCTTGAGGGACTTGGATGGGGCCCCTGTGTGGGGCATGGTGATGGTATAGTGGGATATACAATGGACGACGGTTCTTGAGTGGGAACAGAGCATTGATAATACTGGGTATTCACAGACGATTGGAGAACTCTGGAATCAGATCCTCTAACATATTGTGATAATGAAGGGCTGATTGATACAGGTGCTACGGGTGCATCCTTAGGGGGCAATAATTGGGTCGCAGGGGAATCAACTTTAAGCATGGGATTTTGACTGGAAATTGGGGTAGAGGAAATTACTTCTTCAGACAAAACTTCCTTCACCTTCACTTCTCCCCAAGGTCTCTACTTTGACTATCCTTTACCCCCCTGGCAGCTTGTAGCTCTTTATCCATGCCCTTTTCTATGGCAGCAAACGTTTTCTCTAATTCCCTTGAAATTTCCAACAGTTCCTTTACTCTTCTGGAAAGTTTTTCCCCTAACTCAACTCTACTTTGCTCGGATTTGCTCAATTCAGGCTTCGAAACAGTTCTACTCGACGATAATCTGGCCAAAAAATCATTTACTGATGAATCTACTTCATTAAAGTCAACTTCTATAGAATTAAGCTCTGTCTCGATGGTTTTCAACTTCATGTTTCCATGTTTTCTTCCAAACAAGCTTCTAAATTTCCGTACGCCTCCACGACGTTCTCAAAGGCGTCTGCCAATTCTCCAGTGAAGCAAGGACTTTGGTTTTCGCGCGAGTGTAAGCACCTTTTGCAATCGCCGTATCTTTTCTCGACCTTCTTTCGCGTTTGGCTCTTTCCATTTCTCTGTTCCGATCTCCAAATCCTCCAAAGTTCTTGACAAACCTTGCTCTGCTACCAGACAATGTCGTTAACACAACATTTATTACGATTTCTACTCGATGAATACTTTAACAACGAATTTCTCCTCGAAAACTATCGGAATCCGAACGTACAAGAAACGTGTTACAATTCTCTCTCCAACGCATGCGCGCGCCACAGGAATACCACCGTGACACAGGTAGTCCGGTCTGAATATCAATAAAAATGTCAAGAAAGTTTCTAAACTGCCTACATAGTCTCTTGATAGTCTTTATAACAGTCTCGGTAATGGTAAAAATTAAAAATCCATAATATGATTCTTTTCTGAAATTCATTTGATAGACTCCTAAAGTATATTTCTAAAACCTCAAATGACGTGTGAACTGTTTTCCTAGGCTTCGATAACCTATTCTTTTGTATTTCCCGCAACTCATTTTCTGTAATCCGAGAAAGCATTGTGCAACAAAAAGAAGCTAGTGGTCTGGAGCTTCTCAAGTAAATAAGGTAGTTTTTAGTTCGGGGTCTTTCAAATACAAGAAAAAATTAACTTCGCTAAAACGAACAACTTCATTAGATTTAACAAATAAAACACAGTTCCCGTGACTGCACAGGCTGAGCAGATCAGTGAAAACACGAGCCGCAGGCGAGCGTTTGCACCTGCTCGAGAATTCTCCAAACCACATGATTTGTCAATCTGTGATCTCTCTGATTGGACTGCAAGTTTTCTGAGATGGCGGCAAGCGAATCTTCCATTCAAAACACAAAATAATTATGACAGAAGGCGAACAGAAGACTTTAGTACAGAAGCCGTTGCATTACATATGTGTGTTGGCCGAGTTTCTTCGTCTATGAAGCCGAAACAAAATCTCTCCCGAGCAAGAACTTGAATATTTGGCAGCGGAACTATGGCATGTGTGATGCTTTAGCAGCGAAAATATTAAGAGCGAATTTGAACTCTTTATTTACGGCAAACATGGCAAAGAAGAAAGGAATCCACCTATTTGCACCTTCTGGGCTTGTCAAACATTTAATACTCGAGGATCCAGAGGCAGAAGTAGTTAAGATTTACAAAACGAGACTGCCGAACTGACTTGTGACTGTCGAACTGTGTGTCAGACTCAGCTCAGGTAAAGAAGCGAAAACAATGTTATTTTACGAGTCTCATGCTTTATGTGAATTCAATGTGCTCTGTGAAATATCTATCCAAGTGATATTAAGTTCTCAATAAATGTTTTTGCCTAAAACATGTTCCTATTTTCTAAAAGTAAAGGTTTTGAAATTACCGGCTCGCCAATCACTCAAGTGTTACGTCACAACCTTGTTTGCACAGGGAAATGCAAACATGGCTCTAAGCCAATCAGAGCGCGCGTACTATCTAAATTACTTTATAAAGAACAATCTTTTAGCTTTTAACGATTTATAGCTGATTTTCATAACATAAATTGCAATCGAAGATAAGTTTTTCGGTGAGCACGTCGTTTTCTCTAACCGACTCGCAATGCACCTTGACAACATTAGAGAGCCCCAATCGACCTCCATTTTGTCAGCCTAAACAAACATGAAGAAAGCATTCATTTCCATCGGCTGATTTAGGGGAATGTAGGGCGATGTTTTCGACTGAATTCGGTAAATGAAATGTAAACTTTGTTTGTATATGGTCGAATGGAAATAGTAAAAAGAAGTGGCCAACAAGGGCTCTTAAACGCCTCCGAACTGTCGAGTTGTACGCCAGGGAACGCGGACTGCGATGTTTGTTGGACTTTGTTTTGCTGGAGCCAAAATGCAAAGGAGAATTGTGAACAACATTGATGATAGCCTGGATTTTCAGCCGTCTTTAGTTTTCTTCCTTCAATCGGACACTCATTGCGGAAAGAAGACGACTGAACGCCGACTTTCAACAACGTGCCCAGGAATTGCGTGGGAGCAAAGACGGCTGAAAATTCAGGCTATATTGATGAATATTGACTGGATTACTTCCAGCCGTAGTCGCATAAGCGTGTCTATTCTTTCCGCGATTGTTGGTTCTTAATTACAAAGCTTCATCTTGCCAGCCAAGCCGGCCCTTTCTCATGGAATCTCATGGAACAAGCATTCAGCAGCAAAACGCTGCTGAATCGAACCGAAGGACAAAATATCCTGGAAGCTTTTCTTTGAAGATTGCACCATTCAGAAAGTTGCAGTAGAGCGGATTTCAGATGACAATCCAAGGAACGTGTTCTTTTGCTTGTTCCTAATGCTAGAGGTGTTCGATGTATATGTATTCAGAGAATGCGGAAAAAACTAAACACCCAGTGTCTTGTTTTTGGGGGTCACGATCAGACGCAAGTCGTACTTACTTTGTCCCCTGATTGGGTAGTTGAATTGTTGAATTTGTTTTGTTTCTGATTAGCTACGTGTATTTTGGTTTAGTTCTCGACACTCACCTGAAATCCGCTCTAAAGCCCTGGCTAAACTAGGACACATTGTAGCCGGACACATTTTTCCTTCGTTCCTTTAACACTTCTTGTTTTCCGTCACGTGACAGATGACAGGGGAACCCTTAGAGCGGCGCTCAGATGACAACGAGGAGACGCTGTCCAAGAGATTGCTGGCGTACCATAACCAGACCACGCCTCTCATTGATTACTACTCAAAGCGTGGTATCCATCACAAGATTGACGCGTCCCAATCCCCTGATCAGGTCAACGTTAGTGTACTAAAGGCCTTCGAAGCTGCCCATGCGCGCTACGGGAAGAGTGCCAGTGCCTAAATGAATTCTCTTGGACGTAGATGTCATGTGATCTTGGGTGGTAACCTCTCTAGAAGCAGACTTTGCTTCTGCCTCTAGTCTAGTCTAGCGTAGCCCTGTTTTAGTGACAACGTAGTGCTGTTAGTGGCATTTGAATGCATAATGCCACTTTACCAAAATCAACTTTAAAATCAACTGTCTAAGCTTTTCGCGCTCAAACATCATAATACTATTAAACATCATCCTGCTTGGATTCACTCTTTCATTTTAATATAACCACTCTAGTTCGACATCCATGTCCATTTTATTAACTGAAAGGAAGGAAAAGAGAGAACAGTATATGCGATTTCTACAATTTTCAACCTGTAAATTGAGTGAAATTTGGCAATAAATGAGCTTGTGCGTATAGTTTGTGATCATGTTGATTAGAGGGGGACGATATTTCAGTGGGGCTGGGGGGAGAAGGGCTACACCTGGGAAACAGACTCGTGACCAGTCGCGAACAATTTCCCAAAAAGAGCGCGCCAATGCTCGTGAAGAGGGGTTTACCAGTACTCCCTAACCCCTAACCAACACCAAAGCATCGTTAACCTGGTGGGAAAGAGATGTACTTTTATCTGTTCACTTAATGGAAGATACACCGACACGCTATGGGATACGGGGGCGCAGGTCTCAATCCTTCCAAACAATTGGGCGAAGAGCAACATGAATTGGGCGAGGGTGCGTGGTGTCGGGGAGCTATTGGAGGGACAACAATTGAAATTAACAGCAGCTAATGGGTCCTCGTTTCCCTTTGAAGGTTGGGTGGAAGTGAACTTTCGTTTATCAGGGGATGAGTCTTTACCCGAAATACGAGTACCCTTCCTGGTGTAACGTGACATTTTGGAGTTTCCTATTATTGGGTATAACGTTATTGAAGAGATTACAAAGCAAAATTAGGGAAACCCAGAACAGCGCGCTGCTATTGTTGAAGCTTTAAACGCAAGCCTACATGACATCACAAAAACAGGCGCACAATTACTTGTAAATATGATAATTCAACGGGACGTAAATGCTGAACTTTCAGAGGTTAAGACTGGTAAACGAGACATGATTATCCCGAGGGGGCAATCACTCCAGTTTCCTGTTGGGGGGACACCGGCACTTGCGGAAAGATACCTGTGTTGTTTGAGCCGGACCCAGGGGGGACTATGGGATGCAGGCTTAGAGATTCTAGAGTTGCTGGGTATGGTTACGGGGGGGAAGTAGAGTTAACTTGGAGATACGAAATAACTCTGACCACGACATCAGGCTCGAGGCTAGAACCATACTCGGCCGTTTATTTCAAGTTCGGTCTGTAACCCCAGTGGAGGTATAACGCAAGGAAGTTTCGGAACAAAAGTCGGGGGGCCCTCTGGAAGACAGTAAGCCGCACGAAAAAAATGAGTCATGTTTTGATTACTCACACCTGCCTAGCATTGACGGTCTAACTGAGGAACAGAAAACGTTAGCGCTCCGCATGTTGCGTGAAGAGGCAGAGAGTTTTTCTACTGATGACGAAGATAAAGGTTGCGCTGAGGGTCTTCAAATGAGGATCAATTTATCAGATACTAGGCCCGTGCAGAAGAGTTAAATAGCTGTACCGAAACCCCTTTATTCGGAAGTAAAAGCGTATGTCGAGGGTCTGCTAAACCGCGGTTGGATCCGGCCTTCTAGATCGGCATATTCCTCCCCAGTTGTTTGCGTACGCAAGCGGGACGGAAGTCTCCGTCTGTGTTGTGACTTCCGCCAACTCAATCAGCGGAGTATTGCTGACCGCCACCCCCTACCGCGCATTCAAACTACTCTTGCGAACCTCGGCGGGAACAATTGGTTTCTCTCCTCGATCAGGGGAAGGCATACCACCAAGGCTTTATACACCCTGACTGTCAGCACATGACCGTATTTGTAACACCTTGGGGACTGTATGAATGGGTGCGGACCCCGTTAGGGTTAATGAACGCCCCAGCCGAATTTCAGCGTTTAAGGAGGGTAGTCTCCAAGGTTTGCGTGATGAGATCTGTGTACCATACCTTGATGACATAATTGTTTTCAGTAAGACGTTTGAAGAGAATATTGACCACCTGAGGCAAGTGTTGCAACGTCTGCGCCCTCATGGTTTAAAGCTTAAGCCGAAAAAGTGTAACCTCATTCAGCGGGAGGTCCACTATTTGGGACAGATAGTGTCACCGGAGGGCTATAGGCTTCCCAGGTGTGTTAAGGCCTGACTTGAAAGGAGGTGGGGCCTATACGCGGATTCTTAAGGCAAAAAGCAGTTTTTGCAAATAACTACATTCGCAAAATAGCTATCGAGATGGAACTTGGTATGAGTAACACATCCCCCGACCTTAAAGGAGCCTACGCACCCTGCCCATAATTCCCCGCGTTGTTATTGTTTACATACGGGACATCATACACGGTAGCGTCCCGGGGTCCCGGGCATGCAAAGCGATCTCTAGTCGCGATCACGACGTACACAACGCGCTTTAAAGATTTATTTCTGTGAGAGTTTGAGGCTTCAAATACAAATATGGACGATATCGAGTACGAACCAAGCGAAGCTGAGTCAAGCATAAGTGTAGACATCGAGGGGACAAGTTACCACGAGAGAAACGAATACGGCTCACCGATACATCCAAGAATCCTACAACAGCAAGTCGCCATCGCTCAAGAAAACAACCAGCAACAGAATGCCGATCAAGTGCCTTCACGAGTGGTGAGATAACTTGCTCAGTTGTTGAATGTTTGTGTAAAGATTGTAAACAAGATTTCTGGAGTTTCGATCGGTTAAATGAGAAGGTTCGATTCTGATCTTCATGTTTTAGGTATGTTCTTGTAAGAACACTTGCAGCCGAAAGCGTACTGCTCGGTCGGCTGGTTGCCCCTGCCGAAATGCGAACCAGAAGTGCGGAGACCAGTGCAGGTGCGGAACTTCAAAGCTTGCTTGTAAGAACAAGGAGGGAGATTCTGGAGACGTGAGCAAGAATCCGAGCGCCTTTGATGCACACCAGCAAGAGCTTCTCGAGTCTGAAAGAGAAATCGAGGTGAGAGCACTTTCTGATGTTATTCTGTTGCTGCTAAGAGACTTACGTATGTCTCATACCGAAGTTCTCATTGTCGCATCAGTAGCTCGATTTATTTTCCTCGAATTATGCATGGTTTTTACGCTAAGAACCCAGTCCTATCTTGCGAGCTGAGGTTTCTCTGTAGCAAAATGGTCGCGTGCCATTCGCGTGTGGTGTTCTTTTCTATAGCTGTAATAAAATACAAATCTAGACAGACACTAGATTCTAAAAGACACCTGTTTGTAGGTTACTCCAGCCCAGTAGTACTTGAGAAGTAATAGCAAGATTTTAGGCATTTCTAGTCTCTCTCTCCCTCTCTTGATGATATTTGTAGTCAGATCTTTTTATTCCAATCAGATGTCAATCAGTCAAAAAAGAAGCTGGTATTACACTGGGTTTGAAGTTTAGGCAGTGTCATTGATATTTTATAGAATTTGGTTAGCTACTACACAGTAAAATGTATCTTTGAATTGCATGAAATAAAAATCAGTTTGATATTATTATGGAGCTTTCATCAGTCAGCACCATCAGTCACTAAGCATTTTTGTTTTATTATTGCAGCAATTTGTCCAGCCTCTGACTGATGAACTGAAAACTGCTGTGCTTATCAAGGTCCTTAGCCAAGGACGAGGAAGTCTTGATTATGCAAGAAATCTAATCCAATCAATTGAAAATCCAGAGGTTCCACTTCCAAGGAATCCTGCCCTTACACCATGGTGTATATGTGGGGTCTGCAGACCGATGGATTGTGACACAGAAAACAAGTGCTGCAAGAAAGCAAGATGCATTACGTCGTATACTGCATTTCATCATATGTGTATAGACAAAACAACCCTAAAGCAGAACATTTTGCAGCGTGCAGATTTGAGAGCTGACCCCCCAGACTATTCAACCACAAGCTACAGGAAAGCTGCATATAGAGCGTTCATCATAATGAAGTATGCAAAACTGGGGAAAGGGAATCGCAGAGTTATTCCTGCTTGTGTGGTGGCAGCTATCAGACAAGCCTATCAATCAGATGTGAATGTGTACATGGGATTCCGAGATTCATAACATGATAATACTTTTCTTTAAATTTCCCCAGCATAGTAGAAGACATTTCTGTGAGAAGTAAATGACATTTCATGTGTGATTCCCAAATCTCCTGTCCCTCAACCAATAATTGCCATTATAAATTGTGAACTACATTAGTGTTTTATTTATTATCAGCAGAAAATAATGTCTGGAATAAATTAGTCATTTTATTTATTTATTTAATTGTAAATAACATAAAACTGCATGCAATTTCTTTTTGCATAGAAAATAATTTGATGTTTGTAAAATCTAACTAATACAGCAAGAATACAGCAAGGATAAAGATATACTAATACAGCAAGGATAAAGTCAATAAATCATTTTTATATACAAATTTACATGGTTGTGATCATATTTTCTGTACTTCATCTCAAAGATGAGAGTAGGATAGAATACACATTACATAAGGATCCAGGCCACAACATGCTTTCATAACAGAGCATTATATTCCACATGCTTATAACATTGTAAACCACAGCTCTTGGCCAATCACATTCTATCAGCACTGGTAAAAACTTGATCTAAGCCTGAGAGATTTTATTGGATCTACATTCAAAGAGCCACTGCTGCAATATTTCAACACTTGAAAACCTGAATCAGAAAAAAATTAAGATTGAAAACCACAGTCCTCCCAACGTAATGCTCTGGTATGCAGGGTAACAGTGTGTCTTATTGGGTCTAATCCTGCCTTACCCCTTTTTCTCATGACCCAGAATCCTAGATAAAATGTTCAATTCCAGAAAAATATATGTACCCCTTGGGACACTTGGCACTAGTCCCCCCCCCATGCATATAGTATTCCTGAGAGGTTAACTAGCTACCTAATTACTAAATCTAGATAATTTTGCCTCCATCAAGTCTTTTGTGGCAGGTGCAGGTCTCATGGCTATGTTGGGGGCAATGTTTATGGGATTGTTTGGTGCTATCTCGACACGCCGCCTCACACTCCCATTCTCCTCCAGACGTCTCTTCATGATGTTGCAACAAAGTGCAGGCCAGTAATCATAAGACTTGGGCTCCTTCACTACCTGAATCCTCCAGTTCTTAGACCTCTTGGAAAAAGTCCTTTTTCCCTTACCAGGAATGATCTTCCTGAATAAATGAAAATTGTGGTCTATGGCTGCAAGTTCTGCCCTCCCAGTGAAGGATTCATAACTAAAAGGCAATAAAGAGATGTTCATTTAGTTACATTTGCAAGAGCACCTGACCAGGGAGATCATTCAGGACAATATAGTTTAAACCATACAGGGGCCAAAATTATAAGTATTATTTTATTCTGCACTGAATGCCAAACAAAATTAAGGGGAGTCTATAATCTGCCTGTTCAATACGGAAACAGGTTAAAGAACAACTCATTTGCATTTTAGAGCAACCAATTTTATATGCATTTTTCAGTTCGCCGGAAGATATTTCATACCTGAAAGCATTCCTCTTAGGGGCGTATTTCAGCATCATCGAGTTGAAGCTCTCTAAATTGCTAGTATGCCTAAAAACAGAACAAAAAATGTGTAAGATGCGTATTCACCGAGGTGACTATTCGCCGATAGAGTGGGTATTTCCAAAATATGGATAAATTTATGGAATGAGGGGAGTAATGAAGACTTTCACTGGAATTCCAGGGTTGGGTAAGGCAACTACATTGTCAAGAGCAGGTGGCTGAAACCAGGGTCCTGAACAGAGGAAAGCAGATAAAATGAGGTAGAACTACCTATTTCTTATGTTTGTCTGTCAAATGATAAGTACACTGTGGCTGTTTGCATTTTTCAAAAGTTCATACCTGAAGTGGACATAGTACTTTAGACTTGCCAGCCACTGGCGGTCAAACACGATTTCCTGCACTGCTTTGAATGCCTTTGAGGCTTTGCCCAAGTATGTTTTGCCTTGCTCCTCATTGGTAAGTGGACCATGCCTACAGACACCATCTGCCCACTCATGTTCCCCACAGATGTGATGGACAACACCAATCCAAGCATCCTATATCAGATGAGAAATACAAATTTTAGTAAACTTTTTTTTACATGTTAAGTAAACTGCCAATGGTATGTAGTGCTCGTCCACCTCTGGAGATCCAGTTCTTGCTATATGGAATGATCCTTGATCATTTTAAATGGTGCAAAGAAATAAGAGCTTTTGTTTATTTTTTCCTAACTGCACTTCTACACATTTTTTTCAGAAATTAATCCTCTAAAAATCTCACCTTTATTTCCTCTGGATTCCCCTTGCAATTTGGGCACAATACCAAAAGTGGTTGCGTATGGGTTGGATCCATTCTGCAATGGCCTCATTACCTTTCACTTTGGAAGCCTGAGATGATTTGAGGAAAAAGATATTAAAATAAATTCATAAACAACCTCTTGATACTGTAGTTGCAGGGAGATAAAAAGCAATACAATGTTAGTAGTAGTCATATTTTGTGATACAACTTGGTCAGAGGGTATAGCAGGGAACTTACATTAGTGAGTTTAGAAGTCAGTTTACAAGACTTATGCCACACGTCCAATGAGTGGAAGAGTTCTTGAAGTTTGTCATGATGAATGGCTTAAAAGTAAAAACACCAATAATTTAAAAAATGGTAAGCAAAGGGTACAGGAGAGGAAATAATCATTGCATGCAAAGGTACAATGTTGGCAAACTAAATTGGCTGGCTTCCAATAATCATCTGGAACAGTGCATATTACATGGTGTTACAGATGATTTGGGCATTTTTCATTTCTTTTCAGCATTCTACAAAATTTCTGTGTCTCTCTTTTTGCCACTTTTCCTGTACCATCTGTTTGCCAAATGTTAGACAATGGTTTTGTCTTTTATTGGCCAAATTCTCCCATCCCATACACAGATTTTATCACACCACAACCTGTATAAAGGTGTGGATAAAAGAATTGGAACTTTAGTGATGCTTAGTTACTAACCTTTCAAATCACGCACAAGCTTCATTATTGTGGCTGAAGCATCAGTTGCAAGCTCTCCAATTAACAGCTTGGACATTAGCCTTAAGAGCAATCTCTTTAATCCAATCTTCTCCATCAGGGTTGAAGATCCTTGCGCCTCTCGCTTATCCACATTTCCATATCCACTATACTACCAAGGTGTTGCTCCATAATACTGTAAACACAGTATTTGGCACTGAATCCCGGGGAGTCCATTCTCCCATCACCACACAAAACCATTTTCTCATCTTTGTAGATATCCACTATAACCTCCTTCATTTTTGACCATAGTTCCTTTATTGCTGGAATGCCAAATAATGTTTGAATTCGGTCTGAAGTTGCTTGAGAAATAAAAGCACAGTTCAACATCTTAAATATCATTTCAGTTTTATCAAAATTATTCCCAGTGAGAAATACTGCATTTGCCAGTAGGGTTGTGATGGTGTAGACATCCTGCCCATGTCGATGCCCCAATTTCTCGGAAGAATGCCACACACCAAGATGGCCACTTGGGCAAGAATAGTGGATAATCAATAGACCACTCTTCATTTCCTGTTTTGTTACAGTCCTTATAAGGCTACAGCCCTCAACATTGCATCTTCAACAGAGCAGTTGCTCAATTTTCTCAACCTCGACTATGACACGGGGCTTATTGTATAGCTCTTTGAAATGTTCATTCTCTTTGGGAACTGATTTCAATTCCTTGAGATTTTCTTCTAGATTCTTCTTTATGTCTTCATAGTGTTCATCAAGAGTTTTGGGTCCACATGGAGTTGGGGGGGCACTTTCAGGCTCTCCCATTTGCACATTTTCAGCAATATCCACATGAGGTGCAACAAAATGTTCTTCTTCAATGGCTCCCTCCATACTGTCATCCATTATAGCTGATAAGGTAACACTGTTATCCACCCTGAAAAGATACAACACATAATAATATAACTAACGTATGCCACGTTAGTTCTAAGTCCCTGAAGATGATTTATATAATAATATAAGTCCTTGTGATTCCACAAAAAAGGCACCTCCACCCAAAACATTATTTACCGTGACACAGGACAAAAGCCTGATAGGCATAAGTAAAACCTGCAAACCCTCATTGCTCAAGTTGCAGGCACAAAAACTTACTCAGGTTCTTCCACTGCCCAGTACTCATTATCTTCCTTGACAAGCATACTTCCTTCATGTCTGAAATTAAAATGTAGATGATACAAATATGTTTGTAAATTGGCTGCCAACACATTCAACTCAATTTTCAAGAGCTGGAAATTGCAAAAAATGGTGGCCTGGGCAACCTCAAATCAGGGCTAAGTGACTAAAAATTGTTGAGACGAACAGTTTTTTGCATTTGGTCGCCAGATGGCAAATAAGAAAAAAAAAGATAATTTCCAGGCCTGTTCTACTGGTCTCTGTTATGAGGTACTACCTTTCCAAATTTACAGGATGCATTCATTCCGATGAATTCCCATACTATTACTTTAATCGTTATATTGTACTTACAAGCTCAGCTCCTCGTCTTCACTTCTGTGATCCTCTTCTCCTTCATCACTGCTTTGTCCCTGAGTACTTCTAAATTAAAACATTTAAAATTAAAATGTTTTCCTTGTGGATGAATTTTCCTTGTGGATGGATGAATTTATCATCATCATTTTATTCCTTTTTTTTATTTATAACGAGCTGTTAAAAAAAACAATCCCCATAGATTTTACGTCAGTCGAGATTCCGTGCACAACCCCTATGGAAATTAGAAGCAACCCCCAAGTTCTCTTATGGAAATTCCAAAGTTGTAAATGAATACCATGTGGAAATTCTGGGGCAAAAAAGAATGACCCTGTAGAGATTGCAGAGTGAAACACAAACAAAGACACCAGTGGAAATTACAGCACACTCTATAAGAGGGGGCAGGGAGTACAGACACTAAATGGAACAATCCAACTTTTGATGTACCTTTCATCATCTAGCATCTCCTCTGACTCATTGCAGTCCTCATCAGATCCACTTGAGCAATCATTGTTGTCACTTTAGGAATCATGAAAACAAATTAATAATAGTATGATATTTTATAATTTTTATTATGGCAACCATTAGTAGTTCCCTGGGACTAACATGTTCCATAAGGCTGCTCTGGGTATTTTGTTTTCAGCACTGGAATTAAAAATATTCAAATTCAAGCATTTTCCAGGTTTTCCAGGACCAACATGTATAAACCCTGTGAAAAAATTCAGAGAAACTCCAAAATGGATAAGGCCACAAGTTATACAAGAATACAATTAGGCAAGGAATCAGCCTGAAACTGTGATGCTGCATGCAATTCCTGATGTGACTTTGGCATTATTCATACATTATACAGTCACATTGTTTGTCATTGTCAAAAAATGTATCAAATTAAAAGTATATATATACTACCATTTGCATACAACCCTGAAGCTTGACAATTTTTTTCGTGTAGGTTTACGTTTCAAACATGCATGTTTTGTCGAGAAGTAAGTCACATTTCTCACTCGCTGATTGCCTGCTGTTTTGACCGTTATTTTTCAGCCAATCAGAGTGCAAGGAACATGACAACTTCTCGGCAAAACGTGCACGTTTGAAGCTACAAAATAGTAGTATTTGCAAGCGACGAAAAATGTAGAGATATATTACCTCTCTTGTTCAAATGGATTTCCCTGTAGGCAGCCATAGAAAGGATTGACAACCTGCATCGATTCCAACACACTTGTTGATAACTGGGAGTTGTCTATGCCAGTAACACCAGTCACATCAATGCTAAAAGCACAATGAATCAAACATAAATATTGGGAAAGACAAATTGTTATTGAATGTTTTTATTGAATTCTGGTTGACAACCCTTGTAAGAAAATCATTTTACTGGACACTAAATATGGCTTGCCTGTGAAGACTTCAGAGATTTGCATTTTGAGAAAGTTCACTGCACTTACCCTATGTTTCTGTCCTAGTTTCCTTGGAAGAAATACCAGTCACATCAACCCTAGAAAACACACAACATCATCACGATAAACCAGAGTTTTGGGAAATCTTTCTTATTTTAGAAATTTGAAAACATGGAGTAAACCTTATAAGCTTATAATGCAGAAATATCTTACAGAGCGAATCCTAAAGAACAGGAAGTTCAACAACACAGATTCAACAAAGACAACAAGTCAATATGGAATGTATACAATGAATTAGCAGCTGAGTACGACTGCAAATCTCTAAGATTGCCACTGACAAATGCTTATTATCACTTCGTAAGAATAATAATGCTTACCAGCTGTCGTGTGATTTGGAGTTGTTGCCATTGCAAATCGGTGATAGGTTCCATTCTTGCAACGGATCGACGCTATGAGCTGGTGTTGACCACAGTTGCCTTCGAAATTTCTTCGCTTTCGGAGCTAGTGAATCAAATGAATATCGACTTAAAATCTCTTTCAGTAAAAGCAGAGAAGCTTTAACAAAATGAAACGCGCTTTAAAGTTTGCTCTTTGACTTTAGAAGTAAGAGAGACCTCTCTTCACTCACCTCCATCTCGATGCCGTTCGTATTGATTCTCAATGTTTGCGATAACTCGCTGTATTAGCTCGTCCGCAAACGCACTGTTATCCACCCCAGCAAAGCCCAGCGTCTTCTTTGCTGCTTGCCACCTTGATATGTCGATTTCTTGAAGACCAGGTGGTGATTTTGCTCCTTTCTGAGCGGCCGTCCCTTCCGAGGAAGCGATGTCTTCCTGGTCGACATGAAGTCTAAGACTTTTAACGCATCCAAAAAAGCTCCAATTCTCAAAATAATACTTCAGATGTCAAGTATATTGATTTCAGTCTTGAAAAAGACTGTTTTCTGTAAGATTTGACCTGCGATTGCGCTAGATTCGGAAGATGCTTCTACAATCTTAGACAGATTAGTTGGCTAAAATTGATATCCCGCCCTCTCCCCCCACCCCTCTCAATGTTGGATGGGCTAGGCAAAAGATTTTGGGCGTTTTTTTACCAACATTGAAGGGGGGAGGGGGGAGAAACGATGACGAATAAAGAGGTAACTTGTTGCAGCTTGCTAAAAGGTCAAGTCAACCAAATTATTCAAGATAATCTGTCGAGGATTGTCTTTACAGTGACCTACAGAAGTACCCAGATTAAACACGAAAGGGAGTGCTTTTGCGTAAGTTAACGTTGAAAAACTATAGTTTTTTCACATTGGAAAATGCTGGATAGTTTTTTGTGCAAGGACTTAGAGTATAAAACAAAGTTGATTTCGTTGTAGTTTAGAACAAATAACTTGGAGGACTTTCGGTAGCGGTTATTCAGTGACGCGATGTTTACACCTGGACTAAGTTTGGAAACAAGTTGAGAAAAAAATATTTTCGTTTTCAGTTACTAACAACGGCAACATTTGCTTGTACAGTGCTTAAAATTGCAAAATGTAGTATACTTTCCTATGTAACAAAATGTAAAACAGAGAGAATAAAGCTTTAGTCAGTTTCAAAGTCACGCAATGACCAGTCACAGTCTCACGATTCACCACACCGAAGCACCATTGTGTGAGCTCTTTTTTCCAAAAAAACCTGTCTTTGCTAGAATTTGAAATTCCCAGCTGAAAACTGCCAATAAAAAGTTTCACTTGCATATTTTTAGAGCAGGCTTTTTACGCTAGCGATTCTGAGAGACATTTTGAATGGTGAATCGCCCCTACTAAAAAATTATTACATTCTTCTTTTGTCTGGCGTGAAAATCATTCTCGTTTGAAAATACTGTAACTGACGTTTCTAACTTGATCTAATCACGCTTAATAAAACTACACGGCGGGTTTATGCTTTTCGCTGAAAAAGATTTGCTTCAGAGAGAAAGTTTCTGTCAGAGAGCTCATGAATGGTGCTTCGTGTGGTGAATCGTTCAGACTTTGAGTCTATAAATAACTCTCATGTCGCAACAATTGCGTTACTAGTGTTTTCTTGGATACTTTGAGATCTCTACTGCTGAAGAACGAGTTTCGCAAAGCATGTGGAGCATGGACGGCAGTACTACTTGCTGATCCATCTTTCTGAAACAGTACGCACAGCCAACCACATCCCTCACACCGCGCACTCTATCAAGCTCTAACATGCACACAACGTATCGAGTCTCTTCTGGTTTCCATAGAGACGCACAATAATCCAAAATTTCAGACTACTTTACACCCCTACCACCCAGCCAGGCACAAAAAATACTAACTTTGCTCAGAATAAGTGTGCTGAACTAAAATCAGAAGTATAACACCAAAGCCCTATAGCAACTAACGTCGCTCATCAACAAACTCGTAAAACAATAATGTTAAAAAGAACTACTACTAATGATTACTACCTCATTTACTACATAAAAAACGGCAACGTTTTTACGATACATTGATGTTTCAAAAGTACACACTGTCGCGCCGTTGTTAGTTTCTAGCAATAACAATCATTTTGCAAGTGATTCCAGTCGCATGGTAATCAAACCTGAAAAGCTCACAGACAATCTTAGACAGATTAGTTGGCTAAAATTGATATCCCGCCCTCTCCCCCACCCCTCTCAATGTTGGATGGGCTAGGCAAAAGATTTTGGGCGTTTTTTACCAACATTGAAGGGGGGAGGGGGGGAGAAACGATGACGAATAAAGAGGTAACTTGTTGCATGCTTGCTAAAAGGTCAAGTCAACAAATTATTCAAGATATCTGTCGAGGATTGTCTTTACAGTGACCTACAGAAGTTACCCAGATTAAACACGAAAGGGAGTGCTTTTGCGTAAGTTAACGTTTGAAAAACTATAGTTTTTTCACATTGGAAAATGCTGGATAGTTTTTTGTGCAAGGACTTAGAGTATAAAACAAAGTTTGATTTCGTTGTAGTTAGAACAAATAACTTGGAGTGACTTTCGGTAGCGGTTATTCAGTGACGCGATGGTTTACACCTGACTAAGTTTGAAACAAGTTGAGAAAAAAAATCGTAGACTAAAACGGCAAATTTGTTTGTACAGTGCTTAAAACAAAATGTAGTATACTTTCCTATTAACAAAATGGAAATTGCAAAAAATAGGTTTCCTGGGCAACCTCAATCACGCTAAGGACAAAAGTTGTTTGAGAACGAACAGTTTGTGATTTTTCCCAGATGGCAAACAAGAAAAAAACTGATAATTTCCAGGGCTTGTTCTAGCGATTCTCAATTATGAAGGTACACTTTCCCTAATTTACAGGATGCATTCTCCGATGAATTCTGAAAATTTTTAATCGTTATATGTACTTACAAGTTAGCTCCTCTCTTCACGCTGTAAATCTTTCTCCTTCAAATGCTTGTCCCTGAGTACTTCTAAATTAAACATTTAAAAATAAAATGTTTTCCTTGGGATGAATGTTCCTGTGGATGGATGAATTTATCATCATCATTTTATCTTTTTTTTATTTATAACGAGCTGTTAAAAAAAACAATCCCCATATGATTACGTCAGTCGAGATTCCGTGCACAACCCCTATGGAAATTAGAAGCAACCCCCAAGTTCTCTTATGGAAATTCCAAAGTTGTAAAGAATACCATGTGGAATTCTGGGGCAAAAAAGATGACCCTGTAGAGATTGCAGAGTGAAACACAAACAAGACACCAGTGAAATTACAGCACACTTATAAGAGGGGGCAGGGAGTACCGACACTAAATGGAACAATCCAACTTTTGAGTACCTTTCATCATCTAGCATCTCCTCTGACTCATTGCAGTCCTCATCAGATCCACTTGAGCAATCATTGTTGTCCACTTTAGGAATCATGAAAAACACTTAATAATAGTATGATATTTATAATTTTTATATGGCAACCATTAGTAGTTCCCTGGGACTAACATGTTCCATAAGGCTGCTTGGGTATTTGTTTTCAGCACTGGAATATAAAAATATTCAAATTCAAGCATTTTCCAGGTTTCAGGACCAAACTGTATAAACCCTGTGAAAAAATCAGAGAAACTCCAAAATTGGAAGGCCACAGTATACAAGAATACAATTAGGCAAGGAATCAGCCTGAAACTGTGATGGCTGCATGCAATTCCTGATGTGACTTGGCATTATTCATACATTATACAGTCACATGTTGTCATTGTCAAAAAAAGTATCAAATTAAAAGTATATTATACTACCATTTGCATGCAACCCTGAAGCTTGACAATTTTTTTCGTTGAGGTTACGTTTCAAACATGCATGTTTTGTCGAGAAGTAAGTCACATTTCTCACTCGCTGATTGCTGCTGTTTTGACCGTTATTTTTCAGCCAATCAGAGTGCAAGGAACATGACAACTTCTCGGCAAAACGGGCACGTTGAAGCTACAAATAGTAGTATTTGCAAGCGACGAAAAATGTAGAGATAATTACTTCTCTTGTTCAAATGGATTGCCTGTAGGCAGCCATAGAAAGGATTGACACCTGCATCGATTCCACACAACTTGTTGATAACTGGGAGTTGTCTATGCCAGTAAACACCAGTCACCATCAATGCTAAAAGCACAATGAACCAACATAAATATTGGGAAAGACAAATGTTATTGAATGTTTTTATTGAATTCTGGTGACAACCTTGTAAGAAAATCATTTTTACTGGACACTAAATATGGCTTGCCTGTGAAGACTTCAGAGATTTGCATTTTGGAAAGTTCACATGCACTTACCCTATGTTTTTCTGTCCTAGTTTCCTTGAAGAAATACCAGTCACATCACCCTAGAAAACACACAACATCATCACGATAAAACCAGAGTTTTGGGAAACTTTCTATTTTAGAAATTTGAAAACATGGAGTAAACCTATAAGCTTATAATGCAGAAATATCTTACAGAGCGACACTAAAGAACAGGAAGTTCAAACAACACAGATTCAAACAAAGACAACAAGTCAATATGGAATGTATACAATGAATTAGCAGCGAGTACGACTGCAAATCTCTAAGATTGCCACTGACAAATGCTTATATCACTTCGTAAGATAATAATGCTACCAGTGTCGTGTGATTTGGAGTTGTTGCCATGCAAATCGGGATAGGTTCCATTCTTGCAAAGGATCGACGCTATGAGCGGTGGACCACAGTTTGCCTTCGAAATTTCTTCGTTTCGGAGCTAGGAATCAAATGAATATCGACTTAAAATCTCTTTCAGTAAAAGCAGAGAAGCTTTTAACAAAATGAAACGCGCTTTAAAGTTGCTCTTTGACTTTAGAAGTAAGAGAGAACCTTCTTCACTCACTCCATCTCGATGCCGTTCGTATTGATTCTCAATGTTGCGATAAACTCGCTGTATTAGCTCGTCCGCAAACGCACTGCTTTATCCACCCCAGCAAAGCCAGCGTCTTCTTGCTGCTTGCCACTTTGATATGTCGATTTCTGAAAAGACCAGGTGGTGAATTTGCTCCCTTCTGAGCGGCCGTCCCTCCGAGGAAGCGATGTCTTCCTAGTCGACATGAAGTCTAAGACTTTTAACGCATCCAAAAAAGCTCCAATTCTCAAAAATAATATTCAGATGTCAAGTATATTGATTCAGTCTTGAAAAAGACTGTTTTCTGTAAGATTTGACCTGCGATTGCGCTAGAATCGGAAGATGCTTCTACAATCTTAGACAGATTAGTTGGCTAAAATTGATATCCCGCCCTCTCCCCCCCACCCCTCTCAATGTTGGATGGGCTAGGCAAAAGATTTTGGGCGTTTTTTACCAACATTGAAGGGGGGAGGGGGGAGAAACGATGACGAATAAAGAGGTAACGTGTTGCATGCTTGCTAAAAGGTCAAGTCAACAAATTATTCAAGATAATCTGTCGAGGATTGTCTTTACAGTGACCTACAGAAGTTACCCAGATTATACACGAAAGGGAGTGCTTTTGCGTAAGTGTGACGTTTGAAAAACTATAGTTTTTTTCACATTGGAAAATGCTGGATAGTTTTTTGTGCAAGGACTTAGAGTATAAAACAAAGTTTGATTTCGTTGTAGTTTAGAACAAATAACTTGGAGTGAGTTTCGGTAGCGGTAATTCAGTGACGCGATGGTTTACACCTGACTAAGTTTGGAAACAAGTTGAGAAAAAAATATTTTCGTTTTCAGTTACTAACAACGGCAACATTTGCTTGTACGTGCTTAAAATTGAAAATGTAGTATACTTTCCTATGTAACAAAATGTAAAACAGAGAGAATAAAGCTTTAGTCAGTTTCAAAGTCACGCAATGACCAGTCACAGTCTCACGATTCACCACACCGAAGCACCATTGTGTGAGCTCTTTTTTCCAAACAAACCTCTCTTTGCTAGAATTTGAAATTCCCAACTGAAAACTACCAATAAAAAGTTTCACTTGCATATATTTTTAGAGCAGGCTTTTTACGCTAGCGATTCTGAGAGCCATTTTGAATGGTGAATCGCCCCTACTAAAAAATTATTACATTCTTCTTTTGTCTGGCGTGAAAATCATTTCTCGTTTGAAAATACTGTAACTGACGTTTCTAACTTGATCTAATCACGCTAATAAAACTACACGGCGGGTTTATGCTTTTCGCTGAAAAAGATTTTGCTTCAGAGAGAAAGTTTTCTGTCAGAGAGCTCATGAAATGGTGCTTCGTGTGGTGAATCGCTCAGACTTTGAGTCTATAAATAACTCTCATGTCGCAACAATGCGTTACTAGTGTTTTCTTGGATACTTTGAGATCTCTACTGCTGAAGAACGAGTTTCGCAAAGCACGTAGAGCATGACGGCAGTATACTTGCTGATCCATCTTTCTGAAACAGTACGCACAGCCAACCTCAGCTCTCACACCGCGCACTCTATCAAGCTCTAACATGCACACAATGTATCGAGTCTCTTCTGGTTTCCATAGAGACGCACAATAATCCAAAATTTCGGACTACTTTACTCCCCTACCACCCAGCCAGGCACAAAAATACTAACTTTGCTCAGAATAAGTGTGCTGAACTAAAATCAGAAGTATAACACCAAAGCCCTATAGCAACTAACGTCGCTCATCAACAAACTCGTAAAACAATAATGTTAAAAAGAACTACTACTAATGATTACTACCTCATTTACTACATAAAAAACGGCAACGTTTTTACGATACATTGATGTTTCAAAAGTACACACTGTCGCGCCGTTGTTAGTTTCTAGCAATAACATCATTTTTGCAAGTGATTCCAGTCGCATGGTAATCAAACCTGAAAAGCTCACAGACAATCTTAGACAGATTAGTTGGCTAAAATTGATATCCCGCCCTCTCCCCCCACCCCTCTCAATGTTGGATGGGCTAGGCAAAAGATTTTGGGCGTTTTTTTACCAACATTGAAGGGGGGAGGGGGGAGAAACGATGACGAATTAAGAGGTAACGTGTTGCATGCTTGCTAAAAGGTCAAGTCAACAAATTATTCAAGATAATCTGTCGAGGATTGTCTTTACAGTGACCTACAGAAGTTACCCAGATTAAACACGAAAGGGAGTGCTTTTGCGTAAGTGTGACGTTTGAAAAACTATAGTTTTTTCACATTGGAAAATGCTGGATAGTTTTTTGTGCAAGGACTTAGAGTATAAAACAAAGTTTGGTTTCGTTGTAGTTTAGAACAAATAACTTGGAGTGAGTTTCGGTAGCGGTTATTCAGTGACGCGATGGTTTACACCTGACTAAGTTTGGAAACAAGTTGAGAAAAAAATATTTTCGTTTTCAGTTACTAACAACGGCAACATTTGCTTGTACGGTGCTTAAAATTGAAAAATGTAGTATACTTTCCTATGTAACAAAATGTAAAACAGAGAGAATAAAGCTTTAGTCAGTTTCAAGAGTCACGCAATGACCAGTCACAGTCTCACGATTCACCACACCGAAGCACCATTGTGTGAGCTCTTTTTTCCAAAACAAACCTCTCTTTGCTAGAATTTGAAATTCCCAACTGAAAACTACCAATAAAAAGTTTCACTTGCATATATTTTTAGAGCAGGCTTTTTACGCTAGCGATTCTGAGAGCCATTTTGAATGGTGAATCGTCCCTACTAAAAAATTATTACATTCTTCTTTTGTCTGGCGTGAAAATCATTTCTCGTTTGAAAATACTGTAACTGACGTTTCTAACTTGATCTAATCACGCTTAATAAAACTACACGGCGGGTTTATGCTTTTCGCTGAAAAAGATTTTGCTTCAGAGAGAAAGTTTTCTGTCAGAGAGCTCATGAAATGGTGCTTCGTGTGGTGAATCGCTCAGACTTTGAGTCTATAAATAACTCTCATGTCGCAACAATCGCGTTACTAGTGTTTTCTTGGATACTTTGAGTTCTCTACTGCTGAAGAACGAGTTTCGCAAAGCACGTAGAGCATGACGGCAGTATTACTTGCTGATCCATCTTTCTGAAACAGTACGCACAGCCAACCTCAGCTCTCACACCGCGCACTCTATCAAGCTCTAACATGCACACAATGTATCGAGTCTCTTCTGGTTTCCATAGAGACGCACAATAATCCAAAATTTCGGACTACTTTACTCCCCTACCACCCAGCCAGGCACAAAAAATACTAACTTTGCTCAGAATAAGTGTGCTGAACTAAAATCAGAATTATAACACCAAAGCCCTATAGCAACTAACGTCGCTCATCAACAAACTCGTAAAACAATAATGTTAAAAAGAACTACTACTAATGATTACTACCTCATTTACTACATAAAAAACGGCAACGTTTTTACGATACATTGATGTTTCAAAAGTACACACTGTCGCGCCGTTGTTAGTTTCTAGCAATAACAGCCATTTTTGCAAGTGATTCCAGTCGCATGGTAATCAAACCTGAAAAGCTCACAGACAATCTTAGACAGATTAGTTGGCTAAAATTGATATCCCGCCCTCTCCCCCACCCCTCTCAATGTTGGATGGGCTAGGCAAAAGATTTTGGGCGTTTTTTTACCAACATTGAAGGGGGGAGGGGGGAGAAACGATGACGAATTAAGAGGTAACGTGTTGCATGCTTGCTAAAAGGTCAAGTCAACAAATTATTCAAGATAATCTGTCGAGGATTGTCTTTACAGTGACCTACAGAAGTTACCCAGATTATACACGAAAGGGAGTGCTTTTGCGTAGTAAGTGTGACGTTTGAAAAACTATAGTTTTTTCACATTGGAAAATGCTGGATAGTTTTTTGTGCAAGGACTTAGAGTATAAAACAAAGTTTGGTTTCGTTGTAGTTTAGAACAAATAACTTGGAGTGAGTTTCGGTAGCGGTAATTCAGTGACGCGATGGTTTACACCTGACTAAGTTTGGAAACAAGTTGAGAAACAAATATTTTCGTTTTCAGTTACTAACAACGGCAACATTTGCTTGTACGGTGCTTAAAATTGAAAAATGTAGTATACTTTCCTATGTAACAAAATGTAAAACAGAGAGAATAAAGCTTTAGTCAGTTTCAAGAGTCACGCAATGACCAGTCACAGTCTCACGATTCACCACACCGAAGCACCATTGTGTGAGCTCTTTTTTCCAAAACAAACCTCTCTTTGCTAGAATTTGAAATTCCCAACTGAAAACTACCAATAAAAAGTTTCACTTGCATATATTTTTAGAGCAGGCTTTTTACGCTAGCGATTCTGAGAGCCATTTTGAATGGTGAATCGTCCCTACTAAAAAAATTATTACATTCTTCTTTTGTCTGGCGTGAAAATCATTTCTCGTTTGAAAATACTGTAACTGACGTTTCTAACTTGATCTAATCACGCTTAATAAAACTACACGGCGGGTTTATGCTTTTCGCTGAAAAAGATTTTGCTTCAGAGAGAAAGTTTTCTGTCAGAGAGCTCATGAAATGGTGCTTCGTGTGGTGAATCGCTCAGACTTTGAGTCTATAAATAACTCTCATGTCGCAACAATCGCGTTACTAGTGTTTTCTTGGATACTTTGAGTTCTCTACTGCTGAAGAACGAGTTTCGCAAAGCACGTAGAGCATGACGGCAGTATTACTTGCTGATCCATCTTTCTGAAACAGTACGCACAGCCAACCTCAGCTCTCACACCGCGCACTCTATCAAGCTCTAACATGCACACAATGTATCGAGTCTCTTCTGGTTTCCATAGAGACGCACAATAATCCAAAATTTCGGACTACTTTACTCCCCTACCACCCAGCCAGGCACAAAAAATACTAACTTTGCTCAGAATAAGTGTGCTGAACTAAAATCAGAATTATAACACCAAAGCCCTATAGCAACTAACGTCGCTCATCAACAAACTCGTAAAACAATAATGTTAAAAAGAACTACTACTAATGATTACTACCTCATTTACTACATAAAAAACGGCAACGTTTTTACGATACATTGATGTTTCAAAAGTACACACTGTCGCGCCGTTGTTAGTTTCTAGCAATAACAGCCATTTTTGCAAGTGATTCCAGTCGCATGGTAATCAAACCTGAAAAGCTCACAGACAATCTTAGACAGATTAGTTGGCTAAAATTGATATCCCGCCCTCTCCCCCCACCCCTCTCAATGTTGGATGGGCTAGGCAAAAGATTTTGGGCGTTTTTTTACCAACATTGAAGGGGGGAGGGGGGAGAAACGATGACGAATTAAGAGGTAACGTGTTGCATGCTTGCTAAAAGGTCAAGTCAACAAATTATTCAAGATAATCTGTCGAGGATTGTCTTTACAGTGACCTACAGAAGTTACCCAGATTATACACGAAAGGGAGTGCTTTTGCGTAGTAAGTGTGACGTTTGAAAAACTATAGTTTTTTCACATTGGAAAATGCTGGATAGTTTTTTGTGCAAGGACTTAGAGTATAAAACAAAGTTTGGTTTCGTTGTAGTTTAGAACAAATAACTTGGAGTGAGTTTCGGTAGCGGTAATTCAGTGACGCGATGGTTTACACCTGACTAAGTTTGGAAACAAGTTGAGAAACAAATATTTTCGTTTTCAGTTACTAACAACGGCAACATTTGCTTGTACGGTGCTTAAAATTGAAAAATGTAGTATACTTTCCTATGTAACAAAATGTAAAACAGAGAGAATAAAGCTTTAGTCAGTTTCAAGAGTCACGCAATGACCAGTCACAGTCTCACGATTCACCACACCGAAGCACCATTGTGTGAGCTCTTTTTTCCAAAACAAACCTCTCTTTGCTAGAATTTGAAATTCCCAACTGAAAACTACCAATAAAAAGTTTCACTTGCATATATTTTTAGAGCAGGCTTTTTACGCTAGCGATTCTGAGAGCCATTTTGAATGGTGAATCGTCCCTACTAAAAAATTATTACATTCTTCTTTTGTCTGGCGTGAAAATCATTTCTCGTTTGAAAATACTGTAACTGACGTTTCTAACTTGATCTAATCACGCTTAATAAAACTACACGGCGGGTTTATGCTTTTCGCTGAAAAAGATTTTGCTTCAGAGAGAAAGTTTTCTGTCAGAGAGCTCATGAAATGGTGCTTCGTGTGGTGAATCGCTCAGACTTTGAGTCTATAAATAACTCTCATGTCGCAACAATCGCGTTACTAGTGTTTTCTTGGATACTTTGAGTTCTCTACTGCTGAAGAACGAGTTTCGCAAAGCACGTAGAGCATGACGGCAGTATTACTTGCTGATCCATCTTTCTGAAACAGTACGCACAGCCAACCTCAGCTCTCACACCGCGCACTCTATCAAGCTCTAACATGCACACAATGTATCGAGTCTCTTCTGGTTTCCATAGAGACGCACAATAATCCAAAATTTCGGACTACTTTACTCCCCTACCACCCAGCCAGGCACAAAAAATACTAACTTTGCTCAGAATAAGTGTGCTGAACTAAAATCAGAATTATAACACCAAAGCCCTATAGCAACTAACGTCGCTCATCAACAAACTCGTAAAACAATAATGTTAAAAAGAACTACTACTAATGATTACTACCTCATTTACTACATAAAAAACGGCAACGTTTTTACGATACATTGATGTTTCAAAAGTACACACTGTCGCGCCGTTGTTAGTTTCTAGCAATAACAGCCATTTTTGCAAGTGATTCCAGTCGCATGGTAATCAAACCTGAAAAGCTCACAGACAATCTTAGACAGATTAGTTGGCTAAAATTGATATCCCGCCCTCTCCCCCCACCCCTCTCAATGTTGGATGGGCTAGGCAAAAGATTTTGGGCGTTTTTTTACCAACATTGAAGGGGGGAGGGGGAGAAACGATGACGAATTAAGAGGTAACGTGTTGCATGCTTGCTAAAAGGTCAAGTCAACAAATTATTCAAGATAATCTGTCGAGGATTGTCTTTACAGTGACCTACAGAAGTTACCCAGATTATACACGAAAGGGAGTGCTTTTGCGTAGTAAGTGTGACGTTTGAAAAACTATAGTTTTTTTCACATTGGAAAATGCTGGATAGTTTTTTGTGCAAGGACTTAGAGTATAAAACAAAGTTTGGTTTCGTTGTAGTTTAGAACAAATAACTTGGAGTGAGTTTCGGTAGCGGTAATTCAGTGACGCGATGGTTTACACCTGACTAAGTTTGGAAACAAGTTGAGAAACAAATATTTTCGTTTTCAGTTACTAACAACGGCAACATTTGCTTGTACGGTGCTTAAAATTGAAAAATGTAGTATACTTTCCTATGTAACAAAATGTAAAACAGAGAGAATAAAGCTTTAGTCAGTTTCAAGAGTCACGCAATGACCAGTCACAGTCTCACGATTCACCACACCGAAGCACCATTGTGTGAGCTCTTTTTTCCAAAACAAACCTCTCTTTGCTAGAATTTGAAATTCCCAACTGAAAACTACCAATAAAAAGTTTCACTTGCATATATTTTTAGAGCAGGCTTTTTACGCTAGCGATTCTGAGAGCCATTTTGAATGGTGAATCGTCCCTACTAAAAAAATTATTACATTCTTCTTTTGTCTGGCGTGAAAATCATTTCTCGTTTGAAAATACTGTAACTGACGTTTCTAACTTGATCTAATCACGCTTAATAAAACTACACGGCGGGTTTATGCTTTTCGCTGAAAAAGATTTTGCTTCAGAGAGAAAGTTTTCTGTCAGAGAGCTCATGAAATGGTGCTTCGTGTGGTGAATCGCTCAGACTTTGAGTCTATAAATAACTCTCATGTCGCAACAATCGCGTTACTAGTGTTTTCTTGGATACTTTGAGTTCTCTACTGCTGAAGAACGAGTTTCGCAAAGCACGTAGAGCATGACGGCAGTATTACTTGCTGATCCATCTTTCTGAAACAGTACGCACAGCCAACCTCAGCTCTCACACCGCGCACTCTATCAAGCTCTAACATGCACACAATGTATCGAGTCTCTTCTGGTTTCCATAGAGACGCACAATAATCCAAAATTTCGGACTACTTTACTCCCCTACCACCCAGCCAGGCACAAAAAATACTAACTTTGCTCAGAATAAGTGTGCTGAACTAAAATCAGAATTATAACACCAAAGCCCTATAGCAACTAACGTCGCTCATCAACAAACTCGTAAAACAATAATGTTAAAAAGAACTACTACTAATGATTACTACCTCATTTACTACATAAAAAACGGCAACGTTTTTACGATACATTGATGTTTCAAAAGTACACACTGTTTCGCGCCGTTTTTAGTTTCTAGCAATAACAGACAATCTTAGACATTTTTGCAATTGATTCCAGTCGCATGGTAATCAAACCTGAAAAGCTCACAGACTCTTTACAGTGACCTACAGAAGTTACCCAGATTATACACGAAAGGGAGTGCTTTTGCGTAGTAAGTGTGACGTTTGAAAAACTATAGTTTTTTTCACATTGGAAAATGCTGGATAGTTTTTTGTGCAAGGACTTAGAGTATAAAACAAAGTTTGGTTTCGTTGTAGTTTAGAACAAATAACTTGGAGTGAGTTTCGGTAGCGGTAATTCAGTGACGCGATGGTTTACACCTGACTAAGTTTGGAAACAAGTTGAGAAAAAATATTTTCGTTTTCAGTTACTAACAACGGCAACATTTGCTTGTACGGTGCTTAAAATTGAAAAATGTAGTATACTTTCCTATGTAACAAAATGTAAAACAGAGAGAATAAAGCTTTAGTCAGTTTCAAGAGTCACGCAATGACCAGTCACAGTCTCACGATTCACCACACCGAAGCACCATTGTGTGAGCTCTTTTTTCCAAAACAAACCTCTCTTTGCTAGAATTTGAAATTCCCAACTGAAAACTACCAATAAAAAGTTTCACTTGCATATATTTTTAGAGCAGGCTTTTTACGCTAGCGATTCTGAGAGCCATTTTGAATGGTGAATCGTCCCTACTAAAAAAATTATTACATTCTTCTTTTGTCTGGCGTGAAAATCATTTCTCGTTTGAAAATACTGTAACTGACGTTTCTAACTTGATCTAATCACGCTTAATAAAACTACACGGCGGGTTTATGCTTTTCGCTGAAAAAGATTTTGCTTCAGAGAGAAAGTTTTCTGTCAGAGAGCTCATGAAATGGTGCTTCGTGTGGTGAATCGCTCAGACTTTGAGTCTATAAATAACTCTCATGTCGCAACAATCGCGTTACTAGTGTTTTCTTGGATACTTTGAGTTCTCTACTGCTGAAGAACGAGTTTCGCAAAGCACGTAGAGCATGACGGCAGTATTACTTGCTGATCCATCTTTCTGAAACAGTACGCACAGCCAACCTCAGCTCTCACACCGCGCACTCTATCAAGCTCTAACATGCACACAATGTATCGAGTCTCTTCTGGTTTCCATAGAGACGCACAATAATCCAAAATTTCGGACTACTTTACTCCCCTACCACCCAGCCAGGCACAAAAAATACTAACTTTGCTCAGAATAAGTGTGCTGAACTAAAATCAGAATTATAACACCAAAGCCCTATAGCAACTAACGTCGCTCATCAACAAACTCGTAAAACAATAATGTTAAAAAGAACTACTACTAATGATTACTACCTCATTTACTACATAAAAAACGGCAACGTTTTTACGATACATTGATGTTTCAAAAGTACACACTGTCGCGCCGTTGTTAGTTTCTAGCAATAACAGCCATTTTTGCAAGTGATTCCAGTCGCATGGTAATCAAACCTGAAAAGCTCACAGACAATCTTAGACAGATTAGTTGGCTAAAATTGATATCCCGCCCTCTCCCCCCACCCCTCTCAATGTTGGATGGGCTAGGCAAAAGATTTTGGGCGTTTTTTTACCAACATTGAAGGGGGGAGGGGGGAGAAACGATGACGAATTAAGAGGTAACGTGTTGCATGCTTGCTAAAAGGTCAAGTCAACAAATTATTCAAGATAATCTGTCGAGGATTGTCTTTACAGTGACCTACAGAAGTTACCCAGATTATACACGAAAGGGAGTGCTTTTGCGTAGTAAGTGTGACGTTTGAAAAACTATAGTTTTTTTCACATTGGAAAATGCTGGATAGTTTTTTGTGCAAGGACTTAGAGTATAAAACAAAGTTTGGTTTCGTTGTAGTTTAGAACAAATAACTTGGAGTGAGTTTCGGTAGCGGTAATTCAGTGACGCGATGGTTTACACCTGACTAAGTTTGGAAACAAGTTGAGAAACAAATATTTTCGTTTTCAGTTACTAACAACGGCAACATTTGCTTGTACGGTGCTTAAAATTGAAAAATGTAGTATACTTTCCTATGTAACAAAATGTAAAACAGAGAGAATAAAGCTTTAGTCAGTTTCAAGAGTCACGCAATGACCAGTCACAGTCTCACGATTCACCACACCGAAGCACCATTGTGTGAGCTCTTTTTTCCAAAACAAACCTCTCTTTGCTAGAATTTGAAATTCCCAACTGAAAACTACCAATAAAAAGTTTCACTTGCATATATTTTTAGAGCAGGCTTTTTACGCTAGCGATTCTGAGAGCCATTTTGAATGGTGAATCGTCCCTACTAAAAAATTATTACATTCTTCTTTTGTCTGGCGTGAAAATCATTTCTCGTTTGAAAATACTGTAACTGACGTTTCTAACTTGATCTAATCACGCTTAATAAAACTACACGGCGGGTTTATGCTTTTCGCTGAAAAAGATTTTGCTTCAGAGAGAAAGTTTTCTGTCAGAGAGCTCATGAAATGGTGCTTCGTGTGGTGAATCGCTCAGACTTTGAGTCTATAAATAACTCTCATGTCGCAACAATCGCGTTACTAGTGTTTTCTTGGATACTTTGAGTTCTCTACTGCTGAAGAACGAGTTTCGCAAAGCACGTAGAGCATGACGGCAGTATTACTTGCTGATCCATCTTTCTGAAACAGTACGCACAGCCAACCTCAGCTCTCACACCGCGCACTCTATCAAGCTCTAACATGCACACAATGTATCGAGTCTCTTCTGGTTTCCATAGAGACGCACAATAATCCAAAATTTCGGACTACTTTACTCCCCTACCACCCAGCCAGGCACAAAAAATACTAACTTTGCTCAGAATAAGTGTGCTGAACTAAAATCAGAATTATAACACCAAAGCCCTATAGCAACTAACGTCGCTCATCAACAAACTCGTAAAACAATAATGTTAAAAAGAACTACTACTAATGATTACTACCTCATTTACTACATAAAAAACGGCAACGTTTTTACGATACATTGATGTTTCAAAAGTACACACTGTCGCGCCGTTGTTAGTTTCTAGCAATAACAGCCATTTTTGCAAGTGATTCCAGTCGCATGGTAATCAAACCTGAAAAGCTCACAGACAATCTTAGACAGATTAGTTGGCTAAAATTGATATCCCGCCCTCTCCCCCCACCCCTCTCAATGTTGGATGGGCTAGGCAAAAGATTTTGGGCGTTTTTTTACCAACATTGAAGGGGGGAGGGGGGAGAAACGATGACGAATTAAGAGGTAACGTGTTGCATGCTTGCTAAAAGGTCAAGTCAACAAATTATTCAAGATAATCTGTCGAGGATTGTCTTTACAGTGACCTACAGAAGTTACCCAGATTATACACGAAAGGGAGTGCTTTTGCGTAGTAAGTGTGACGTTTGAAAAACTATAGTTTTTTTCACATTGGAAAATGCTGGATAGTTTTTTGTGCAAGGACTTAGAGTATAAAACAAAGTTTGGTTTCGTTGTAGTTTAGAACAAATAACTTGGAGTGAGTTTCGGTAGCGGTAATTCAGTGACGCGATGGTTTACACCTGACTAAGTTTGGAAACAAGTTGAGAAACAAATATTTTCGTTTTCAGTTACTAACAACGGCAACATTTGCTTGTACGGTGCTTAAAATTGAAAAATGTAGTATACTTTCCTATGTAACAAAATGTAAAACAGAGAGAATAAAGCTTTAGTCAGTTTCAAGAGTCACGCAATGACCAGTCACAGTCTCACGATTCACCACACCGAAGCACCATTGTGTGAGCTCTTTTTTCCAAAACAAACCTCTCTTTGCTAGAATTTGAAATTCCCAACTGAAAACTACCAATAAAAAGTTTCACTTGCATATATTTTTAGAGCAGGCTTTTTACGCTAGCGATTCTGAGAGCCATTTTGAATGGTGAATCGTCCCTACTAAAAAATTATTACATTCTTCTTTTGTCTGGCGTGAAAATCATTTCTCGTTTGAAAATACTGTAACTGACGTTTCTAACTTGATCTAATCACGCTTAATAAAACTACACGGCGGGTTTATGCTTTTCGCTGAAAAAGATTTTGCTTCAGAGAGAAAGTTTTCTGTCAGAGAGCTCATGAAATGGTGCTTCGTGTGGTGAATCGCTCAGACTTTGAGTCTATAAATAACTCTCATGTCGCAACAATCGCGTTACTAGTGTTTTCTTGGATACTTTGAGTTCTCTACTGCTGAAGAACGAGTTTCGCAAAGCACGTAGAGCATGACGGCAGTATTACTTGCTGATCCATCTTTCTGAAACAGTACGCACAGCCAACCTCAGCTCTCACACCGCGCACTCTATCAAGCTCTAACATGCACACAATGTATCGAGTCTCTTCTGGTTTCCATAGAGACGCACAATAATCCAAAATTTCGGACTACTTTACTCCCCTACCACCCAGCCAGGCACAAAAAATACTAACTTTGCTCAGAATAAGTGTGCTGAACTAAAATCAGAATTATAACACCAAAGCCCTATAGCAACTAACGTCGCTCATCAACAAACTCGTAAAACAATAATGTTAAAAAGAACTACTACTAATGATTACTACCTCATTTACTACATAAAAAACGGCAACGTTTTTACGATACATTGATGTTTCAAAAGTACACACTGTCGCGCCGTTGTTAGTTTCTAGCAATAACAGCCATTTTTGCAAGTGATTCCAGTCGCATGGTAATCAAACCTGAAAAGCTCACAGGACATCTTTCTCAATGTTGGATGGGCTACAGGCGTTACCACATTAAACGATGACGTAACGTGTTGCATGGAGGTGCTTTGCGTAAGTTACCCAGATTATACGTTTGAAAAACTATAGTTTTTTTCACATTGGAAAATGCTGGATAGTTTTTTGTGCAAGGACTTAGAGTATAAAACAAAGTTTGGTTTCGTTGTAGTTTAGAACAAATAACTTGGAGTGAGTTTCGGTAGCGGTAATTCAGTGACGCGATGGTTTACACCTGACTAAGTTTGGAAACAAGTTGAGAAACAAATATTTTCGTTTTCAGTTACTAACAACGGCAACATTTGCTTGTACGGTGCTTAAAATTGAAAAATGTAGTATACTTTCCTATGTAACAAAATGTAAAACAGAGAGAATAAAGCTTTAGTCAGTTTCAAGAGTCACGCAATGACCAGTCACAGTCTCACGATTCACCACACCGAAGCACCATTGTGTGAGCTCTTTTTTCCAAAACAAACCTCTCTTTGCTAGAATTTGAAATTCCCAACTGAAAACTACCAATAAAAAGTTTCACTTGCATATATTTTTAGAGCAGGCTTTTTACGCTAGCGATTCTGAGAGCCATTTTGAATGGTGAATCGTCCCTACTAAAAAAATTATTACATTCTTCTTTTGTCTGGCGTGAAAATCATTTCTCGTTTGAAAATACTGTAACTGACGTTTCTAACTTGATCTAATCACGCTTAATAAAACTACACGGCGGGTTTATGCTTTTCGCTGAAAAAGATTTTGCTTCAGAGAGAAAGTTTTCTGTCAGAGAGCTCATGAAATGGTGCTTCGTGTGGTGAATCGCTCAGACTTTGAGTCTATAAATAACTCTCATGTCGCAACAATCGCGTTACTAGTGTTTTCTTGGATACTTTGAGTTCTCTACTGCTGAAGAACGAGTTTCGCAAAGCACGTAGAGCATGACGGCAGTATTACTTGCTGATCCATCTTTCTGAAACAGTACGCACAGCCAACCTCAGCTCTCACACCGCGCACTCTATCAAGCTCTAACATGCACACAATGTATCGAGTCTCTTCTGGTTTCCATAGAGACGCACAATAATCCAAAATTTCGGACTACTTTACTCCCCTACCACCCAGCCAGGCACAAAAAATACTAACTTTGCTCAGAATAAGTGTGCTGAACTAAAATCAGAATTATAACACCAAAGCCCTATAGCAACTAACGTCGCTCATCAACAAACTCGTAAAACAATAATGTTAAAAAGAACTACTACTAATGATTACTACCTCATTTACTACATAAAAAACGGCAACGTTTTTACGATACATTGATGTTTCAAAAGTACACACTGTCGCGCCGTTGTTAGTTTCTAGCAATAACAGCCATTTTTGCAAGTGATTCCAGTCGCATGGTAATCAAACCTGAAAAGCTCACAGACAATCTTAGACAGATTAGTTGGCTAAAATTGATATCCCGCCCTCTCCCCCCACCCCTCTCAATGTTGGATGGGCTAGGCAAAAGATTTTGGGCGTTTTTTTACCAACATTGAAGGGGGGAGGGGGGAGAAACGATGACGAATTAAGAGGTAACGTGTTGCATGCTTGCTAAAAGGTCAAGTCAACAAATTATTCAAGATAATCTGTCGAGGATTGTCTTTACAGTGACCTACAGAAGTTACCCAGATTATACACGAAAGGGAGTGCTTTTGCGTAGTAAGTGTGACGTTTGAAAAACTATAGTTTTTTCACATTGGAAAATGCTGGATAGTTTTTTGTGCAAGGACTTAGAGTATAAAACAAAGTTTGGTTTCGTTGTAGTTTAGAACAAATAACTTGGAGTGAGTTTCGGTAGCGGTAATTCAGTGACGCGATGGTTTACACCTGACTAAGTTTGGAAACAAGTTGAGAAACAAATATTTTCGTTTTCAGTTACTAACAACGGCAACATTTGCTTGTACGGTGCTTAAAATTGAAAAATGTAGTATACTTTCCTATGTAACAAAATGTAAAACAGAGAGAATAAAGCTTTAGTCAGTTTCAAGAGTCACGCAATGACCAGTCACAGTCTCACGATTCACCACACCGAAGCACCATTGTGTGAGCTCTTTTTTCCAAAACAAACCTCTCTTTGCTAGAATTTGAAATTCCCAACTGAAAACTACCAATAAAAAGTTTCACTTGCATATATTTTTAGAGCAGGCTTTTTACGCTAGCGATTCTGAGAGCCATTTTGAATGGTGAATCGTCCCTACTAAAAAATTATTACATTCTTCTTTTGTCTGGCGTGAAAATCATTTCTCGTTTGAAAATACTGTAACTGACGTTTCTAACTTGATCTAATCACGCTTAATAAAACTACACGGCGGGTTTATGCTTTTCGCTGAAAAAGATTTTGCTTCAGAGAGAAAGTTTTCTGTCAGAGAGCTCATGAAATGGTGCTTCGTGTGGTGAATCGCTCAGACTTTGAGTCTATAAATAACTCTCATGTCGCAACAATCGCGTTACTAGTGTTTTCTTGGATACTTTGAGTTCTCTACTGCTGAAGAACGAGTTTCGCAAAGCACGTAGAGCATGACGGCAGTATTACTTGCTGATCCATCTTTCTGAAACAGTACGCACAGCCAACCTCAGCTCTCACACCGCGCACTCTATCAAGCTCTAACATGCACACAATGTATCGAGTCTCTTCTGGTTTCCATAGAGACGCACAATAATCCAAAATTTCGGACTACTTTACTCCCCTACCACCCAGCCAGGCACAAAAAATACTAACTTTGCTCAGAATAAGTGTGCTGAACTAAAATCAGAATTATAACACCAAAGCCCTATAGCAACTAACGTCGCTCATCAACAAACTCGTAAAACAATAATGTTAAAAAGAACTACTACTAATGATTACTACCTCATTTACTACATAAAAAACGGCAACGTTTTTACGATACATTGATGTTTCAAAAGTACACACTGTCGCGCCGTTGTTAGTTTCTAGCAATAACAGCCATTTTTGCAAGTGATTCCAGTCGCATGGTAATCAAACCTGAAAAGCTCACAGACAATCTTAGACAGATTAGTTGGCTAAAATTGATATCCCGCCCTCTCCCCCCACCCCTCTCAATGTTGGATGGGCTAGGCAAAAGATTTTGGGCGTTTTTTTACCAACATTGAAGGGGGGAGGGGGGAGAAACGATGACGAATTAAGAGGTAACGTGTTGCATGCTTGCTAAAAGGTCAAGTCAACAAATTATTCAAGATAATCTGTCGAGGATTGTCTTTACAGTGACCTACAGAAGTTACCCAGATTATACACGAAAGGGAGTGCTTTTGCGTAGTAAGTGTGACGTTTGAAAAACTATAGTTTTTTTCACATTGGAAAATGCTGGATAGTTTTTTGTGCAAGGACTTAGAGTATAAAACAAAGTTTGGTTTCGTTGTAGTTTAGAACAAATAACTTGGAGTGAGTTTCGGTAGCGGTAATTCAGTGACGCGATGGTTTACACCTGACTAAGTTTGGAAACAAGTTGAGAAACAAATATTTTCGTTTTCAGTTACTAACAACGGCAACATTTGCTTGTACGGTGCTTAAAATTGAAAAATGTAGTATACTTTCCTATGTAACAAAATGTAAAACAGAGAGAATAAAGCTTTAGTCAGTTTCAAGAGTCACGCAATGACCAGTCACAGTCTCACGATTCACCACACCGAAGCACCATTGTGTGAGCTCTTTTTTCCAAAACAAACCTCTCTTTGCTAGAATTTGAAATTCCCAACTGAAAACTACCAATAAAAAGTTTCACTTGCATATATTTTTAGAGCAGGCTTTTTACGCTAGCGATTCTGAGAGCCATTTTGAATGGTGAATCGTCCCTACTAAAAAAATTATTACATTCTTCTTTTGTCTGGCGTGAAAATCATTTCTCGTTTGAAAATACTGTAACTGACGTTTCTAACTTGATCTAATCACGCTTAATAAAACTACACGGCGGGTTTATGCTTTTCGCTGAAAAAGATTTTGCTTCAGAGAGAAAGTTTTCTGTCAGAGAGCTCATGAAATGGTGCTTCGTGTGGTGAATCGCTCAGACTTTGAGTCTATAAATAACTCTCATGTCGCAACAATCGCGTTACTAGTGTTTTCTTGGATACTTTGAGTTCTCTACTGCTGAAGAACGAGTTTCGCAAAGCACGTAGAGCATGACGGCAGTATTACTTGCTGATCCATCTTTCTGAAACAGTACGCACAGCCAACCTCAGCTCTCACACCGCGCACTCTATCAAGCTCTAACATGCACACAATGTATCGAGTCTCTTCTGGTTTCCATAGAGACGCACAATAATCCAAAATTTCGGACTACTTTACTCCCCTACCACCCAGCCAGGCACAAAAAATACTAACTTTGCTCAGAATAAGTGTGCTGAACTAAAATCAGAATTATAACACCAAAGCCCTATAGCAACTAACGTCGCTCATCAACAAACTCGTAAAACAATAATGTTAAAAAGAACTACTACTAATGATTACTACCTCATTTACTACATAAAAAACGGCAACGTTTTTACGATACATTGATGTTTCAAAAGTACACACTGTCGCGCCGTTGTTAGTTTCTAGCAATAACAGCCATTTTTGCAAGTGATTCCAGTCGCATGGTAATCAAACCTGAAAAGCTCACAGACAATCTTAGACAGATTAGTTGGCTAAAATTGATATCCCGCCCTCTCCCCCCACCCCTCTCAATGTTGGATGGGCTAGGCAAAAGATTTTGGGCGTTTTTTTACCAACATTGAAGGGGGGAGGGGGGAGAAACGATGACGAATTAAGAGGTAACGTGTTGCATGCTTGCTAAAAGGTCAAGTCAACAAATTATTCAAGATAATCTGTCGAGGATTGTCTTTACAGTGACCTACAGAAGTTACCCAGATTATACACGAAAGGGAGTGCTTTTGCGTAGTAAGTGTGACGTTTGAAAAACTATAGTTTTTTTCACATTGGAAAATGCTGGATAGTTTTTTGTGCAAGGACTTAGAGTATAAAACAAAGTTTGGTTTCGTTGTAGTTTAGAACAAATAACTTGGAGTGAGTTTCGGTAGCGGTAATTCAGTGACGCGATGGTTTACACCTGACTAAGTTTGGAAACAAGTTGAGAAACAAATATTTTCGTTTTCAGTTACTAACAACGGCAACATTTGCTTGTACGGTGCTTAAAATTGAAAAATGTAGTATACTTTCCTATGTAACAAAATGTAAAACAGAGAGAATAAAGCTTTAGTCAGTTTCAAGAGTCACGCAATGACCAGTCACAGTCTCACGATTCACCACACCGAAGCACCATTGTGTGAGCTCTTTTTTCCAAAACAAACCTCTCTTTGCTAGAATTTGAAATTCCCAACTGAAAACTACCAATAAAAAGTTTCACTTGCATATATTTTTAGAGCAGGCTTTTTACGCTAGCGATTCTGAGAGCCATTTTGAATGGTGAATCGTCCCTACTAAAAAATTATTACATTCTTCTTTTGTCTGGCGTGAAAATCATTTCTCGTTTGAAAATACTGTAACTGACGTTTCTAACTTGATCTAATCACGCTTAATAAAACTACACGGCGGGTTTATGCTTTTCGCTGAAAAAGATTTTGCTTCAGAGAGAAAGTTTTCTGTCAGAGAGCTCATGAAATGGTGCTTCGTGTGGTGAATCGCTCAGACTTTGAGTCTATAAATAACTCTCATGTCGCAACAATCGCGTTACTAGTGTTTTCTTGGATACTTTGAGTTCTCTACTGCTGAAGAACGAGTTTCGCAAAGCACGTAGAGCATGACGGCAGTATTACTTGCTGATCCATCTTTCTGAAACAGTACGCACAGCCAACCTCAGCTCTCACACCGCGCACTCTATCAAGCTCTAACATGCACACAATGTATCGAGTCTCTTCTGGTTTCCATAGAGACGCACAATAATCCAAAATTTCGGACTACTTTACTCCCCTACCACCCAGCCAGGCACAAAAAATACTAACTTTGCTCAGAATAAGTGTGCTGAACTAAAATCAGAATTATAACACCAAAGCCCTATAGCAACTAACGTCGCTCATCAACAAACTCGTAAAACAATAATGTTAAAAAGAACTACTACTAATGATTACTACCTCATTTACTACATAAAAAACGGCAACGTTTTTACGATACATTGATGTTTCAAAAGTACACACTGTCGCGCCGTTGTTAGTTTCTAGCAATAACAGCCATTTTTGCAAGTGATTCCAGTCGCATGGTAATCAAACCTGAAAAGCTCACAGACAATCTTAGACAGATTAGTTGGCTAAAATTGATATCCCGCCCTCTCCCCCCACCCCTCTCAATGTTGGATGGGCTAGGCAAAAGATTTTGGGCGTTTTTTTACCAACATTGAAGGGGGGAGGGGGGAGAAACGATGACGAATTAAGAGGTAACGTGTTGCATGCTTGCTAAAAGGTCAAGTCAACAAATTATTCAAGATAATCTGTCGAGGATTGTCTTTACAGTGACCTACAGAAGTTACCCAGATTATACACGAAAGGGAGTGCTTTTGCGTAGTAAGTGTGACGTTTGAAAAACTATAGTTTTTTTCACATTGGAAAATGCTGGATAGTTTTTTGTGCAAGGACTTAGAGTATAAAACAAAGTTTGGTTTCGTTGTAGTTTAGAACAAATAACTTGGAGTGAGTTTCGGTAGCGGTAATTCAGTGACGCGATGGTTTACACCTGACTAAGTTTGGAAACAAGTTGAGAAACAAATATTTTCGTTTTCAGTTACTAACAACGGCAACATTTGCTTGTACGGTGCTTAAAATTGAAAAATGTAGTATACTTTCCTATGTAACAAAATGTAAAACAGAGAGAATAAAGCTTTAGTCAGTTTCAAGAGTCACGCAATGACCAGTCACAGTCTCACGATTCACCACACCGAAGCACCATTGTGTGAGCTCTTTTTTCCAAAACAAACCTCTCTTTGCTAGAATTTGAAATTCCCAACTGAAAACTACCAATAAAAAGTTTCACTTGCATATATTTTTAGAGCAGGCTTTTTACGCTAGCGATTCTGAGAGCCATTTTGAATGGTGAATCGTCCCTACTAAAAAAATTATTACATTCTTCTTTTGTCTGGCGTGAAAATCATTTCTCGTTTGAAAATACTGTAACTGACGTTTCTAACTTGATCTAATCACGCTTAATAAAACTACACGGCGGGTTTATGCTTTTCGCTGAAAAAGATTTTGCTTCAGAGAGAAAGTTTTCTGTCAGAGAGCTCATGAAATGGTGCTTCGTGTGGTGAATCGCTCAGACTTTGAGTCTATAAATAACTCTCATGTCGCAACAATCGCGTTACTAGTGTTTTCTTGGATACTTTGAGTTCTCTACTGCTGAAGAACGAGTTTCGCAAAGCACGTAGAGCATGACGGCAGTATTACTTGCTGATCCATCTTTCTGAAACAGTACGCACAGCCAACCTCAGCTCTCACACCGCGCACTCTATCAAGCTCTAACATGCACACAATGTATCGAGTCTCTTCTGGTTTCCATAGAGACGCACAATAATCCAAAATTTCGGACTACTTTACTCCCCTACCACCCAGCCAGGCACAAAAAATACTAACTTTGCTCAGAATAAGTGTGCTGAACTAAAATCAGAATTATAACACCAAAGCCCTATAGCAACTAACGTCGCTCATCAACAAACTCGTAAAACAATAATGTTAAAAAGAACTACTACTAATGATTACTACCTCATTTACTACATAAAAAACGGCAACGTTTTTACGATACATTGATGTTTCAAAAGTACACACTGTCGCGCCGTTGTTAGTTTCTAGCAATAACAGCCATTTTTGCAAGTGATTCCAGTCGCATGGTAATCAAACCTGAAAAGCTCACAGACAATCTTAGACAGATTAGTTGGCTAAAATTGATATCCCGCCCTCTCCCCCCACCCCTCTCAATGTTGGATGGGCTAGGCAAAAGATTTTGGGCGTTTTTTACCAACATTGAAGGGGGGAGGGGGGAGAAACGATGACGAATTAAGAGGTAACGTGTTGCATGCTTGCTAAAAGGTCAAGTCAACAAATTATTCAAGATAATCTGTCGAGGATTGTCTTTACAGTGACCTACAGAAGTTACCCAGATTATACACGAAAGGGAGTGCTTTTGCGTAGTAAGTGTGACGTTTGAAAAACTATAGTTTTTTTCACATTGGAAAATGCTGGATAGTTTTTTGTGCAAGGACTTAGAGTATAAAACAAAGTTTGGTTTCGTTGTAGTTTAGAACAAATAACTTGGAGTGAGTTTCGGTAGCGGTAATTCAGTGACGCGATGGTTTACACCTGACTAAGTTTGGAAACAAGTTGAGAAACAAATATTTTCGTTTTCAGTTACTAACAACGGCAACATTTGCTTGTACGGTGCTTAAAATTGAAAAATGTAGTATACTTTCCTATGTAACAAAATGTAAAACAGAGAGAATAAAGCTTTAGTCAGTTTCAAGAGTCACGCAATGACCAGTCACAGTCTCACGATTCACCACACCGAAGCACCATTGTGTGAGCTCTTTTTTCCAAAACAAACCTCTCTTTGCTAGAATTTGAAATTCCCAACTGAAAACTACCAATAAAAAGTTTCACTTGCATATATTTTTAGAGCAGGCTTTTTACGCTAGCGATTCTGAGAGCCATTTTGAATGGTGAATCGTCCCTACTAAAAAAATTATTACATTCTTCTTTTGTCTGGCGTGAAAATCATTTCTCGTTTGAAAATACTGTAACTGACGTTTCTAACTTGATCTAATCACGCTTAATAAAACTACACGGCGGGTTTATGCTTTTCGCTGAAAAAGATTTTGCTTCAGAGAGAAAGTTTTCTGTCAGAGAGCTCATGAAATGGTGCTTCGTGTGGTGAATCGCTCAGACTTTGAGTCTATAAATAACTCTCATGTCGCAACAATCGCGTTACTAGTGTTTTCTTGGATACTTTGAGTTCTCTACTGCTGAAGAACGAGTTTCGCAAAGCACGTAGAGCATGACGGCAGTATTACTTGCTGATCCATCTTTCTGAAACAGTACGCACAGCCAACCTCAGCTCTCACACCGCGCACTCTATCAAGCTCTAACATGCACACAATGTATCGAGTCTCTTCTGGTTTCCATAGAGACGCACAATAATCCAAAATTTCGGACTACTTTACTCCCCTACCACCCAGCCAGGCACAAAAAATACTAACTTTGCTCAGAATAAGTGTGCTGAACTAAAATCAGAATTATAACACCAAAGCCCTATAGCAACTAACGTCGCTCATCAACAAACTCGTAAAACAATAATGTTAAAAAGAACTACTACTAATGATTACTACCTCATTTACTACATAAAAAACGGCAACGTTTTTACGATACATTGATGTTTCAAAAGTACACACTGTCGCGCCGTTGTTAGTTTCTAGCAATAACAGCCATTTTTGCAAGTGATTCCAGTCGCATGGTAATCAAACCTGAAAAGCTCACAGACAATCTTAGACAGATTAGTTGGCTAAAATTGATATCCCGCCCTCTCCCCCCACCCCTCTCAATGTTGGATGGGCTAGGCAAAAGATTTTGGGCGTTTTTTTACCAACATTGAAGGGGGGAGGGGGGAGAAACGATGACGAATTAAGAGGTAACGTGTTGCATGCTTGCTAAAAGGTCAAGTCAACAAATTATTCAAGATAATCTGTCGAGGATTGTCTTTACAGTGACCTACAGAAGTTACCCAGATTATACACGAAAGGGAGTGCTTTTGCGTAGTAAGTGTGACGTTTGAAAAACTATAGTTTTTTTCACATTGGAAAATGCTGGATAGTTTTTTGTGCAAGGACTTAGAGTATAAAACAAAGTTTGGTTTCGTTGTAGTTTAGAACAAATAACTTGGAGTGAGTTTCGGTAGCGGTAATTCAGTGACGCGATGGTTTACACCTGACTAAGTTTGGAAACAAGTTGAGAAACAAATATTTCGTTTTCAGTTACTAACAACGGCAACATTTGCTTGTACGGTGCTTAAAATTGAAAAATGTAGTATACTTTCCTATGTAACAAAATGTAAAACAGAGAGAATAAAGCTTTAGTCAGTTTCAAGAGTCACGCAATGACCAGTCACAGTCTCACGATTCACCACACCGAAGCACCATTGTGTGAGCTCTTTTTTCCAAAACAAACCTCTCTTTGCTAGAATTTGAAATTCCCAACTGAAAACTACCAATAAAAAGTTTCACTTGCATATATTTTTAGAGCAGGCTTTTTACGCTAGCGATTCTGAGAGCCATTTTGAATGGTGAATCGTCCCTACTAAAAAATTATTACATTCTTCTTTTGTCTGGCGTGAAAATCATTTCTCGTTTGAAAATACTGTAACTGACGTTTCTAACTTGATCTAATCACGCTTAATAAAACTACACGGCGGGTTTATGCTTTTCGCTGAAAAAGATTTTGCTTCAGAGAGAAAGTTTTCTGTCAGAGAGCTCATGAAATGGTGCTTCGTGTGGTGAATCGCTCAGACTTTGAGTCTATAAATAACTCTCATGTCGCAACAATCGCGTTACTAGTGTTTTCTTGGATACTTTGAGTTCTCTACTGCTGAAGAACGAGTTTCGCAAAGCACGTAGAGCATGACGGCAGTATTACTTGCTGATCCATCTTTCTGAAACAGTACGCACAGCCAACCTCAGCTCTCACACCGCGCACTCTATCAAGCTCTAACATGCACACAATGTATCGAGTCTCTTCTGGTTTCCATAGAGACGCACAATAATCCAAAATTTCGGACTACTTTACTCCCCTACCACCCAGCCAGGCACAAAAAATACTAACTTTGCTCAGAATAAGTGTGCTGAACTAAAATCAGAATTATAACACCAAAGCCCTATAGCAACTAACGTCGCTCATCAACAAACTCGTAAAACAATAATGTTAAAAAGAACTACTACTAATGATTACTACCTCATTTACTACATAAAAAACGGCAACGTTTTTACGATACATTGATGTTTCAAAAGTACACACTGTCGCGCCGTTGTTAGTTTCTAGCAATAACAATCATTTTTGCAAGTGATTCCAGTCGCATGGTAATCAAACCTGAAAAGCTCACAGACTGTCTTTACAGTGACCTACAGAAGTTACCCAGATTATACACGAAAGGGAGTGCTTTTGCGTAGTAAGTGTGACGTTTGAAAAACTATAGTTTTTTTCACATTGGAAAATGCTGGATAGTTTTTTGTGCAAGGACTTAGAGTATAAAACAAAGTTTGGTTTCGTTGTAGTTTAGAACAAATAACTTGGAGTGAGTTTCGGTAGCGGTAATTCAGTGACGCGATGGTTTACACCTGACTAAGTTTGGAAACAAGTTGAGAAACAAATATTTTCGTTTTCAGTTACTAACAACGGCAACATTTGCTTGTACGGTGCTTAAAATTGAAAAATGTAGTATACTTTCCTATGTAACAAAATGTAAAACAGAGAGAATAAAGCTTTAGTCAGTTTCAAGAGTCACGCAATGACCAGTCACAGTCTCACGATTCACCACACCGAAGCACCATTGTGTGAGCTCTTTTTTCCAAAACAAACCTCTCTTTGCTAGAATTTGAAATTCCCAACTGAAAACTACCAATAAAAAGTTTCACTTGCATATATTTTTAGAGCAGGCTTTTTACGCTAGCGATTCTGAGAGCCATTTTGAATGGTGAATCGTCCCTACTAAAAAATTATTACATTCTTCTTTTGTCTGGCGTGAAAATCATTTCTCGTTTGAAAATACTGTAACTGACGTTTCTAACTTGATCTAATCACGCTTAATAAAACTACACGGCGGGTTTATGCTTTTCGCTGAAAAAGATTTTGCTTCAGAGAGAAAGTTTTCTGTCAGAGAGCTCATGAAATGGTGCTTCGTGTGGTGAATCGCTCAGACTTTGAGTCTATAAATAACTCTCATGTCGCAACAATCGCGTTACTAGTGTTTTCTTGGATACTTTGAGTTCTCTACTGCTGAAGAACGAGTTTCGCAAAGCACGTAGAGCATGACGGCAGTATTACTTGCTGATCCATCTTTCTGAAACAGTACGCACAGCCAACCTCAGCTCTCACACCGCGCACTCTATCAAGCTCTAACATGCACACAATGTATCGAGTCTCTTCTGGTTTCCATAGAGACGCACAATAATCCAAAATTTCGGACTACTTTACTCCCCTACCACCCAGCCAGGCACAAAAAATACTAACTTTGCTCAGAATAAGTGTGCTGAACTAAAATCAGAATTATAACACCAAAGCCCTATAGCAACTAACGTCGCTCATCAACAAACTCGTAAAACAATAATGTTAAAAAGAACTACTACTAATGATTACTACCTCATTTACTACATAAAAAACGGCAACGTTTTTACGATACATTGATGTTTCAAAAGTACACACTGTCGCGCCGTTGTTAGTTTCTAGCAATAACAGCCATTTTTGCAAGTGATTCCAGTCGCATGGTAATCAAACCTGAAAAGCTCACAGACAATCTTAGACAGATTAGTTGGCTAAAATTGATATCCCGCCCTCTCCCCCCACCCCTCTCAATGTTGGATGGGCTAGGCAAAAGATTTTGGGCGTTTTTTTACCAACATTGAAGGGGGGAGGGGGGAGAAACGATGACGAATTAAGAGGTAACGTGTTGCATGCTTGCTAAAAGGTCAAGTCAACAAATTATTCAAGATAATCTGTCGAGGATTGTCTTTACAGTGACCTACAGAAGTTACCCAGATTATACACGAAAGGGAGTGCTTTTGCGTAGTAAGTGTGACGTTTGAAAAACTATAGTTTTTTCACATTGGAAAATGCTGGATAGTTTTTTGTGCAAGGACTTAGAGTATAAAACAAAGTTTGGTTTCGTTGTAGTTTAGAACAAATAACTTGGAGTGAGTTTCGGTAGCGGTAATTCAGTGACGCGATGGTTTACACCTGACTAAGTTTGGAAACAAGTTGAGAAACAAATATTTTCGTTTTCAGTTACTAACAACGGCAACATTTGCTTGTACGGTGCTTAAAATTGAAAAATGTAGTATACTTTCCTATGTAACAAAATGTAAAACAGAGAGAATAAAGCTTTAGTCAGTTTCAAGAGTCACGCAATGACCAGTCACAGTCTCACGATTCACCACACCGAAGCACCATTGTGTGAGCTCTTTTTTCCAAAACAAACCTCTCTTTGCTAGAATTTGAAATTCCCAACTGAAAACTACCAATAAAAAGTTTCACTTGCATATATTTTTAGAGCAGGCTTTTTACGCTAGCGATTCTGAGAGCCATTTTGAATGGTGAATCGTCCCTACTAAAAAAATTATTACATTCTTCTTTTGTCTGGCGTGAAAATCATTTCTCGTTTGAAAATACTGTAACTGACGTTTCTAACTTGATCTAATCACGCTTAATAAAACTACACGGCGGGTTTATGCTTTTCGCTGAAAAAGATTTTGCTTCAGAGAGAAAGTTTTCTGTCAGAGAGCTCATGAAATGGTGCTTCGTGTGGTGAATCGCTCAGACTTTGAGTCTATAAATAACTCTCATGTCGCAACAATCGCGTTACTAGTGTTTTCTTGGATACTTTGAGTTCTCTACTGCTGAAGAACGAGTTTCGCAAAGCACGTAGAGCATGACGGCAGTATTACTTGCTGATCCATCTTTCTGAAACAGTACGCACAGCCAACCTCAGCTCTCACACCGCGCACTCTATCAAGCTCTAACATGCACACAATGTATCGAGTCTCTTCTGGTTTCCATAGAGACGCACAATAATCCAAAATTTCGGACTACTTTACTCCCCTACCACCCAGCCAGGCACAAAAAATACTAACTTTGCTCAGAATAAGTGTGCTGAACTAAAATCAGAATTATAACACCAAAGCCCTATAGCAACTAACGTCGCTCATCAACAAACTCGTAAAACAATAATGTTAAAAAGAACTACTACTAATGATTACTACCTCATTTACTACATAAAAAACGGCAACGTTTTTACGATACATTGATGTTTCAAAAGTACACACTGTCGCGCCGTTGTTAGTTTCTAGCAATAACAGCCATTTTTGCAAGTGATTCCAGTCGCATGGTAATCAAACCTGAAAAGCTCACAGACAATCTTAGACAGATTAGTTGGCTAAAATTGATATCCCGCCCTCTCCCCCCACCCCTCTCAATGTTGGATGGGCTAGGCAAAAGATTTTGGGCGTTTTTTACCAACATTGAAGGGGGGAGGGGGAGAAACGATGACGAATAAAGAGGTAACGTGTTGCATGCTTGCTAAAAGGTCAAGTCAACAAATTATTCAAGATAATCTGTCGAGGATTGTCTTTACAGTGACCTACAGAAGTTACCCAGATTATACACGAAAGGGAGTGCTTTTGCGTAAGTGTGACGTTTGAAAAACTATAGTTTTTTCACATTGGAAAATGCTGGATAGTTTTTTGTGCAAGGACTTAGAGTATAAAACAAAGTTTGGTTTCGTTGTAGTTTAGAACAAATAACTTGGAGTGAGTTTCGGTAGCGGTAATTCAGTGACGCGATGGTTTACACCTGACTAAGTTTGGAAACAAGTTGAGAAAAAATATTTTCGTTTTCAGTTACTAACAACGGCAACATTTGCTTGTACGGTGCTTAAAATTGAAAAATGTAGTATACTTTCCTATGTAACAAAATGTAAAACAGAGAGAATAAAGCTTTAGTCAGTTTCAAGAGTCACGCAATGACCAGTCACAGTCTCACGATTCACCACACCGAAGCACCATTGTGTGAGCTCTTTTTTCCAAAACAAACCTCTCTTTGCTAGAATTTGAAATTCCCAACTGAAAACTACCAATAAAAAGTTTCACTTGCATATATTTTTAGAGCAGGCTTTTTACGCTAGCGATTCTGAGAGCCATTTTGAATGGTGAATCGTCCCTACTAAAAAATTATTACATTCTTCTTTTGTCTGGCGTGAAAATCATTTCTCGTTTGAAAATACTGTAACTGACGTTTCTAACTTGATCTAATCACGCTTAATAAAACTACACGGCGGGTTTATGCTTTTCGCTGAAAAAGATTTTGCTTCAGAGAGAAAGTTTTCTGTCAGAGAGCTCATGAAATGGTGCTTCGTGTGGTGAATCGCTCAGACTTTGAGTCTATAAATAACTCTCATGTCGCAACAATCGCGTTACTAGTGTTTTCTTGGATACTTTGAGTTCTCTACTGCTGAAGAACGAGTTTCGCAAAGCACGTAGAGCATGACGGCAGTATTACTTGCTGATCCATCTTTCTGAAACAGTACGCACAGCCAACCTCAGCTCTCACACCGCGCACTCTATCAAGCTCTAACATGCACACAATGTATCGAGTCTCTTCTGGTTTCCATAGAGACGCACAATAATCCAAAATTTCGGACTACTTTACTCCCCTACCACCCAGCCAGGCACAAAAAATACTAACTTTGCTCAGAATAAGTGTGCTGAACTAAAATCAGAAGTATAACACCAAAGCCCTATAGCAACTAACGTCGCTCATCAACAAACTCGTAAAACAATAATGTTAAAAAGAACTACTACTAATGATTACTACCTCATTTACTACATAAAAAACGGCAACGTTTTTACGATACATTGATGTTTCAAAAGTACACACTGTCGCGCCGTTGTTAGTTTCTAGCAATAACAGCCATTTTTGCAAGTGATTCCAGTCGCATGGTAATCAAACCTGAAAAGCTCACAGACAATCTTAGACAGATTAGTTGGCTAAAATTGATATCCCGCCCTCTCCCCCCACCCCTCTCAATGTTGGATGGGCTAGGCAAAAGATTTTGGGCGTTTTTTACCAACATTGAAGGGGGGAGGGGGGAGAAACGATGACGAATTAAGAGGTAACGTGTTGCATGCTTGCTAAAAGGTCAAGTCAACAAATTATTCAAGATAATCTGTCGAGGATTGTCTTTACAGTGACCTACAGAAGTTACCCAGATTATACACGAAAGGGAGTGCTTTTGCGTAAGTGTGACGTTTGAAAAACTATAGTTTTTTCACATTGGAAAATGCTGGATAGTTTTTTGTGCAAGGACTTAGAGTATAAAACAAAGTTTGGTTTCGTTGTAGTTTAGAACAAATAACTTGGAGTGAGTTTCGGTAGCGGTAATTCAGTGACGCGATGGTTTACACCTGACTAAGTTTGGAAACAAGTTGAGAAACAAATATTTTCGTTTTCAGTTACTAACAACGGCAACATTTGCTTGTACGGTGCTTAAAATTGAAAAATGTAGTATACTTTCCTATGTAACAAAATGTAAAACAGAGAGAATAAAGCTTTAGTCAGTTTCAAGAGTCACGCAATGACCAGTCACAGTCTCACGATTCACCACACCGAAGCACCATTGTGTGAGCTCTTTTTTCCAAAACAAACCTCTCTTTGCTAGAATTTGAAATTCCCAACTGAAAACTACCAATAAAAAGTTTCACTTGCATATATTTTTAGAGCAGGCTTTTTACGCTAGCGATTCTGAGAGCCATTTTGAATGGTGAATCGTCCCTACTAAAAAATTATTACATTCTTCTTTTGTCTGGCGTGAAAATCATTTCTCGTTTGAAAATACTGTAACTGACGTTTCTAACTTGATCTAATCACGCTTAATAAAACTACACGGCGGGTTTATGCTTTTCGCTGAAAAAGATTTTGCTTCAGAGAGAAAGTTTTCTGTCAGAGAGCTCATGAAATGGTGCTTCGTGTGGTGAATCGCTCAGACTTTGAGTCTATAAATAACTCTCATGTCGCAACAATCGCGTTACTAGTGTTTTCTTGGATACTTTGAGTTCTCTACTGCTGAAGAACGAGTTTCGCAAAGCACGTGGAGCATGACGGCAGTATTACTTGCTGATCCATCTTTCTGAAACAGTACGCACAGCCAACCTCAGCTCTCACACCGCGCACTCTATCAAGCTCTAACATGCACACAATGTATCGAGTCTCTTCTGGTTTCCATAGAGACGCACAATAATCCAAAATTTCGGACTACTTTACACCCCTACCACCCAGCCAGGCACAAAAAATACTAACTTTGCTCAGAATAAGTGTGCTGAACTAAAATCAGAAGTATAACACCAAAGCCCTATAGCAACTAACGTCGCTCATCAACAAACTCGTAAAACAATAATGTTAAAAAGAACTACTACTAATGATTACTACCTCATTTACTACATAAAAAACGGCAACGTTTTTACGATACATTGATGTTTCAAAAGTACACACTGTCGCGCCGTTGTTAGTTTCTAGCAATAACAATCATTTTGCAAGTGATTCCAGTCGCATGGTAATCAAACCTGAAAAGCTCAGACAGTCTTTACAGTGACCTACAGAAGTTACCCAGATTAACACGAAAGGGAGTGCTTTTGCGTAAGTTGACGTTTGAAAAACTATAGTTTTTTCACATTGGAAAATGCTGGATAGTTTTTTGTGCAAGGACTTAGAGTATAAAACAAAGTTTGGTTTCGTTGTAGTTTAGAACAAATAACTTGGAGTGAGTTTCGGTAGCGGTTATTCAGTGACGCGATGGTTTACACCTGACTAAGTTTGGAAACAAGTTGAGAAAAAAATATTTTCGTTTTCAGTTACTAACAACGGCAACATTTGCTTGTACGGTGCTTAAAATTGCAAAATGTAGTATACTTTCCTATGTAACAAAATGTAAAACAGAGAGAATAAAGCTTTAGTCAGTTTCAAAGTCACGCAATGACCAGTCACAGTCTCACGATTCACCACACCGAAGCACCATTGTGTGAGCTCTTTTTTCCAAAACAAACCTGTCTTTGCTAGAATTTGAAATTCCCAGCTGAAAACTGCCAATAAAAAGTTTCACTTGCATATATTTTTAGAGCAGGCTTTTTACGCTAGCGATTCTGAGAGACATTTTGAATGGTGAATCGCCCCTACTAAAAAATTATTACATTCTTCTTTTGTCTGGCGTGAAAATCATTTCTCGTTTGAAAATACTGTAACTGACGTTTCTAACTTGATCTAATCACGCTTAATAAAACTACACGGCGGGTTTATGCTTTTCGCTGAAAAAGATTTTGCTTCAGAGAGAAAGTTTTCTGTCAGAGAGCTCATGAAATGGTGCTTCGTGTGGTGAATCGCTCAGACTTTGAGTCTATAAATAACTCTCATGTCGCAACAATTGCGTTACTAGTGTTTTCTTGGATACTTTGAGTTCTCTACTGCTGAAGAACGAGTTTCGCAAAGCATGTAGAGCATGACGGCAGTATTACTTGCTGATCCATCTTTCTGAAACAGTACGCACAGCCAACCTCATCCCTCACACCGCGCACTCTATCAAGCTCTAACATGCACACAACGTATCGAGTCTCTTCTGGTTTCCATAGAGACGCACAATAATCCAAAATTTCAGACTACTTTACACCCCTACCACCCAGCCAGGCACAAAAAATACTAACTTTGCTCAGAATAAGTGTGCTGAACTAAAATCAGAATTATAACACCAAAGCCCTATAGCAACTAACGTCGCTCATCAACAAACTCGTAAAACAATAATGTTAAAAGAACTACTACTAATGATTACTACCTCATTTACTACATAAAAAACGGCAACGTTTTTACGATACATTGATGTTTCAAAAGTACACACTGTCGCGCCGTTGTTAGTTTCTAGCAATAACAGCCATTTTTGCAAGTGATTCCAGTCGCATGGTAATCAAACCTGAAAAGCTCACAGACAATCTTAGACAGATTAGTTGGCTAAAATTGATATCCCGCCCTCTCCCCCCACCCCTCTCAATGTTGGATGGGCTAGGCAAAAGATTTTGGGCGTTTTTTTACCAACATTGAAGGGGGGAGGGGGGAGAAACGATGACGAATTAAGAGGTAACGTGTTGCATGCTTGCTAAAAGGTCAAGTCAACAAATTATTCAAGATAATCTGTCGAGGATTGTCTTTACAGTGACCTACAGAAGTTACCCAGATTATACACGAAAGGGAGTGCTTTTGCGTAAGTGTGACGTTTGAAAAACTATAGTTTTTTCACATTGGAAAATGCTGGATAGTTTTTTGTGCAAGGACTTAGAGTATAAAACAAAGTTTGATTTCGTTGTAGTTTAGAACAAATAACTTGGAGTGAGTTTCGGTAGCGGTAATTCAGTGACGCGATGGTTTACACCTGACTAAGTTTGGAAACAAGTTGAGAAAAAATATTTTCGTTTTCAGTTACTAACAACGGCAACATTTGCTTGTACGGTGCTTAAAATTGAAAAATGTAGTATACTTTCCTATGTAACAAAATGTAAAACAGAGAGAATAAAGCTTTAGTCAGTTTCAAAGTCACGCAATGACCAGTCACAGTCTCACGATTCACCACACCGAAGCACCATTGTGTGAGCTCTTTTTTCCAAAACAAACCTCTCTTTGCTAGAATTTGAAATTCCCAACTGAAAACTGCCAATAAAAAGTTTCACTTGCATATATTTTTAGAGCAGGCTTTTTACGCTAGCGATTCTGAGAGCCATTTTGAATGGTGAATCGTCCCTACTAAAAAATTATTACATTCTTCTTTTGTCTGGCGTGAAAATCATTTCTCGTTTGAAAATACTGTAACTGACGTTTCTAACTTGATCTAATCACGCTTAATAAAACTACACGGCGGGTTTATGCTTTTCGCTGAAAAAGATTTTGCTTCAGAGAGAAAGTTTTCTGTCAGAGAGCTCATGAAATGGTGCTTCGTGTGGTGAATCGCTCAGACTTTGAGTCTATAAATAACTCTCATGTCGCAACAATCGCGTTACTAGTGTTTTCTTGGATACTTTGAGTTCTCTACTGCTGAAGAACGAGTTTCGCAAAGCATGTAGAGCATGACGGCAGTATTACTTGCTGATCCATCTTTCTGAAACAGTACGCACAGCCAACCTCAGCCTCACACCGCGCACTCTATCAAGCTCTAACATGCACACAATGTATCGAGTCTCTTCTGGTTTCCATAGAGACGCACAATAATCCAAAATTTCGGACTACTTTACACCCCTACCACCCAGCCAGGCACAAAAAATACTAACTTTGCTCAGAATAAGTGTGCTGAACTAAAATCAGAAGTATAACACCAAAGCCCTATAGCAACTAACGTCGCTCATCAACAAACTCGTAAAACAATAATGTTAAAAAGAACTACTACTAATGATTACTACCTCATTTACTACATAAAAAACGGCAACGTTTTTACGATACATTGATGTTTCAAAAGTACACACTGTCGCGCCGTTGTTAGTTTCTAGCAATAACAGCCATTTTTGCAAGTGATTCCAGTCGCATGGTAATCAAACCTGAAAAGCTCACAGACAATCTTAGACAGATTAGTTGGCTAAAATTGATATCCCGCCCTCTCCCCCCACCCCTCTCAATGTTGGATGGGCTAGGCAAAAGATTTTGGGCGTTTTTTACCAACATTGAAGGGGGGAGGGGGGAGAAACGATGACGAATTAAGAGGTAACGTGTTGCATGCTTGCTAAAAGGTCAAGTCAACAAATTATTCAAGATAATCTGTCGAGGATTGTCTTTACAGTGACCTACAGAAGTTACCCAGATTATACACGAAAGGGAGTGCTTTTGCGTAAGTAACGTTTGAAAAACTATAGTTTTTTCACATTGGAAAATGCTGGATAGTTTTTTGTGCAAGGACTTAGAGTATAAAACAAAGTTTGATTTCGTTGTAGTTTAGAACAAATAACTTGGAGTGAGTTTCGGTAGCGGTTATTCAGTGACGCGATGGTTTACACCTGACTAAGTTTGGAAACAAGTTGAGAAAAAAATATTTTCGTTTTCAGTTACTAACAACGGCAACATTTGCTTGTACGGTGCTTAAAATTGCAAAATGTAGTATACTTTCCTATGTAACAAAATGTAAAACAGAGAGAATAAAGCTTTAGTCAGTTTCAAAGTCACGCAATGACCAGTCACAGTCTCACGATTCACCACACCGAAGCACCATTGTGTGAGCTCTTTTTTCCAAAACAAACCTGTCTTTGCTAGAATTTGAAATTCCCAGCTGAAAACTGCCAATAAAAAGTTTCACTTGCATATATTTTTAGAGCAGGCTTTTACGCTAGCGATTCTGAGAGACATTTTGAATGGTGAATCGTCCCTACTAAAAAATTATTACATTCTTCTTTTGTCTGGCGTGAAAATCATTTCTCGTTTGAAAATACTGTAACTGACGTTTCTAACTTGATCTAATCACGCTTAATAAAACTACACGGCGGGTTTATGCTTTTCGCTGAAAAGATTTTGCTTCAGAGAGAAAGTTTTCTGTCAGAGAGCTCATGAAATGGTGCTTCGTGTGGTGAATCGTTCAGACTTTGAGTCTATAAATAACTCTCATGTCGCAACAATCGCGTTACTAGTGTTTTCTTGGATACTTTGAGTTCTCTACTGCTGAAGAACGAGTTTCGCAAAGCATGTGGAGCATGACGGCAGTACTACTTGCTGATCCATCTTTCTGAAACAGTACGCACAGCCAACCACATCCCTCACACCGCGCACTCTATCAAGCTCTAACATGCACACAACGTATCGAGTCTCTTCTGGTTTCCATAGAGACGCACAATAATCCAAAATTTCAGACTACTTTACACCCCTACCACCCAGCCAGGCACAAAAAATACTAACTTTGCTCAGAATAAGTGTGCTGAACTAAAATCAGAAGTATAACACCAAAGCCCTATAGCAACTAACGTCGCTCATCAACAAACTCGTAAAACAATAATGTTTAAAAAGAACTACTACTAATGATTACTACCTCATTTACTACATAAAAAACGGCAACGTTTTTACGATACATTGATGTTTCAAAAGTACACACTGTCGCGCCGTTGTTAGTTTCTAGCAATAACAATCATTTTTGCAAGTGATTCCAGTCGCATGGTAATCAAACCTGAAAAGCTCACAGACAATCTTAGACAGATTAGTTGGCTAAAATTGATATCCCGCCCTCTCCCCCCACCCCTCTCAATGTTGGATGGGCTAGGCAAAAGATTTTGGGCGTTTTTACCAACATTGAAGGGGGGAGGGGGGAGAAACGATGACGAATAAAGAGGTAACTTGTTGCATGCTTGCTAAAAGGTCAAGTCAACAAATTATTCAAGATAATCTGTCGAGGATTGTCTTTACAGTGACCTACAGAAGTTACCCAGATTAAACACGAAAGGGAGTGCTTTTGCGTAAGTTAACGTTTGAAAAACTATAGTTTTTTCACATTGGAAAATGCTGGATAGTTTTTTGTGCAAGGACTTAGAGTATAAAACAAAGTTTGATTTCGTTGTAGTTTAGAACAAATAACTTGGAGTGACTTTCGGTAGCGGTTATTCAGTGACGCGATGGTTTACACCTGACTAAGTTTGGAAACAAGTTGAGAAAAAAATATTTTCGTTTTCAGTTACTAACAACGGCAACATTTGCTTGTACAGTGCTTAAAATTGCAAAATGTAGTATACTTTCCTATGTAACAAAATGTAAAACAGAGAGAATAAAGCTTTAGTCAGTTTCAAAGTCACGCAATGACCAGTCACAGTCTCACGATTCACCACACCGAAGCACCATTGTGTGAGCTCTTTTTTCCAAACAAACCTGTCTTTGCTAGAATTTGAAATTCCCAGCTGAAAACTGCCAATAAAAAGTTTCACTTGCATATATTTTTAGAGCAGGCTTTTTACGCTAGCGATTCTGAGAGACATTTTGAATGGTGAATCGCCCCTACTAAAAAATTATTACATTCTTCTTTTGTCTGGCGTGAAAATCATTTCTCGTTTGAAAATACTGTAACTGACGTTTCTAACTTGATCTAATCACGCTTAATAAAACTACACGGCGGGTTTATGCTTTTCGCTGAAAAAGATTTTGCTTCAGAGAGAAAGTTTTCTGTCAGAGAGCTCATGAAATGGTGCTTCGTGTGGTGAATCGTTCAGACTTTGAGTCTATAAATAACTCTCATGTCGCAACAATTGCGTTACTAGTGTTTTCTTGGATACTTTGAGATCTCTACTGCTGAAGAACGAGTTTCGCAAAGCATGTGGAGCATGACGGCAGTACTACTTGCTGATCCATCTTTCTGAAACAGTACGCACAGCCAACCACATCCCTCACACCGCGCACTCTATCAAGCTCTAACATGCACACAACGTATCGAGTCTCTTCTGGTTTCCATAGAGACGCACAATAATCCAAAATTTCAGACTACTTTACACCCCTACCACCCAGCCAGGCACAAAAAATACTAACTTGCTCAGAATAAGTGTGCTGAACTAAAATCAGAAGTATAACACCAAAGCCCTATAGCAACTAACGTCGCTCATCAACAAACTCGTAAAACAATAATGTTTAAAAGAACTACTACTAATGATTACTACCTCATTTACTACATAAAAAACGGCAACGTTTTTACGATACATTGATGTTTCAAAAGTACACACTGTCGCGCCGTTGTTAGTTTCTAGCAATAACAATCATTTTTGCAAGTGATTCCAGTCGCATGGTAATCAAACCTGAAAAGCTCACAGACAATCTTAGACAGATTAGTTGGCTAAAATGATATCCCGCCCTCTCCCCCCACCCCTCTCAATGTTGGATGGGCTAGGCAAAAGATTTTGGGCGTTTTTTACCAACATTGAAGGGGGGAGGGGGGAGAAACGATGACGAATAAAGAGGTAACTTGTTGCATGCTTGCTAAAAGGTCAAGTCAACAAATTATTCAAGATAATCTGTCGAGGATTGTCTTTACAGTGACCTACAGAAGTTACCCAGATTAAACACGAAAGGGAGTGCTTTTGCGTAAGTTAACGTTTGAAAACTATAGTTTTTTCACATTGGAAAATGCTGGATAGTTTTTTGTGCAAGGACTTAGAGTATAAAACAAAGTTTGATTTCGTTGTAGTTTAGAACAAATAACTTGGAGTGACTTTCGGTAGCGGTTATTCAGTGACGCGATGGTTTACACCTGACTAAGTTTGGAAACAAGTTGAGAAAAAAAATTTTCGTTTTCAGTTACTAACAACGGCAACATTTGCTTGTACAGTGCTTAAAATTGCAAAATGTAGTATACTTTCCTATGTAACAAAATGTAAAACAGAGAGAATAAAGCTTTAGTCAGTTTCAAAGTCACGCAATGACCAGTCACAGTCTCACGATTCACCACACCGAAGCACCATTGTGTGAGCTCTTTTTTCCAAAACAAACCTGTCTTTGCTAGAATTTGAAATCCCAGCTGAAAACTGCCAATAAAAAGTTTCACTTGCATATATTTTTAGAGCAGGCTTTTTACGCTAGCGATTCTGAGAGACATTTTGAATGGTGAATCGCCCCTACTAAAAATTATTACATTCTTCTTTGTCTGGCGTGAAAATCATTTCTCGTTTGAAAATACTGTAACTGACGTTTCTAACTTGATCTAATCACGCTTAATAAAACTACACGGCGGGTTTATGCTTTTCGCTGAAAAAGATTTTGCTTCAGAGAGAAAGTTTTCTGTCAGAGAGCTCATGAAATGGTGCTTCGTGTGGTGAATCGTTCAGACTTTGAGTCTATAAATAACTCTCATGTCGCAACAATTGCGTTACTAGTGTTTTCTTGGATACTTTGAGATCTCTACTGCTGAAGAACGAGTTTCGCAAAGCATGTGGAGCATGACGGCAGTACTACTTGCTGATCCATCTTTCTGAAACAGTACGCACAGCCAACCACATCCCTCACACCGCGCACTCTATCAAGCTCTAACATGCACACAACGTATCGAGTCTCTTCTGGTTTCCATAGAGACGCACAATAATCCAAAATTTCAGACTACTTTACACCCCTACCACCCAGCCAGGCACAAAAAATACTAACTTTGCTCAGAATAAGTGTGCTGAACTAAAATCAGAAGTATAACACCAAAGCCCTATAGCAACTAACGTCGCTCATCAACAAACTCGTAAAACAATAATGTTTAAAAAGAACTACTACTAATGATTACTACCTCATTTACTACATAAAAAACGGCAACGTTTTTACGATACATTGATGTTTCAAAAGTACACACTGTCGCGCCGTTGTTAGTTTCTAGCAATAACAATCATTTTTGCAAGTGATTCCAGTCGCATGGTAATCAAACCTGAAAAGCTCACAGACAATCTTAGACAGATTAGTTGGCTAAAATTGATATCCCGCCCTCTCCCCCACCCCTCTCAATGTTGGATGGGCTAGGCAAAAGATTTTGGGCGTTTTTTACCAACATTGAAGGGGGGAGGGGGGAGAAACGATGACGAATAAAGAGGTAACTTGTTGCATGCTTGCTAAAAGGTCAAGTCAACAAATTATTCAAGATAATCTGTCGAGGATTGTAGGTAATCTACCAGCGAGTACGCGTTCTCAACGAAAATGGCGGACGGCTGGCACGCGCGGGGAGTTATGGGTAGGGTGCGTATGGTCCTTTAACTGTTCCATGTATTTAGTTGCTATGGAGACACAATTTTAGAGTATCTAAGTACCGTTTAAAATTTACGTTCAATCAAAACGGGGAAAACTTACCGCCAATTTTCCTACTTTTTGACCCTAAATTCGTAATCTTCATGAGCTTCTGCAGATGATAACGCCTTTTAATCGTGTCCAGGGTCACGTGATCGTGAGAACTGTTGCCCTAGCAACAAAGTTTTTCTCCTATCTCCGCTAATTTTTAAGGTGGTCTGCCTTATTTTTGAGGAGCCCGGTAAGGAGCCGAGGAGCCATGACGTCACAGATGAGGAGCCCGGTGAGGAGCCGAGGAGCAATGACGTCACAGACTATTTTTTTGGAGCCCGATGCGGAGGCGCGGAGCCCTATTGTAGTTGGAGACAATAGAAGGATACCACCACCCCCACCCCCTACTCTTTGTCAAGGCAATACATGGAGCCTGGTGGTGAGGAGCCCTATTGTTATTGGAGACAATAGAAGGATAGGCCCCCCCTCAAACAGCATAAGAACCCATTGAACCGTGGAATAATATTACTCGATGGTGTCTTCGGCGCTAGGCTTTTATAGAGTCCGAGAACACTATCTTTTATTCTTCTATTGTCTTTTGAGGAAAAAGTAGGGGGTGGGGATATCCTTCTATGTCTCCAATAACAATAGGCTCCTCACCAGGCTCACCCGCATGCTTACCCGTACACCCGCAGTGGGAGGTATCCTTCTATTGTCTCCAATAACAATAGAGCTCCTCATACCCACCCGCAGGCTCACCCGCCTGCTCACCGCTCTCCTTCTATTGTCTGGAGAAAAAAGTAGGGTGGGAGTGGGGGGATATCCTTCTATTGTCTCCAATAACAATAGGGCTCCTCACCAGCAGGCTCCTCCTATTGTCTTGAGAAAGATTAGGGAGGCGGTGGGGGGTATCCTTCTATTGTCTCCAACTACAATAGGGCCCCGCGCCTCCGCATCGGGCTCCGCAAAAAAATAGTCTGTGACGTCATGGCTCCTCGGCTCCTCACCGGGCTCCTCAAAAATAAGGGTAATTCGGCCCCTACTATACTACTAATTTGAGCGCTTTAAAGCCGGAAACGTCAGGCATTCTCTCGATATCTGGAGACAACTGACTTCTGATACGGAGATCTTATCTACTGTAATGGGGCTAAAAATTGATTTCATTAGTGAGCCGCAGCAACACTTTGTGCATTCCAATCTCAGTGCTGATGATAATTAGCTATTGATATAGAAATCAGGAAATTACTCTCGAAAGGAGTAATCGAGCCCACAGGGCACGTGCAGGGAGAAATTATCTCCGATATTTTGTCCGTCCTAAGAAGGACGGTAGCCACCGTCTTATTTTGAATCTAAAAGAACTTAATAAATCTACGGAAAAAGTTCACTTCAAAATGGATACCCTACATACCGTGCTCAAGTTAGTAGAGAAGGACGGTTTCATGGCGTCGGTCGATCTGAAAGACGCTTGTTACTCAGTTCCCATTGCAAAAATCCGACAGAAAATATTTACGGTTTATTTGGAAAAATCAACTGTACCAGTATTCGTACATGGCCAACGGCCTCTCTTGCGCCCCTCGAAAATCCACTAAGCTCCTAAATCCAGCTTTAACGAAACTTCACCTCGCAGGCCACGTAGCCTTAGCCTATATTGATGACCTTTTCTTTATGGGACACTCGCACTGCGAGTGGCATCAATCATTCAATTTATTTATTTCACTTACTCATAACAAAATTACATTTTACAATCATTTTCTAAATTCTTGTAGTGAAAATGGGCTCCAGAGAAAGCAGAGCTTGTTATTTTGGAGTCCAATTACATATTTCATGGAGATGTAATGGCTTAATTTTACATTAATTATTTATAATAATAAAAAAACAAGTATATAAAAAAATTATATATATATAATATATAATATCATTTATAACAGAATAATAACATAATCAGGAAGAAATCGAGAAAAGGCAGTGGAAATATATAACATTTATAACTTTAAAAAAAAAGATAATAATGATATTTTTATATTTAATTAAGAAAATAAATCAATGCTGATAAAATTCTAAGGAATTAAGTGTGTTTTGCACATGATAGGTATAAGAATTTAGAGTCTAAGATCACTGATTATTTTTTTCTTGAAGGAATGTACACTAGGTTTGCTTTTTGAATCTGCGTGAAGGTATTCCATAGCTTTGTTCCTCTGTAGGTAAGGGATAGTTGAGCGAATGATGTTTTTTTTAATGGTACATATAGGTCCTTGGATCTTCGCGTATTGTAAGTATGTGAATTTTGTTGAAAGTTATCCAATGGAAGTATTTCTGTAGGTAGAATATTTTTATTTAACTTGTACATAAACATTGATGTTTCCAAAAAATTGATTTTGGAAAATTGAAGTATTTTAAGCGACTTAAATATTGGCATAGTATGTGCTAGGTAATGTGAGTGAGAGATAATTCGTATCACTTTCTTTTGGAGTTTGACAAGTTTGTCCAGTTTTCTTGGAATTTTTGTGAAGTTGGATTTAAGGGACAACTATTAGCCCATATTAAGTTCCCATAGTGGAGGTATGGATATACAAGAGAATAATATAATGTTATTAGGCTTCTTTGTGGGAGATAATAACTGATGTATCTAATGATTCCAATGTTCTTAGATATTTTATTACATATGTGGTTGATATGTTGCTCCCAGCTCAATTTAGAATCAATCAAAATGCCAAGAAATTTGAATGTATCCACTTGTTGGATATCAATCTTGTCAACTGAGATTTTGATATTATTTCTTAGTATAGTCTGTTTCTTTAGTTTAGAAAAGAGTTGAGATTTTGTTTTCTTTATGTTTAATGATAATTTATTTGCTTTGAACCATATAGTAAGCTGAGAGAGTTCTTCATTCATGTCATTTTCAAGTTTTTTGATGTCAGAGCTACTTAGGTAGGCTGTTGTATCATCAGCAAAAAGGATTAAATTAAGCCTTTTAGATACATTTTGCATATCGTTAATATACAAAAGAAAGAAAAGTGGTCCCAAAACAGAACCTTGTGGGACTCCACATGTTATTTTCATTGGGTCTGATTTGCAGTTCGAAAGTTAACAAATTGAAATCTATTTGACAAGTAGCTTTGAAACATGCGTAAAGGGGTTCCACGGATTCCATAGTGCTCAAGCTTCGAAATCATAATATCATGGTTTACTGTATCAAAGGCCTTAGACAAGTCAAGGTATACTGCGATAGTTGATTTATTCACTTCATGGGCAGCATGAATATCTTCAATCAGCTTTAAAACTGCCATCACTGTTGAATGATTATTCCTAAAGCCAAATTGGTTGCTTGATAAGATTTCATACTTTTCAATGTAAGAATACAGTCTTTTGTGCATGAGCTTTTCAAGAATCTTGGAGAAGAATGGTAATACTGAAATTGGCCTATAATTAGAAAACATTTTTGCATCATCAGCTTTATAAATTGGGGTCACTTTTGCAATTTTTAACTTTTCAGGAAAAATGCCTGGTTAAATGAAGTATTGAAAATGTGAGATAGTGGCAAGGAAATCTCATTTATCACACATTTTACAATTTTAGGATTTAGGTCATCAGCACCACAGCTAGATTTGTTTTTTAGCTGTGACACAACGGTCTCAATTTCCTTGGAATTAGTTGAATACATGCAAAAGCTTGATTGAAAGTCCCCTTTTAGATATTCTTTGAAATGTCTATTAGAGTTTGGTATCTTTTTTGATAGGTTTGGGCCAATATTAGTGAAGAAGTTGCAAAAATTACTGGCTATAACTTGAGGATTTGTAGTCTCTTGATCATTAACCAAAAATGTGTCATTTATTTTACTAGATTTTTTTCGTTTAAGAATTTCACTTAGAATATTCCAAGTATGTTTTATATTATTTTGTTTGGCAAATTCAAGTTGACTACAATAATATTCGCGTTTAGATGATCTTATTATTCTTGTTAGAACATTTTTGTAGGTAGTATATGATAATTTATTCTCAATAGTAGGGTTTTTTAAATATGTTTTGTAAAGAGTGTACTTACGATTAATTGATTCTAAAATACCACGAGTTATCCAAGGATTACGAGGGCATTTTTTCTTAGCTATTTTCTTCTTTATTGGGAAGCAAAGGTTGTATTCTTTTGAAAATTTGTCTAGAAATATGTTGTATGTCTCATTTGTATCCCGAGAAGAAAAGACATCCTCCCAGTTAATGTTTGAGAGTGTTCTTTAAATTTTGTTACATTGGTATCCGAAAAATTTCTCTGAAATGAGAACTCTTGTTTTACATTTCCTTGTAGAGGCTTACCAGAAATTACAAATGTTGGTATGTGGTCTGAAATATCAAAGTATAACAGGCCATTCAGTAGGTTAAGGTCAAAATTGTTTGTAAAAATGTTAGCTATTAAGGTTGCTGAATTACTAGTTATCTAGTTGGCTTAGTTATTGCTGGAATAGAAAAGTGAGAATAAAATGTATTATAAACTCATTAGTCAAGCCGTGTCTTTTGTAGTTGATAAGGTTGATATTGAAATCACCGGCTATATAATGTATTTTATTTCAGATTTTAATATATTCAAAATGTCATTTAATTTATTCGTAAAAGCTTCAATGCTCCCCTTAGGTGGTCTATATACTGAACCAATAACTGTACTTTTTTCATTTGGCACATTAATTTCTACAAAGATACACTCAATATCTTCATCATTTTTTCCAAGATCATATCTTAGTTTACTTTTGAGGTTTTCATCAATGTATATACCCACACCTCCACCTGGTTTTGTATGTCGGTCACTGTGATAAAATCTTTTACCCTTTATGTCGAAGATATCAATGGGACTATCATTTTCCAGCCATGTTTCAGTAATACATAAAGCATGAAAACTGAAATTTAATGAGTCAAGAGCGTCAATCAATTTAGAGAAATTCTTTTTTAGACTTCTGATGTTCAGATTGAAAATTGAAAAGCAATTATGTTCATTAAATGATTTTTGGAAGTTATGGAGTTAAAGTCAGAATTAAGGTAGTATTCACATTTTTTATTACTAGAGTTATTTAAGAAATTAACATCTGGATCTATATCAAGATTGGGCCCTGGAGTAACATCAAGAGATGTAGAAAATGGATTTATATATTTGTTATTAAGTTTGTCAATGTCTATAAGAGGATTTGTATTATTAATAACTGAACAAAACTCAACATCTTCAGATTCAATTAAGGGAAGAGAATTTGCTAAACAACTAGTGCATACCCATGAAGACTTATCTGAAATATTTGAGAAATCAGTTTTAGTCAGACGTGTACATTTTAAGTGAAAGTATTTATATAGCAAATAGAACATGATAAATTACGTTGTTGAGACAGAACATTTCTTGTGCAAAACCCACATTTTCCCAGGATCATATGGATAATTAAAAATAAAATAAATTCAATTCAATTAAAATATATATATATATAAACTGTAACAAGAAAATGGAATAAAGCTTAAATCCCTAAGAGATCTATAGCTAAATGGCTAATAATATTTCATTTAGATAAGTTCATAGAATCTCCTTGCCTGATACCATGATGATTAAAGTCCGAGAAACGCTCGGCATTCCCTCATTGTTGTGAATGATTTTGTTTTAGTACTGTCCTCTTTAAGTCTTACAAATACCACACCATCAATCGACCATGATTTTGCAATTAAGGGTTTCCCTTTATTTATTTTTTTTTTTTATAATCTTTATTTCTTAAGATAAACAATACATATCCTAAGTTACAAAATTGAAATAAATATCTATCTAAATTACACTATATACACGATTAAAAATATACAAAATTTAAAAACTATTCCTATATACCATATTTAAAAATAATCCTATTACTAAAAGCATTCTTGAATCTGTCAGTTTGAATCTTAGGGCGTATAGTTGATTTTTTTCTTAATTGATATTTGGTGTCTTTTGTCTTAGGTAAAATTGAAAACAGGGGACATTCTGGGTCATTCGATCTTCTTGCGTAAAGTTTCTTATCAGCCTTTTCTAAAAGATCTCTTATCTTTATATGCTTGGACGTATACCTCCTCTTAAAACTTCGATCTAAGAAATTCTGTATAACGGTTAGATCTGTATCGGAGGCTCCATATACCGGCAAAGCATACATAAAATTAGGCAGAACTATAGAATTAAACAAGTGATCTATTTCCACTTGGCTCATTCCCTCTTTGCGCAATGATCCTATCACAAACAATGACTTATTAGCCTTTATAACCTTGGCGCGCACGTGCGTACTGAACTTACAATTCTGTTGGAATGTAACACCTAAAATTGGCAATTCTTTGCATTGTGGTATATTATTAATTGGCGCTATGTCTTGATTGAAGCCTTTCTTGCGAAAAATAATTTCCTTGCATTTTATCGAATTACATGCCATCCGATTGCGACTAGACCAGCTAAGGAACTGGTCTACTAAGTCAGTACGGCACTGACCATTTCCCCATAAGGGAACAACAATGGTAGAATCGTCGGCATATTTAAACAAGGCTGGACGGTCTGCTAGGCTTAATTCAATATCGTTAATAAATACGTTAAAAAGATAAGGCCCACTGACGCTGCCTTGTGTTGTACCCCTGTTTACCTCACGCCACTGCCCTTCGAAACCATTATAAATAACCGCTGCTGGCGTTTCTCAAGAAAACTTAAATACCAGTTTACAATAATAGGATTCAGATACAATTGCTTAAGCTCAGATGACAAGAGTTCATGGTTGACACAGTCAAATGCTTTACTAAAATCCATTGCAAATACTCGCACGGCCTTGCAATCTTGCTCGTCTAGATAACTGTAGATGGTGTGCTGCATACTCAAGAGTGCATCAGTGCAACTCCCCCCTGTCCTATAAGCAAACTGCGTTGAACTCAGTCCTTCTTCGACAGTATCCCGTGCATGTATATTATACACAGTCTTCTCGAAAGCGCGTGCAATTACTGGTGTGATCTTAATTCCTCTGAAATCCTGCTTGCTTTTGGGGACGTCAATCTTGGGAAGGGGGGTCGCGTGGGCTCTTTTCCAGGACGAAGGCCACTTTATCTTTCAGCAACTTTATCATTTGAAGCCGTGTGTGAGTGATGTCTTCATTTATAAAGATGGATGACTCTTTATTTTCAGCTCTTTTCGTCGTTTTAGCACTTGAACCTTTGTGTTGTGCTTAGTGAATTTCACTATAATTTGCCTTGTTTTTTGATCATCCTTACTGCCGATGCGGTGTGATCTGCATAAGTCGCTTGGCGAGATTTTAACACCAAGTTCTTTATCAAGAAGTTCAATGACCTTACTGTCAGTATTTTCTTGCTCAGTCTCCACTACTCCAGCAATTCTGATGTTGTTTCTCCTAGAATACTGCTCAAGGTCGTCGGTTTTTTCTCGTAGACGTAACACTTCTTCATGCAGATAATTAATGCCCATAACTTGACCCAAGGATGTCTTAAACTCTTCGGAGGAGATGATGTTTTCTACGCATTTAGATGCGATTGAAGAAACGATAGGCTCAAGTTACTTTCGAACCATTCCGACATTTTGCTTCAAAGAGGGGCCAGACTTTGTTGACGAATCCGGAGACTTCGTCATCACTTGTTTCTACCTCGTCTACCTTGTCAGATAGGTTTAACTTGAGAGGAGTAGGTTTTACATCTTGTTTCTTGCTTCGTTGTTGTTGAGGCGTCGAGGGACTTCGACCATGCTTCTTTAAAAGTGACATGTTTGAAAGCTCAGAATACAGCGAAGGCCTGCTAAAAATATATACTGTAGTTGTTGTAGGACGAAATTATGAACATAAAAACTTATGATGGCAAGGATTGATTAAGATTTATAGCCACATTAGCCACATTAGCTAATTTTGTTCTTAAGCCATCTATAGGGCAGCCATCTTGTAGCTCGCCCCAATGCTCGCCCCAATGCGCGGCCAACGTAGCTGAAACGATCCAAATATTCGGCAGAATTTAAGCCTCTGGTCCCCAGGGTACTGTTTATGAGTTGTTATTGCTTGAAATAGCTATTGTTTGCGGCGAAACTGTTCCCTTGTTTATCCTGAGGACGGATGTCCTAGCTGCTCTTTCGACAGTAAAGAGAAAGTCCCTGATTTTTCAAGTTGTTCAAGACTTGTGTTCGCGACTGAGTAGTGGTTGTGGTAGCTACTCTTCCAAGCCAATTCTCCTAGTAATTTGTCCAATGGTGTCGATAATAACGTCTCACATATAAACTGATCGAAACTGAGCTCCAGCAAACGAGGGGGCAGCATACTTTGCGACCAAGACGTAGACGAGGAGGGGATTACATTTGCAAATTCTACATATTTCTGTCGAACTACTCGTAGCGTATTTTACCGCCGTTTTTTTCATCGTCAACAAAAAAAAATCTCAGTACTATTATTAAAAAGTGTAGAAACTGTCGTAACTCGAACGTGGCGCAAAATCTAAATGTAAACACACTTTTTGACAGCTGTCACGACAGGCGCAGCGGGCACGTGAAGGAAAACCGGTTTTTCCCGACACGCTAATTGGATAACTGTCAACCGGGAATCGTACCAGACGCCCCCAGAGGCTCGTCGCTTCGCTCCTCGTGGCAAAGTCTCGCTGAGCTCGACCTTGCCTAAAATTTTCTCGCTACACTCAAAAATGTTAATTCTTTGGACCTCGAGCCTCTGGTTTCTAGGGTACATAAACAGATAAACGTCGGAAGCAATTTTTGTCACACATTCCTCAAGCAACAGCTACTATCAAACTGGTTTTTGATCATGTGAGCGCATCGGCCGAATCACGACGTTTGTTTATGTCACTAACCAATCAGAAGGCCAGGGTCAGGATCTGACTCGGAAAGGATTAACTCAACAATCGCGTACCGCGCGCCTCCAGAGGCTGACGCCAGCTCTGAGTTTCCCGAGAAACAACACAAAAGCGAAAGGGCAGAGTTTAAGCCTCTGGTCCACATTGTATCACAGCAGCTAATATTTTGGGATTTATAATTGATTCCACTACCATGAAAATCAATCTGACACCGGAAAAGGCTCTCGATGTCTTATCTTGCTGCAAATTGTTATTTGAAACCGTGTGGCCCACGATAAGGGAAACGGCACGCACAATTGGGAAACTCATTTCATCTTTTCCCGGGGTCATGTATGGGCCCTTATACTATCGCTCGCTAGAGAGAGACAAAATACAAGCACTGCGAATGGCTAAAGGCAATTTTGAACATAAAATGTCCCTATCTCAGAGCGCGCGCGACGAGCTTGAATGGTGGGCGGCACACGTTGTTCCCGCCTTTAACGAGATCACGAGACCGGAACCCAACCACGTCCTAACAACAGACGCGTCCAATGCGGGTTGGGGTGCCGTGTATAACAACAAAAATCGGGATGTCTTTGGTCCAATGAAGAGAAAAAGCGGCACATAAATTACCTTGAATTCGCAACTCGCATATCAGGGTGCGCATAGATAACAGCACTGCTGTGGCTGTCATCAATCGAATGGGCACAAGCCATTCTGAAGCACTAAATGGTTTGTGTAAAATCATATGGGAATTGGCCCAAACCTGAAATCTATGGCTCAGCTAACAAACAATTCTCCCGGTATGTGGCATACAGACCAGATCCCGAGGCTCTTGCAATCGACGCCTTCTCTCTCTCCTGGTCTAATGAAACATTCTATGCATTTCCCCCATTCAGCTTAATAGCTACCCTGGGGACCAGAGGCTGAAACTCTGCCCTTTCGCGTTTGTGTTGTTTCTCAGGAAACTCAGAGCTGGCGTATATAACCTGCCATGCGCGCGGTTTATCGGATTCTATCGGGTGATCGGGCCGTGATGCTGGACAGTATAGGACTATCGGTCATCTGATTAAATATTTACTGCCATGCGCGTGGTTTATCGGATTCTATCGGGTGATCGGGTTTCCAGGGTACTTAATAGCAGACATATTAAAAAAAAATTGTGGAGGACAAGGCGACGGGCATAGTGGTAATTCCGAAGTGGCCCACGCAAGCTTGGTACCCGAAGGCCATCAAAATGCTAGCTCAACCGCCAGTGGAACTGAAACCACGCAGAACGCTGCTGCAATTACCAAGCCAGGCCCAAGTCGAACATCCACTCTACAAACTAAGCCTGCTCGTGGTTCACTTATCAGCAGTTGCTTAAACAATGTCAAGATCTCATCTACCGCAAAGGAACTCATATTCTCTTCATGGCGCTCATCATCCTTAAAACAATACCACTCCTATCTCGCACGTTGGCAGGCGTTCTGTGGAAAACACAACCTGGACCCACTACAGGCCTCCGTGGAAAATGGAATAGATTTTTTAAGTTCCCTCTACCGAGAGGGACTTGGCTACAGTGCTATCAACACAGCCAGATCAGCGCTGTCGTTTGTCATCGCGACTCCGAGACAGTCGTTTGTCACTCATCCCCTCGTCACGCGATGCCTTAAAGGTGTGTACGAATCGAAATTATCGCTTCCTCGTTACACTCACATATGGGATGTCAGTATACAGAAGGGACAGCCCAGTCTAACGGAATTAAGGGACCGGGGGGGGGGGGGGGGGCGAAATAACGAAATTATTATTATTCATTTGCGTGAAGCGCGGCCCAAATGACAAATTTCTATGCCTGTAACGTCGAACTCACGCATACTCTTCTTTCGAACATAGTGACTGCCCGCCAGGCCTATCACTACAGGGTATTTTTGATAGAGTTTGTTTTCCCTCGCCAAGATACACTTGTTCTTGTAAACGGTGTGAAGGTTCACTTCGTTGCCAAAGACTATATTAGATGATATTCTTTATTCGCGCGAAGCGCTTCGAAATTTTTATTATGTATTAGTGAAGTGAAGTAGAAAAATGCACATGATAGAGACGTTGCTGGAATTACTACTTAGAAATTTCTTGTGGTCTCCCCTTTCACGGCTTCAGGTTTTGAGAGATTCCCCCTTTCGCTCGCCTCCGCCCCAAGATGAAGTGATCTCCCCAAAATGAAGTGATCCCCCCCCCCCCCCCCAGGCGATAAATAATGACCGGTCCCTAAACCTGAAAGAGATATCTCTAAGACTGACCATGCTTTTATGTTTATTAACGGGTCAGCGATGCCAAACAATTTCGAAACTCAATTTACAGTTCATGCAAATGTTACCGGACAAATGCATATTTACTATTAGAGAAAATCTGAAAACCTCCAAGCCGGGTAAACGCTTAGAACCCATTGAACTAGAGGAATACAAAGCGGACGTTAGCATATGTGTCGTTTCTCACATACGCAGATATCTAGAGTTAACTCACCCTTTACGCAAAGACAACAACAAACTTTTGATAAGCTTTATAAAACCGTATCGCCCGATCTCTAGATCCACTGTTGCTAAGTGGGCGAAACGTGTAATGAAAGATGCGGGGGTTGACACGTCGCACTTTTCATGCCACAGCACGCGATCAGCTTCTACATCGTACACTAAAGTCTCGGGGATTCCACTTAAGGCGGGGGGCTGGTCGAATGCTCAGACCTTTGCGAAGTTTTATCCCAAGCCTATCACTAGGTCCTTTAGCAGTCAGCTTTTGGAACATTTCCAGTCTTCAATGCCTTAGCACAGCCTCGGCCGACTGTAATCTCTTATACTAAAGACAATAAATTGCACTGCCCAATCAAGTTGGGGCTCACGTCACTATTTCTATTTCTCGTGTAACCAGGGCTTTAAAATCTCATGTGACTTCGTAGTGACGTCAGACTGACGTCGAGATTGTATTTCTTTCTCGACGTCAGTCAGGAACGAAGGAGTCACATGCCCTGCCCTTGTGTTACCCTCCCGACTCCTTCGTTCCTTGTTTTTCCTTGGTTACACTCGCGTTAAATAATGACTAGAAAGACAAGCGCAATGCTTCTCATGTGACTCCTTCGAGTCACATGCTATCCCCCTTTTTTGTTGATGCTGGCATACTACCAATTAACTTCTTATATTATGAATCTGTTGCGAATCTTATGTACGATGTTGATCGAAATAATGCGCCAAAAAATATCTTAAACTTGTTTTCTCGAACATCATCCAGACACCATTACTTCACCCGTTCTGTGTCCTCCCAAAATTTCAACAGACAAAATGCGCGATTGAATATACTAAAAAATGCTTTTTCACGTGTTGGAGTCAAAATTTGGAATGATATCCCCTGAACCTCAGGCATCGTCCCAAAACAAGATTCAAAAGAAAATTAAGAGACATTCTGTTAGATATTCTAATGTCTGAAAATCGGTATAATATCGATGCAGATGAAATATCTGTATTGATTTCAAGGAAGACATAGGATTATGCTCACTTTCTCATTTCTTCTTTTTCCTCACTTAATTTCTTTACCTTATTGACATCTCTTTCTTGAATTTAAGTTTTAAAGCTATATGAAATATAAATCTGTGTTAATCACAATTAATTACTTTGAGAAATCTGTAAGAGTGGCCCGCCTCGATTATTGTATTATTGTACAATTATTGTAACTTGAGAGTTGGAAATCGTTGTGTTGAATGGGTTAGCGTGGTGAAATAAAGTTTACCTTACCTTACCTAGTTTGTACTACCTGCGGGTCAGTCCGTTTATTTATTTTTTGTACCTAAAAATATCTCAATAAATGAAATGAAAAATGAAATCGTTCCTGACTGACGTCGAGAAAGAATTACAATCAAACATCGACTTACAGGTAAGTCTCGTTTAATTTTTAAATTACACTATACGTTTTATTCAGGAATGAAAAAGAAAAAAATCATATCTCCGGGAGAAAAGTTCCAATTGCGACCAAACTTGGCAAAGCTTTTCCTTAGCTTGATGAGTATCTCATGCCAAAATCACGTGATATGACGTCACTGATCACTGATTACTCAAAATGCCAAAAATGTCTAAACCACTCAAAAGCGACTTGATGGTTATACATGTCTGTTACCACTATTCATAACACTCATAATCATATGCGAATTTGAAATATGCTATAACAATGCAGTCTTTTCGTCTAAGTGAGAATTTTTCACGTTGATTACGTAAGAACTTTGTAATAAATAGTGGGAGGATCTGTTAATTCCACTCACACTCAGTTTTCCAGCGGAACGAGGAACGGTTCACTCTCGTTTCTTTTTGGCGGTTCGACCCTCGCAATGGCAGAGCCAGTACAACATCCGAACCCAGATTTGCCGGCGGCTGCAGAAGCCGCACCGCAAGTGAATGAACCGGCGCCCGAACTACCGCAGCCAGCCGAGCAAGAAGCAGCAGCAGCTCCTGTAGCTAATCAACAGGAACTTGAGGTGGTTATTCTATCATAACGATTGTAATGACATGCGTTCCTTTTACTCTTCTTTAGAAACCACGAACCGCTTGGTGGAGAATGACGAGACAAGGTAGAACAACCCAAACCGCCAATGAACGAAAATTAGAATCGCTGGACGAGTGTTGTTCGTAAAATGATGATTTGATGGAAATCGAATGCTGATTACGTACGGGAGAAAGCGCAAGAATTGTACTACACTGTTCGTAAAATGACGATTCGATGGAAATCGAATGCTGATTACGGACGGGAGAAAGCGCAAGAATTGTACTACATTGTTCGTAAAATGATGATTCGGTTGAAATCGAATGCTGATTACGGACGGGAGAAAGCGCAATGAATGTAGTGTTTTGTTCGTAAAATGATGATTCGATGGAAATCGAATGCTGATTACAGATAGGGAAAAGCGAGCTATAACGCTTTGTTCGTAAAATGATGGTTCGATAGAATTCGAATGCTGATTACGGACGGGAAGAAAACAAAGAGTTGTATTGCACTATTCATAAAATGTTGGCTCGATGGACATCGAATTTAAATAAGGAGGGTAAACAAAGAGAGTTTTATGGCTTTGCTTCGTTGAATAAACTGAAGTATTGCTTTGTTTACCGGGGTTGATGCAATCAAACTCTGATTGCAGCGTCAATTAGACAAAGACAATGTATTGATTTGTTCTAAAGAGGCAGCCCGACTATGCAAATTGGATCTTGGTTTAAGTAAGCAAGAGAAGGCATGGCTATAATTCAGTCACTTAAAACCAATGAGTTTTAATTTTGCAGCCGATACTTTAATGCTGGAAGTGACTTATATGTGTATCTGTTATTGTTCTTGTAGAAACTAAAGGACGAAGTGAGGGCGCTGAGGGAATCCCTTGAATCTGTGACTAAAGCGTCGATGGAAGCGGTAGTGAAACGGATCTTAACTTACACAGCACGGCCGATAACCGAATTTAACAAATATGAGGCGCTCGAGATGCTGGAAACCCTTCAAAACACGGCCAGTGATAAGCGGCATGAGAAAAGTAACTGCTATCGCCTCGTACACCAGACTGCACGAAGTAACATAGAAGTACCGAAGTCGCAATTTCACAGCCTTATCTCCCGCCTCATTGGGGACAAGGACCAAGAAAAGATCTTGGACATTGAGGCGAAAGTGGCAAAAGCGTATCGCCTGCAGTCCACTTCCCGGCGTGGTAATAGTAACTACCGGCCCCCACCATACAGGAGACCACAAGGGCGTGGTGCTCCACTTGATATGTCACAAGTGAGATGTTTTGCATGCGGCAAGTTTGGGCACTCAAGGCTAATTGTCCTATAGAAAAAACTAAAGATAATAGAGCTAAAAAGGACTCACAATAAACTATTTTTCAAGTTACGGTACGACATGGCCTACTTGAGTATAAGACTGGTAAATAGTCTATCTAGCCACTGTATTGTAAGTCGGCTTTACAAATAAATTTGCTTGATTATTGAGAGCAGCTTGTCTGTCTTTCCCGAAGTCACATTGGGATAACAGTTTTGAAAAAGGGTTATCTAGTTTTCTGAAACCCCCTTAGCAAATGCGCTAGGTCAGAGCTGTTATTTCATTGTCGACTTGGCGGGGTTGTGGTTGCCCCTTAAACCCCAATTTTGCTAAGTTAGTACCAAAGTTGATTATTGTTTTGCTCCTATAGAAAATTACATGGACTTGGGAGAAGAATAGAGATTTTGAATACCAGATCGAGTCCCTTTGTAACGATAAAAGCAGTGATTCAATAACATGGGTCGACTGGTCTGGAAACCCTGCCAAGTTTGCCAATGAAATAACAGCCATTGACAAGAAGGTAAAACTCGTGGAGGAAGGGGAAGCCTGTGGTAAATTATCGGACTTAGTCTTCCGCAACCCAGATTCTTTCAAGGCAGGAGAGTTGCATAACAATTACCCCTACTGGATAGAAATTTCTCACCGAAGCTCCTTTGCAAAACAGGGAGAGATACTTCAATGGATACGTAACAAGGTTTCAATTGCACCTTATTTTCGTCGCTTTAAAGGAAACTTTAAATGGAGTCATTATGATTCAGACAGACCACCAGCAAAAACATTTAGAAATAACATGTCTTGCAAGCCATTTTCGAAGTTCGTCCAAACAACACTCATTAGTCGCGTCAAATGTGGTGCAATATCCATTCTTGGTAAAGTGGGTGTGGTTGATCCACCGCACATCATTCTGCCGTTGACAATAGAGCCCACCAAGCCCAGACTCTGCCACGACGCACGTTATCTCAATTTATGGATGTGTGATATGCCATTTTCCCTGGATTCTGTCACAGATCTTCCGCGATATGTACAGAAAGGTAATTACCAGACGGTGCTGGATGACAAATCAGGCTATGATCACATCTTGCTCACTGAAGAAAGTCGCACCTTTTTTGGAATTCAATGGGGAGGATGGTACTTCACGTACAATACCCTCCCCTTTGGGTGGAAAATCTCGCCCTATATCTATCATACCACAGGACTCCTCGCATCTAATTTTTTCCGATCAATTGGTATACCCTGTTCCCTGTACATTGATGACAGGCATAATGGGGAACTCCAAGTTCCGCTTGATAAGGGTGAATATTGCACCCTAGAGGGCAGTGATGTGCGTCACCAGGCAGCTGCAGAATCGGCGGTGTTTCTAGTGGCTTATCATCTCGTAAGACTTGGTTACTTTTTGGGCCTCGCCAAATCCGTCTTAGACCCTCGAAAGACGGTTCCATACCTTGGTTTCCTCTCCGATTCTGCGAGGGAAGTTTTCCATCTGAAACCTGAGAAGAAACAAAACTTTCTTACTTTGATTCGGGAAATACTTGAAAAGCCCTTTGTCACAGTGAAAACCTTGCAACGCGTGGTTGGAAAGTGTGTGTCGTTCAGCCTTGCTGTGCCAGCAGCCAAACTGTTCACAAGAGAAATGAATTCCGCCATCTCAAGAGGCCAGATGACCCTACAGAAATCTGTGCCAGTAACAGGAAAACTACGGGAGGAGATAGCACACTGGATGTTCCTGGATAATTGGGACGACCCCTTACCGTGGAGGGAGGAACGTCACGTAAGGGTGGTGTTGGCCACGGATGCTTCTAACTCTGGTTGGGGTGGATCCGTCATAGCCCCGTTTAACGGCCAGGTTTCAGACTACTGGACTGACGATCAGAGGCACTGGGAAATATCTATTAAGGAGGCTATAGCAGTAGACAAGGTGCTGTCGTCGTTTGCAGCACAATTGCAAAACACGAGAGTGGATGCGCAAGTCGACAACAAAGCGGTTGTGGATGCCTGGAACAACCAAAGGGGAAGAAGCTCACAGCTCAATGCTGCCCTAAAAGCGCTGTTTTTCACAACGGTACGACTGAATATCTCACTACACATGTCATATATACCATCTGGTGAGAACCCGGCTGATGCGCCTTCTCGTCGTCTCTCAGTCTTCGACAATAAGCTATCAGCGCAAGTTTGGGATTATGTCCAGAAAGAATTCGGGGGAGATGATGGCCACTCTAGTGATCTTATGTCTCTTGATTCCAATGTGATGAAAGACAAGACGGGCAAAAATCTCCCACATTTTACGCCAGTACCCTCACCGGAGTCCTCAGGAGTAAACTTGTTTGCGCAAGATCTTTTACAGCACACTGCTATAATGTCACACCCTTATGTTTTCCCCCCGTCTATATTAGTTGGATCAGTGCTGAGATTCTTGAGGGGCTATAGCAAACCCTTTACGCTTGTCGTTATGGATACCTATCCCAGGAAATATTGGTGGCCTATCGTTGTCGGGAAAGCAGTGAAGGCACGAAAGCTGGCCTCAAGGGGGGATACAAATGCTCTGTTGGTTCCCACTAAACAAGGTTGGGTGCCCCACACAAGCATCCCTGGTGATCTCTGGGCGTTTGCCGTGCGTTTCTAAGAAGCATGAACTCTTGTTTATTAATAACATTAACTGCAGGTCGTTACAACAAAGACTAGTTGAATGAGATATATAATAAGAATCCAATAGTAAAGCTAAGGGCGACACATAAAAGAGAGAATCTGAAATGTATGTGTGTTGATATGAACAAATAATGAAAATAAATCAATTGTAACAGAGAATAAGATATGCGTGTATTTTCTCTTCCCTTTGTATAAGAACTCCCGGTGGTAGCCAAACTATTCATAGCCTCCGTCAGATGCCCCGTTTGCCAGCACCCGAATGATTGTGACTTCCGTTTCTGTCAGCGGTGTGGCTACAACCGAAAGATCCTAAAAGCTGCTACGATTGGAGATATATCTGTTGATCTAGATGCCATTGACGCGCGCGTTCAACAACTGTTAAATTATGACAAAGCAACTAGCTATGCGAAACAGAAACATTCACTGCAGAAGGAACTCGAAGGTTTTCTTTCAGCTTTACCAGGGTGTGTCTACTGGTTGCTACTGTCTCACCACGTGACCTTTGTCGTTTTTTAGCGTACAAAAACAAAAGTGGAAGAACACAGGTTCACCACAATAGCTGTAGTTTCATGGGTCAACGTGGGAAACACCCTTGCGGATGCCCTATGAGATTGTCCTACAAGACAGTGGATTCATACATTGGGAAGTTGAGAGCAATCTTTCACGCAAACGGTAGGGACGGAGAATGGGACAGACAGGACTACCTCCGTTTGGTAACAGCTGAGCAATTACAGGCAAGGGTAACACCGAAACAAGCAACGCCCTTCTTCGTGGACAAACTGACACGATTATCAGAGCACTTGCAAAGATCCCTGGGAAAAGCGAAAACCAATATTGAGCGTTTCATTATAGCTCGTGATCAAGCATATTTCAAGGCGGCGTTTTTCAGTGGTGATCGGCCTGGTGACCTAGGTCAAGTGAAAACACCTGAAATCCTACGATTTCCAAACGATGATGGGTTTTTATTTAATCACGTGTGGGGAAAAACGTTAAGAGACGGAGACCAGAATGTGTTCGGAGTCCGCAGGAACCCACAATCGGCGATTTGCCCTATAAGAGGGATAGAGCTGTATATGGACGTAGCAAGGCAAATTGGTATCAACCTTACTACCAGTTATTTGTTCCGTCCAACGACATCCAATAACGGGGTGAGGGATGCGCCCTTGACTTCATCTACTGCAGACGCCCGTTTGAAGTTTTACTTGAAAGAAATGAAAGCTGACGAAGGGGAGACGCTCTGACAGGCGCGGATCTTTCGGAAATTATGGAACATGTTGGCTGGGCGAGACGCCACACGGCATTGTACTACCTACAATTGGCCAAGGTTTTAAATCCCCGTGGGGCCTCAGCCAAGTTGGCGGAAACGTCTGATGAGGTTGCTAGTCCGTGGAGGGATGCAAACCAACTTGAGAAGTTTGTTTGTGCATTCCCTGTTGATAACCCCCAGAAGAGAGCTCGTCCAGTGTGAAATAACATGATCCCAGGATTCTTACAATGTGTTACGAAGAAATTAATGTCATAACAATTATGCTCTTTGATTTTCCCATCCTGTTTGTTTGTTTTATTTTTGGAGTATTGAGAATGGGTAATGAAGAAAGGGGGCTCCAAAAAGAGGAGTGGTAGCTATTGTCCGCGGTAGTTAGGTGTCATCCCTGAAAGGGAGACAGATGGCGAGGGAATGCTGGTCAATCATTATTTCCATACCTTATTTCAACTGAGTATGAATGGGAGTGTTATGAAATAGAATACTATTCATAACACTCATAATCATATGCGAAATTGAAATATGCTATAACAATGCAGTCTTTTCGTCTAAGTGAGATTTTTCACGTTGATTACGTAAGAACTTTGTAATAAATAGTGGTAGGATCTGTTAATTCCACTCACACTCAGTTTTCCAGCGGAACGAGGAGAGGGAACGGCCCACCCTCCCATCCCACATTGCTCGGGTCGTACCGCGACCCTTATCTCCCTAAGCCAAGCTGTTCCAGCTTGGCTTAGTCCGCTGGTCAATCATTATTTCCATACCTTATTTCAACTGAGTATGAATGGGAGTGTTATGAAATAGAATACTTTTCCTTATGTATGGTGCTCCGCTCGCGCGGCGCTTCGCGCCGTGCGGGTGCTCCGCTATTATAATACAACCTGTTTAGTCAAACCTTTGTTTGTCGATTGGCTTAACATATGCGCTAGATTTACCTGCAAGTCCTGTTTGATATGCATAGAATTTGTTCAAGATGTAACAACATTTCAAGGGTTTTTTTGGACTTTGTTATATTTTTTAAGAGGGCTGTATGCACATAAGTAAAAATGCCTTGAATCGCAAACGGCAGATAAATTGTTTTATTATTCAGCTATGCCGCTATCTCGATTCTAATAGGCAGCGAAAGCATGTTGGCGCGCAGTTCGTGACGTCAAACTCCAGACATTAGGATTGATGCACGTGCAAAAACGTTTTACCGGGTCTAGGACGGGAAGTGCCGAGAGCCTGAGACAATGTCTGGGCCACCCCTCGACGGGAGCAAAAACGTCACAACGGTTTGTTTTTACCACGGAGTCGGGGCACGTACCTGCCGTGGATTTCAGGCCGAATCGACGAGGCTGAAAAGATTCGCATTTATATCATTCAGAGAGGGTTGTTATCCACGAAAAAGGTAAACAAGATAGCTTAATAGCTGTACTTTAATTCTGTGAGGTTTGTTTGAGCAAGCGACCATGATTTTAGGGAAAAAATCGCGGGATAGTTTTGAATCGCCGAGTGTTCGGAATTTTGCAGTTTGCGGCCTTCCAGAACATATAGTAAGAGTAAGAGGTGACAATAAAATAGTCTAAAACTCGCTTAAAAGTGCATTTCTGACCGAATAAATGCTAATTGTGGTTTATATAGGTACTAAAGGACTAGATAAGGGCATTTTTCAATTTTTTTTATTTTTCGTAGGTACTTTCATTTTAGCGCTCATCGAACTCAGTCAAACGTCACACAGCGGCACTATAAAACTACAAACTATTAACTCTGGAGTTTGCTCAATGATCCTGGGGAGCCTGTGGTGTGGCAGGCATTAAGAGGAAATGTCCACTAAGACCGAGCGGGAGGTGGCACATGATGAAAAATCAAAATCCTTCATATTTCGTCCGAAGATAGCCTAATATACCAAAAGAAATGTGATGGGATTTTGTTCTTCAGTTATTAATTTTAACTCCCGAAAATTACGATTTTTTGACAGCACCCCGTGAATGGACAAAACGCACAATTTTCAGCCGAAATACCTAAACTTACAAACATTGTCATATCCACTTCGCGCCAACCCCAAACCCGAAAATCGGTTCGGAAATGTCTTTTGTATGTCCTAAGGAGTAATTTAAGGCTAAATATAATCTCTTGCGTTCGATAATTTTGGCACGGGAAGCCGTTAAAACTGATCAAAATTTTGCTCGCTCGAAATCGGTGATCTGGCGGTCATTTTCAGGAGGGAATATCCAGTCCCGGTAATGTCCCAAATGAACCCAAATAATTTTTTCTCATCAGTAGACATATTGTTCTCAATCGTAATATAAAATTTTTTTGCCAGGCTCTATTTCAACGCCAAGAACCAAGCCTCTCAAAATCTCCGTTATCACAACTTGAATGTGTCAATACATGTAAACACAACGCGAACATAATGCAAATACTGAGAGAAAATATACTTGATTCGTGAAAATAATGCAACACCGAGCACTTCTCTGTCTTACCTGGATAGTTAGCGTCCTAGTTTTGGCTTCTGAACGTAGTTTCTGCAGCGCCATTGTGTCAGTTTGTACTTCGATCACGGTGCGATGATTATTCGCTTCAGTTACTTCAAGATATTTCGATTCTGAGCAATGTTATCCATCCTGCTTCAAGGGAAATGCCCTTATTTCACCAGATCTAAAGTTGCAGGCAGCTATTTTGGATTTGCGTAGCCATTTTAGACATAGAAATGCGGAGAGTTCTAGCGTTCCAATGTTGACAGGCGAGGACGTGACCTCGGGACGTTGCGTGACGGATCCAGGAATTTTCGAGAGGGTGGGGTCGGGCATTAGATGTATTTCTGTCTCTGCGTGCGAAAGCTACGGAACGGAGATAAGACATATGTACACTGATTTTAGGCTATATAAATTATTAAAAATCCTAAATGATAGTACAGAGTCAGTAATTATAATTGTTTACGTAATTATGAGGATTTAGAAAAGGAACTCGTCCACACTCACTCCTTTTCCAGAACATTGGAAGAATTTTCCTCGTCCTCTTTTTGCAACATCAACTTCCTTAGTTCCATACCATCAAGCTATTCTTACTAAAAAGTACCGGTACATATACATTCCTCGGACGTTTTGTATGGTTGACAGTTTGTTGAGAGACGAGGGTAATTACGTACAGTGGAAAACAAGAGTAGGAGAGGATCTTAAAGTCGGGCCTATAACAACCGTATTGCCCTGGGGCGTAGGTAGGGGGGGGGCGACGCCATTTTAGGTATCCTTTAGGGGGGTAAAATAGAAAGTTCCCGACGAGCACCCCGCCCCAAAAATAGGGAATTCCCCCGGGGGTGTATGTCGCTGCGCAATAACGTTTTTAGTCTTCTTGTAAGCGACGAACAGAATTTTATAACTTATACATACAGATTATTACATTGTTAGAGCTTGATGTCGTGTTTATTCACGAGTTTTTGTGTCATAGCGCGAACGAGCGAGTCTTCAAACGAATTGATTGCCATGTCAATCTTAACACTACACTTTTTGCATATAATCAGGTCAATTTTGAGGTCGCGTAGCAATACATACGGTGGTGAGTGACATGTTGTTTCGTAGGAAATGTTTTTGGGCATTACTGCCCTATAGAGTGATTGTAATTTTCTAACGATCCTTCCACCCACCCAAAAAACCCAAAACGATGGCATGACCATCACACATTTCGATGACGTGTCACGATGATTGATAGTGCCGAAAGGATCTGGTTTTGAAGAAAAGAGAGTGGTATAAAGTTTCTTACAGTATCGAGACTGGGAAGAATACACATTTTACTTGAAAACGGAATGGTATCATATTTTGTCATCAAATACCACAGGGGGCCCAGGCAATGAAGAAAGCTAAGGGGGGACTCCCTTATTTGGGGGGCGGGGGTGCTCGTCGGGAACTTTCGATTTTACCCCTAAAAGGTAACAAACATGGCGTCGCTTAGTTGATTTTGACCCCACCAACAAGACGTATTTTCTCTCGTAATTTTCTCTCGTATTTTTTTACGAGGGAAATACGTCTGAAATTGGCTACCAACAAGTGTTATTTGCTTGATTTGCTAGAACGGATCCTTAACAGGTACCTATCTGGAAGAAATAGCAAGTTTTCGATTTTTAGCCCCTTAAAGGTACCAGAGGCCTGATCTTACCCTAAAATGTACGACGAGCACCCCCCCCCCTTCCACCTCAGCCTAAAAAATAGGGGAGTCCCCCCGTCGATCAGCCGTCTAGGCTAATTCTACATATTATTATTGCCGTAAAAGACAATAATCTTAGAGTTTTGCCTTTTAGTATAATTACTCAAGTGATTTACAAGATACTTACTGAAGAACTCATGCGCGCGCGCGAGCGAGAAATTTCTTATGATCGTGAAAAAGTCCAACGAAACTCACTTGAGCATATACTAAAACAATTATCTCAGGCTCCCCGATAATCACGTCGCCATCGGCGACTAATTGTTAAATAGTAGTCGTTTGTGGCGTTTGCTACGCGATTTAGGGGTTATTATCATCGTAAAAAAATATGCGGCCTGGCTATTGCTACACGATTTGCATTAGGGGTTATTTTAGAGAACTGTCTTGAAAGAAAATGAGGGTGTAGGGCGTTTTATCTCAAAAACGTCGATCGCAACCACGCCTGTCAATCAAAACTTTTCCTGTAACAAGTAAACATGTAAATTTGATTCTTTCACTGGACGGCATTGCCCGCCGACTTGATACGCTCGTTGTCAATTCCTGTGGAACAACTCCGCATTAATATGGCTTATGGCTAACGCAAATCAAAAATTCGATATTCGATCTGGTGAAATAAGGGCATTTCCCTTGAAGCTTTCGCACGCAAGGAGTCAGAAATATATCTAATGCCCGACCCCACCCCCTCGAAAATTCCTTGATCCGTCACGCAACGTCCCGAGGTCACGTCCTCGCCTGACAACATTGGAACGCTCTCTCCTCATTTCTATGGCTGAAATGGCTACGCAAATCCAAAATAGCTGCCTGCAACTTTAGATCTGGTGAAATAAGGGCATTTCCCTTGAAGCAGGATGGATAACATTGCTCAGAATCGAAATATCTTGAAGTAACTGAAGCGAATAATCATCGCACCGTGATCGAAGTACAAACTGACACAATGGCGCTGCAGAAACTACGTTCGGAAGCCAAAACTAGGACGCTAACTATCCAGGTAAGACAGAGAAGTGCTCGGTGTTGCATTATTTTCACGAATCCAGTGTATTTTCTCTCAGTATTTGCATTATGTTCGCGTTGTGTTTACATGTGCTGACACACTCAAGTTGTGATAACGGAGATTTTCGGAGGCTTGGTTCTTGGCGTTGACAAAGAGCCTGGCAATAATTTTTATATTACGGTTGAGAACAATATGTCTACTTATGAGAAAAACATATTTGGGTTGATTTGGGACATTACCGGGACTGGATATTTCCTCCTGGAAATGACCGCCAGATCGCCGATTTCGAGCGAGCAAAATTTTGATCAGTTAACTGCTTCCCGTGCCAAAATTATCGAACGCAAAAGATCATATTTAGCCTTAAATTACTTCTTAGGACATACAAAAGACATTTCTGGACCGATTTTCGGGTTTGGGGCTGGCGCGAAGTGGATATGACGATGTTTGTAAGTTAGGTATTTCGGCTGAAAATTGTGCGTTTTGTCCATTCGCGGGGTGCTGTCAAAAAATCGTAACTTTCGGGAGTTAAAATAAATAACTGAAGAAAAAAATCCCATCACATTTCTTTTGGTATATTAGGCTATCTATGGACGAAATATGAAGGATTTCGATTTTTCATCATGTGCCACATATTTCCAATTTCGCTCGGTATTAGTGGACATTTCCTCTTAAAGAGCCTGTGTCAGCCGCCATTTTGACAGCATAGCAACATACCAAGTCGGAGAAAGCATCCATTTCCATCGGCTGATTTAGAGAATGTAGAGCAAAGTTCTCGTTTGAATTGGTTCAGAAACTTTGTTTTTAGATGTTTATTAAGAGATTCCTACACGTAATTCGTCTTCTAATATCGAACGAAAAAGGTAACAAAAGAGTGGCTGACACGGGCTCTTTAAGTGCATCCTGTCCTTTTTAGAAAATTATGTCAATGTTACGTAATGGAGGAATGTACGTTTTCTCCAACGACCTTTTTGAATGGCCCATTCCATTTTTTAGTCAAACCCCCTTGCTCTACTCCCTCGGAAATACCTACGGAAGAGCCTCTTTTTCGGTTTCACCCCCTCGGAGGAGGGGGTTGCAGATAAAAAATGGAATGACCCGAAAGCGCCCCGTGCAAATGAGCCGTACAGTGAAAAAATGCAAGAAATCATTGTTGAACTAAACGTCGTTTATTTCCTTCTCTTACTTATAATAATAGCAGTAATGAAGCCTTATGCCATCTCGTTTGCCAATATAGCCAGCCGGGCGAGGCTGCTTGTCCTTATTCCCGCCAAAAATCCAGTTTTCTGTGTCCCAATAGAAGAACTCATCACGCACACTCATCCCATGCACATATTGGCACAGGGTACCCAACTTGAACAAAAAGAACGGCTTATCAACTGGTAGATTGATGGCATTGGTTGTGAAACCGTCGCTACGGCAACAAAAGTAGATAAGAGTGTCTTTGTCATAACGACCCTCGGGTACCTGTAATGAAAAAAAAACAACACAAATGCTTTATCGTCATCTTAGCCAAGACGACTAACCTTGTGATGTTGCTTAGGGTACCTACTTGTCCATAGAGCTTGTTCTTGTTATTACTGTTCTCGTCATTCCACAAGATATATCCAGTTTTGAAGCCTAGTATTAAGAAAGGAAAAAACGAAATGATACAAAACTTAAGGTTACGGAACACCTGCGTGGTATTTCCGTTAAAATGACAATTTCGCGAAAAAAAATCTTGATACCTCTTTTTCAAGCTTATTTCTTATCGGGTCGACTATTTAAAAAACATTTTACCATGGGATTTTTGTCCGCTAATATTTTTTTTAACGTTAATTTTATTATATAGCTCGCGTTTATTCGATCAAAACGCGCGTTCTGGATGGTTCTATCATGGTCACGTGGTAAAGTACAGAGTCAAGTATAGCCCGTGCGGGCTACATCGCTAGAGCGGGAAATTTTCGACGGGAAAATTTTCGACAACAACAACAACAACAAGCAGCAGCAGCAGCAGCAGCAACAACAACAACAAGTCTTTCAGCTGAGGAAATTATCGGACTGGTGGTGGAAAAAGACTGCTACGAAGGATGCAGTTTCAACTTTAGAAGCAATTTCTTTTGTGTATTTTCTTTTTTTGCTATATAACAAAACACCCTCGGAAAACAGCCGATGACGGACTTCATGGCCTCTGAATCGCCCAGCGTGAGGGCGCTGTGACTATACATACATACAGTTTTATTTAGCCACGCTGGCCCAAACAATGATAGGTACATAAAGTATGCCAGCACTGATTTCCATTGGGGGCGTGGATTATAAACGTATGTGGCGATAAAAAATACAGAAATATACTAGAAGTATCTTTTTAGATAGTGAAGTGCTCGAGGGCAGAGCTGCTCTTTCTAGAAAGTGCTTTGTTTCTTAGTGTATAAAATTGAGGTGTCTGAATATTGTAAAAGTTGCAAGAAATTTAATAAATTATAAAATTGTATAAAATTTAATTATTTTCAGTGGTATTGATCAGTGTTATGATATATAGTTGTATCTGAAGGCTATGATAACATCAACATTTGAACTGCTTTTTGTAGCTGCTTCAGGATGTTTCTAAAATTCCCAACAAACAGTTCAGAAATTAGCACTAAACTTTTGGTCGTTCTCTTAAACAAATTTCTCGTTATCACGAAATTTTCCATTGCATTAGCCTGCTTTTTTGTTTTGTATGAATATTCTAGCTGTGCAGCCATTTTCTTGATTCAGTTTGGACATGTTCTCATTAAACATTAATAACAGCCTTAAACTTCCATGCACAAGATACAGCATCAACCCAGTTTTTACATATATTTGACCAAGTCAATCATTTTTGTTCTTGAGATAATTATTGGGCAATTCCAGAAAATATATGTACCCTGGGGACCAGCCTGCTAGCCTGCTCTCTCCAGTGTTTTTTTTTTTTTGGATATTTGATTTTTTAGGCGCGCGGGATTCCTGTTGTTGCGAAAAGGATTTCCCCCCCGCGACACAGGAATCCCACGTGCCCCAAAATCAAATATCCAAAAACCCACTGGAGAGCCGGCTAGTAGGGTACCTGGGGACGGGTGCCATTTGGAAATTCTGAATGTGAGGGGGGCTTTTCAAGCTTGGAATTCTGCCTGTGTGGGGGGTTTTGAAGCTGGAAGCTAGATTAACCTCTCAGGAATTCTGTATGCATGGGGGTAAGCCATTTTGGAAATTCTGGATGCATGGGAGGTCAAAAACTAGTGCCGCACATATATTTTCTGGAATTACCCATTCCCATAATAACAGGCACTGGTGTCTTAGTTACAATTAATGTCTATGCTTGGTGTCTCTGACACCCTGTAAAAGCTTCCAGATAATCTGTTGATTGTCTTCATTCAAACAATTTTGTCATTCATTGCTCATAAAATATAACATCTTGGCCCCTTGCTCCATAATTTTACAGCAACGCCTTGTACAATATCCACTTTTTGAATGTTGATTGAGTTGAATGGTATTAAATTTTGGTTCTCTGCCACTCTAATAAACAGAGTCACTCAGCTGCTTGCTAAAGAAGACAGAGCTCCTGTATACATCAGATGGCAACATGTGACCACTAAGAGCATGTTGTGCTGGTTGCTTAGAGAGGCTTATCATTATGTCACTAGGCTGGATCTACAAAAAGAAAAAAGAAAAATAATTAAATAAATTGTAACAAAAAAAGAATTCTTTATTACTTGCACTATTACAGTACAAGTAATACCTCCTCTAAAAGTCTTTGAACCACAGTCTGGTGGTCTGTTTTGCTCAATATATTGTAAGGACAGCAATACTTCTTTGAATTTCTTTTACACAAAAAATTAAAGTAACATTTCTTTTGCTAAAAACTTAAACTGCAAAACAGTGTTTATAATTACTTTATGCTCTTTGGTCTGATATCGTATTTATTAAAGATACCAAAGATAAAGATGTTTTATTAAAGATGTTAGAATTTTAGATCATTAACTTGACAACAGAAACTGAAATTGTCAATCATCAACCCTATACAGTTTCATCACATAAAAAGTACAGAACTATCGCAATTGACAATGTTGTGTAAAGCTGATTGGTACATCAGACTTAAGACTTCAGTCAGTATATATTCAAGAACATTTATAATAGTGTGAGACTGATCCGCAAGTAGCGAGGCTAATCGAGCAACAGGGATTTGGTATTTCGTTTGGCAAAACCAAACGTGTAAATCTGCTGTGAAAATTATCTCATACCATGAAATAACATGCTTTGAAATCGGCTGTGATAGCTTTCAAGAATAGAGCTAAAGTGATTCATATTCATAATGTTTATACTTACCGATATTCTCTGAAATTCCACGAACACGGCGCTTCACTTCTGTAATTCTGTTGAGTGTTGTGAAAGGTCGAGCAAAACACATGGCTATCTACTTTTGCAAGTAATCAAACGGGTTTAATCCCGTAAAATTATCTTTCATTCATATCCTTGAACGTGTACAAATCGAACGATAGCTTTCCTGTTCATGTAGCGTAAAAGTCTGGTATCGTCCATCAAAAGCTTCCCCTAGGCTGAAATACTAGATTCAGTTGATAGTTAACACGAAATACGAGTGCATGATCTGCGAAGAACCGCCAAAATAAACTTGTCCAATTCGCTTCAGCGATGGCAGCAACATAAGCACTTTGAAGGAACCATTCTGTCGCTTTCAATGGAGTTTTCGGAAGGCTACACAATCACACAATCCAAATAAGAAGTAGCATGCCTTATCAAGTAAATGGACAATGGTAGGAACCTCGTTTTTAAGCCTGATGCCACGAAATACTGGCCTGAGGAAGTGAAGCAAGTTTCCCTGGAAACCACCGGAGTACTCCCTCATATATGGTATACGGGTATGCGCCGCCCTATAGGGTATGGTTTTTGGGCTCCCAAGGTCTACGGTAGGGTATCGTTTTTCGCGTGTTTGGTCGCTGATAGGGTATGTATTTCAGTATGGCTACCCAAGTCCAAGCAAATTTCGATCAAAGGTTTGCCGCAATCAGTGGAAAGACAGTTTATTTTAAAACCTTTTCATACCAAATTCCGCTTTGATTGCGACCAATTGGACCACCCTGGTGACTAACTTTAGGTCTGCGGTATGGTATCCAATTTTGACCGTAGGTCTCCGGTAGGGTATAAAAAACGAGGATTTTGGATATCTGATAGGGTCAGGCTTTGGAGACCTTCGGCAGCACACCCCTACCAAAAATCAGTGGAGTCCCCCCCCCCCCCCCCCAAGTACAGTAGGGACCGAATAGGCCTTTTTTGAGACGGAATACTAATTTTGAGGCGGAGGTCAAAGGTCACGTCAGAATCACGTTAGGAATGCTGAGGCGGAGGTCAAAGGTCACGTCAGAGTCACTTCAGGAATGTTGAGGCGGAGGTTAGGAATGTGAAGAATGTAGGGTATCAGGTTACCTATAGTTATGTGGATCTACACTAGCCCTTTCTACACCAGCTATGGCATTCTACACTATCAAATGCCATTTTTAGTGATTCCGCTGCTAAGATTGCTGGCATATTTAGTGATTCCGCTGCTAAGATTGCTGCTACACCGCCGGGATATCGGCTATTTGATCATCCTCGCCCAGACAGAAATGGCGGTGGCACTGGAATTCCTTGTTCGGGATTCGCTTGTAGTTAAACAAGCTAGAGCGGGAGTTTTTGACGTTCGGTTCTTCACGAGAAAAGAATTATGTTGTTGTTGCAACGGTATTTGACCATCTTAACCCTTCTCCGAGGAGGGAAAACCAAGATGATGATTGTTTTGCTGCCTCCTGAAGCTTCCTGAGTTTGTACGACACAGAGAATTTATAAACGTTCGATCGGCCTTCCTTTGGCGGGACAAACGCCCGCCAATTCGAATTATTGATACTCCTCCAGATACGCCTGAAGAAGAATTCAAAGGACAGGAGCCAGAAAAAACAAAACCCCAAACAAACATGCAAACAGGGATCTTATAATAATCTTCGAAACTTCGAAAGAATTGTGCTCTGTGAAAATATCTATATCGATATTTCCCTTGTTGCCATTCTTGGTCGTTCATTCGATCAACGTTTAACGTTTCCTTTTTTGTAAATACACAACTTAGTATATTATTTCGGGTTGGGCTTGTTGACAGCAGAGAAACTTAGCCGAAAGGTTTGTGCTCCGCGGAAATAACTTTCGATATTTCTCTTGGTGTCATTCTTAGTGGCCTTTAATTCAATTTCTAAGCTTGATGCCCTTTTTTTTGTAAATACACAACTTAGTATATTTAACAAATTTCCAGAGGTTTTGAGTGGTGTGGACTCTTATTTACCACGCTTTACGCCATCATCGTGGTCAAAATGTTGTGGACTCACGAGCCGCAGGCGAGTGACTCCACAACAAATTTTGACCACGATGATGGCGTAAAAAGTGGTAAATAAGAGTCCACACCACTCAAAACCTCTGGAAATTTATTTTTTACCATGACAAAATGCCAATGTTATAATTATGATCATTTTCCGTTGCAAATAGCGCGCGCATTCGAACAATTTCCCTTTGTTTTTGAGCCGCGCGCGCAAGCTGATGCGAGCAGAGTGGTATGGACTCTTATTTCCCACGGCAAATCAGCCAATCATTTTGGGAGAAAGCTAACTGTTATGGTAAAAAATTAATATTTCGGGTTGGGCCTATTGGCAGCAGAGAAACTTGGCCCGAAAGGTCTGTGCTCTGCTTGTGCGATGCTTTCAACAAGCACTTTGTAAGCATTGGCCTCACACTCGCTGAGAACCTACCAAGAAATTCGCAAACTGATTTGAACGACTATTCAAAATAACTACCCGGTAGTGACACTTCTTTTTCACTCTCTCACACCACCCGTGAAATTGTCCACACCCTGTTAAAAAATATATATGTTTCTAAAGCTACAGGATTGGACAATATTCCATGTAAAGTATTGGAATTAAGTGCTAGTGTTATTTCTAACTCTTTGGCATCGTTGTTTAATGCTTCAATCAACCAAGGGGTTTTTCCAAATGATTTTAAGTTGGCAAAAGTAACACCATTACACAAAAGTGGAACACTGAGTGACAAAAATAATTACAGGCCAATTTCTGTCATTTCCGCAATTGCCAAAGTTTTTGAAAGAGTAATATACGATCCGGATTCCGGAAACTACATTCAACAGTAACTGCCTTGCTGAATGCTATTGATAATTGGTCCTTGAATATAGACAAAGGTTTGATTAATTCCGTTGTGTTCATTGACTTTTGATACGGTCGACCATGCAATACTTAACCAAAAGCTCAAGAGCTATGGTGAAGTATGTTTTGATATTTCCCTTGGTGCATGTTGGTGTCATTCTTGGCCTTTAATCAATACGTGGTACATTATTTTGTATCACCAAGTTAGTAGGCCTTTGCCAGATCAAGATAGACAATATCTGACTACAGGCCTTGATTCGGGAATGACCAACCTCGTGTTAGAACGCCAACAGTTGAGTAACAGTAAAGCGTCTTTGTAAGAAGCCAAAAAAGAAAACACGTGAGCTGTAAGGTGATCTCTGGGTGAAGCAGGTATTGGTAGATAATCTAAATGAGGGGATACGGCGCTCTGTGCCCTTGAATAATGAGAAACACAAACGGCGGCATCTTGCAAGGATTGTGACATCACTTGCACGAGCGCACAATAGATTTTCCGTGACCAATAGATCAAATTATTAACAGCAAGAAAGTGCCCTATAACCTACAAACCTTTAGGACAATGCGACCCTTTCTTGAAAATACAGTACTCCCCCTTGGGCCAGCTGAGGTCGTACTCCGTGCCTCTCTCCTGCGTCTTCATGCAGAACCTCTGCTCCATGTTGGACTTGCCTTTATAGCCAGCAAGGTGAAGACCAGGTGACCACGCGTTGTAAGCATGTTTGGCATTCTCGGTGTCCTGGTAACGAGTTCCACTGTGCCACAGAAAGCCTGTTCTTTGAGGACAACCGCTGACTGTCATGGGTATCCCGTATGTACCTAGAGGCCACGTGATCGGGATTCGGACCTCGGGGTCTGATTTGAGAAAACAAAAAGAATACGCATGGAGGTTTTAGTACACCGTTGATGCTCCATCTCACAAAGAGGTGACCTGCGTGCGGGAAAAAGATAACAAAACGGAATCTCGTTAAATCACAAATGTGTGTCAAAATAGACATCCAAAACCAGTTTCTAGACGTCCTAAGGATTCTTAATTGTATGTTTCGATAATAGTTCGGGGGATGCTCGCGAACCCCCTCTACCGACTACACTAGATAGTTATACTACTCACCAAATGGCTTCACAGCTCGTTTTAAGATCGGGTAATCCATCAGTGCCTTGACCAGGTTTGCCCGCTTGGTCCTCAATATAGCGTCACTGACAGTACATTGGGACTGGGATGCTTTAAAGAACCGGATGTCGAGTGCGTTGTCAATTGTCATTGCTACAGTTGCTATTGGTTCAGGGAGATCACTTCCGCCTGAGGTAAACACAACCTTGTGCTCCCCGAAATTTGTACTTCCGGACATGGATTTGCGGAAGGACTCCATGTTAACTGACAAAGAGGCACCAAAACCCTTGTAAGAACCGGAGATTGAAACAGATGCTGCTGCCTACAAGAAAATTCACAAGTCATCTCAGGCTAGCAATATGTTATCAGGGATCAAAGTTCAGTGTTCAGAAAATGTCCTGGTTCAGGGATCGGAGGGCAAGACTCAGGAATAGGTCATCTGACAACGCCGTCATGGCAGAAAAGGTCCTCTAATGTCATTGAAACGCCATAGCTTATGTCACACGCATTGGACATTTACACTGCAGACTTACTTCACTTTTACCCGAACATGATCGTTTTTCATTTTTCTCCCCGCCCCTGTCTGTTCCCATCTCCTCCTGGCCACTTATTGGAACAAGATTCGCAGATCATTAACTAAGATATATTTTCAGTTGGGGGGAAAGCTGCTCTTACATTTTCCATGACATAGTTGGTAAACTCAGTCTGTGAAGACTTGAATCGCTCAGTTTTTCGCGTCCCCAAATCTATCTCGACTATGATGTGCTGAGGGTGTAAAAAGTAATACAAGAATCATCGGTGTCAAAGTTTGTCTATGTGACAAACTTATAAATTTTCAACGTAAGCCGACGACGTTGACGTTCCGACCAACCCCCGAAACATTCCCCAAGACGTCCCGAGTACATTCCAAAGACGATCCGAAGAAAATTAACATATCTCCTTGACAACGCCAACAGAATGCACTCCTTATGCAATTAGCACTTATCCTCCAAAAACTATATTATTTGAACTATATTTGAAACAACAATGCCATTTATGTTATCCTCCTCGGCGAGATCATGCCGAAGAACAGGTTTGTTAAAACATATTGACAAGCGATATTGAAAACTATATTTTTTTCAAAATGACTAGTGAGAATCCGAAAGCCATGTCCTTCTGTCTTTTAGGCTAGGAAAACAAAGTCTTATGCTGGTTATGCGAGGAAATTATAATTTCGAATTTATGCGAGGAAAACCCGCATAAGGTTTTATAGTTGATGAATTCGTTTGTAGAGCTAAATTGTACCCCTCAATGTACAAAACAAAAACAAAACAAAAATTAGGTTGCACATTCATAGGTTATCCGAGGGGCGGTGGGATAGCGAACACATAGGGACCGTAAATGCCCCCTCCATAATAACTTCAAAGCGTGGTAGGATATTTTGCCAAGTCATATTACCGTCCCCCACTGGTCGATTAGCTGCACATATTCCGGGATGGAGTAATTCAACGGTAGGTGACAAATGGCGGCAGCAAAGTCCTGTGTGACTGGGTAATCCTTGGTGCGGGCCAGGTCTAGCAAGTACCTAGCGCGACCAAGATTACACACGCTTTTCTCCTCGTAAAAGATGTTGTGGAACTTGGAAGTTTCTTGTTTGATATACTCGTATCCTGTGGAAAGGCAATGGAAAATGTTTTTTATTTACTTATACAAAAGTCCATCATGGAATACTGCTCCTAGATATAAACGTTTGACGGGTAGCATTCAGCATTTGATCATGTGTGATCTTTTTACCTATGATTGTCACGCGAGAATCGTCGCATCCTTGACCTAACCGGCAACGTTTTCAGAACACGAAATTAATTTTGATTTTTGGCTTTGCATTTCCGCTAATCAAGCGATTCGCATTCTTGCCCTGTTTCGTTCTGAGCGAAAACCAGACAACGTCGTGATGAAAAGCGAGGCGACTGCACCAAACGAACAGACAGGCATCAATAATCTAATTGGCTCAGAACGTTTAAACAGCAAAGCCAAAAATGCATCTTTTGAGAACGACGCTGCATGTAAAATCATATAATTTAAAAGATTGATGATTATTTAGGCAGAGGAGAAAATAGCAGGGAGGTATATTAATGTAAGGTTGTTACAGCAACAGACGACTAGTACCACATGTCGTGACTAAGGTTCACATGGTCTACATTGTCTCCGAAACATACGTGCACTTTGGGTGAAGGCGAAACTTGCAAGCACAGCGTTTATTCCTCCACTAGTTTGTACGTCCGCTAACAGTTTCTTCTGATAGCTCTCTGTGCCAGAGAAAACTTCCTTCCTCATGGACTGGACACAGGACCGTCTTGGAGCAAATGTCACTTGATCGGGTATAAGATGTTTTTTGTCCACTGATAACTGAAATATGGCAAAATGAAGCAAACATCATATATCATCATCACCATTAACGGTATCATCATCTTAACCTTCAGTCTGAGTCGATCAAAGTTGTCGTGATGTTATCCAAGTCATCATCACCATCATATCATCACAATCACATTTTTTGCCATCATCATCATCAATACCATAGCTCTCCATGCCATCATGCCATCGTGGTGTGGAAATCACCATTATCATCGTTAGCAATATAATATGATAATTCGTCTGGACTGACTCGGATGGAACGTCCATACCTTGTTGTCATTGTAAGTGAGCTGGAAGATCTTCCTGGTGAATAAAAGCCCGGGATCTATGCCACCATTTGATAGATCCCCTCCCTCGGGGTTTCCTTTGAGGATGTTGTATCCTACTCCAACAAAGTGAAGACCTTGCGGCGTAACTTGCGCATTCGTGATGCCCAGTAGCGATATCAAAGAAGGAACAATCCAAGCAAGCAGCATTGGCCTCATTACTGGGGTAACGTGCTGTGCAAAAAAATACAGCAGGTTTCCATATGAAACAGGTGCAGTATAAGAACAAACACGGCCCGGAATCTTTATACGGGGCCATTCTGCACTTTACCAAGATTAAAAGTATGCCCATGACGGCATCACTAAAACGGCCTTATAAAACGAGTCCAAATCACTTTCATTAACAAATCAGTTTTTTATATCATTAAACGCTGAGATCAAAATAGCTGAAACCTTTCAGAGAGTAGTATAGTCAAACAGTTAATATGAATACCTAGCTACGGAAGCTCGAAATCTATAAGTTGTGAATCGTGGAAGCCTTCAGAAAAGTGAATAGTGTATTTCTGAATAATTGTTGATAAAGCCTGAAAGAGGAATTCATACCGTATTTACATACTCTGGTAAATAAGGCCCTGTTTGCGAAAAGAAGAAAACAGCTAAATAAAAGCGAGTAGAGAAGATCAGGATTTTGTGTGAATAATTTATGCCAAGTCCGATAGGTATAGGTATATAGATAATCGGCGATAAGTGCGATAAATTATGGGTGTCGGACGACAAATGTTACATAAGCGCTTGCAGGTAAAATTTGTGATTACATACCAGAAACGAGGATTTTCAAAACGAAACTCTTGCTTCTCTTAACCTCCAGTACTTGGGCTCCAGTACAATCCAAAATCACGGAAACACTAAAAAAAACTGTTTTCACTGCAGGAGTCAACTATTTTGTACAAACAACAAGCAGCTGATAATATAGCTGTATTCCATGTCGGCTCGGGGTGAATGTTTGCTGAATGACCCTGCGTGGAGAGCAAAGATCACGAAATGAACATATCCCTCGTTCAGAAGTGTACTATTAAATGCAATATTAAGATATCTTAATACGAAAACTCTTTTTAAACAATACATTTGAGTCAATAGCAAAGAGATTTCACTCAAGTCGCAATAACTCTTTCGCTAATCTGATTTACCTATTCATTAAAGTCATTAAAGCGACTGGCGCTTTTAGTCCCTGGTGGAGTTTAGTCCCTGGAAGTTTTAGCCATGTAAGATTTGTTAACATGGAAGTCAGCCATGTAAGATTGTTAACATCTTTTTCTAACAAAGTGATGGTCGAGGTTACTTCAAGGATGTGGGCGTCACATCGCGGGTCAAGTCCACTGTTTTTTTTTTACCGTTCGCGTGTTTTGCTCGATGTCTGATGGCCTATTGGACGAGGTTTATTTGATGGTCTAGCAATCATTGTCAGTGTGTTTAGCTGAATAAGTAAAACTTTCATCTGACAATTTTACAGATGCGATTTTTGCTGCCTTTTAGCTTCTTGAATTCTATTTAATTCTGAGTTTGTTTTGTCTGCCCTCCGTGTTTGATAATTCCAAGAGATAAAAATTGGTCACGTTCGCTCCAACAGACGGTGAAAATTAGAGGGGAAAGAGGAATCATTCACAAGGCAGAATTCATCGCCGTGTTTTTGCCATTTTAGAAAAGAACGAGTAATGTGGTTTTTGAGAAATCACATTTATGTGTCTGAATGCAATTTGGACGAAGTCTCTTCGCGCAGGCCTGGGGCCAAAGTAGACCCGGTCGCCCCTTAAATCAAGGCGGGCGTCCCCTATTGCTCATTCGTGGCGTGTTTGCACCGGCAGCCTTTCTAGCGAAGCTATCTTTCGCATGTTGGCTGCTTATTTTTCGCCATTTTTACCCTCCAACATGCACCCAGCTTGAGTGCAGAGCACTGTGGGAATCGTGTCGGCTGATATAACGACCGCAATTAGCGCCCGCTCATTTGCCCATGCGTGCCGCCGTACCGGTAAGGTCCGCCCTTTGCCCATGCGCGCTGCCAGGCTCCTGCGCTTCACCCAGGCATTGGTGCCGAGTTCGTATGGTCCGGCCTTCGCCTATGCGTGCCGCCGGGCTGGTAAGGCTCGCCCTACCTCCATGCGTTTTGCTGGGCTGGTAAGGTTGGCCCCTTCGCCCTGCGTGCTGCCGGGTTGCGTGCGCCCTTCCCCACGCGTTTTGCCCTTCGCCCATGCGTGCCTCCGAATTTACTCTATGGTTTCTCCCCGGTGCATTGTTTCTCCCCGGTGCGATTCGCCATGGGCTGTGTTTGGCGCAAATAACAAGGTCAATGAGGTCGGTGAGCGTTTTGTTCGGCCCCAGCCCACCTACCGTCTAGGAGGCTAAGCCTCATGGTCTGCATTGTCGCTTCCAGCACTGGTACCCCCTGTATCGTCCGTCACGCCTCTCAAACCGGAGCTACGCTATAATCCCGATCGCAGCCGTGTTTCTTTCGTTTTAGTAGAAACCCACTCGCATACTATCACGAATCCTGCGATCTGATTGGCTCAACTACTCACTATCTATCACGTAATAGATAGTGAGTAGCGAAAACGCTAGCGCAAAACTTTCTAAAACCATGAAAATAAATACGTTTTAGCGACAACTCGAAGGTAGTATGCTAGTGGGTTTCTACTAAAACAATAGACATACTCGTTCTCGTTTTCTATGAGTCAAATAGTCAACTCGGCGCTACGCGCCTCGTTAACTATCTATTGACTCATAGAAAACTCGAACTCGTAGTGTAATTGTTAAATAGACGGTACTCCACATCTGCTGCCGGCTAATAAGAACAGCAATTCCACTACGGATGATCCCATCGTCATCGATGATTGTTGTACTAACGGTGGAGTTGGGAGGGGTTGGCTGGCCCGTTTGCCTCCCCTCCACTGGCTGATCTTCATATTAGCAAATTCGGGGTCATACCTAAGCGAGGCAATCCCAGGTAAATGGCGCCTCATCGCCGATCTTTCGTTCCCAGAGGGGCCCAGTGTCTGGTCACATCAGCAACGCCTGAATCAATCGCCTATAAGGAGCTGTTCTCCATTGTTGTCGTAGACCAAGCATCATGTCCTATTAAGATCGGACAATGAAGCAGTTGTTTGGATCCTGACCACCAGGACCTCGCGAGTCACTAGCATCATGCGTTTGATGCGCAGCCTACTACTAGTGGCGGCCCGTTTTTTTTTTTCCTATTTCCTCCGCCCACGTACCCGGAGTGGAGAATACTATCGCCGTTGCCCTGTATCGTTTCAATTGGCAGGCATTCCTCGCGCTCGCGCCATGGGCCAGCCCGTCACGGACCCACCTGCCTCAGGCACTTTTGGAGAAGCTCACTCAGCAGTCCTAGAATTTAGATGTGGCGAGCTTCTACCACAAGGTTTGACCCCTTCAACACGAAGATCGTACGCGTCAGGCCAGAAGAAGCTCATCGAATTCTGCGCTCAGATAGGATGTAAACATGTCATGCGTTCGCGCGCGAACATGTCGAACAGGGTTTGACTGACCCCCTCGCTCGCCGGTTACGACTGCAAAGGTTCCTACGTGGGATCAAGTGGGTGCAAGGTACAACACCGTCATCTCGCCTTCCCGTGTACCAACAAAATTGTGATTGCGATCCACAATCATCTAGACTTGACGTTGTTTGATCATGCTATGTTTTGGGCCGCCTGCTGCTCGGCGTATTTCGACTTGCTGCGAGCCCCAGAGTTTACGGTTGAAAACCTCCGTAGCTTCTCGCCGAGCCTCTATCTCCAGCGTACCTGGCATTACCGTGGATTCAACGATCGCCCCCGGCATGCACCCCTTCAGGATAGGGTCTTTTGTTTACATCGGCAGAGCCAACCCGCCAGAAGCTGATGTGCTGGCTCGACAAATACGTAAAGAAAAGCCGAAAAAGAGGGGAAATATTTTATTCAGCTGCTTTGTAGATTTCCGCAAGGCATTTGATTCTGTGCCTAGATAAAAGCTCTTAAAAACTAAAAAATGTAGGTGTCCATGGGAAAATGTACTCAATAATTGCATCGATGTACGCAAACGACACTTCTGCTGTGAAAATAGGAGAAGGAATAACGGACGACTAAAATCGGGCTAAAGCAGGGATGTATGTTGAGTCCAACATTATTTCATCTATATCTATCGGATCTTCCTGATCACTTAGAGGAAAAGGGCATACAGGAAATCACCAGCATTAACACTAGAGTAAATTGCCTGCTGTACGCTGATGATTTAGTACCTCTTTCAAAATCTTTAAAAAAAACAATGCAAAAGTACCTAGAGAAATTGCATGATCATAGTAAGCTTTGCGGCCTGGAAGTTAACAACGACAAAACAATGATAATGATTTTTAACAATTCAGGGAAAACCATGAACAACTATGAGTTTCTATATAACGGTCAAGTTTTAGAAAATGAAAGATATTATAAATATCTTGGATTAATGTTTAGTGCATATGGCAATTTCACACTCGCTAAAAACGAGCTGCGGAAGGTCGCAGTCAAAGCTTTGTTCAAGCTAATGAAAGAAATGGGGGACAACTTCAGAACCGACACTGAACCTTCACTCTCAAACTGTTCGACTCTCATATTAAGCCGATCTTGCTGTAAGGAAAATAGGGATAGAGACCCAATAGAGGCGATTCACGCTATGTTTTTGAAATGGCTATTAGGGGCATCTAAACAGGCTCCCAACAACGCATGTCACTCAGAAGTAGGTCGCTTCCCGATTAAAACGGAAGCGACCTGTAGAAGCATTAAATATTGGCAGAAACATATAACTTAGTTGAAACATGTAACGGCGAACCAAGCTGTGGATTATTCGAGATGAATTTATGCCCATATTTGGTCAACAATGAACTCTCGACTGCTAAACCCAAGTAGGTTTTCTCTTCATAATATTTCATTTTTCACTCATATAAAGTAGAGCAACAGTGGTAAGTGATAATATACTAGCATTTAATATCTTGACGTCTTGCAACAGCATTATTTTTAAAATCTGTTCAATTGTTTATTCTGCGAATATTCCGCAGCTTGGCACTAAAGTAATGTATGTTTGTTACACGTTTTAAATCACTTATATGTTTCTGATATTGGGTTAAGATGAAAAACAGTGATGATACCCTCCTAGCTTGTGATGCGTTCTTGGACCCAGGCCTCCTCGAAACAAATTGTAGTTGGAGGAGGAAAAACGGTGAAATACTATGCAGGCTCGGTTTTGGGAGTCTGTTAAATTTTACAAATATATCCCAGGAAAATAATGTGCTGAGACAAATTAAACAAAGGACTCTCGATGTGGAAGTCCAAAAATCGAGCTCGGAAGTAAATGATGATGTTAGAAAAAATGACAATCAGAGGAATAAACTAAGAACTTTTAGATTATTCAAAACTGAATATAAGTTTGATGATTACCTCAAGATTCGAAATGTTCAACACAGAATAGCACTAACACGACCCGAGTGCCTCGGTGAAATCGTGGATACCGTTTATCCCTGTTTTGTCGTCTGGTGATGGTGGTGATGACGTAATCAATGACCATGTGACCTTGTTACTAGACCCCCTTGTCACTTAGATAACTTTGTCCAAGTTTGGTCACCTAGCGATGTACCGTTCTCGAGATATTAATTTGTTTAGTTTAGAATGACGTCATGAGCTAACACTTTATGAGCGAGCGAGCGAGTGACATCTGGCCCACCACAATAACTCGTGAATACGCTAACGCGTATCCACGATTTAAAAAGGACGTCACGCTAGACCCTATAAACCAGTGGAGGGAAGGTTATGCCGGTTCTGCAGCGCAAACCAAATAGAGACGAAGATACAAAGATACAAAGATACGAAAAGATATTAAGATAAGAAGATAAAAAGATTCCTTGTATCGGATTTCTCATATGTATAAGTGTTTCTAGCGAATCACAGGGAATGAAAGGCTTAATACGGCGAATAACACCTATTCCTGAGCTCGCTTTTTTGCATATATTCTCGATATGGTTTTCCCAAGTAAGTCTACTATCAATTTCGACACCCAAACATTTTTGGGAATTGACGCTGTTGACATTGATGTAAACTTTTAAAGAGGGATCGATTTTATTATTTATATTATATCTAGAACCAAGTATCATGTATTTAGTTTTGGATGGATGAAACTGCAATTTATTGGCTGAGAGCCAGTCGCAAATATTATCAAGGCCACAATTTAAATTTTGCATTAATTCGGTGGAATCTTGGGAGGAAGCGTATATCTGGGCATCATCGGCGTACATACAGGAGGTTGTAAAACTAAGAGAGTTCGGAAGGTCATTTATATATAGAAGGAACAACAAGGGGCGAAGGATTGAACCCTGAGGAACCCCACAGCCTATAGGTTTTGGTCTAGATAGTTTACCATTAATATAGCATTGCTGTTTCCTATTGGAAAGATACGAGTTCAACCAGCTTAGAGTTTTTCCTGATACGCAGTAAGATTTCATTTTGTTCAAGAGAATAGAATGATTTAAAGAGTCAAAAGCTTTCCTACTATCAATGAAAACAACGCCTGTTAATTGTCCGTTATCCATATTATTATACCATTGATTGCACATTTGAATAAGAGCAGTGGTAGTAGAGTGACGCGGGCGGAAACCGGACTGGCTGTCGGTTAACAAAGAGTTATCTGTTAAATACTTGTACATTTGTCGGAATATCTCCTTTTCAAAAATTTTACTTATTTTGGGCAAAATTGAAATGGGACGGTAGTTTTCAGGTTTGCGTCGGTCATCACTTTAAAGATCTGACTGACGCGCGCATATTTCCATTCGTCTACAAATATTGATGTATCGAGTGACATGTTAAAGATTACAGTTAAGGAGGGCCCGATGACATCGGCCGCTACTTTTATGAAGACCTGTTGCCTTTGAGGATTGCAGGTTTGTCAGATCTTCAACAACTTTAGTTACGGTAACCTTTTCAAATTTTAAGATTAAATTAGGGTTTATATCAATACTATAATCAGAAAGTATACAGTTCTGACCATCAGTTTCGGCGGCCAGTTTTTGTCCAATATTGACAAAATAGTCATTAAAACTTCTGTAATATCATTACCGCTAGTAATTGTCTTATTGTCAATCAATAAACTATTAACGACCATCGATTTAATTGTCTTGCCAGTTAGCGAATTAATTAGTTTCCATGCCTCTTTTGGATTACTCTTAGAGCATGCATTAATTTTATCTCTGAAATATTTCGATTTAGCTTTAAGTATTTTTTATTTACTCTATTTCTGGTAGTCTGATATAACTTCCATAGCGCGACCGAGCCATTTTGACGGCACGCGTTTTACAATGATCCCTATCATTCATCAGTTGTTTTATCTCACGGGAGACCCAAGGGATTGATTTTGCGCGAACCCGTTTATTGCGGATGGGCGCGTGTCGATCTAGTACTTCCATAAATCTAGTCTTCTACGCGTGCCAAGCCACATTCGGGTCATCACATTCACATACAGTGTCCCCAAGGGACATCCTCAAGATCAGAAATAAAGTCTTCAGACTTCATTTCTTTTACCACCGGTCGGGTTTTAGGAATGACAAATTTCCGACTAGCGTAGACCATATAATGATCAGAAACCCCAATTTCAATAACCCCTGACTTGGTTATGTTTTCTTTCTTATTCGTCAATATAAGATGGATCAGTGTTTTCCATGTGCTTGTAACTCGCGTTGGCTCTTTAATTAATCATGGTCTAACTGGAAAATCGAGGATAAAAATTGTAAACGCCTTGTATGATTTTCCAATGGCGATTTTAAGTAGTCGGCGTTCAGGTCACCGGCTAAAATTAATTCTTTGGGGTCACATTTGCGGAGAAATTTGTCAAATTCATCAAATATTTCAATTTTGGAGTTGGGAGGTCTATACCAAGTGCAAAACAAAAACTGTATGGATCTTCCTGAACAGATAGCCTAGTGCAAAATAATGTAAATATAGCCTTTTGCAAGGTACCAATAAACAATGTCTGGCTGGCTGGCTGGCTGGTTGGCTGGTTGGCTGGTTGGCTGAGGAAAATTCTCCTCCTGGAGGATATCTTCGTAAACTACTCTAGCCATAGCTTCCGTATAGGCGCCGCTACTGTGACGGCGCGCAACGGTCCCCGCGACCACCTGATCCAGACGCTCGGCCATTAGACCAGCGGCGCTTGTTGGTCGTACATTCGAACGTCCGTCGACGTTCTCTCTGCGGCCGAGAATAAATTAGCTCAATAAACTCTATCGCGTGAGCGTCCTGTGGTTATTGGTGATTGGTCCGTTTAGGAGCAAGAGGTCCCATGGCACCGTGCCACTCTCCCTCCTTGTCCCTCCTTTCCAAGCACCTGATTGGCGGGGGACTGATGGACCTGACCTCGTCAGCAATCGCGCTCCAGTACCTGACCCAAAACCTATCAGACGATGAGTTTAAATGTGTCTGAATGCAATTTGGTTGAGTTTGTTCGCGCAGGCCTGGCCGCCTGGGGCCAATGTAGACCCGGTCGCCCTTTAAATCAAGGCGGGCGTCCCCTATTGCTCATTCGTGGCGTATTAGCAGCGGCAGCCTTTCTAGAGAAGTTATCTTTTGCCCCTCGCTCCCTCCTCTCAACTTCGGGTAAGTTTATTCGACTATTCCAGGGGGTACGCAGCAGGGCCTGGACCCAAGTCACTATGATCGCTCCGAGCTGGTGAGCTGTCAATCAAAACCTCGCAGCTCATTTAAATGCAAAAATCAAATATGGCGGTGGTTGCTGACGGCGGGCAAGCTTGACAACGCAACTGTAAAGACTTTTATTGTTTTTCGTTGAATTTTTCTCTTTCAAAAATTATCAAGATTACGTTAATAATGAAGCTTCTCTTTGGGAGATTTCTCTTTGATCTCTTTTGAATCCAAGATGGCGCAATATCCCGCGACAAATTCCTCTATCGAAAGATCCTCGTACTTTTTGTCTTTACTGACATAGCTCAGACTTAACTCACTATTTCGCGTCGTTATCGTAGCGGTCTTGCCCGACTTAACTTTGCGTCGCTCACCTTGAGATTTCTAATTTTCGTTCCCGTCCTCGTCCCCTTGCTGAGGTGACCCGAAGGGGAGGACAAAGTTGAATGCAGGTCACTGTCGACGCTGTTGAGCAGTGGTCTACAATCAACAAGCTACCGCTAAATGCAGATGAATGAAAGGAACTCATTATCGACTTCAAGAAGGTTAAACATCACTTTGATGCAGTAACTGTGAACTCTCATGAACTCTCTCCCCTAAGTTGTTAGGTGTTACCATAACCAACACCCTCCAATGGAATTGTCACGTTTCAGATGTAACCAAAAGGCCAACAAGAGAATACATCAATATATCAATACCGTAAGCCAAATCGTGTCCGCACTCGCTCCGCTTAGCCCTGAAGCTGTGGCGCCAAAAGAAGTTCCCAGACCTGAAGGGGAAGGTGGAAATCTCGACAGTGGGTGTGTTTTTGTTGGAAAAGATTCATCTTGGGCTAAGTTCTAATTCAAGCTATTTCTTAAGCGAGAGACAAAGCCGCCATCGCAGCCATGTTGAAATCTCCCACAGAAATAAAAAAAAAACTCAGTTCACACAGCCGAAAGCACCATAAGACATCCAGACCTAGATGGTTCTGTTACAGTTTACATACAGGAAAGTGCGGGGATAATTCTAATTCGAAAGCGTTGAGCTGAGAAAAATTTTGATTCAAGTTAAGTTCTAATTCAAGCGAGGGACAAAGCCGAAAAAATATAAATCATAAACTAAAAAAATTCTTAGAACATTTTTACTTGACTGTTTTTCTCTCCCAAACTGAGATATGATAAACATACAAACATTTCCGAAGTCAAATGGGTTTTATGTTTTCGAGAGGCGGACTCAAACGCGTGATTTTGACGCACCAAAATCAGGGAGACCAGTGGCAGTGCAAAATTAAAATCCTTTTGAGGGGGTACTTATGCTGATGGGAGGTTATTAGTAATGTAAATCGCGCAGTTTATGGAAGGGGGAACTCAGGCAAATCATGACCCCCACCCCCCATCCATATGACCATTGTGATTTTTTTTCCTGTTTTTATAAAAATAGAGAACACTTTAAGTAAATAAATTTATTCCTTTCACTCCGTGAATTTTTCACGGGCATCAGCAAGTTGTCTCTTATTGATTAAGCGTGCTAATGTTCCAACACATGATTTCATATCTTTCTATCTCACGTGTATAAGGCCAGTTCTAGAATATTTTGCCCCTTTGTACCATCGCGCATTGCCTGACTACTTAAGAAAGGATATAGAACGCATCCAAAACCATGCACTATCAATTATTTCGCTAGGCTTATCTTATAGTGAAAGCCTTTCAATGTTCAGTATGGTATCTTTAGAGGACAGACGCATAGATCAATGTAAAACCATTTTTGAATCCATTGTTTCTTATCCTGATCATAAACTTTATCACTTTCTTCCTCCCAAGAACAGTTGTTCTTACAACCTCAGAAACGCAAGTTTGCAAATCCAGTCATGCGTACCAAGTGTTTCTCTAGCACATTTCTGCCATCTTTGTGTAGGCGTTAGTAGTATATAGAACGCATATATTTATAATGAGCCATCAATGTTTGGAACATTAATAAACCCTTGTCTTCTGAGCTTCACATACACTGGCTTGAGAGGCTTCACATTCACGACACTTCTCGATAACTTGATCGCGGATAACCTCGTCAATGTTGGAGAATTCACACGTTTCCGACTTCCAGTCTACAGACAAATTGATCAATGGTCTGCTGTCTCCATCTTGTTGGCCATCTGGCGAAACTGATGTCTTTCAAAGGGTAAATTCACTTTTGGTACAAAATAATTGTCCAAAATAGTCAGAGCGACCGTGAAACTCTTCGTTTCTCCATCGGGTTCCAAAGAAAATACAAATCTTGGAAGTCTTGCCCTGCAGTGTGAAGCAAAAGAGCAAGTTTCTGTGCATCGTTTGAGATCCCGCTCGCCGCGAGATACAAACTGAAAGAACGCTTCCATCTTTCGGGTTAAAATTAGGTAGACTTTTCACCTCTGTATAGACAATACGAAATACGGATGCTGCAGCTTCCTGGTGAGTCGTTGAAGTTCCACTCGTCCAAGGGCTCGATTTACCACCCATTTTCACAACAAAATAAATGCTCCACAGACGTGGCGTCTCGCAATTTTTATATAAAACACTCAAAATTACAAATTCAATACAAAGCATTCTCTAGGCTTGGTGCAAGGATTTGGAATGAGATACCAACTCTTTTAAGAGACAAACCTAAAAAACATTTAAAAATGAATTGCATATCGTGTTACTAGATATCTTGACAAAATGCGATGATTACGTTGGTGTCTCACAAATAGGCAAAGAAATTAAAACATTATCAATAAATCAATAGCTCGTTACCTCACTTTGTAAATTAAATAATAACTGTATTAACACGTATCTTATTCTCCTCCCTACTATGCTTTTTTTGTTAACTACCACAAATTCTCCTTTTCCGTCCTTGTGTGTGTTGTAGCTTTTCGTGTTCTTGATTTTGTTGTGTCACTGCGTAATTTGTAATAACTAAAACTCACCCCACCTCGATTAGCTATGCTATTTGTGGGGTGAGTTATTCATGTAAAAATATTTCTAAAAAGTAAATAAAATTGAATTGAAAATTGAATTGAATTGAATCTCCAGTACAAATAACCTAACACGCAGGTTAAACAGTGCACATCCGCGTCGCCATTGTAGAGTTCCCCCGTGGATGGACAGATACAAACAGATTAAACAAAAACAATACTCTTCAATCTCCAGCATGCTACCATCCACCATGGCGGTCCCTGTCCAACAACCTACCCATGATAAATTGCGCACTTACATAAATGGCTCTTAGTTACTTCCGGTTAACACACTTCCGGTCTAGTACACTACAGAGACCAGACCCAGATGCTACATTTATCGATGCCTTCTCAATCTAATGATCTAACAGGAAATTTATGCTTTTCCCCCATTCTGTGTCATCAGCAGATGACATAAAAAAAATCTGAAGAGTAGGCTCAAGGAGTGATACTAGTTCCTGTTTGGCCAACAAAGACTTTCTTCCAAATAGTCCTGAACACGCTGCCAATAGATCACCTTTAGGTCCTGCCCACCAGAGACAACCTGCTGATCCTCCCACACTCCTTGGCACAACACCCACTGAAACGAAAGCTGCAATTGATGGCTTGTCTTGTCTCCGGGAGTCCTTGGAAGCAAAGGAAGTTCCAGATGGGGCTAAGGCAACTATCCTTAAATCATGGAGGAGTGGAACAAAGAAGCAATATGCAACATATCTTCGAAAGTGGGAAAAGTTTTGTAGTGAAGAACAAGTTAGTAAAACTGAAATCTCTTCAGTTTCTAACTAGCTTGTACGATTTGGGACTAAAGTACAGTGCCATTAACACAGCACGTAGTGTCTTATTATGCTTAGACTGTGACAGTAGAGAGACTATTGGGAGTCATCCGCTTATTACAAAATTTATGAAAGGAGTCAACGAATCTAGACCGACTGAAAGCAGATATTCCTTTGTATGGGATTTAAGACAATGGCACCCAAATGATGAACTATCACTGAAGGAACTTTCACTAAAAACTGTTATGTTGTTAGCCCTTGGTACAGCATCGCGAGAAAAACGCTACATCCTGTGTGTCACGCAACCGCCTGAGGTGAATTGAAGCTCAAAATTGATTACAGAGAAATGTATGGATAAAAACACATTTTCTCTCATATCTCCCGTCTATGAGGGTCGGAAAAAAATGTTCGTATTTCAAAGTTTTATTTATTTACCGAGTAAGACAGCCAGCAAAAAATATTGGCGAATTAATTCAGTCCATTGACGAGTTACATTTTGAAATCTAAAACTAGTACCTGAGAACTCAAACGTCTACAGAGGATTGTATGATAATTCACGATCGGAGATGATCATGTATAGTTTATAATCGGTCCGCAGAAACAATATTTTGGCTGTGGAAAAAAATGGTCGTATCACAATTGCATTTTCATCTATCCAGGAGGTTAATAAAACACAAATGCTTGCCCAAACTTGAAATTTCGCCTTACCTTTTTAGAGCTGAAAAAAGCTGACAGAGAAATAACCCTTTCGTTCCTCGCTAAATACGAAAAATCCATGAACTTCGCCGGTCAAAATCTTCTTTGAAACTGTTCGTTCAGATTAAACTTAGCCACCATTCTGAAGGTACACTATTCCACGTGCTTCTGGAGACCTGAAATATTTAGGTTCCTCTACAAAACCTTCAGTAAAGGCCTTCGGGATACGTGCTATCTGTACCACTCGAAAGTAGTCCCGAAATCCACGACGACAGTCACAACCACAGCGGGTCAGCGGATTCGGACACGCGGCAAAATTTGAAAGCGAGTTTTACAGAAGAAAAACGAGTTTAATAGCAAATAAAATATGTGGAAAACATCCGGAAAGGGCAACAAAACCCCAAAACCGACAAAAATCGAGTGGCTGTCATCTTGAATCCGACTCCAGCCATGTCACGGTGACGAGCGATGTCGCGTATTTCTGGCGATGGCACAGCGAGTGCAATCACTTCACTTACTGAACACTGCTACGATGGAGAGAAGATCAGACTGTATTGTTTTTAAACTGGGTTTACAGCTATAATCAAACAAAGCAAGCCTTCTAAAAAATCCACGTTTATTGAACTGAAAAAGTACCCAAGCAATGAAAGGATATGTGTTGTTTGTCGCAAACGCGTTCCAAACTAATTTGTGGCGTTCCAAAACACGAAATTTCAGAAGTTTCAGAAAAAAACTGCGCGAAGAATTTTCGCACAGGAGCGACTTTTGTAAAAATTGCCACTGTTAGAATATCGGCTCGCATAAGCAAATGCGGCTCTTAAAAATAAATTCAAACGGATAGTTAAAAGCGCCAAAAGTCGAGGTTTAACATATCCAGAGCTCAGAAATATCCGACCATTTTTGACGCGAGGCGCGTAAAAAAAATCTGAAAAACGCGTTTAGTTTTGTTGGAGCCACCTTAAGGTCTCTGTAAACCCGTGAGGGGCACAATTTCACACTTTGTCGGATTGTAGTCTCGGAGAAACGAACCGCAAAACCGTGTCAGCGATTTTCGATATTTTGCATATTTAAAATATCAAGTTGCGAAGTTGAAAGTCGCATTTTTCACAGTTTGTGGCCGCCAAATGTATCATAAAATCTTTTTCAAGCAAGAAATAAAAATTCCCTGAAACGATTTTTTAGTTGTTATCATTTTCTAACGACACAGAAAATTTGACGCCGATATCTTAAATTATGCGGGGACAGGAGCTTCGTGAAGGTGAAAATTTGACCTAAAAAAAACGTGTAAAGTTAATTAATTTACAGAAAATGAGTGGCGGGCAATACAAAAGAATGGGCAACAGAAGCCTAGGAAAGCAGTTGAACAAACCTCTAGTGGTCTGGAGCTTCTCAAGTAAACAAGGTAGTTTTTAGTTCGGGGTCTTAAAATACACCAAAAATTGAAACTTCGATAAACTACACATAAGATAGAGCAATATTTTAGCTTTAAAACGACATATAGCTGATTATCATAGCATAAATTGCGACGCGACGAGATTTTTTTTCCGAAGACACACGCGTTTAGAAGGTTTAGAAATATACTTTAGGACTGTATCAAATGAATTTCGGGCATATTATGGATTTTTACATTATTACCTTTCACGAGACCTTAAATTTGAACTAGTATGTCCAAGTTATGAGCAGATTGCACTGACTCGTCACGCTTATAATATTTTTGTGTCCCAGTACAACCACCTGCCATTTTCATGATTCTGTGAATTCTACGCACTCACCGAAAAACGCGGTTTGGCTTCCGTCTATCAAACGAGTGAACAGCTCTCGGTGATTTTGCAGAGCATTTGAGAGATTTTGTTTACAAAATGTAAAATACAGACGAAACCTAGAAACATCCATGGACCTGCCTTATAGGGTTTGATTGACGGAAGCGAAAACGCAGTTTGGTGCTCGGAAATCTCAACTGGGAGTTCGTAGAAATCTGAAAATGACAGAATGAGTGAATTTTAAAGAGCGGCTGCCTGTAATTATCAAACATCGTCCGACAGCTTGATAAAATCGACCTCCATTTTATTTCATAAAAAGAATCCCTATATGGAACTATTATCGAAAATAGGTTTTAAAAGTTTTGAGAAAAAAATTTTTTTTCGAGAAATTGAGTCATGTGTGATTTCGCCCAGACAGAGCCCGGAGCAAGCCTCCAAATCGGCAAATTTCGCGAAGATTTATCGGTCCCGCGAAGCTAGAAAATTGAATATTTTCAAGATGATTTTTCTATCTCGTTAAAGTATGTTATCCAGTGTACTGACAAATAAAAGTTCGTCTTCTCAATTGGCTTTGTCTATTTTTTGCGGCACATTAAAATACCCCACTCAAATCGAATACCGTTTCATTCGAATTTTACCCTAAATTCAAGGGCCTATATTCCCACTGATGTGCATTATTTTTCGATAAAATTGATTTTCTGAAGTCGCTTGCCTTTCATTTCTATCATATAAAAAAAATTACTGGTGAACGGAAAATATTAACTTGTGGCGAGTGCGAAACGTCCGAGCCATTTTCACGAAGTTTGAATTAATTAACATGTGTGTTGAGCGCGCGTGATAAGAAAATATTCAAATTTTCTTGCTCAAACTTGTTTGAAAATTTTAAATTAAACAAGAGGTACACTTACCTTGCAGGATAATTGTAATTCTCTTGAGTCCATACGAAGCAATTATGACGTCATAATGCGATCCCTTATCGCGCATGCGCAGCAGACCACTCTTTTAAGTCAATTGTTATGTAAATCAGATACTTGTATAAAACACCACCGTTGGCAGGAATCGTCCTCTTTCTTTGAGTGCACTCAGTAAACAAAGCGAAGAATAAAAATAACATACAACGTTTTTGGCACATTCATAAAGGGTTGGCCCATCAAAGGTCGGACCGACGTCATAAATGCTTCGTATGGACTCGGAGAATTACAATTATCCTGCAAGGTAAGTGTACCTCTTGTTTGATTTAAAATTCCCCTCATCCATACTCCGCATTATGACGTCATAATGCGCTATTCAAAGCAATGTGACAAAAAGTGTAGAAGTGATAATTTATTTACTTAGGCCTACTCCGGGTCCTAAAGTCGCTGTTTCTTTGGGCGACTAACAGCGACTATAGGCGACTTAAGCAAAATCCAAGGTTGTGGGACGCAACTTTGAGCGACTTTACAAAAAACAGCTATTAACTTTGGGCGACTATTGGCAACTTTGTGCGACTATAGGCAACTTTGGGCGACTTTAGCAAAATTATCATGGCCATGATCAATATCTTTAGCAACTACCTGCCTCTTTTTCCCCTTTCCCACATTTCACACAACCTTTCTTGTCTTAACTTGTCTGCTTTCACTCATTTTCATTTTTTTTTTCATTTCACCCAAAACAAACTCTTCCTCCCTATTCATTTGAAAAAAAGGAGCCTTTTTAAAGTTATTGAGATCTGTGAACGTTTTTTTGTTAAAAACATTCACTAAATCCTAACCCTAACCATATCTCTAGGAGATAGTAATTTTAAAAATTTAACCTGGCATTCCATTTTATTAAGCAAGAATCATTTGCAATGGGCTGTTCCAAAAAGCAGCCATACCCCCCCTATCAAGGAACTCCACAGCTGTGAAAATTACAGGCTCCTGTATAACCCGTGTAAATTTGAAGCAACCCCTGTCGAAAAATTCCTCTTTTTCTTGTGCACCTGTGGAAATTGCAAAGTTTCGAATGCATACCCTGTGGCAATTCTGAGATAAAATGAATGACTCTGTGAAAATTCCAGGGTCAAAAACAGCAACCCCTGTGGAAATTCCAGGGTCAAACACAATGACCCCTGTGGAAATTCAAGGTTCCTTGATAGGGGGTAATGGATATAAAATGGAACAGCCCAATCAAGTGCTTTCTACTTGTAGACACGGTATGAGTATGTGATTCCTGAAAAAAATCTAGAAATTCCAGAGGGCTGGCAGGATTTTATTTCCAATACAATCACTGCATTTTTTCTAGGGGAGAGGTCATATCACAAACCCTTCAATGGGAGCTATGGATAATTTCTGGAATCACACAATGTTTTTTATAGCCTATATGCAAATATTGTTACTATGTACTATAAAAATATTTCTTGACGAAACAAATCAAGAATCCTTTTCAATTAGAAGTTAGTCTACAAAAACTGACCTTTTGTACATATTTAATACATGGGATCCCTGACTCTGGCTTGACAGTTTGCCGGTAGTAAACATATTTGCTGACCCTCTTGCTGACTGCATTTGGCAAGCAAATGAATCCACCTTTTACACTTTCAATCTGATGTACTGATTAATTGAACTCCTAAATTTGTGAATTAAATGTCTCTTCTTCCAAAAACCACACATCCAAGGAATAAATCCAACCTTGTGTTCCAAGTCCAAATCTCGACCGATAGAATCGCCATGTTGAATATTACCCAGAAAACCTTGGGTAGTTTGGCTGTGTCCTCGCTTCCACAGGCAACCCGTCAAAACAGACCATGCATGCCGCCATGATGGATTTTATACGAAAAACAAAGGAATAGGATCTCTGATTTTCGATGTATTTACAGCGTAGGACCTTCTGGAAATCATGATAAGGTATTGTTTTGTCAAATAGAAGATAGTATATTGATAAAGTTAATTTTGAATTGCTAAGCTATTGGTTGAAATACAGCATTTTATTAATATATAGATTTAGGCAATGCCTAAAAGCGGAGCTCGAATCATCCCTGACATACCAGCATTACTGTCATCGCGGTATCGACTTTTTTTAGTTTTGATGACGTCATCGATGACGTCATACTGCATGACCTTGGTGTTGCTCCCCTTTCCACCAAATAACTTTACCCAAGTTTGGTCACCTAGCGATGTTACCTTCTTGAGATATTGACTTCTCTAGTTTTGATGACGTCATCGATGACGTCATGCCACGTGACCTTGGTGCTGCACCCCCCTTACCTCCAAGCTAACTTTGCCCAAGTTTGGTCACCTACCGATGTTACCTTCTTGAGATATTGACTTCTCTAGTTTTGATGACATCATCGATGACGTCATGCCACGTGACCTTGGTGGTGCACCCCCCTTGCCTTCAGGATAACTTTACCCAAGTTTGGTCACCTAGTGATGTTACCTTCTTGAAATATTGACTTCTCTAGTTTTGATGACGTCATCGATGACGTCATGCCACGTGACCTGGGTGGTGCACGCCCCTTGCCTCCAGGATAATTTTACCCAAGTTTGGTCACCTAGCGATGTTACCTTCTTGAAATATTGACTTCTCTAGTTTTGATGACGTCATCGATGACGTCATGCCACGTGACCTTGATGGTACACCCCCCTTGCCTTCAGGATAACTTTACCCAAGTTTGGTCACCTAGTGATTTTACCTTCTTGAAATATTGACTTTTCTAGTTTTGATGACGTCATCGATGACGTCATGCCACGTGACCTGGGTGGTGCACGCCCCTTGCCTCCAGGATAATTTTACCCAAGTTTGGTCACCTAACGATGTTACCTTCTTGAAATATTGACTTCTCTAGTTTTGATGACGTCATCGATGACGTCATGCCACGTGACCTTGATGGTACACCCCCCTTGTTTTCAGGATAACTTTACCCAAGTTTGGTCACCTAGTGATGTTACCTTCTTGAAATATTGGCTTCTCTAGTTTTGATGACGTCATCGATGACGTCATCCCACTTGACCTTGGTGGTGCACCCCCCTTACCTCCAAGATAACTTTACCCAAGTTTGGTCACCTAGCGATGTTACCTTCTTGAGATATTAACTTCTCTAGTTTTGAAGACGTCATCGATGACGTCATGCCACGTGACCTTGGTGGTGCACCCCCTTGCCTCCAGGATAACTTTACTAAAATTTGGTCACATAGCGATGTTACCTTCTTGAAATATTGACTTCTCTAGTTTTGATGACGTCATCGATGACGTCATCCCACTTGACTTTGGTGGTGTACCCCTTTACTTCCAAGATAACTTTACCCAAGTTTGGTCACCTAGCGATGTTACCTTCTTGAGATATTGACTTCTCTAGTTTTGATGACGTCATCGATTACGTCATGCGGCGTGACCTAGGTGGTGCACCCCCCTTGCTTCTAACATAACTTTAATTAACCCAATGTTGGTCAACTAGCGCCACACGAAGGCGACAAAAATAGAAGCACACGCGCGCGTGTGCGTTCTTCCCTATTTTCCCGCCTGAAATTGGGATGCCTGTGTGCCGGGCGGACACACACACAAACACACGCACACACGGAATTACACTATACGTTTTATTCAGGAATGTAAAGAAAAAAATCATATCTCCAGAAGGAAAGCTCCAATAACGACCAAACTTGGCAAAAGTTGTCTTTAGATTCATACCTGTCTATTGTCAAAGTCACGTGACATGACGTCACTGTTTACGTCATTGAAATTGACAAAAACCTCTGAAACCACTCAAAGGCGACTTGATGGTTATACGTCTGAATTCTGATACCACTTTTCCTTATGTATGGTGCTCCGCTCAGGAGCTCCGCTACAAACATTAGAAAGTTTAGCCAAGGAAGAAGTAGGGCTGGGTTGTGAATATTCCTGTTTTAGCAGATAAATTCGTGGCTTTGTACAAAGCTTCTTAGTCTTTTAACGCTTTCCTTGCTCATTGACTCTTTCCTTGCACGTAATACTTTTTTTACAGTGTCAAAAATCATAGGGCATGATTGGAAGACTGTTAGTATATTCTGTTGAATATAATTACTTTAGTATAGAGATGAAGAATCTACTGAAAGTGAAGAAAATGTTCGCACCTCTCCCATTGAACGGTTATCTACAATGGGAGGGGTATAGTCGGAGTAGCTAATTTTTGTTTCCAGATGATAGTCCAACTCTGTTTTTATAAGCACAGATATTTTGCTCTTGGAAATTAGTAGGTAAAGGAGTTAATTACAATCTTGAAGCTTGATTCATTCGTGTTCCGTTTTGCATAACAAAAAAAGTTAAGTGTCTTAATTATGTTGACAAATTGTATTCATACCAAAAACGAGTTGTAATCAATCTGGAAAATTATAAGCAAAGGGATATTTTTTTTTGCATCAAGCTTAAATGCTAATATTATTTTTCACCACTGTGATTTCTAAATTACATACAAGAATAAGTTTGTATCTTGAAAAAATAAATAAATGGATGCTTTTGTACCAAATTCCATGTTTTGATTGCCAAATCTGTTCTTTTTTCACCTTGTTTTGCCTTTATTGCCCGTTCTTGTTCCTAAATGTTCTACTATTGGCTGTTCTCACAATCATTTTCCTCCTGAAATTTCTGTTCTAGCTTAATAGGCAAGTTTTGATCCAAGAACAGGCCATTGTGTGGTTCCAGAAAATCCCCCCCCCCCCCCCTCAATGGAAGGGCGCCCAGAGGGGGTGGGGGTCAATTTATCTGATCTTTTCTGGAAATTCCAGAGGGGTTGGAGGGTCACTTTTCTACACCCTTGTGTGGGGGAGACAGCCGAGCAGCTTTGGCTGACAATAGTTGAAAAAAAAAGAGAGCAATTTTGGGCGACTATAGGAGACTAAAGGCGACTATAGGCGACTTTAGGACCCGGAGTAGGCCTTTACTTATATTATCACAACAAAATTATTTCGCCCATAGAGGAACCATGAGGAATTTCCCTTTTATAAAACTTAGAAAAATATCCTTTTTAGAGGCACCACTAAGAAAGGCCTTTGAAGTAGCTGCTGATCTTGTGCTATGGGCTTTAAAAACATTTACATCAATACCAGATTTTTCGAGCGTGGACTTTACCCACCTCGCTAAAGTGCTGGTGGAAATGCCTTTATGGGGCTTACAGTAAGAGACAAATAATTGCTTAGTATTGCCACGGAGGTTTTCCGTCCTCTTAATATATTCTATCAATTGTGTTCGAGGGCAGATTGCCCTATCATTTATTATCTCTGGAACCACAACTTTAATAGAATGGTTCCCGGGTCTAGATGTTTTCAATCGATTATTAACAACAAAGACAACTTTATCGTTTTCAATGGACATGTGATCAATATCAAGCATTTGTAGTGTCTGGCCTCTTTGTGCTGAAGCCAAGGCAATGAGTGTAACTATCTTACAACTGAAGTCTTTCCGAGACCTTTGGTTTATCACTGGCGTTCTTGAAAGAACTAAACATCTCAGAAATTTCAGCGACGGAAGCACTCAATCTGTCAAGCTGTAGGCCGTGATAGAGAGCCCTCAGTCGATTCGGCGAAAATTCGCTGATTCAGGCTCAGTGCCATCAGCTAAAAGTAGTTCTTCTCTTTCCAATTCTTCGTTCGCGTCCCTGGCTGGAGAACCCATGGTCTCTGGCACAGATATAAGGACACAAAAAGAAAACTACAGTTAGAAGCGTATCTAAATTCAAGGTGGTAGACACTGAATATAGAGTCATAAGAGTCTTTTAAACAGACTCGAGTATCACCGAGCGGTATGCTTACCTGAGCTTTTTCTGCACGAAAAAGGAAAAGGACGATTCCTTCCAACGGTGTGGTGTTTTATACAAGTATCTGATTTACATAACAATTGACTTTAAAGAGTGGTCTGCTGCGCATGCGCGATAAGGGATCGCATTATGACGTCATAATGCGGAGTATGGATGAGGAGAATTTCGTAGCTTATGCCTTTTCAACAGAAAATAGATTAAAAGAAAATTATTGGCTTTTTAAGCACGCAATGGTCAGCTATTCTTCGGCTATTAGGACAACGTGACTTAGCTTTGCGTGACATTATTGATCATTCTAAAATAGCTTTTTAACCCTCAGATATTCAAATTGATGTCATATATTGATCATTTAATCAGTTCAAACTAGCTTCAACAGCCACGAATAAGGTTAAATGTGCAGACGTAAAGTTTGACAGACTGTTCTATAAACACAGTTTCTTTATGAATGCATGCATGCTGAGACATAAAGATAAATGAAACACTTAAAGTTGCTACACTTTTGCATGACTAATTGAAGTAAAAACGTGTGCACCTGGCTTGGAGCACACGCGCCCGCATAACATTCATTGCCACAGAAAAAAAGATAAAATTGTATATAATCTGAGTAATAATACTTCGGAAGATAGCTGTGTTTGCGTGTCAAGGTAACGTGCATTTCAAATTAAAGACGAACTATTTTCTAAATCATACATACAAATTGCCATACAAAAGCCGAGTACAATGTCATTATCATGTCAAACTATTAAAGGCAAACGCGATTCTGTCAGTGTAAAAGATTAACGCAGTCAAGTGAGCAATAAGTGAGGGATCCAGGAGTAATAATATATAGATTTAGCCACTGGCTAAAAGCGGAGCTCCTGGTTATAAAATTTTCTGTGTCAATGAAAGGGATTCCCATGTGTACATGGTTTACATGGTTACTTTAGAGTCTTCCCTTCACGAGACATTAATTTTTCAAGCATAAATGACATCATCGATGACGTCATATCACGTGACCACTTCATTTCGCTCATCTGGTGACCTGGATTACATTACCCAAGTTTGGTTACTTTAGAGTCTTCCCTTCACGAGATATTGATTTTTTTAAGCACAGATGACGTCATCGATGACGTCATATCACGTGATCACCTCATTTTGCTCATCTGGTGGCCTAGACTACACTACCCAAGTTTTGTTGTCTTAGAGTCTTCCCTTCACGAGATATTGATTTTTCAAGCACAGATGACGTCATCGATGACGTCACATCACGTGACCACTTCATTTCGCTCATCTGGTGAACTGGATTACATTACCCAAGTTTGGTTGGTTTAGAGTCTTCCCTTCACGAGATATTGATTTTTCAAGCATAGATGACGTCATCGATGACGTCATATCACGTGACCACTTCATTTCGCTCATCTGGTGAACTGGATTACATTACCCGGGTTTGGTTGCTTTAGAGTCTTCCCTTCACGAGATATTGATTTTTTAAGCATAGATGACGTCATCGATGACGTCATATCACGTGACCACTTCATTTCGCTCATCTGGTGACCTGGATTACATTACCCAAGTTTGGTTGCTTTAGGGTCTTCCCTTCACGAGATATTGATTTTTTAAGCATAAATGACGTCATCGATGACGTCATATCACGTGACCACCTCAATTTGCTCATCTGGTGGCCTAGACTACACTACCCAAGTTTGGTTGCTTTAGAGTCTTCCCTTCACGAGATATTGATTTTTCAAGCATAGATGACGTCATCGATGACGTCACATCACGTGTCCGTGTTACAGCACCCCCCCTTGTGGCATAGACAAAATATTCCAAGTATGGTTGTTTTAGCGTGTTCCCTTGAGGAGATATAATTTTTTCTTTGCATACCACAGGGTTCCCATGTGTACACGGACGGACGGACGGACGGACGGACGACGGACGGACGGACGGACGGACGGACGGACGGACGGACGGACGGACGGCGTACGCTATAGGTTTAATACCAGAAAAATAAAGAAAAAATCATATCTCCCGAAGGGAAGCTTCTATTGAAGCCAAACTTGGACAAAGTTTCAAAGACCATAAGAGGAACTCTACACCAAAGTCACGTGCCCTTACGTCATCAATGACGTCATCAAAATGATCCATAATGCCCGTGACGTTCAAAAATCAACTCGATAGTATACTATACGTTTTTCCCTTAGGTATGGTGCTCCGCTTGCGCGGGCCTTCGGCCCGCGCAGGAGCTCCGCTAAAAAGTGAGCAAAATAATAATAAGCAGAGAAAAATACAAATCAAGTTGGATAACCCATGTGGGGGAGTTTGTCAGCTGTTGTCCCCCTAGGGGTACTAAATACAGATTTATCGCCCGATTTTTGCGTTCGCCCCCGGGACCGCGCGCCTCAAAATTCCGATGGCGCCCGATCAGCGAACGGACCGGGTTTTCCGCGATAAAAACACCCAGTACCGCCTGCAAGCAGGCTATATCTAAGTTTTCATAGCACAATGGGTTACGAAATTTTCAAACAACATCGAGCAGGAAATTTTAAATATTTTTCTTCCTCGCGCGCGGTCAACAAAGACGTTAATTAATTCAAAACGTCGTGAAAATGGCTCGGACGTTTCGCGCTCGCCACAAGTTAATATTTTCCGTTCACCAGTAATTTTTTATATGATAGAAGTGAAAGGTAAGCGAGTTCAGAAAATCAATTTTATCGAAAAATAATGCACATCAGTGGGAATATAGGCTCTTGAATTTAGGGTAAAATTCAGGAGGAAACGGAATTCGATTTGAGGGGGCTATTTTGATGTGGCTCAAAAAATAGACAAAGCCAATTGAGAAGACGAACGGTCATTTGTCAGTACACTGGATAACATACTTTTACGAGATAGAAAAATCGGCTTGAAAATATTTGATTTTCTAGCTTCGCGGGGCCGATAAATCTTCGCGAAATTTGCCGATTTGCCGAGCCCTGTCTGGGCGAAATCACATATGACAAAATCTCTCGAAAAAAAAAAACTCAAAACTTTTAAAACCTATTTTCAATAATAGTCCCATATAGCCTTTTTAAGCATTTGGTGGATGCCGGATGCCGCATGTGGCTGGATGCCTGACGCCGCTTGGTGACTGGATGCTGGATGCCTTATAGTTGGATGCTGGAGCCAAAAAAATGGCGGATGCCGGATGCCCTTACACGGGGCGATTTTTGGGACTTTAGAGCACTATCTTGAAAGAACTAAGACCCTAAGGGGAGATAAAGCACAGGTCCTTATCACCTACGCCAAGCCACATACTGCCGCGAGTGCAGACACACTGAGAAGATGGATCAAGACATGCATGGCCCAAGCTGGCATCAACACAATGGCATTTGGTGCACACAGCAACGGGCTGCGTCAAACTCGCTAAGGCTGGATGGTCCAGTGAAAGAACTTTTGCAAAACATTACAACATACCTGGATTATGCTGTAGCAGTACTGAATACTCATTGACTTGATGGACAATGTCTAGGACATGATTAGGGACGTGTCATTATTTAGCGGGGGGGGGGGGGGGGGGGGGGGGGAGGGCTCCTATTTTTGTGGGGAGGGTCCTAATTTTTTTCGCGTGTCTAAAGGGAGGGTCCAATTTTTTTTTCAATCCTATTTGGGGGAGGGTCATAATTTTTTTCAGCAACATTTGGACGATGAAGAGGGCGATAGTGGTTATTTCAGCAACTTCTCCATAAAAATTTCGGCGCGCTTCGCGCGCATAAACAATGACATGATATACTCTTTTAGCTATGAGGATACTACCGTTGACAAGAACAAGTTATCTTGACAAGGAAAATCAAACTTTCTCAGAATTTCCCTGCAAATGATAGGCCTGGAGGGCAAGTCACTATATGTTTGAAAGAAGACCCCTTAGGTAAGCGTGAGTTTTCGACGTTACAAGCATATAATTTCGTCCGTCGGGCCGCGCCTCGCGCACATGAATATTAATAACTTCGTCATTTGCGGAGCGCAGTTGTGCGCGTGGAAAATATACCCTAACCTATATAGTTGAGGTAGTGTACTTCCTGACAGGCTTTGTTTACCATACCGCACACAAAACATGTTCATCTACCCTTTCTCTGAGGCTTTATGAAATGCGATGAACAAACAAAAAAACGATGAAAAAACAAAAAAAAAAACGATGAACAAACAAACAAACTTTTATCAAAATTTGGGCACGCTTCGCGCGCAACGAAGGATATGCGTAAAATGTCTACAGTACTAGGTCAAACAGGGGACGGGAGATGTGGGATTGCGTTAATCATTGCACTTAGAGGGAGGATCACTGTATTTTACCTGTGTATTATAAACATCCTCACGTAAATAATCGAGGCGATGAATAATATAGACATAGACATAGACATAGACATGTTTTATTGGCACTTTGTAAATGACTAAATTTACATCGGTGTAATTCCAATAAATTAATAAAATAATATAAAGCAAAAACAAACATTTAGGATATATATCTTATCAGTAGATCATGCTATTATTGGCCATTAAAAGGAAAGAAAATTCTGTCTTGCAGTATATGCACCAGTCAATTGACACCCCGGCCCCCACCCCCGGGACAGGGCGGGAAAGTAACGCGGTCAGGCCGGGGATTTAACACATTAATCTACGGAAGGGCAGGGAATTTAACACGGACCTTCTATAGCGGGAATATTCAGCGGGGCATTAACGGGAAATTAACGCTGAGCCAGAAGTTCGATTATCGTGCGAAAATATACTGGTTTAAGGACCGAGGTCGGAGGATTTTGGGAGGGATCACTTCATTTTTGGACGAGTGAAAGGATCTCTCGAAACCTGAAGCCTTGAAAGAGAGATTCCAGCAACGAGTTCTATATCATTTTCTAGTTTTATTTCACTCATTATGTTGAAAATTTCGGCGCGCTTCGCGCGCATAAGGAATGACATCTATTCTAGTTTTAGAGAACTTGCCCAAGGAAAACAATACGCTTGTGGCGCTTAAATGGAATGCGTACGAATGTCGTTACACGCATGTGTATCTTGGCAAGGACAAATGAAAACCCCCAAAAGCCCTCCAATGATACGCCTGGTTGGCAGTCGATATGTTCCAAAGAAGTGAGTTCGACGTTACAAGCTGCATAGAAATTCGTTTTTGGGCTGCGCTTCACGCACATGAATCATAATAATTTGTAGCGCGTGAAGAATAAAACCAACAGGCTTTTTTACTACACGCAGAAAATAAAACGTTTATCTTTTCTCTGGAGGCTTGATGAAATGCGTTTATCAAAATAAAGGCGCGTTTCGCCATGTTGCAAAAGAGTTCCGGGGGCCTGGAGCTTTAACAACGACCATGTCCCTGGTGACCGGGAAAATAGTAACATTTAACACTTAGTGAATGTTAAATTGGGAGGCCGTGATGTCAATTGACTGGTGCATGACAGAAGTAAGAAAACAGTAGTTCTGTTATTAAGAAGAAAGAAAGAGACATTACATCACTTGGACAATAGTCTATCTAACAGGTTTTTCAGAAATAAATTGCATGGGGGAGGGTCCCAATTTTTTTACCTATGACTGGGGGAGGGTCTAATTTTTTTTGTTATGTCCAAGGGGAGGGTCCTAATTTTTTTTAGGCTATTTTGAAAAAAAATGGGAGCCCTCCGTCACCGGTAAATAATGACACGTCCCTTAGTTTTTGCTGGAAATCCATTGTCACATATTTGTTGACTATTGTTTGAAATTTAGCCATAGCTTTACACATTGGCTTTTTTTTTAAATAAATACCATATGTTGTGTGTACTCTGTCGTGGACACATTGCTTTGTAAACCATACAGATTGCAGTCATCTTGGCTGCGAAATCTCACTTGGTCCCTCAATGTGGTGACGTAGAAGAATTCTTAAATTAAACGAAACTTATCTGGAAGTTGAAGTTTGATTGGGATTCTTCCACCATTACATTGAGGGATTAAGTGCCCTCCCTTATTATAGGGCCCCACCCAGACGAACTAGATTCTTGTGTCATTTTGAGTAGAGATGACCATAGTCTGTTCCTTTAAAGGCTGAAGTTGCGCAGGCGCTTTGCTATCTCACTTAATCCCTCAATGTAATGACGTTTTTGGAAGGGCGCACGAATGTTTTTTTGAAATTTCACGATAACGTTTATTTTCGTTTCCGAGTGAGTTTTTAAAAATAAATACAAATAAAACAAATAAAAATTTATTGAAGCACGATTTTGAAAGAGCTTCAAAATCAGGCGTTTATTAAAAGCATTATTTAGAAACTACAGAAATTTGTCACCTACACTATAAACTGTTTAAAAAATCTTCTGGGGAAAGCAGAGTTCGATTTTGTGATTTCATTTTGACATGCCTCTCAATTTGATGCCTCTCAATTTGTGATTGATAAGTGCTGGAACCACATGACTGTAACGGGTAGGTAAGTACTAAGAGAGGATACTTAGTTGGTAGCGTTAACCCGTCCACAGTCTGTCGACAGGTTTACCGACAATCTCTGCATTTAACCCTTTGCTGTGAACGGCTAGTGCAGTCTCGTGTTGCCCTCGACATGCCCTCGACACTAAAAAAGAACGTATTAGATGGGCCCGAGCTCTTAACCACCTTCATCTGTTCCAGCATCACGCCTGCACTATCATTACTGTTACCACTACTTGTTGTCCATAAGAAATCAAATAATTTAAGATATATAACATATAAAAAATTGGTCTGCTCATACTAGCCGCGCTAGGGTCACGCTAATGATAGGCGCACAGTAAAGAAAAACACCTGTTCACAAATTAATATCGATGATTTCAGTTGTAGGGGTTATATCTCCACTCCGGCTATTTGATGGTCCACTCCGTTCCAGGATACGGTAAATCCTTGTACGTTTCATCCTCCAGCAGTAGCAGTAGCAGGTGATAGCTAGCAGCAAGGTTGCCATTGTAACGCCTACAGCTAGTATCAAGGTGCGGTTCAAGTTTGGGTCACGACCTCCTGTAAGTAATGTAAAGTTGAGTAAACTAACCATATTTTACGTGCTAACTCGTAACAGTAATTCAACTGACAAACCTGGTCCACGGAACAAGGAACAAAACGTTTGAGGGACACATAGACATTGTTAAAGGAAAAAGTACCGAATACATAACTCTCGACGTCGGCCATGTAATGTTCTGTTTATTATATAATCATCAGTGAAATACCAAATCGACATATATTTTAGAAAATCTGAAAACTAGTAAGCTATGTGTTATCTTTACTGCGACGAGTGAAGATAAAAATCGTGAAGATATCATTTTTTCGCGCGAGAGATACCTTGGTGTTTCACTGATGTTTATTTGTAATAAACGGGAATAGTTGTTGAACTCTCTGATGAAGCGAAGTATTACATTGTGCCTTCTATATGACCTGTGAACCGCTAAAGAATCCAATACATAGAAACCAACCTTTGTTGCTTTGAGTGTCTCTTGCTATGCTTGCATTTGTTGGCACAGATCTAGTAAATCCTAAAATGAGAGAAAATGACTTTAGTAAAAAGCGCACCTTTAGATTATTGTTTTCAGTTCTGACTCCGTAACTAAATGTTAGATATTCTTATAAAGTATCAAGCAATATTAGACTACACTACTGCATAGTGACAGTGTAAAATAGACAACCGATTTGATGTTACTGTGCGACTACGTCAACCGGGCCATTTTGTAAGAAGTTAGCCAATCAGAAAACGAGTACAGAACAAAGGATCTCGACTTTCTTGAGATCTGACACACCGAAATATCGGTTTTCTCGTAAAAATTGTGAAAATTATAGCCAGAAATAACTTCAAAACACTTAATTACTCATCGTCAGATGTATTGCAAGTAGTATAGTAGGTATGGAATTAGCCCTTTTTTTTGCGGAGGAATGCTAATTTTGCGGAGGAATACATAATGAGCGTCGCGGTTGAATTAATGAGCGTCCCCACGCGGAATTAATGAGCTTTGTGGTTTATTGTTGACACAGGTGTCCTTTTGTTCTTTATTGCGGAGGAATACATAATGGGCTTGCGGTTGATTGTTGACAGAGGTGTTCTTTTGTTCTTTATTGCGGCGGAATACATAATCAACTTGCGGTTGATTGTTGACACAGGTGTTCTTTTGCTCTTTATTGCGGAGTAATACATTAAGATTGTTGACACAGGTGTTCCTTTGTGTTCAACACATGGCTGCGGTTTCTTTTGTCTCGTCCATGTGGTCTCTATTGTTCATAGGGTCAATATAAGCAGAGCTCCCGTGGATATAATGCAAAAATGCGGGGATAACATCGTGAAAAATACAGAAAAAATACGGAGGATGACGTTAAGATTCTGTTTTCTATATTATCAATTATATTGTCCCTTATTTAGCTATAAAATGACAGAAGAAAATACATATTACATAAAATACTACCACTAGTGGCACATAGTAACTTAGAGTAGAGTAGCTATAATATAACAAAAAATACATCAGGAGAATCAATATTATTATTATTATTATTATTATTATTATTATTACCATTCCCCAAAAGTGATGATAGCTTATAAGTGGACCTAAATTACTCTCTTTATCGCCATAAAAATTTCTGTCTTTGAATTTGGACCTTATTATGACTACCATAATTCGATATTTGCTTTTAAACTGACGCGACATGAAAACTGACAAGTTTTTCAAAGCGCTAGTGTTCCGCGCGTTTTTGATTTCATTCCTTTTAAAAGCGAAAAGACCTATTTAAAATTGCATAGAAAGGTCCGGCTGTTCCTTTCCTTAAGGTGTGAAAGGAACCAATTGACTAATAAACGGAACAAAAGGACCTTTTAAAGTTTAAATCGTTCCTTTCGACTGCGTTCCTCTTTACTTAATAGGAACAATAGTTCCTGTGTGAACTGTTCCTATCTAAAATTCGGACCAATTGTTCCCAATTGGTTGTCATATAGGAACACCAGGTCCGAATAATGCTACTTTTGTTCCTCAATTGCAAAAACGGTTCCGACTAGCACCTTAAAGGAACGATTCGTTTAACTATAAAAGGGAAGGCATTGTTCCTTTTTAACAGGGCAAGTCTTCTGAAAAAATAACAATGCGGGTTTTGTCTTATTTGAAGGCATGTCTGAACTTGCAGATTAACCGGCTTGTGTTAACACGTAATAATAAGTCTGGGCATGTTTAATTGTCATTTCCTGACAAGCCCAAGCAAAGTGTCACGTCTTCTTTTCATCAACATTTCCTGCCTGGGCTTGTTAAGCTCTCTTGGGTATTGCCAAAAGGGCATGTTTGGGCAGATATGGCCACAAAGAGCTGTGATTCGCTATCCCAGACATACGTCTCCTGGGAACAAAAACTAGTATAAAACGATAGCGTCGTTTGGAGACTCAATCATTTTAGTCTTGACTTTTGAGTGAGATGAGCAAACGAGGAGAGGTAATCAACTGGTCGAAATTACCAAATGCTTCGCTCAAGCCGAAAAGACTCCACCTAGAGGAAGACGAAGTGGATGGCCTTTTTCACTGTCCAGTACAAGAATGCAAACACGATGGATTCGCCACACAGCGAGGATGCAGAAAACACGTAAAGAAAAAGCATCTTTGGTTTTATTACTTTGACGAAAAGCCTGATATCAACCTTGCTAAAGAGAATGTGAGTACCTCTGTAAAACGTGAAGCTGCTGGGAACTCTGCGCGTAATTTGAGATCAATGCCTACGTATGACATTTCAAGTAAAATTGCTCAGCAAGTTTTTCGTGGCTAACTGGCACTGGAGGTGGCTGTAAAAGTGATCGCCAAGCTCGGCAAATAGTTAGCAGGTGCTTGAAGTTCTTGAAATTTTGCTGCGACGACGAAGAAGACCTAACATTTGAGATAACAGACTTCAGTTTGTGCTCTCCTAATCTGCTTTTTAAGTTTATTGACGTGCTTCAGGATGAATGGAAGCTTGGGCATGCTGGGCGGGTGGGGTACATCGACGCAATTGCAGAACTTATAGATTTTAGAAAGGTAAACGGAGCGTCGGCAAAGGTGCTAAGTAATTTTTCTACCACGGAAGTCTACTTGAAAAAGGTACGAAGAACTTTTCTAAAATGATGCGCATTCAGTGCACTAGCGACCTCGATATAGACTCACTAGAAGCTAAGGGACATTGGGCAACATTAGAGGAACTCTTGGAAGCAGTTGGTCATTATTTATCGCGCTACGAGAATGTGCTTAAAACCTGTAAGGAACGTCCACGCGCAGCATCGCCGCCAGATTTATCATTTGCCACCAAATTCCTCGCGCTTTATTTGTTTATCAAAGTTAAAGTTTCTCGCCCAATGACGTATCAGTATTTGACTGTTGACATGGTCACCAAAGCCAAGACAAACGGTTGATTTATTGACCAGAAAATGTTTAAGACTGCAGGAAAATATGGGTTTGACTCTATTTATTTAACCGACATAAACATGCAAGTACTTGAAGGATTCATCACCCATATTCGGCCGCAGTTAAAGCCAACATGTGATTACGTCCTCGTGACAAGAAATGGTGGCCAGCACAGCAAACTCGGAGAATTAATGAGCAAGTTGGTGTTTGACGCGACCGGCAAATACGTTCATCCCACCCGCTATCGACAGATCGTCGAGACCGCAAGACGGCCATATTGGCGGAAAGTCTGATGTGGAGACATTTGAACAAAACTTCGGGAAAAAGTCCAAACTACGGGAGCTGATTTTAGCATGCCTATTTATTGCTATCAAGCGGGAAGACAGCGATTATGAAAGAAACAATATCTTCATGGACACAGTTTCCGAGCCAATTGCAAGGTCGGACATTATCGAGGAAGAACTCGCTGTTTTACAGTCGGTGAACTGGAGACCCCTGGAGTACAAAGATATGATGGCTTATTAGGAAAGCGAGGATATCATTTATGTGCGAAATGACGTAATTATAGGACAATGAGGACAATAACTGTAGTACGTCCATATTTAATAATCAATTTGCACACGTATACTTGTAATTATATCAATTATAATTGTATCAACCAACAAACAGAGTCAATGCAGCGATCGAGTTATATGGCTAAGAACGCTTGAACAAAATATGTATTTTGCTTTGTGTTGAAGGTGGGTCTGCCTTGCGCTTCTTGCTTTTGCAGTGGATCAGGAATTCAGCGCTGTTTTCGAGTTCACAACTTGATGGGCTCGAAGGAATTGTGATATCCATTGGCAAGGGACTGTGGAGGTCAACCACCTCTTCCTGCAATATACTCAAATCGCTGAACTTGTTGCATTTGTATGATCAAGCAAGATTGACTTTAATGATCGTGGTTTATTTCATAAAGAAATGATGTCACTGCCAAAGCATGTAAATAGTTATAGAACAATTAACAAATGCAAGGTTTTGATAATGCACTCAGTCAAGACTGTTAAATAGACATGTTGTTGCTAAGCTGATTTGATTACAATTGTTCACGAGCTAGAATGAAAGAAGTCCGTTATCCTTGCGATCTTTGGTGCCGTTTGACTTGGGGGTGCGCAGCGCTTTGGACGGCTATGAATGAGGAACTCGAGTTCTTGCGATGGTTGCTGAGAAATCTCTGCGAGGAACTCGGGTTCTTGCGACGGTTGCTGAGAAATCTCTTTTCTAAACTGCGATTGTGTTATAAACATCGATTCATCGTCATCTTCGTCCTCATCGCTTTCCGTTACAGCGTCACACGGGTACGGCAGTGGGTCCCAAATGCTAACTATCTCGTTGGCCTGTTTGCTAGACGTCCAACCCATAGTAACAGATAGGCGTTTCCTTTCTTCCAGCACTAACTTTGACATTCCACGACCTTCTATCTCCTGGAACTTTAATTTGAGGGCTTGAACAGCGACACTGATTATGTACTGGATAGCCTTCTTCACATCCTGATCTGTAGCACTCTTCTCTTGTTTCTGCAGCTCAATTAACTCTTTCTCCTTGTTTACAACCCAGTCATCCTTGTAGTAGTCCTTTGCCTTTCTTTCGAGTTCCAGCCTCCCCTCTTGCCTCTTTCGTTCAAAGAATTCTTGTCTAGAACGTTCTATTTTGGGGTGATACGGGCCATGAATGTTTTAAAATAGGTGAGCATCTTCTTGTCGGATCATGCCGAGTGCGACCCATCGGGCTCTCGTCTCCTTTAAGAAGCGGCGCTGCCCATCTTCTAGATTCTTCTCGGCGTCACTTACGACTCGTCTCACTTCCGCACCAATAAGAGCGAGTTGCCTGTCCCTCAGGCTCTGTCGCGGCTCTCTGCCGCTCATATCGGCGATTCTACCAAGGCTCCTTTCCCAAACTCGGATACCGGAGTCGGGGGCAATTCTCCTGAAGGCTCGTCCTCTTCATCTGTGTCCTGATCAGACTGCAGGGGAGACGTGTGCTCTGGGTCATTTTCCTCTAGCTCAACGCCTCGGATGCGCTCTTTCTCTTCGTCATTGAGCTGATTGTTTGCGCTTTGTGCACTTTGCAGGGGGACCTCATCATCCGGCGTCTTTGCTCGAATAGCTGCCCACACCAAACAGTCCATTGCATGCTTCTTGAGGTATTCCTGAACGCCAGGCACGTTTGTGTTGTCTAGCCTGTAAAATGGAAATAAGCAAGCAAACAATTATTTTTTTTGCAGACTAATGCCCACTGCACTTGTCTTATTTCCCTTCTTGTTTTTGTCCAGAGGTTCTCTGTTTGAACATTTGAGTTCTGACTGCATTGCCCTCCTCACCGTTTAAAGAAGAATGTGCGTAGTCGCACTGCCATGGCCTCGTTGTTTTCTTCTCCGAAGTCCATCTGGGTTTGACATGTGATCAACATCGGGCATCTGATCTCAAGCGGCTTTGCAGATCTATACTTGCGGTCGTAGGCCAATAGACCACCCTGGGTCAGCATCTGTTCAGAAAAAAAGAGGGCATTTTAGTTGAGTTTGATTATTTTTAAAGACAAAGCACACACACTTTTACCTTCCAATCGTCAGGGTCTAGCTTCTTTGAGTACGCTTCGTCCAGGAAGATTATTTGAGTGTCGTTGTCGATCATGCTTTTATTAAAAGCACGTTGCTTTGAAATCATGGCGATATATCTGAAAATCAGTTAAGAACAATTGTTAAGATGCGGCAAAGCTTACCTAGCCTATTGTTTTATTATGCAGGCCAACGTCCTTGGTATGATTGCTGTTATTGGTGCAAAGAGGGAAGTCTTTCCACTGTTTGGCTCGTCGGTCAACACCATCACCTTTTCTTTGTGCTGTTTGCCGCCGTGATTGAGCAATCTCATGTAGTACTCACAGAAGTAGCGTAATTCAAGGTCATCCAAGCTGTTCTCCAAGATTTCTCGGAAGTAGCCAGGTTCGGGGATTTGGGTGTGGTCATACGCAATATAAGCTCTCGGCGTGGCCTTTCTTGCGTCTCCGATGACATTTTGCACAAACTTTCTGTCCTTTATGGAGAAGCACCAACCATCGTTAATTTCTATTAGGTTGTAGTCGATGAGAAGTGGAGTAATTATTTCGCTCTCTGGATCACCCATCAAGGAAACCAGCTGACTTAGGTGCTTTATTATAGGCTCTTTAAACTTTGGATTGCCCCCGAGAAGAGTCAGAAACTTCTTGACGGTGCAACAGTGCTCAAATGTAAACTTTGAAGCAGGATTTTTCTTGTACACTTGGCCTCTATACAAGCCATACTCTAATTTTCTCATTGCCCTCTCGATGTCATTCAACACCACGACAATAGGTGAGGCCAGGTCTTGGGGCAGGTCAAGTTGGTTGCTTTCGTTTGGGTCATCTGCTATCCCAAAAACGTCAAACACTAGACCAGCTCGGGTCAAGGCAGGGATCGCTTTGTTTCTAAGGGTCGACTTAAACTCAGACGATACCACTTGAAGTCTGACAACCCTCTCGCTGCCCGTCGGGGAACCTATGGGTTCACTCGCAACTTGATCTTGTAAACTTTCCAGACCATGCAGGAAAGTAGCATCGACCTTACTCTGCGTAAAAGCATTTTTGTGGTCTTTTAGGACAGTGGCCAGCGGCGACGCGCTGTTTTCCTCTTTTCCTCTTTGGCAGGAAGGTAGCGACTTTGGATCTGCTTCAACGCCCACCTCTAACAGAACTCTATGTATCGGAACTGTTGATACCCGCATACCGTTCTCTGATCTGATGGCTAACCAGTAAGCAATTGCTGGTATGAACATTTTGCCGTCTACAGTTTCGGTTTGGGATGCACTGACATCAGTTTCTTCGGCGTTTTGTTGGCGACCAGCTTTCACTTCCTTGCTTGCAACGGCCGACAAAAAAAACGCCATCCCTTTTACTTTTCTTAGGGCCTGGTCGCACTGGTCTCGTTTACTCGTGACTCTTTTCCACAGGTTCTTAACATCTAAAGGCTATCCTTCCTGTTCACAAGTGCAGGATATGTTCACACTCATGAGAGAACATCCATGTGCCGTGGCCAGAACTGTGCTGATCAACGCACTTCTTATTTTCTGTGGAACAAAAAAATCGAAAAAACGTTATGCTTTCCATGTATATTTTTGCCGATCAAAGTCAAATCTTCCTATTTTAGACTTACCTTGCTGTTGAGCTGCTTGGCTGGTACGCTTGCCATGACCGCGAGTGTTAGAATGACGAGGGCCGTTTCAAAGCTAGTCTTATTTATACTGTCAAACTTGTGAATACACATTCTCACGCAGTTTTTGCATTTTTCTAACATGATTTCAATAGAACAAATGCCTTGTTATGTAACCTCTAGGGTTCTTTGCCGCAAATAGCTTGTTATGTAACCTCTAGTGTTCTTTGCCGCCAACAAAGTTGTTTAGCCACGGACATTGATACTGAAAAAAGTGTGAGTGCATGTATTCTCATGCAGTGTTGCATTTTTTTTTAACTGGATTTCGATAGAACAAATGCCTTGTGATGTAACCTCTAGGGTTCTTTGCCGCAAATAGCTTGTTGTGTAACCTCTTGTGCTCTTTGCCGCTAACAAAGGTTGTTTAGCCACGGACATTGATACTGAAAAATGTGCGAGTGCATGCATTCTCATGCAGTGTCGCATTTTTCAACTTGATTTCGATAGAACAAATGGCTTGTTGTGTTACCTCTATGGCTTTTTGCCACCAGCAAAAGTTGTTTGCCCACAGACATTTATTAGATATATGCTGAAAAATTTGTGAACACACATCACGCATTCTTGCATTATTCGAACATGATCTCAATTATAGAAAATGGCTGCTTATGTAACCGCAAGGGATTTTTTTTGCCTTTTGCCGCCAACAAAGGCCATTTAGGAAAAGCACTTTCATGCCTCTCAGACGTCGACTGTTCTAACATGTTAACAAATAATTGGTTATTACAATAGTCAAGACTGGAAGTACCTTTCCCGCAATTTCCGCTGTCCCCAATGTACTGGAAAGTAATTCCCGTGAATATAGTATAATCCTATGGGTTGGAAACGGTACAACGGGAAAACCGGGGAAGGACTTACAGACTCATATGCATGTACTGCATTTAAAACGTATTAATTAATACTTTCTTATATAAGTGTAAGTATCTTCTTTATAAGTAAATATTATTTAATATATATTATTCTTAATAAAAGGAACTTACAGTAATATAAATAAGAATTAATATTTAATTATATTTCATTTAATAAAGAAGATACTTACAGTTATATAAGAAAGTATTAATTAATAAGTTTTAAAATGCATATGAGTCTGTAAGTCCTTCCCCGGTTTCCCGTTGTACCGGTGTTCCCAATACAACGAATATCTATACTATTATAATCGGGTTGTCTGCGCAAACGTTTGTGATTGGCTAAATCGTTCGCACTCACTCCGCTTAGGCCTAAAGCTTTGTCGCCAAAAGAAGTTCACAAACTTTCAGAGAAGGTGGAAATCTCGACAGTGAGCGTGTTTTGGTTGGAAAAGATTCACCCTGGGCTAAGTTCTAATTCAAGCGATTTCTCAAGCGAGGGACAAAGCTGCCATCGCCGCCATTTTGAAATCTCCCACAGAAACTAAAAAAGAACTCAGTTCGCAAAGCCGAAAGCACCATAGTCATTCAGACCTAAATGGTTCTGTCACAGATTACTTGCAGGAATGTGCTGGGATAATTCTTATTCGAAAGATTTAACTTGAGAAAAAATTTCATTCAGCTTGAACAAACGTACCAGTGCCTTTGCTTTCCTCAGTGCGCGAGTGACATATTTACACAAAGCAAAGCCATGAATAATATTCTCTAACTATAAATCGCTACGCTGCATCGCAAAACGAAGGATATAAACCCGAAGAGAAGAAGGAAATCTCTCCAGTGGGCGTGTTTTTGTTGGAAAAGATTCACCTTTGGCTAAGTTCTAATTCAAGCGATTTTTTTAGCGAGGGACAAAGCCGCCATCGCGGCCATGTTGAAATCTCCCACGTAAACTAAAAAAGAACTCATTCCCCTCAGCCAAAAGCACCATAGACATCCAAACCTTAATGGTTCTATTACAGATTACTTACTATTATGTGCAGGGATAATTTTAATTCGAAAGATTTGAGCTGAGAAAAATTTTCATTCAAGTTTGTACAAACTTACACCACTGGCTCTGCCTACAGAGCGCACGCTAAGCCATGAATGAAATTCTCTAAAAAAAAATCCTATGATAAACTAAAAATTTCTTAGAACAATTTTACTTTACCTGTTTCTTCTCTTCCCTTACTGAGATATAATAAGCATACAAACAATTCCGATGTCAAATGGGTTTTCTGTGTAATAAGCTTGCGTTTTCAATTTTAGCACGTTCTTCGGACAGACACCAAAAAATCAGGGAGACCAGTGCAAAACATACAAAAAAGGCATGGGGCAGGGTGACTTTCTTGAAGGGAGGTCATTAGTAAAAAGTAGTTTAAGGAAGGGGGCACTCAGGTTGAGTCTTCTAGCGTCACGAAGTGACGGGCTGTTTTCTTGTTTTATATTAACGGGGATGACTTTTTGCCCATTAAGTATTCCAGTGCAGTGGGAACAGCGGACATAGCGGGGAAGCACTTACAGATTTGAATGTACAGTAATTCATTTTCACCCAGTGCTCTAATTTGATATTACAAGCATTTAAGCCTGCAAGTTCTTCCCCGCTTTTCCCTTTGTACCCAGTGTTTCCAACCCATAGGATACTTCATGTTAACGGGAATGGGTTTGTGACCATAAAGTCTTGTCAGTAAATTGGGGACAGTGGAAATAGCGGGGAAGTACTTCAGTTTCGATCACAGTACTCAAAGTCTTATCAACTCAATCTACAATTAGCTTCAACTGTCTAACGACAGTATCTAAGCGACAGTTGAGGACTCAAATCGAACATCATGCTGCCCCGGATTTAGGAACATAAAGACCGTATTATGTAGTTCCTTTTATCGCATTGAATTGTTCAAAATAAAGTCGTATTCCCGACAACAAAACCTTTTTTTCGGTTTCCTTTTTGCTTAACCGTCAAACTTGAATCATGGCGGATTGCTTTGAGCTCCTTTTCAAATTAAAACTGAAGGCGCTTTTCTATGATACGTTGTTAAGCCAAAAGGGATCGAATTTTTGGGGAATGGTTATTATTATTATTATTATTATTATTATTATTATTATTATTATTATTATTATTATTATTATTATTATTATTATTATTATTATTATTATTATTATTTTTATTACTGCACAAAAGGTTGTCCCTTCTAAGATGACAAAACTGTTAATGTCCCTCTGAAAGAAAAACTCTGGGTTGTCCTGGCCAAAGGAACTTAAACGATTCCTCCAAAAAAGTCTTGACGGTAGGATCTTCAGGATAGACAGTAATGCATTTGGTAACCCCGGTCGTGATGTGTTTCAGTTTCACAGGCCAGATGCTTTGTGATCCATCGCTAATAACGGACCTTCCTGGTTGAGTAGGACAGCTCGAAGTCTTATACATTTCAGCTAGGTAATAACCTTCACGAGTGATGTTGGATGGCTTGCCACCGCTTCCAATCTGTTGCCATACCGACGGCGAGGCGTCTGACCACACGGGCAATGGAATCGCTGGGCGACTCTCTTTTCTTTTTACACTTTTTGTTAGCGGCTCTTGGGGAATTAATGGAGTCACTTCGCTTCTCTGTGGATGACATTTGTTGACGGTAAAGACTGGCGACAACATCCAAAGACGTCAGCTAGCACTTGCTTGTTTGCTGGAGTATCAGGCTTGTTGTCTACCAATAGATACCCATAAGGCTTTTCTGTTCACTTGGAAGTAGGCGTTCATGAATCTGTCTCGATTCTTGTCAAACATTCTCTCTTCTATAATTCCTATTTGCTTCCGATCCCTAGGACTTCGAAAGAGTGCGAGATACTGGGCATTTCGGCTAATGTCGGTGTTGTATTTTCCTTTGGAGAACATATTTTGAAGCAACAGGACGACGTTGGCATTTCTATGACGACCCTGAGTAAACAAACGGGCGACGAGCGGACTGTCAGAAGCTTCGGCCATAAGATCATCGAGGACCAAAATGTTGTTGAACTTTGGATTGATTTCACTAAGGTCATCGGACAACTCCGGCAAACCGCGTTCGAAACGGATACGCTTCCCCAGTGATTTCTTCAAGGTATCATAGGTGTCTTGCCATTGGTTATAATACCAAACAATCAGTATTTTCTTCTTTTCACTGTATACAATCCTGTCTGTTTCCAGAATCTTCTGTACAAAGTAAGTCTTGCCACATTGAGTTGGGCCAACCACAAGTAGAGAAAACTTGTCGGAACTTGAAATCTGGATAGGGTTCTTTTGCTGGATTTAGATTTAGACCTGTTTGGTTATGTGGTGCTCCTTTTTGGTCTGACTTGATAAGGTGGTTTGTGACTTTTAATTCTTCGTGTAGGAGGTACTTCACGTGGTAGAGCCGAAGATGTGGTACGTAAGACGTTCGGTAGGCGTGTCTGTTGAACTGAAAACATCGCCATTTTCAGCCATGACTTCCTCTCGTCTCCGAAAAGAGAATGAACCTGTAAAAGATGAGTACTTAGATTTTTTTAACTCTGGGCGTCCGAATACGGGACAAGTCCGAGGGAACTTGAACGGCATGGTATCTTGATAAGAATGATGTTTTCAATGAAGCCGGTTCTCCCTTTCATACTATTTGGGTGTCTAGCGGCGTTTCGGTATACCTGTGTCCTTTGGGAAGCAACAATTGTTCTATAGGTTTCTCCGGGGTTGCTGCAGGGATTCTTCAGGGTTTCTGTGGGGTTTCTGTAGGGTTTTTCTAGGGTTTCTGTGGGGTTTCTCCAGGGTTTCTGTAGGGCTTCTCCAGGGTTTCTGTCGGGTTTCGCCAGGGTTTCTATGGGGTTTCGCCAGGGTTTCTCCAGGGTTTCTGTGGGGTTTCTCCAGGGTTTCTATGGGGTTTCTGTATTCGGACTCTATTTGATAAACATGATAAGGAAGCAAGCTTGGGAACCAGGCCTTCTCTAAAGGTATATAAAGCATACAGTGGGGCCAAGTCAATTAGTCCTAGCGGGAACATTGAACACGACATATCAATTATGGCCTCCTCGGATGATGAAGCTAGCCTCTCAAGCTCTGGTGAAGATCAGGACAATAACTCCCAGGAGGACAATGAAATAGATGTTTGGGAACGTCTTCAAGACGAAGCTATTGAACGACACGACGATCAGTGGAAAAAGTTGGTTCAGCACTATGAGGAGCTTGGAAATAGCCAGGAAGTTGCTGAGGCTAAAGCAACTAACGACCTTGTACTTAGCTACATTAACGAGTTGAGACAAGTGCTGTTTGAGACAATGAAGTGGATGCATGAGTTTGAAAAAGATCCTGACCATCAGAAAATTATAGAGACACGACAGAACTTAATGGACAAGGATGATTTTGACTGGAAAGCGGCCGACGAAGCAGCCATTGAGAAGCGCAAATTTTTACTCAACAAGTTGTTCAAGAAGCAACCTATCCCAGAACAGCCAGACGTCCCAAAGTGGGGTGGACAATTTTACCGACGATATTGAATTCACCCCCAGAGTATCGCTTACGCTGAGTTTTTCTTTCAGAGGGACATTAACAGTTTTGTCATCTTAGAAGGGACAACCTTTTTGTGCAGTAATACTAATACTAATACTAATACTAATACTAATACTAATACTAATACTAATACTAATACTAATACTAATACTAATACTAATACTAATACTAATACTAATACTAATACTAATACTAATACTAATACTAATACTAATACTAATACTAATACTAATACTAATACTAATACTAATACTAATACTAATACTAATACTAATACTAATACTAATACTAATACTAATACTAATACTAATACTAATACTATTAATTCTCCTGATGTATTTTTTCGTTATAGTATAGCTACTCTACTCTTAGTTACTATGTGCCACTAGTGGTAGTATTTTATGTAATATAATTTTTTAAAGAGCTTGTATTTTTTTCTGTCATTTTGTAGCTAAATAAGGGACAATATTGTAATGTGCCCTGGGAGACTGGGGTCGAGTGTTGTAAAGAGTGATGGCGGAGATCAGTTGTTAGTTTTTATGAGTAGTTGTTGTTCCGCTTTGAAATAAATTCTGTAGAGAATTCTAACCTGCGTTGCAGTACGTTACAACTGGTGGAAGCGGTGAACCAACGGAATGTCCAACCAGGAAGATAGCGAGGTCAAGTTTGGGCCACTCATCGATCTTTCACAAGAGACCGTTTTGCCAGCAGCAAGCCAAATGCTTTCATCGGCCCAGCACTCCACTCCAATTCGCTACCATGTCATTGACGACGTCCCAGGATCCCCAGGCGAGTACCAACAGTTATCTGAGTCTATCAGTGAGCTGAAAAGCTTAGTTCTGAGTGTTGGAATGCAAAACCAGACGGCCGAGCAACGCTTTCAGGAGTTGACGGCACGTTTTGAAAGCATGGAGTCAAGACTCTCGAAAGTCGAGTCTCGTCCACATTCTTTCTCAAATATGAATGAAATCGATAGAAAATCCATCGTTACAAGTAAAAAGCAACCGAATAATGATATTCAAATCAGTTTAGAAGCTCGTACGACCGAAGACGGTGCAAACAAGGCACCAGTTTCGGCGTCATTGTTGACCTTCACCGGCGTGGTACCCAGTCCCGCGCGTTCAGCAAACACCCAGGAAGCCCATGAAGAAAAATCACAAAAACATGGAAATATGCAGGAAAACAAGAAAAGCAGCCTCGTAACGGCAGGAAAAGACACCAGCGCCACATTTACAATCAGTCCACAGCACAAATAATGAGCAAATGCAGGAAAAACCCAAGGTTCGTCCTGCCACTTTCAATGGAGCAACGCCATTGGAAGATAACTGAGCACAGTTTGAACTTGTTGCGGAGATAAATAAATGGTCAGACTCCATGAAGGCCACGTACTTGGCAGTCAGCCTCACAGGCACATCACAGGCAGTTTTGGGTGATCTAGAGCGAAGTTCTAGAACGAATTACGCGGAGTTGACACACGCCCTCGCCGCAAGATTCGGCACAGAGAATCAACAGGAAGTATTACGTGCAGCACTAAAGAGTTGTTACCGACAGAGGGGTGAGACACTACCAGAGCTAGCACAGGCAGTCCGCAGACTGACCCGACAAGCACACCCAGAGGCGCCTCAACAGTTACGCGAGACCCTCGCAAAAGATCACTTCCTGGATGCTCTCAACGACATCGAGATGCAATGGTGGGTACGCCAAAGCCGCCCGCGGCGGACCCTCAATGATGCCCTTACATTCGCTGTCGAATCAGAAGCGTTCCAGTCTGCAACGACCCGCCAGCAACAACTATCTAGGCCTGCACGAGCAGTACTGACCACCGACCTCGACTCGAAAGACAGCGTACATCCTCGTACATCCTCGGCCGAGTCAGATCTTCAGGAGATAAAAGGCATGCTAAAGAAATTCTTAGAAGATAAGCACAGCGGGCCTATACGCGCGCCGAAGCGGCACGTTCGCCGAGACTTGAGTCGCGGTCAGCGGTTGTATATTTCTGTGATAGTAGCAAGACGGCGGCGCGTTCGAACACGGAGCAGTGCAAATGAAGGATGTATGATCAATATTTAATATATAGATTTAGGCACTGCCTAAAAGCGGAGCTCCTGATGCATTAACCCATATATTATTACAATTCAAACACACATTATGACAGTTTTATTAGAATCTGAAATTGATATTGAAATTTAATATTTTATCAACAAGTCCCTTTCGCATTGCTACTAAAAACATTGGTTTGGCATCTGACAAAAGTTTGTCACCGAATGAAATTTTGTTGAGACAGATTTGGTTAGGTTCCGATCATTTGACTTCTGAGTGGGGGGGGGGGGATGATTTTTTAACAAAATATCTTCACGACATACCCGTTATAATCCATACTAATTTTATGAAATAAATATCCTACAATATTATCTTAGAGAAATCTTGCAAAACAAAATCATCCACCCCTCCCCTCAAAAGTCAAATGGTCGGCCCCTTAGCGCGTACCGATCCTGAAAACGTCAATCAAAGATCTCATTTGAGGAGGGAGCAGCGCTTCGAAAACGTTAATTCTAAGCTTAATTCTAAGTTTAACCTCTGGCTCTTTTTAAGAAATCTTACATTACATTATACTATGTCAATCAAAGTGAAATTAGAGCCGTTGTTTTTAAAACCTGCAAATAATTCTTAAAGTTCACGGGTCCAATGTTAAAACAATGTTGCCGCAAAGAAACTTATGTAGCCTTGATTTGCTTTTGGCAGCAATTATAAGCAATTATTGGATGAGGTTTTTGTGATTTCCAGAATAAACAATGTCGAGACAAGTGGAATCAGGCGAGGCCGTAAGGCCGAGCCTGATTCCACTTGGCGAGATATTGTTTATTCTGGAAATCACAAAAACCGAATTCAATAATTGTTTTATTATACATTGATTCAGTGAAAATACTTTTTTTCTGTCAAGCAATTTCTTTTACACAAGCGCCTTGTTAAATAGGGGAAACATTCAAGGGCTGTAGTCCCATGAAACATTGCGCGCGTAGGATCAAGAATCAGCTAGCTGATTCTTCAAGAATCAGCATGCTGATTCCTTGGAGACCCTTAAAGTGCGTGATTCTCAAAGTAAAGCGCGCGCTTTTAGCCAATCAGAATCGAGATAGTGAGTACAATGTATAATAAAACATGTTAAAAGACATACATTTTGAAACAGGGCACTATCTTGCGTCACTATAAGAAGTAGATAAAATATGAGCGGAAGAACGATGGCTGGCAACTGCCGCACTACAAACGATTTCGAGGACTACACAAAACCAGAACACTTGGAAGCGGAAAAGGCCGGACACCACATCTGAGAGTGGCCTCTTCAAACGTTTAATGGTTCTCTCTGATATTAGAGATAGATATTCTATAAAAGTCACTGTCTGTTTGACTTGATATCCTGTCAAAATCAGTTCTCAGCTTTTTCATGTGCAGTGAGCTTTGCTATTTTTTTTTTTAGTTTTTGCAAGTGCTATTCTATTCTCCATATGCAGAGTACCATATAGGTTCTTCAGAGTCTGACAATTGTCTTGTGTTTTTGCGAGTGCCCGTAAAACCCATCAAGAATGCCATTTTTCTCGGGTCATTTTTTGCGGAAAACTTTGATGCTCCTACAACAAATGAATAGTATCATAAGTACTGAAATAAGTTTAGACGGGTACTCCCTAAACCCGAGCTTAGCAACCCTCTTAGACACAGGACATACAACGGTCTCATCATGAGCAAATGAATGCAAATTCCTCATTTGCATAGGAACGACTCATGATTAGGCCGGTGTATGTCCAAGGCCCTACTCATTTTGCAGATTCGCTTACCTGTGAGCATGATTTCGCCAACAAGTCAAAACAAACATAACGTCACGCAATCACTGTGAGACGCATTTATTTGATGTCAGCCTTCCTTAATTTCGTGCAATTCTCCCGGGAGAAACACAGGGTATGTATGGCAGTCGTCTTGAATTTTTCCCGGGGGAGTGAAAAGGCCCGGACTCGGATTTTGAAATTTGTAAAAAGTCTCGGTGGGCCCAGATTCTGAAACGCGGGTCTCAGTGTCTTGAAAAGTCTCAGATTTACCAATCGCTACCCCTTACACTAAAGTTTTAATATTATACGTTAAAGAAATAAACTGGGTAACTCAGAAATTATTTTTCAACCAAAAAAACCTTGTATTCAATCTTCCCCAGTTTCATCTGTACAGTCTATAAACATTCTCTCAGTTTCTGTGTTTTCATTGTCTATACAAGTGCCACCGAAAGCAAAAGGCAAGGCATGCTTTGACGTTGCCGGTAAAACCAAAATTTTAACCAACTTCCCCGGGTCGGATTTCTACGAAATTTGGATATGTTATTCCTACATATGTTTTTGGCAATTTCCTATGTTGCAATTCTTTTCAGGTTTGGGTTTTTTTCGGGCTAAATTGACTGGACTGCATGGGTCTTTAAGTATCAAGACAGTTACCAGTGTGTGTACTTATTGGAGAGAACTATGAGGTTATCTCAAAACAAATAAAAACAAGTTTGTAGTGTCAATGCAATTATAATATTTATAGAGATATATAAGGCATGTAGTCATGGAAGGAATATAAATTATTTAGATCTACCTACAAAATTACAAGGAAAAAAATAAAATAGCTTTTCTGCAAATCAGCAGGTTGGTATTCTTTTAAGGCAAAACTAACTCCATGTGTCAAATTAAAATTCAGGAATTAGATCCCAACTGAGATATGTGATCTTACAAATAGCATTGTTATTATTTGACTGTCAGAGGCATCCAAGTGCCACACATTAGGGACTTTTTGTAACATTTGGTTTTTCCATACAAGTATTATATGGCGAATTTCAAAATGGGAAGCTGGAATATTGGCCATTCAGAATCGGCCAAAGACTGTCTAGCGCAGGAGCCTGAACAAACAACAAATTAACAGCAGAGCACTTAGGCTCTGGGAACGAGATTGACCCTGCCTCAATGTTCATTACATTGGCTGATCGCATTTTTAAACCGCACCGGGTGTGTTGAGGACCTCCCTAAAAAGACCCCCTCCCCTGAAATTTCCATTCGTGAAACAGACCCCATCCACTGGAATTTCTATTTATTCTGGCAAAATACGCCTGGAAAATCTATTTTTGGGTAAAATGTCCCTCGAAAGTCACCTTTTTTACCCCTCCCTTTGGAATTTCCAGTCTCCAGACACACCCCCATCCCCCATGTGGAATTTCCAGAAACTGCAGCATGTCCATCAGCACTCATAGGGCTGTCAGACCGTGTGGGGATTTGTCAATATTTTACATAGTTTATGATTTATCAAAGGCTAAAGTCGAAAGAGTAAAAATTGCTTACATTCCTTTACTTACGGCGCATTTACATCGCAGCAAAGCAATATTTCTTTAAAGCCCCACACAGTTTTAGAAATCAATGTTTAAACTATTAATTGGCCAAGTTTCAAACGAATCCATCGTTTCCCTCTATGCGCATAATTCAGTTTTATGTTGGTAATCTGCTCTAAAGCTACTAAAGAGTTACGGCTCGTAGAAGCTTTCCTGGCTTCTTAAGTGGACAGCAAACAAACGTCAAGCAGATGTCAACTGATAACCAATGAGAACGAAGCGCCCCGTTGGGCCAGGAAAGCTCTTCCGATCTCGAATTTCAAGAGCATTGTTTATCGTTTTAAGCCTCGACTTATCAGGATAATGGAATGGCACAGCCAAAATCAAACCGACGCAAATCAAGCGCTGCAAATCAAAGTAGGAAGACTAAAAACTCTCCAACAAAGAGGAAAAAGGCCAAGGGAGGAAAACAAAAGACAGCAGCGGTCACAGCGGCCCGATGTAAATCACATGGAAATCAATATGTTCAGGGAACGCGAGCTCGAGTAGCTTGAACGATCAGATTATCTAGCTTCTTTGGAAATATCGAATCTATTTACTTCAGCTTGACGGAACGCATTTTGCGGATACGCTTAAATAGCATGCAGAGACATGGCCAAGCGCGAAAGCCACCAAGACGAATCAGAAATGTACAATACTGCAAACGGTGTATTAATGGTTGAAATTCGTGAGATTGAAAGTTGAGTTGTTCGCGTTCACTTGTAGTTCGATGTTTGAAGGAAATGTGCGTAAAAATGCTAATGAGTCCCGGATTATGTTTTCGCGCGCAATCAGTGGGGAGCCTGTGTCATATGTAAACAGGATTAAAGGATTAAAGTCGGCTGAGTTAGTAAATGCTCGGACGAAATGAATAATTATTCTCGTTTTTACGCATGAAAACACTACTTCTTTGTATTTTTTCTTTTTTACGAGTTGCTAGATTATGACACAAACTTTAAGTTCAGCCGAAAAAAGAAAAAAAGAAAAAAATTTGCCTCGAAGGTTGACAGTAGCCTTAACCTGATTAGTTTTAGTATTATTTTCCTTGTCTCGGGTTGGCTTGGGTAGGCCCCGTTGCGTACCTGTTAACTTTGAGAATAGTTTTGGTATTATTTCCTTGCCAGTAGCGCACTTCCTAGATAAATTGACATTCGAACCTAATTATGATTGACGCTCTAATCTATTTTGATTGAGCTCAAAAATTAATCCCTGTTTTTATTACCAAAATGGCATCTCGAGAATGTGGCCGTCGCACGGCCAAGTCTTTTATGTCTGTTTACGAAAAATGTAGGGCCTGCGGCCCCTCGTGACGCTCTCTTTCAAGTTCACATTCTGTAAAGTTATTTCTCCGCTTTCTTTCCCTTTGTCGTTTTTTTTTTTCTTCCTCCTACTGGTACTGCCGTTTCATCTCTTTGTCCTCCTCCGATGTGCTCTCCTTAGCTTGTTCCCGTCGTTGTTTGTCTCTCTGCCGTTTCTTTTCTTTCTGTTCTACTGTTAAAATCTTCTTTTTTTAAGGCATGTCCGTTCATTTTCTCAATCTATCTTGGCTATTCATTTTTTTGTATCGCTGTTTAAAATCGAATTAAAAATTTACCCTCCCCCCTCTCTCAGAGTACGAAGCAAAGTTGAAGAATAAACGAAATGTGAAAATAAATAGACGCGCGTGCGTTGTATTTTCCCGCCACTTCACAACCACTACACTAGACATGTGGCTTGGTTTACCTGTGGTATGTAGGGGCGCGCAGACACGGACGCGACAGCGATACCATAATGGGAATACCGCTGAACGTTGAAAAATGAAGTCGATAGTACACCTGAGTTCTACTTTGAGCTATTGAATTCTTCCTACGCGATACCTATGGTGCTCCGCTTTGCGGCCTTCTGCCGCAAAGGAGCTCCGCTATGATGAGTTCAACCGTTATACCCTGCCCAAGATGAGGAATTTTGCAAGAAAAAGCTTCAGGGGACGTTGTTGTCGAGGAACAAAACATTTGCTTTACAAATTCTCTTGAATTTCAGCAAACGAGTTCGACTCGTGTAAAAGTTCGCTTCCATGTCTCCTATTATCGTTTTCATCTGTACATTCCTTGCAAATTTCGAGCGTACTTTTCGTCAAAAACGATGATTATGGCTTACAAGAACTGCCTGATGTTTCTGCGAGGATCGCGATTGACATATTTCAAGATGCGAGTACGCTGCTCGGTCATGGAGTGTAGAGTGTAACAAGAGTTTGTCAAAAATTGATTTAAAAAACTAACACCATGAAGAACTGCACTGCCACTGTTGAATGGGCCTTACAGATTTGAGTAGCCTGAATTGGTACTTTAATCCTACTTTAAATGTACTTTGTACCGAAAGAAGGTACTTTAAACATACTTTTCTTTTGATTCAGAATACTTTATTAGTACTTTGCACTGAAAGAATGATACTTTACAAGTACTTCACATACTTTACAACTCATGAGATTATCAGACTATACGTGAACTTTACATCTGCTTGACAAATTTCCACTTTATTGGTACTTTCCTGCAAACCTTTCCAAGTAGAATAAGGTCCGCGGTACTTTATTGAGACTTGAAAGATCCGATTTTTTTCAAATTTGTAACGCCCAGCTAAAAGTGCAAATAAAGTGCGCATGTATGCGATGGTTCAGTTCAAAGAAAATATCCTGAAGGCACTTTTTTGGAACTTTATCGGAATATCCTTGAACAATTATCATGTTTGCAAAAAATAATTAAAACCCAAAGAAGTACTTTATTGATACTTTACAATTAGAAAGTACTATTTACGTGCCTTGTAAGCCAATATTATACTGGAGCTATAAAACGCACGCCCGGGGAGGTACTTTATTATTATAGATCATTTTCCCTCACGTGGCCATCTCCAAATCAACTCTGTATTTTGGCTTTTTGTCAAACTTGTCCCAGCTCTAAAGGACTATGAAATTATTAGTCTCAACAAGTTTGGCCACCGAAATTTTATCGGCGCCCAAGAACGATTTTAATGAGCTCACACAAGCGGCTGGATACTGGAGGTAACGATGCTTGAAATGAACTCGGTGAACTGATGATGAATGATATCGTTCAAATAAAACTAAGGGACTGCGCTTAGTGTCAAGAAAAATATACACAACACAGAAAGTCTACAATTATTATCTTCTTTTCTTGTTATTCGAAAATCACAATAAATAAATCTTGGTGAAATGTGCGAGCGGAACCTGGGCCGATTCCAACTCACATCTGATTGGCTAGTACAAAAAGGGACAAAAAGGCGCTAAAAATACATCCCTTCTCGTATATCAAAAACGGTTCGATCGTTGGAGTTATAGAATGTGGCACTAATATTTCTGGCTAACTTTATGCGGGCTTTATGCCCTGAGACACTCAGTTGATCATCGTCAGTACACAATGTCTTCCTGTGTATCTTTTACTGAGCGTGATGACCGCGGAAAACGAGGCCATGCTTCTGTTTGAGGTGAGTTTAATATATAGATTTAGGCACTGCCTAAAAGCGGAACTCCAATGTTTATATCTCTTACAGAACGACTAATTGTTATACATGCAATAATATTATAGCAAATTTCTGACAATAATTGCCCTATTTCACTATGACGTCATATCAAAACACTCTATTGTCTTTGCGCTATGAATCATGGTCGCCAGAGGGGACAGCAGCATTTAGAAATGACCAAAACACAATGAAAATGCCATTCATGATGTTCGAATGGAACTTTTATTTGAACCAAGTTTCAGCTATCTTGCCCATGTAAACAAACCATGATGTCATAGTGAAATTGGGCAATTAGTCGGACGTTATTTGGCTTCTGATGGTGCTAATTAGAAATTGATTTCAGGGGGTGCATGGGGACCCCTCCTGGCGACTAGACTATAATGGACCTATAATTGATAAGCCAGTTGGCTAACTACCCCTAACAGAATCCTAGTCAAAAAAGTCAGGAAAAAACTCATAAAAATCTGTACTGTAAAAGTATAAAAATCATAATCATAATCATGTGTTTCCAAAAAATATCCATACCCCCTCTATGTACTTTCCAAAGAAAAATACAGTATTTGTATGGAAAAGATCAGGTAAATTGACGGAATTTCCAATCCGAGCAATTTTATCCTACCCAACTATATGAACTCTTCCATACCATAGAAATCAAAACCAACATCAATTTACGTCAAATGGCCCCCTTGGATGCATCACAAGAATAATGTTACTAAAATTAATGGAAAATATCCAAAAACATAGCAAAATTTTGTATGGGCGACCAAAACAGAACAAGAAGAACTACTTTGCAAAATCACTCCATCATGACAAGCCTTTGAACCCCCTCTTTGAACAAATAAGTGAAATTAAACAATCAAAATTAGGCAAAAAATATTTTTTTATATTTACTGGAGTTTTGCCAAATGTAAATCATTATTATTTCTTACAGTTCAAATAAAAAATATATCTAAGATCCTTGTAGGGGGATTTACTGGAACTCCAGTGAGCAATGGTTTAAATCCAGTTTTAAGCATTGTTCTGGTAGGGAGCATTCATTATTTATGCCAGGGGGTGGGCTGGCAAGATTTTTCATTCAGCCCAAAAAAAACCTTGACCCCCCTTAAAGTATCAATAAAAACCTCAAAACCCCTTTAATAATGATAATGATAATGATAGCCCCCTTCCCCCCCTTTAGACCAGGAAGAAATGGTGGGACATCTAGATACCAAGAAGACAACAACCAGTATTTTTAAGACATTTCCTGATGTGTGCATAAACAGTTTGTTGTAATTTTACAGGTGTGTAACCTCTTGTATCCATATGTTAAATTAACGTCGTTGCTGCCATAAAATGAAGATGACCCCTCACAAGTGTTTTCATATCTTTTGGTGATCCTCTACTTGAACGTGCCAAATTTAACATGGTCCCCCTTAATAATTGCCAGCCCACCCCCTGGCATAAATAATGAATGCTCCCTTAAAGTGAAAGTAAACGAAAAACTACCAACAGAAAAATGAGCATAGCCCCATATCCACTATAAGGTGAGATCCTGCTTTGGAATAACATATCAAGATAGTTCCCTTGAAAAAGTGTCGACTTTCTTCAACTTCCTTATAAGGAAATATCTGCATACCATATTTGGAATCCCAGTAAGTTTTTTGATATTTCTATTGGCCTAGAAAACTTAAAACTTTACCAGAACTCAGATACACTGGAGAAAGGATAATATGCACAATTTCCACTGTGTTTTTCACGGTCAAGAACCTGGAAACAAGGCAGACAAAACACCACTGACAGGAAGCTTGGTTCGATGTCTAAAAAGGAGGCATGTTAGAATCACAATACTGATTAAGTACAAGTTCATAGTTGAAAGTATAAGTACAAATAATCACAAAGTGTTTTGAAATTTTGCTTTTTGCACTTGGATTTCATAATTATGCGAACAACAAAAAGGAAAGAGTTTCATGAGTAGGCTATCCTTGTGAGTTGATGTGTTGTATTTTTTTTGTAACAAGATTGAAAAAATACTTCTGGAAAGGTGGTATGTTTTTATGTTTATATGAACCAAGCCACAAGCAGGCTAGATATGACCTCTTAAATTCCAGGGTTTTTTCACAGTGCTTAGTGCAAATGGAGTCTAGAGTTACAGGATGGGTTAGCTGATGCCCTGGAAAAAGTCTTGGCTACCTTCTTGCACCTTGTGTTGCAATTCATGTGTGAACCAGCTCTAGCATCAGCACCTGAGAACTGAAAAAAAAATCAAAGTCAAACGGGACACCTACAGCTACTAGCCTAGTCAGTAAACGAAATTTACAGGCTCGGAGGGCTGGATAATCAAATACTATAACTGATACCTTAAAGTACCTTTAACGTCCTTGAAACAGCATTTAAAATTCCACAGAGTGTGGTGACAAATCTTAACCTAAGTCTGAATTCTAAGATTCCAGACCTCTAGCAAGAAAATCAGAAAATCATTCATTTCATGGAATCTCAAAGGCCAGGGACGTCAAACCAGGGACTTTAAAAATCTAAGGATTGTCTTGAAATGGCTAAATTTCCTGAAATATTCCCGGGAGAAATACAGTAAATGTATGGCAGTCATCTTGAATTTTTGCTGGGAAACGAAGCGAAAAATATTGAGACGCCTGGCAAAACCGGGAGGGTTGACATTCCTGTAAGACCCATGCAAGAAAAAAGAAAGATGATAGTATCTTTTGCATAATATCATATTCCAGGTAGAAGTAAATAAGAAAATGTGCACAAGCATTCCCCCCTGTCCCTTTGGAGTCAGATTGGTTGTTTGGTTTTACCCTGCTTGCGGGGAAAAAAGTCCTGACCCAAATGATTTTTTCTTAATTGTCCGTAGGTGGTTATAGAACTTTGTTTCTTTAGAATTAGCTTGTAGAAATGAGATCTACAAGCTAAATTGGCATAAAAAAAATGCACAGTGAATAAAAGCATCTTGGCAAACTGGCGCGGGTTGTTCAAAGGTGGATTAAATGTAAACTAGGTTTAGTTCTGAACAAAACCATCGGGTCACCATGGTAATTAATCCTGGATTAGTGCTAAACCACTTTCGAGCAACCGGACCCTGAAAGACAAACGTTTTTCCACTGTTTTAAAGTATTTACTGTTGTAATAACATTTTTTGTCAACAGAGATCAGGCCGAGACATTTTCTTTATTTGAAGGCAGCTTGTTAGGAAATGTGAGCGATTTTTCTCCCACGCTCTATAAATGCAAAGTTAGCTTGTAGCAAATGTCAAGGGGTTGGGGGATTTTTTTTTATTGCCAAAGCCTGTTAAACAAGGGTCAATTTAATTCCGACCATACAATTTAATTCCGACCTGCCCCTTGTAAAATGAGCGCTTCGCTCATTCCCCCTAGTGAAAGGGATTTGTCGCGAAGGGCACTTTCAGAAGGTGACCCTTAATGAGATGCAAACATGAGAAACCTAACATAAGGGCTTTTAAGCGGTGTGCTGTTACCACTAGGGCACCTTTCACCTTGTAGTGTGGATTTTTGTTATATATCCCTTGCGAAAGGACTGATGGCTTGGGCAAGCCGACCTTTCAATTTCTTACTAAATGCTTATAACCACTCGGTAAGTTTCGAATAACGGTGAACACTGGTTGAAGATCGCTGCATCTTTATAACAAACTTAAACCAGTACGTGCTTTTTTGTATTATTATTATCTTTGTATTCAAGTATTATTATTTTCTTCCCCTCTCAGTATAAATCCGAATCTCACTGTACTTGTAAAGCACTTTTTACATGAAGCTGAAACATTGGAAGGAAACACTGTTTATCATACAACATAATTCTCTATAAATTACTAGTATCGGCTTTTCAAAATAAATGCAATTGCTTTTACTTAGTATATATATTCTTTTGCGCGCACACGGCATGAACCCCAGCTAACCCTTGGCCGCGAATCTCGTATTCAGAGAAGCTAGCGGACAACGGCTATAATTTCTGGCATCCGTAGGGGGCGGCAAAACTTAGTATTTCTCGCAGTTTATAACGTGCATAAGAAATCGTATTAGGTATGTATAAAGCTATTGCGGGCTATAAGTATCCTGGAGAAATAACATTTGTAGCAAATGCAGAATAAATCGAGTAGAAATGAAGTCTCTAGATGAAATTCGAAACACTAGCATCATTAAAGAGCGCTAGGAATTACATTCAACGACCTGAAACCCCCGGAATCACCTCAATCACTCGAATCGAAATATGATTCGTAGCAGTTGCAGTTACTTTTTTAGATCTAATAATATGAAATTGTAGTACCGACAGAGCTTTGCGCGAGAACAAACTCGCGGGCATTTACGCCAAGTGCAAGGCGGACTGGCATTCAAATGTGTTTTGCTTGTTCGTTGACCCGCGCAAGATGTCGTGCGCGTTCATATTTGTGACACTAAATGAGGTCAAGTATGTTATTCGCAGCATTTTCCTGCTTTTTCTCCAATAAGAGATTTGAAAGCAAGACGTCCATGAAAATTTGTGATATCAAAGCACCCCCATTGTGCAAAAAAAAAGCTAGTTATATTTTGTTAGCAAGTACTAACAAAACAGCGCTTCCCGTTGGTTTTTATCCGAGCGTACACTGCAATTCCACAAATTGAAATGTCACCATAAGATTACAGCAACGAAACTGCTGGATATCCATAGTTTGGAAGCATATAATGCTCGCAATCCTGGATAAAGTCGTAGAGCAAAAATACACACAACCAACCATAGTTAGTAATTATTTTCTTTCTTTATCGCAAAGGTTGAACAAACGGACCTAATCTCGAAGCAACAAGTCCGAGCGCTAGGCACAAGACAAGAAACTTTGGCGTCACATTTTTTTATTCATCATGGCGGCCCAAATAAAAGCGCACACTGTTTCATTAGCAGCAATAAGGGTCAAGATGGCGGCGGCTCGTATGCAAATTAGGTCAAAATGGCGACCGTGACTAACAGAAAAACATATGGGGAAAGATAATTTCTCGGGGAAGATGCCGTCGGTTCAGTTTTGCGCGACTTAAATCCGAAACAATGATGTTTATTGTACTCACCGGGCTACAACATAGTTTCCTAGGCAGACAATAAATGGGTTCCTGAGCTTGTCCTTTTCAGTGCTTTAAGAAAGCTCCTTATGTTACACATTTCCTTATAATCGAGGTTCACGGCAGTTGAGATCATGACAAACAGTCGCTGATTCGAGAACAAACGCTTTCGAAATGTAGAGTTGCGCGACTCGGGAATGCTTCTACGATATACATAGTATCCAAATGAGGGGAAAAGGGTTCCGTAAATCTCCCTTGAATGTGGTTCCCTGATTGAATAAAAGTTCCCTATTTCCCGGCCGTGGATTCACCAACAGGACGCCATGTTTATAGTAAATATAAGGCCGCTAACGAAAGCAGAAAGACCGAACATCTCGAAACAAGCTTCACGAGCAGCCATGTTGTTTGTTGCTGCTTAACCAGCAATGCTTGATGGGAAATCAGGGCCCCAGGCTCTTTGCATAGCAAAATCAGGCTTGGTTTCTTCAGAAGCACACTGAGCGGGAAATACAAGAAGCGAATCACCAGAAGCTCGATAACAGTTCCAATTCTGAAACATTGAACTCTACAGGCTTCTGATAGTTTCTTCTGTCCACTATATCATTTTATAGAATCTGTATAATCTACAGAGTTTTAATTTGGAAAGAAAATGGTACCGGGATCGCTTTATTTCTCTTCTAAATTATCGAAATTTTCAGTGTTATGGGATATACCGCTGACGAAATCGACCAATTTTATCACGGGCTCGTAATGACCATCATTTCTGCTAATGAGTTCCGGGTCAGTTTTGACATGAATCAACAACACAAACGTAGTGACAAATCAAATCAATGTGTAGGTTTTTACAACGAATACACGTGGGATTTTAAACTGTAGTTATATCCATGCAGTTACTTTCTTTTGCATCCAATAATACCAAACTGCAACTGTTTTGTTTGTTCTTTTGGCCTGCGCAAGTTGGTGCAATGTGTAAATTTACAACACAACTGTATATCATTGACAATCATGCTGGATCCTCGAGCATGATTAATCACAAAAGCGGGTTTCATATCCTGTCTTGTTGTTTACAGATTGCATTATAGTAGCCTAAGCTCCATAATCACAACAAAACAAGCATGTCTATACTCCATATATGAAACAATGTGCTTTTCTTATGGTTTACGGATAATTGCATAGTAGCCTAAGCTCAATAATCACAGCAAAATAAGCATCTCTAAATTGAAAAACCGTGATATGATCATGTATCAAAGAATAGGTATTTATAAGAGTTAATTCGATACTGCCGCGCGAACGACGCGGCAAAAGTGCTTCACGTTGGGTAAGGTTTTTCGATTTTTTCGCGGGGGGCTCTTAAAGTTTTTTATCTTTGTTAGCTGATATAACTATTTCTCTGATATAATAAACTGGAAATTCATTCGGATACTACAGTTCATCAGCTAATGTTACGTTCATGAGCCCTGAAGGCCACAAATGTACCAGCAGGGAAGCAATGATGATGATTGAGCTGTACTACTTTTAAGACTTGTGTTTGAAAAAATCATGGGTTTTCTTACCTCAAGGATTTATCTCCATGTGCTTCCAATATCGTTTGATACCTTGAACGCCTAGTCTCCTACGCAGGGCTGCGCAGGAGATTACTGTACGGCAAGAAAATACATCCCTTGCATTTTTACTTGTTTACTGTAGCAGGAACAAATTCCGCATGCTTAGTTAGCCCACGTGGCAAGCGTTTCCGTGCAGTTTTAGGGCCGGAGAAAAGCCCAAGACAAGTACGATAGATTTTCGATAATTTTGGCCGCGCGAAATATGGGGCAAGGGCGAAAAAAATCGCTCGTATTTTTCTCTGACCTCTGAAGAACACATCACAGGGCCGATTGCCCGGGGGAGGGGGGGATGTAATTATGTTTGCAAACTTATTGGTGCCCATGCGAATTCCTAGGCTCAGGTTACCGCGCCTCAAGGACGAAAAACAGCAATGATTAGTTACGAGTCAGATACTATTCTATCTTTAGCGTTTAGGGAGCCTTTTATTTCTTATATTGGGGTCTATTTGTAAAATTGTTTATTTTTCTCTGTCTACAATACACGGGCGAGGAAAGAATTATGTTTAAGACAACGTGGTCCCACAGAGTGATGTTCGTGCCCGATATTTGAATTGACAACCCAAAATGGCACTCATCAACTAACGGCTCTGATAACTATCGATCTCTCTATCAAGGACACCAAACAAAGACGAGCGAAGCGAGCTGAAATGAGTCGCCAAGCACGAGAAATGAAAATACCCAACTAAACACGAAATGTTTGTAAAGGACTTTGAAAAAGTCTAATGGCATGTATCAGTTGCCCTCTGTCCTGATGAAGGCTTTTTAAAATGTGGCAGATGAATATATCCCATATACACGTACTAAAAAAATTGCGGCGAGGCAATTACTTGCTGTTGTTAGATCGCATGAGATCCAAGGCGAAATATTTTTTTCTGTTCATAATGTTTTTTTTTTATTGTGCTAAATTATTTGTCTCCTCGTCGTATTTCGTTTTCCCGTTTTTCATGGTTTCATGTTTAGGACCATGCAATTTGATTGTTGACCAACTCAAAAAAATGTGCACTTGGCTTTCTTGTGCACACGTTGAGACGCATTTCAGCTAATGCCGTTACGGAGATTAAAGTCAGGCTTATCGCACGCTTGCTGGCCACTTCTCTGAAAAGAACATAGCTCAAATCACAAGCCACTTCCATCCTCTTGATAACAGGTCAAAATAACCTAGAATTGCATTTGTCTAACAATTGAAACGTTTTTCTATATTAATCTGGAGGATTATTTTGATTACTACGGGCAAATGTAGCTACTGTGACAAAAACAGGCTCAAGCCTTCAAAATTCGATTACTTATGACATAGACTAGACGAAATATCAGAAAAGTGCAATATTTACGGCGCATGAGGCATTTTTTAGTAAAAGCTGGCAACAAGAGTTTTCTTATGTAATTTTTCACGCTGAATCCGAATTTTCTTGTTGCCATCCCTGATTTTGCATTTTAATGAGTGAAAATGACGTCATCATGATTGACAGCTGTTCGCGAACCCCTTAAAATAGTTTTGTCGCTATATTTCAAATTCGAACGAATATTTAACTTGAACAGGATAGTTTAGAATGTTCTATACGAATGATTGTCGTATTATTCGGATATGGCGCTGTTGTGATATTCAAAATGGCGGATCCAAGATGGCCGCCATATCGTCAAATTTGATTTTTAGAAACTATCAGTCTGGTAGTCAAAAAAAGACATGGAAATAAATACCTGACAATGAATTCAAGGTATCACAGTATGAAATGCAGTGCTGCTGGTCGAATGAAGCCATATTAAATATAAAAGGCAAATCAATATGAAAAGGTGAATCAGATTCACCGCCGCTTGATTTTACGATCTAAACGATATCACCATTTTTCGATGATCATCCTTAGTCCCGGCAACAAAACTGTGCCTTTGAAGTCCTTATATCAAAAGTTCGTTCACAACGATCATGCAATCTGCTGACCCCGTGGCATAATCGAAAAATAGCGGAAACCTCTCAGGCCCAGCAGAAAACCTCAAAAGGAAACCTCAGACAAGAAAGGGGTTGGAATAGGAAAGGGCTTTCAAGCATAGAGAGGAAAGCTACTCCGAGGACAAATTAAAGTCTTACATTCGCTACTTTTGTTTATAAGCTCAAAGTTGCTACCACCAGGCTATAAAACAAATTCTTATCATTATTATTCCTCTGTGTGCTTGTCATTATTATTCCTGTGTGTGTAAGAGGAATATTCTGCATGCCTTTAAAACAATAGTCGTAGATGTAGTTGACTCAGTGATAGGCTTTGAAATTAATAGTCATAGTGAGAATTTTTACAGTAGGGACGACTAAGTTGCTATAATTTTGTGGATTGCGCTTCCTACCTAAATTCACTAACAACAATCATATATTTGCCTATATATTATTCTCTTTCCACCATAATCGTCAGTTGCTACTTTTTATGTATTGCAAAATCGTTTAAGTTTTGTCTTTTATATTCTTTTAAGTTTAGCCTTTGAACGTGATGGCCTCAAACAATCAACAGATATCCAAAATGGCTCCAAAATGGATCCGCCATTTTGGATGACGTTCTACGCCCATCAGTCACCCTATCCCATAATATAGATACATTTTTTTGAATATCACATTGCAACTTATACATTTGAATTTCACTGGCCGTTAAAATTTGAAAAGAAAAATCGGCGAAAAATTCATTGTAGAGGTTTGTGTGACAGCTGCCAATCATGACGTCATTTCACCTCTTAAAATGCAAAATCTGCGTTGGCAACAAAAAAATTCGGATTCAACGTAAAATTTCGCATAAGATGGCACTTGTTGCCAGCTTTTACTAAAAAATGCCTCATGAAGTACGATTTTCCGAAAGTTCGTCTAGTCTAACATGTTGACTACTAATGCACGCAAATTGCGAAAAAATAAAGTGTTTAGCCTGAATTTCATCGGCCCCTTCGGTTTCGATCGTGCCTCACATTGCAAGAGAGCTATAGACCTCTTGCAAAGTGAGTACGATCGAGAGCGACTGGCTATATAAAGCATTCCGTCTCAACGGATGCTAGAAATCATGGCCGGTCTCATCAAACTACATGCCGTGTACGCACACGAAAGATTGTCAAAGATATACCAAAGTAAAAGCACTAGCATTTATATTAAACAGCGGCGATGGTATAGAATTGTTATATGAAGACGAAACCCGATAACTGAATATTCACTTTTGAATCTTAGCTTTCGAGCACTATATTAGTTTTAAAGGTCGGCTTGCGCTAGTGGTAAAGGACAGGCTGCTATGAAGCTTAAAAATCCCTTCCGTTAGGTACCTCATGTTGGGTCACCTTCTGAAAGTGACGTACGCGAGAAATCCCTTTCTCTAGGGGGACTGGGTGAAGCGCTGAAATTTTGTATGGCCTGCAGAACATCGAATGCAGTTTGATGGATAGAAAGTAACTACATGAATCACCATGGTTTACATTGAAATCGAGCTTTATAGATAGTAAGTTGGACCATAGTTACTAACAATGTTTGGATGTGTGTATTGCTCCACGACTTCTTTATCCAGTCCAGGATTGCGTGAAATTATATGCTTCCAAATAATTTTTACTACTGTCACTATTAGCGGGCACAAATCGAGATCAATCGAGAAACGCTTGTTTCGTAATGTTTATTTTCGCGTTATGTTACTATCCGTTTTTAATACTATGGAGTTTCGTTGTGTTGTATAATAGCTATGGTGACATTTCAATTTGCGGAAGGCAGTGTACGTACGCTCGGGTTCCCAGCGCTGTTTGCACTATGCTACATTACATAACGGGCGCTTTCCATTTGGCAAAAAATCCCGGAATTTTCGGTTAGAAGTCAAATGGAAAGCGCCAAACCCGGGGAAAAGTTTCGGAAATTTGGGACAACCTTTGGAGCTTACCCCAAACGTGGGAATTTTCGGAGAACTCGGAATTTCCGGGAATTTGTCCCTTTCCATTTGATTTCTGACCGAAATTCCCGGAAATTCCGGGTCAAATGGAAAGCGGTGCAGAACGTTCTCGGACTTTCGTCCAATCGTGGCTGTTCTCGTGAAGTGCCGGATTGAGACCTTTCCATTTGACTCAGAGAACTACTGGAATTCAAACCGGGATTTTTTGCTAAATGGAAAGCGCCCCTAGGTTTCCCACAATAGGGTTACTTATATATAAATTTGATAAAATCTCATGGACGCTTGCTTTCAATTCTCTTATTGGAAAACAGACAAACAGACAATGCTGCGAGTACTCGCAAATAACATTCGACTTGACCTCTAGTGTCACAAATAACGCACATTATTATTCAGCCATGCCACTATCTCGGTTCTGATTGGCTAAGAGTACGCAGCGAAAACATGTTGGCGCGCAGTGCCTGACGTCATACTACAGACATTAGGATTGATGCACTCTAATGACGTCATAACGCAAGCCAATAGGTTTGGCCGCCATCTTGGTTTTCATTTCGGAAGAGAAAGCCGGTTTTGCCAATATTCTCGTCGAATCTGTTATGATTTTTGCCAAGAGATCATTGCTCAGGATATCTAAACATCAACTATGGCTATTTAAATTGAATACAAAAAGGAAAATACCAATGGACGTAAGATGAAGTTGAAAAACAGTGTCGCCGTGCACGGCCTCATCGTTGACTTCGTTTAGCTAGGTAAGAATTATTGGTTGCTGAATAATAAAACAATTATTGAATTCGGTTTTCGCATGATAGTGAGATTTGTCAGCGCCTCGAGTTAGTGTTATCCGCCTCAGCTTCGCTTCGGCAGATAACACAAACCTCGGCGTTGCCAAATCTCACTATCATGCTCAACCTCATCCAATAAGTGTTAAATATCTTGCGCGGGTCAACGAACAAACAAAACACATTTGAATGCCAGTCCGCCTGGCGTAAGTGGCAGCGAATTTGACGCAAGCCTTTTGGATAATAAGACATTTGTTCTCTTGCAAATATCAGCCAGCATTCAGTTTCATATCATTCGATGGAGGCTCCATTTCTAAGGCTCGTTATATTCTGCATGTTTGCTCCAAATCTTACTTCTCAAGGATCCTATAACTCTAAATAGCTTACTCAGAAATCGCGGCACATAGTTTAGCAGCGAGTGTTCATGCCGTGCACGCAAAAGAAATTCCCAAGTAAAAGCACTTTTCTTGGATAGCCGATAAACTATAAAGAATTATAGTTGTATGATTATAGTGCAGTTCAGCACAAAGATTAAACAAGCGAAATTAAGTGCGATTTAGTGTGTTTCTTCCCAATGTTTTAGCTTCATGTAAAAAGTGCTTTGCAAGTACCGTCAATTTCGGACTGATAGACTGAGAGGAGAGGAAATAACACAAGCAGCACGAAATAAGCAGCGATCTTCAACCAGTGTTCACTGTTATTCGAAACTTACCGAGTGGTTATAAGCATTAAGAAATTGAAAGGTCGGCTTGCCCAAGCCATCAGTCCTTTCGCAAGGGATATATAACAAAAATCCACACTACAAGGTGAAAGGTGCCCTAGTGGTAACAGCACACCGCTTAAAAGCCCTTATTTTAGGTATCTCATGTTTGCATCTCATTAAGGGTCACCTTCTGAAAGTGCCCTTCGCGACAAATCCCTTTCACTAGGGGAATGAGCGAAGCGCTCATTTTACAAGGGGCAGGTCGGAATTAAATTGTATGGTCGGAATTAAATTGACCCTTGTTTGTGTCTGGGAACTTTGTTATGCATGTGAGCACTGTTGACAAAAAATGACATTACCAGAGGATTAAAAGAGTGGAAAATGCTTTTGTCTTTCAGCTGGCTGTGATGCTGGCTTTATTATCATGATACAATGTTACAGTCAATCATTATTGATTTCTGTCTATGATTTCAAGCCAATGCAAACCCCTTTTCAGCAAAAACGTTTTCACCAAAACACATGTAGTCTCATCCACAAAGCCAAGCTTCAAATATTGAGTTAATTATAAGTCTAATTTCCAATAGTAAAATTAAAGAGAGTTGCTGAATGAATCACAGGGGACTGAAACATGATTCCAATGTGTATTTACAATTATCTTATTGCAAGTACAAGGGATATGAAGTATAGATAGAGTAGTTTAAATATGATATCCTAGAGATTCATGTGTTGCATTTTCAATGGAGAACATGCGCCCTATAAGCATTGAAGAGATGAGCAAAGCACTCAACTTTGGAACTAACTTACTTGAAAACTTACCTGAATATCGTATCTTTTCTTCTTGAAGGAATCTTGATGCCAAAGCATTTCTGTCGTTAGAAACTTATTCAGCTCCAAGGATGTCCTTGAGAAGCGAGTCGTACATTGTTCTTTCCATGATTGAGTTTTCTCCTAACAGTTCGAGCGACATGTTTTCTTTTCTTGAACAAGCCAACTGCAAAGGCTGGCTAAATTCCGTGAGAATTCCGTGTCTATGCCAATTAAATTTATTCCGTGCTTGAGCTGTAACAAAGCTGCAAATTATTTTCCTTGTTTTTGCAATCTAAAATGATTCATAGCTTGATTTTAAACCTCTTAACTTAATTTCTTTCTGGTATGATCCCGGCTGAATAAACCACTTCATCGATTACTCATCCTTCCCTGATCCCAGTCCATTCTGCCAGCAACCAGAGACAGGTAACCCAAAGGCTTCATGTGTCTTTTCCGAACATCCCCGAAAGTTCTTTCAAAGTTTTGTGGCCAATAACAATGATACAAGCTACAAGAAACTGCAGATGGCGGACGAAATCTTGACTTGCACAAGGGCCGCCTAACCAAAGTGAATCGTAACCCATGGCAACACACCATGTACGCACTCAGAAATAAGCCGACGGTACACCAGCGGCTGTCCAACGGAAAATACAACCACTCGAATACAGCTCGATGGGTTACTTTAATTTTTTTTTTTTTTTTTTTTTCATATTTTTTTTTTCACACATTAGCCTATGGGGCTCCACAGGAGTTCCGCTATTATGATCTAGTGTTGTCAAATCTAACACGGCTATAATTCATACGCAATGAAGAAACCATAGTACATACTATATACTAGCAGTTTGTTTAAAACTAAAACGGTTGATTTCACCCCATTTCGACTTGTTAAAAGTGTTGTAGATCGATTGTACCCCTTTTAATTGCTATAATCGTACGCACTCTTTGAGCCCAGCGGCTACAAACTAGTAACGAAAATTAATAACCTTAACAGTCGTCAAAATTGAATCGGGAGTTAACATGCATTAAAACCTTTGTTTTCCTAAATCGCCCTTTGTCCAAATAATTTAAACCGTAAGATTCATCGGGCTGTTAACTATAGAAAAATAGCCTTTTGTCTTGTTTGAATGTATGAAAGTATTTTGTTGTTCCCGCTTAATAAAACACACGCTATACCTTTCACTCGGCCTTCACTATCGGCTAGCAGCGAATTGAATCCCTAACCGTTAATAAGCCCGCAAATTTGATCGTTTTTAATGTAGGATCTCTCACCTGAATTGTGTTTTGAGCATTCCTTACGACCTGAGCCATAATATTGACTGATAAATTCTATATTGATGCATGATTTCTGCTATGAAATTCCGCTGCACTTTATAAAGCGTGATTCTATTAAGAATTTCGACATGTTTTACTCCAACGTACAATTCGCATATCACATTTCCGATCACTGCTTAGATATTAGGGGTGGACCATTTGACTTTACTAGGAGAGGGAACGTTGTTGTCGGTACAATATTTTTGTTCATATTTCTCCATGATGGTTGAATGATATTTATTTCATAAAATTAAAGAGAGTTGTCTAATGAATCTGCTCTGCTTGAATTTGTTTTCGGCCCTTCGGGTAGAAGTTTTTTTCAAAAGCTTCCTCAAATCTTCAATGTCAAATGGTCCATCCCTAGGTTCAGGGGTTATTGATGTAAATAAAATTATGATGTGGTTAAAAATTGCCGTAAGTAACATTATATTGTATTTACAGTGGACAACAGTGATCTTGATCATCACCTACATCATTTATTCACCATGAAGATGGTGCCGGCCTAATTAACTATTCTACAGAAGTGAAGCAGGTATGTTTTTGGAGTATGAAACATAGAAGTGATAGAAATGCCACTAAATGTGTACCTTAAAAAGCAAACTGGTCCGTACGTACTGCGCGTGCATCAGAATATAAAATGTATGTATATTAAACAGTTCTTGAAGTGCAATGCATTAAGGGGCCGACCATTTGACTTCTGTGGGGGGGGATGATTTTGAAAAAAATATCCTGCACAGCATATTTGTCATAATCCTCAACTAATTTTACGAAATAAATATCCTACAATATCTTAGAGACGTAAAAAAAATCTTGCAAAAAAAATCATCCCCCCCCCTTCAAAAGTCAAATGGTCGGCCCCTAAGTATCTGCGACTATCTGCATAATGTCACACAGCATTACAAGGTAGGGAAACTGCATAAAATTCTAAATGACAACTGAACAGAAGTTGCATGTCCACCATGCGAGGAACTACCCATGTCCGTGCTAGTTGAGACAATTAAGCCGGTTTTTCACTTTAGGGTTACAGGTTTTCTAATTTTGTATTCCAAGATTTTCTTCAGCATTTCTGCAGCCGGCTTGTTGACTTTCAGGGTGCATAATTGTTCTGCCTTTATATCGCATGGATTCAAACTTCTGATGAACCACACCATGAAACTAGTGAGACCAATAATGCTTTGAAAATGTGGCATACTGCTGTAGCATTTATCTGATCATCTGCATTCATTTTAATCTATGAAGCACAAGGAGATGTGGTGTCATTAGGCGATTCTTCGATAAACATGTCTTCTGTATGGAAGTATGCAAAAAGTACTTTTAAAGTATCTTTTGATCCATGTTAAAGTGCTTTTTGTAAAGTTCAGTTAAAGTGCACCACAAAAACTAATAAAGTACCTAAAAAGTGTATATGCATTCTGTCATGTAAAGTACAATAAAAGTACTCTTTCGTAAAGTTCAATTTAAGTATCATTCAGGCACTATTTTAAGTCAATTTGTGACCTAAAAAAGTATGCAAAAAGGACTTTTAAAGTATCTTTTGATCCATGTTAAAGTGCTTTTGTAAAGTTCAGTTAAAGTGCACCATGTAAAGTTCTGTTAAAGTTCCAAAAAAGTACTGTGTATTTCTGTAGGCCTTGATATTTGACAAGGGACAGGGTCATGGACAAATGGAGATTTGTATGCATTCTGCATTACGGGAACTTGTCGCAGAGTCTGACACATCTAAAGCATGTCAGTCTACAATGACAGAAAAAGAATATCAGGATTGCCAGAGGAAAATTGACTGCCTTTGTGTTATGGTGCCTAGATTCACAACCTGTGAGAGGCTATATCTTAGAGCTTAGACCTTCTATAAAAGCTTTCATTAATACTAGAAGATAGGCCAATAACATTTAAGGTAAAATGAACAAAAACTACAGTATAAAAAAATCAAGGACTTCCCATGATGTCTTCTTCAATAATAAAAAATACTATAACACCTGGAAGCTCAAGAATACTTATGTCTGAACTTGCATACATTCTAAGCTCCACTTGCTTACATGCATGCTCACAGTTTCTTGCCACGTGACATGAGTGAAGCTTGGGATAACTCTAGTACCATCCAGTTTTAGATATTTCAACCTCACTCTGGCAACTATATCTGTCATGGAAAAAAAATCTCTGGCTCTTTTTTGAGGGGGATATCTGGCAGGACAGTATTGTAAGCAAGTTGGTATTTTTGATTTTGACATAAATTCTGTTTGCTTATATTGTCTCCTAATTTAATAAGGTAGAAAAATTAAATATTTTATTCTCTATTTTAAACAAATATTATTGACAACAAATACATCATTTTTTTTACTGTTAGCAGATGAAAATGAGCCAGCAGTGAAATGTTTTCAAAAGTAACTGATCAAACTCTGGTGACTAGGTACCAGCTTTTTGCAATTGTTAGAATTTATGATATTTGTAGGAGAATATTATGTAGATGACAAAAACCAAAGAAAGTCACCACTGGTGAAATGGATGGCTTCAGGCTTTGAATGATTTAATAAAACTTTTCACCCACCTATGAGCCAGTTGACTGTCATGTCAGTGCTCTTCTTCACTTATCAGGGAACTAATTTATTTAACTGGCCCTTGCTCTTTCATGGAATTCCCAAAGCATTAATACAATGGTCCTTTATCTGTAAAACTAGTCCCAGGAGAAGTTTACAAATTGCAGTTTTGCCATTCAAATTTGAATTAATGAACTCTATAGCAGCATGTTACAATTCTGTCAAACAAAATGTTACTGATTTAAAAAAATGAGGTCCTATGTTTTGCCCCCTGTTCCAAGCTGGCAATAATGTTTATGACTGAAATAGCAGACCTAATCACCCGAGAGCAGTAAATGACACAATATGTTATTATTTTTTTCTTCTTCAAGTCGGATTTAGCTACTATGTATTCTTCACTAGCTTTCTACTACTCAAGGTCAGCTGTCTCGTTTTTGGAAATTGCACTGCAGATAACAAGGCCTGGATGCTTTTAATATAGTTTTTGTGTGATTGATGTTGTATTTTCTATCCAATGCTTATTACCTAATATTCTATAAAAGTGACTGACATGCCTTATTTTCTTATCCAGTCCCATTTGAATGCCTGATAATTCTCCATCTTTTTTACTTTTGTGTCACTTCTTTTTAAAAATTCAAATATACAGTGCAGGATTCTGTAAGTACAGAAGCATTTTGATAGACACGTGTCACTGAATTTAAGCATAGAAAAAATATGCAGGGGAAAAATTACAAAGTATGTAAGAATTTGGCCTCCTTTGTACTGAAAATCATTCCTTTTAGTTTAATGGAACTTCTCCTCTTGCTTTTGGGGTAAACAAAAGCATATTGTTTCACTCATTTTTTAAACTCAAATATACAGTGCAGGATTCTGTAAGTACAGAAACATTTTTATAGACATAAGTGTCACTGAATTTAAACATAGAAAAAATATGCAGGGGCGAAAATACACAGCACAGTATAAGTAAGACTTTGGCCTCCTTTGTACTGAAAACCATTCATTTTATGGAAGATTCTCCTTTTACTTGCTTTTTGGGTAAACAAAAGCATATTGTTTCACATTTTTTAATTCAAATATACAATGCAGGATTCTGCAAGTACAGAAACATTTTGATAGACACAAGTGTCACTGAATTTTATAAGCATAGAAAAAATATGCAGGGGGAAAAATTACACAGAAGTATAAGTAAAGACTTTGACCTCCTTTGTACTGAAAATCATTCCTTTCAGTTAAATGGGAGCTTCTCCTTTTTTGTTACTTTTGGGATAAACAAAAGCATAACTTCATGTGGAAGTGTAGAACATACGTTTATTAGCTTACCTTCTGAATGATTGGGAAATTGGATTTACACTTTGATTTTCATTTCTGATAAGCTTAAATTATGCTTTTCTAGATGCTGTTCAGACTTTAAACTTGAGTTAATCTTAAAAAGCATTCTACTACTATACATTCTGAATTCTGACCGGAAAAAAAGATTTATCAAACTGCAGTAGACTATAATTTCCGTTTCTTTGAACTGTAAAGCTGTTTGAGCAATTTTGGAGATGCAATGTTGGAGGTGTAGACGAAACGAAACGCGCGGTTTGACCAGCCGCTCGGATGTGAATTAAAAGAGCTAACTTTTCTAACAATTTTTACAATCGCTTAGAGTGGTGAATGGAGAAAAGGAAACTAATTTAAGTACTGCATACTAGTAGGAGGATTATTAACTCGAAATATCTTCAACTAATCTTACGGTTAAAGGTTAAAGTGCAATTCATACACAGAAAGATGTAAAGCTTACTACCGAAACACAAAAAATAATAACACATGGCTCTGCAGTGAAAAACCCGCGAAAATGACAGAAGAATCAGGAGAATTTTGATATTTCTGTTGTTCAGTTCTTACCTCTGGTAGCCAAGACTCTTCCTTCTGAAGTAAGCCCTAATTACTTTACATCTACCATCATTATCCTGCTGAACTGGAAGTATTCCATTCGCTGCCGTGCCTTCCAAAATTCTTCTAGCTCCGTAAGGTTTTCCCATTTCATAACACCTGACCAACTGATTCTGAGCGATATTTTCGTCCAAAACACAGATTTCTAGAGAACTAGAAAGTGTCTCGCGCGAAATTAAAACAGAAATTCAAAAAACAAAAATCATAGCGTTTTCGTTTGAAGACTCGACAATGCACTAAGCATGAACTCAAAAGGATTAATAACTCAATGGAAAAAGTAGTCCAAGGGTCAAAATAGCTGCTGACGACTATGTTCTGTGTTTTTCGAATTTTGCCTCTTTCCAGTAGAGCAGAAATCTGCCTTCTGTTTTCCGAAACCCGTCATGTTTGGTATTAGAACAAAGCTGCTTCCTTCGGCCATCGCTTCCCGCCTTTTGATCTTTCCTTCGGTAAACAACGAGTGAGAAACGAGCTGCCGAAGTGGATGGTCGGATGAAATCGCAAATTAGTCACCAGACTACCAAAAAGCCCTCACGTCCGAGGCCGAAAGCTGCCATGATTTAGCGTGCCGTTTTGTCGCGCGCGGAGGCCCGCCGTGAAGCCATCCCGTCCATATGGCAGATACACGGGCTGTCACATCTGTGGATATAAAAGCCATTTCCAGCGAGATTGCCCACAAGGACAAGCAGAAGAAAGCAGGCCGTCGGGAAACGGGAACAAGTCGAGCTCGAGGGGCTGAGCTCGGCTCGAGATGTAGCAGCCATGCCCCCGATCTTAATAAGAGGGAGCACGTCCGAGGGAGCCGAAAACGGGCTTTACGTGGACGGTGTTATAGAGGGAGGAGTAGTTAGGTTTCTGGTCGACACTGGCGCGAGTGTCACTATGCTAAAATCGTCTGTTTTTGAGGAATTGGTAGCGAACGAGAGTATTCCCCTTCTGGCAGAACACCGTAACATGTTACTGGCAGATGGAAGCAAGCTGCCATTCATCGGACGAGGGGAGTTTTCGCTTGAAATCGGGCCTTCCAAAGCGAACACCAGGTTCTTGTGGCTAAAATCGACAAAGTGGATGCCATATTGGGAATGGATTTTCTTAGAGCGCAAGGGTGTGAGTTGCGTTTCAAATGTACAAACTATGTGTTGACATTCCATAAGGGAAAGGCTGCTTGTTTCACTTTGAGAGGAGAGTTAGCCTGCAGGCGAGTAGCGGTTTCAGAGACTGTTGTGATACCAGCTCACTCAGAAGTTGTCGTCTCCGCGGAGTTGGAGGATGTGTCAGGTACCACAGGAGCTAGCATATTGGAGGCAACACCCCGTTTTCAGGAGTATCATGGCCTATTGGTAGCCCGGACACTGATAGACAACGACCAGCGCATTGTTCCATTGCGGATGTTAAATCTCTCGAGCTCTGCAAAGCCGGTGTACAAACGAACCATCGCGGCAGTATGTGAGCCAGTGGAGAGCATACAAGACGACAAATGCAGCTTTGGGCGCGTAAGCCTCGTGACAGCCCAAGAAGGAAGGGATGCGTTACATGACTCAAGTGTTTTACAACATCGGGAAGAATCCCATTGTGTTTGACGTCTCTCTTTTGTGCGCGCTAATCAGATGCAAAAATCAAGAAAAATCATGTCATGCTCCGCCGAGTTTTGAACGAACTATAAAATGTGCGAGAATTCTTTTGTTCATGTGCTCTCGTGGATAACTCGGCTGAGCGCGATTATTTAAATCACCTTGTTGAGTTGGTGTAGAGAGTTTTACGGCGGGTTAAATTTAAAGTACAAAATGCGACCACTTTAAAGAGTTGTTTATCCCTGAAACTTGGCATATGTGTTCTTACAAAGTGGTTCAGTATTTTGGACCCTGTCGAATTGTTGTAGATAGTTTTGTTTCCATAATAGTTTCTCGAACTTCTAGACGAACTTGAAATGCCATATTAAATCAGATGCAAATGGCCTGTGAATATCTTCAAAATGCGACCAATTCTGAAGCGCGGATATTCTTTTTCTTTAGAGGTTTGCCTTGTGTGTTCCTTAAACTAGCTACCAAGATATGTCGAATTCTTAAGGGCTCCTCATTTCTCGAAAAATTGATAAATGTTAGGCTAGTTTGCGTGATTTGGCCGATTTCTTTGTAATATGGTCTGTATAATGAATCAAATTTGAATTTTACCGCCGCGTAATGAGATGCAAGTTAAGCTCAATGACGCGCGATTCTTCCCGATGATCCCACGTAGGTGATGTTTATGCTAGGAGCACCGAACATTTTGATACTACACAACAAGAAGCTGTTAAGTCATTGCTGATGGAGTACAGCGACGTGTTTTCTACTGCACCCCAGGACATCAGTCGTACGGGAATCGTGTCACACAAGATCAATACTGGTAACGCGTCTCCCATCAGACAGCCAGTTCGGCGCCTACCCTTACACAAGAAGCTCAGAAGGAGATCGACAGTATGCTCGAGAAAGGCGTAATCGCACCGTCCTCTAGTCCATGGAACTCGCCGATATTGCTTGTACGTAAACCAGATGGGACAACGCGGTTCTGTTTGGACTTACGGCAGCTGAACAGCGTGACCCTTAAGGATTGATACCCACTTCCACGCATTGATGACACCCTGGATGCTTTGGTGGGATCACGCTGGTTCTCAACTCTGGATCTTTCGAGCGGCTATTGGCAAGTTGAAGCGTGTGAAGAGGATCGGCCAAAGACCGCCTTCGGCACGGGTTCAGGAGGACTGTACCAGTTTAAAGTCATGCCATGTGGCCTGTGTAACGCCCCGGCCACTTTCGAATGCCTGATGGAAAGAGTTCTTCACGAGTTTCCATGGGAGACATTATTGATCTACCTCGATGACGTAATCGTCTACGCCAAAACATTTGATCAAGAACTGGAGCGACTACGCGAGGTGTTCAAGAGGCTTCGGGATGCTAACCTTCGGCTGAACCCAAAGAAGTGCCAGTTGTTTAAAAGCAGCATCAAGTAACTTGGCCACGTGGTCGGCACGGAGGGAGTATCGACGGACCCTGAGAAGATATCGGCGATCAAGAACTGGCCCGTGCCTACGAATGCAAGAGATCTCCGATCCTTCATGGGCCTCTGCTCTTACTATCGCCGCTATGTCATGAGTTTTGCGGACTTGGCTAGGCCCTTGTACAAGCTGCAAGAGAAAGAGAATGATTTTGCATGGACCAGCGCTTGTGAAGAGGCCTTCAATCTGCTTAAGAGTCACCTGATGGCATATCCGATACTAGCATTTCCAATCTAATGCAGATCCATGGAAAGTATTGATTGTTTCAATTATTTTCCCGTGCTTTTTTCGTTGCAAAATAAGGTCCTTATGTCGTTATGTCGCTAGTGTGCACCGGGCTTAAGCGACGTTGTGTACCGCATCTAGAAAGGCCCGCACGCGAAACCCCGAGTAGTGCATCACGATCGCCTTCGCCCTTATCTAGGAGAGAATGTGCCAGCGTGGCTAAAGTGCGACGAGGCTACAAAAGAAGGAGCTAGCGTTCCGATGTCAGATGCAGGTAATGGTTGCGCTAGTGAGGGACCCAAAACGTCAGTGAGCCAAACAACCAAGAGAAAGAAGCCTGATGATACTAGGGCTTGGACGCCAGTTGATCAGAAGTCAGCTCGCCGATCTGTTAGGTCAAGAAAGGCCCCGAAAGGCCCCGCAGCCATGTGTTGAACACAAAGGAACACCTGTGTCAACAATCTTAATGTATTCCTCCGCAATAAAGAACAAAAGAACACATGTGTCAACAATCAACCGCAAGCTCATTATGTATTCCTCCGCAATAAAGAACAAAGGAACACCTGTGTCAACAATCAACCGCAAGCTCATTAATTCCGCGTGGGGACGCTCATTAATTCAACCGCGACACTCATTATGTATTCCCCCGCAATAAAAAACAAAAGGACACCTGTGTCAACAATAAACCGCAAAGCTCACTAATTCCGCGTGGGGACGCTCATTAATTCAACCGCGACGCTCATTATGTATTCCTCCGCAAAATTAGTATTCCTCCGCAAAAAAGGCTTATTCCATACCTGCTATACTACTATTGCAGGTATTAAATTTGCTTTAAAAGGTTTGGATCTCTAAATGACAAACTCTTTACGGGATGGCCCGGTTGACGTAGTCGCACAGTAATAAGGAAATGAGGAAGTTTTGACAAAAAAGGCTTATATTTTTTTTAAGCATTAAAGCACTATTTTCTATGACTTTATAGGCAAAATAAAGCACGCGTGATGTTAAAATGTGATTTTAAGATGTTTCGTGTGTCCCTCCCAACATCACAAGTGCTCTATTGCGCAGATAAAATCATAGAAAGTTGTACTCTAATGCTTTTATGATATAGCGGGGGAGAACCATTACTTTATTGGTGAAATAGACCATAGATTTGGGCCAATCAGAGCACTCATTATATCGTACCTATACTATAAAACGCATTAGCCAACTTTCCTATCTTGGCCTCGATCAGAGGTGGCGAAAGTAAGGGGGTTAAACATTTTTCCTTCTTATTTTCCAAGGAAGGGTTCAGGCATTTTAGCCCTCAAGATGGCCGGAAATGCATCTAATTCACCAGATTTTGCCTCGAACTCGCCTGTGAAAATCTAGCGTTACTTGGGATAATATGATTTATTTCCCCACTTTTCGAGAGCGCGCGTGCAACACAGGAATTTGCTGAGCTACGAATTTGAAAATTAAGGAGTCGTCTCTCCATTCGTCTCAATTCGTTTGTCACAATTCTCACCTGAGTTCCCCTTTGACGCACTTTCGATTATGCCCGACAGACAAGACAAGAACATTGGTGTGATCCAGTGGAGCATCATCTAAGCCGGAATCCCCTCGCACGACTCCTGTCAAAAGTAATTTTAATTATTTTAATTTTATAATTAAATTCAATTACATTTTGATTTTATAATTTTAATTATTTTAATTATTAAAATAGATCATCTGACTAATGCATACAATTTTATGGCGCGAATACGCTTCAGCATTGGTTTACAGCTATTGATCTTAAGGCTATGTTACACGGGACAACACGCAACGTCGATTTTTCGCGTAACATAGTTGCGCTAAAAACCGATCGCCGTGTAACATGGTGCAGGGGACGATTTTTCGCGCAACATCAATTTTAGATTTAAAAATCTAGTGAAACATCGCTACAGTCGAAGCTCTCTGTGCGACCGCTCTCGTAAGCGACGCATATCAAGCTTTATTATTCAGCACATCGATGCACTGCCCAAATATGGTCATTGGAACGCCAATAGCTGTCTTCTGTACATGACAGCTATCATGCGATATCCGTCTCTCAGGGAAATATGATGTTTCGAGCTCGTAAATAGCACACAAAAAATCATGTTTTTCGGGGTTTTTTTTTTGTGCTATCGATGTGCTGAATAATAAAACCATTATCCTGCTCGACTTTGCAGAATATCGTCTGATTTTAGCCAACTCGGGACTTCGTCCCTCGTCGGCTAAGTATCAGACGATATTCTGCGCAATCTCGCAGGATAATGGTTAATTCGCTGCTCATTTCAACCGCTCGACCAGAATCCGGGGAGTCTAGGAACTATAGATAACGTGACTTGTAGGTCAAGTGTGTGTTTATTAGTATCCCGCCGCAATAACTGCCGTAATTTTCCCTTTTTTGTCCTGAAAACTCAAAAGAACAGCTTTATTTCATCTTATGACGGTATGGTTTGCACATACATTATATTACAACATCGAGAAACTGTGGTAAAAGGCAGAAATATGCAGTAAAATAATTTGGAACTGTCAGGATGCCGTTACGATGTAGGCGGTTGTTTTATCTTTTACATTTCAAGGGGATATTATTTTCGTCTCCGATCCTACACGCAAATTTAATGAATTTCCATAGAAAGAAACCGGTTTGATACTTTTAGCGTTATTTTAGCCTAGATTTGCCCTTTTAAGAAAACTAACTACGATTCACAATGTTTTTGGTGTGTTTTTGATGCAAAATCACACGGATAAAGACGTTAGCCACTTGAGCTCTTTTAGGGATTTTGACCTCGAGGGCAGGCAAACAGCACGCGTATCTCCCAAATTAGGAAAGTAACTTCCTTATATGGGACACGGCCTTATGAGCAACATTTGAGGGGCAAAAGCTTGATGAGCTCCCATAACGACCATTTTCCCGAAACCCCGTTTGAAATTTCACATAAACGCTGTTTTTTTAAGCTCTCGTAAGCGTCCGCCTTATCGATGCGACCAGCTCCGTTAGCGACCACAATTTCAAATCACCAACAGAGATTTTGTATTGTTTTTAAGCTCTCGTAAGCGACCACAGTACTTTTTGTCTTTAAAACATCAGTCATCATCTCATAAATATCTAAACTGATACAAGCTGCACCAGTGAAAAACTATTTTCTACATATTTTCTATGTAATATTTGCGGTTATCTATTCTTAATTAAAGTCGGGAAATAAATCAAACTATTTTAAGCATTAGTATCACATGTTATATCCCAGTGATCAATTTTAACGCGCGCTCATTGGTCGAAACGTATCACGTGGTGCATTTTCACAGGACAGATATCAGACGATATTGTCCGTCGGAAGTGATATCCGTCCTGGGAGAAATGTTTTAAGCAAAAACAGAATATTTTCTGTTTAAAAATAATGGAAAACAAGCAACCAAGGTTTTTTTTCTAAGAATGTTGATGAAATACGGAAATTGGTGGCTGGGGCGACACCGGAAAACACAAAAAAGTCAACTAAACAGGCCGTGAACGTTTTGAATGGTTTACTACAAACAAAGTTGTTAGTTTTTTGTTGTTGTTTCAATCCAAGTTAATTCGGTTTGACATTCGCGAAAAAATGAAAGAACTAAACAAAAAAGAGCCAAAATGACGATAAAATAATTGTTTTTAAACTTACTTTTTTTCGTAGCTTGGCAAATAGAAAAACAACTTGCAATCAGCTGAACCAAAATTCAACCACTTCGAGTGTAGTCCAGCAAGCCGACTTCCAAGTTCGGTCAGCAGCGCTAAATTTTTCCAACTCTGCATTTCACGGCTGTAATTTTATACTCCAGTTCACAGCAGAACAATTAATTAACAGTCCAGCAAGGAATTAGACCCAAAAACCCGAAATCTGGGCTAGATTTCTGTAGAAAAGCACTCGTTAAACACTAGAACTTGTGCGTGTAAATTTGTTTTGTGAATTCGCTCTGATTTCTTCTAGCCCCACGTTAGAGTTTGATTGGCAGTTTTTGTGTCAACCAATCACAGCTCGAATAAAAATATCTTAGCCAATCACCGCTTACGATTTGCCTTTTCGCGCCATACTGCAGTTTAGTGGTTTTCTCACGTTCACAATGTTTTTTTCTATCTCGAGTTTTTTCAGTGAAGTCGCTGGGATATAAAATAAATAAACCCCTTCTTGGCTTGCTGTAATATCGGCGGATAATGTCCGCGGATGAAAAATGGTCCTCAAAATTTCACAGTTGCCCTCGAAGCTTCGCTTCTAGGCCAACTGTTCATTTTTCGTACCATTTTGCATCCTTGGACATTATCCGCCGATAATATATAGATTTAGCCACTGGCTAAAAGCGGAGCTCCTGCTTATAAAATTTTCTATGTGAATGAAAGGGATTCCCATGTGTACATGGTTTATATGGTTGCTTTAGAGTCTTCACGAGATATTAATTTTTCAAGCATAGATGACGTCATCGATGACGTCATATCACGTGACCACTTCATTTCGATCATATGGTGGCCTAGACTACACTACCCAAGTTTGGTTCTTTTAGAGTTTTCCCTTCACGAGATATTATTTTTTCAAGCATAGATGACGTCATCGAGGACGTCACATCACGTGACCACTTCATTTTGCTCATCTGGTGACCTAGACCACACTACCAAAGTTTGGTTGTTCTAGAATCTTCTCTTGACGAGATATTCATTTTTCAAGCATAGATGACGTCATCGGTGACGTCACATCACGTGACCACTTCATTTTGCTCACCTGGTGACCAAGACCACACTGCCCAAGTTTGGTTGTTTTAGAGTCTTCTCTTCACGAGATATTCATTTTTCAAGCATAGATGACGTCATCGATGACGTCATATCACGTGACCACTTCATTTCGATCATATGGTGGCCTAGACCACACTACCCAAGTTTGGTTCTTTTAGAGTTTTCCCTTCACGAGATATTATTTTTTCAAGCATAGATGACGTCATCGATGACGTCACATTCACGTGACCACTTCATTTTGCTCATCTGGTGACCTAGACCACACTACCCAAGTTTGGTTGTTCTAGAGTCTTCTCTTGACGAGATATTCATTTTTCAAGCATAGATTACGTCATCGATGACGTCACATCACGTGACCACTTCATTTCGCTCATCTGGTGACCTAGACCACACTACCCAAGTTTGGTTGTTTTAGAGTGTTCTCTTCACGAGATATTCATTTTTCAAGCATAGATGACGTCATCGATGACGTCACATCACGTGACCGTGCTACAGCACCCCCCTTGTGGCATAGACAAAATATCCCAAGTATGGCTGTCTTAGCATGTTCCCTTGAGGAGATATAATTTTTTCTTTGCGTACCACAGGGTTCCCATGTGTACACGGACGGCGGACGGCGGACGGACGGACGGACGGCGGACACTATAGGTTTAATACCAGAAAAATAAAGAAAAAATCATATCTCCCGAAGGGAAGCTTCTCTAGAAGCCAAACTTGGACAAACTTTCAAAGACCATCAGAGGAACTCTACACCAAAGTCACGTTCCCTCACGCCATCAATGACGTCATCAAAATGATCCAAAATGCCCGTGACGTTCAAAAATCAACTCGATGGTATACGTTTTTCCCTTAGGTATGGTGCTCCGCTTGCGCGGGCCTTCGGCCCGCGCTGGAGCTCCGCTATTACAGCCTCCAGAAGGGGTTTATTTAGTAAATATTTTCTAGATTTATTGTACTAAGCTCTCGTAAGCGACCAACACCTATTGTTCAAGTAGGAAGCCGCTTGGTGGTCGCTTACGAGAGCCGTTCTCCTAAGCGACCAGCTCCGTTAACGACCGCAATTTTCAGTTCCCGAGGTGGTCGCTTACGAGAGCTTCGACTAATTTTGTTTGATTAAAATCTCAATTCTTGTTTTCCGCACACATCGTTTCCGGAGAAAAGTATCTTCTCCGCAAGAAATATTACACTAAAAATGTAGCTAAACGTTATTTCTAGACAATGATCAATGAATGGGCAATATAATTTAAATAACAATTAAATTTGGCGAAAAAAAAACACGAATTTACGAGCTTATTTCACTAGCCATCACTAATCCCACAGAGTACTGACGGCTCATAGGGTCAGGGTGAATCAAAAGACTAGTCATTTCAGCTCAAATGTTATAGAACTAAGTTAAATAGCAGGGGATCCTCTCAGGGGCTACCACGGGGTTAACAATATAGCAGATCTCCCCGCCCCTCAGGGACTGCCGTTATAGCAGATCTTAATAATTGAATCACAAACACGGGTTTCCACCAGTACATGTCTCTCTAGCGGAAATATTACAGACAACCAACTCGTATAGCAGATATGATAAAACGGAAAAATAGAAAAAAACGAAGTCATAATAAGAGAACAAGATAAGTTGAAATAAAAAGATAACTAATTCGATTACATTAGATTTAGGAAAGAAACTTGAATTGGTGGGTAATATTATGGATTGAAATTTCCTTCGTCGAAGTCAAGTGAAAATGAATAAGAATTGTCTCTACTTACTATCAATTTTATTACTAGATAAACAATTTAACATGCACAATCTTTTTTCGTATGAAGCAAATATTCAGACTTTTTCGATCAAAAATATTTACCTTTTGTAAAAAGGCTTTAATGAACTCCTCAGAAAACAACACGATGGTAATCGACCACGGAGCCACATTCTTAACATAATATTTATTGGTAATTCCTACTTACCTTATAAAACTCTCCTAGAGATATCTCAAGGCGTACGTCAGCAAAAATACTGAAACAATTCTTCAATCAAAAGTGAATACCATCGCGAAAGATTTGGTTAGCTTGGGGAACTATATCAATATTCCCTCATTGATTATTGCCAGGTGCAAATCCCAACTTAACTCTCTCGAGACCTGTGCCGCGCGACTAAGTGAAATTGTACCACTCTGTTTGGAAGGAAGCAATTATCCTACTCATTGTCACGATTGTGTGTTATCAAACCAATAGCAAGAAGTGGGCATAATCCATTTGAAAAAAAATACGGCCCCTACGGCCCTGTGGATGGTCTCATTACCTGTTATGCGGGTATATCATATATAAAGTTTCAACTGTTTCAACTAGAATTGTCATACACGTGCTACAGTAAGCAGGGGCCCAGTATCCCACCACTTCAGTTTGTAATTCTGACAACTTTGATTTCCCTCGCATTTGAATGCTGTGACTTATGTAGATGATTAGTAATTTATTGGTGAATGTTGTACTATTAGCGTGTCAGTAAACGAGTGAAGCATCGAGCCTCTGGTACCCAGGGTAACTAGCATATGACTCAGATAGCATTAGCGGTCTTCACAAAACTGGGGGTCATGCATTTAGACAATGGTAGGGTGCCCAGTATCCGACCATGTTACGTCAGTATCCGACCACGGTGAATTGTTAGTAAATGAATCGGGATGTTTTCCTTGACTTTCGATTTAAAGGACGTCTCATACTTAAACATGATGTAATACAGCTCAGGGACATTGGACATTTATATTTGAATGGTTTTAACCATTAATTCTACAAAACGAGCGCCGTAGCCAGAACAAAATTGAGTGAGGCAATATCAGATTGCTATTTTTTTCTTTGATTGTTTTTTTTTCCTCAAATAAATCCTACACAAATGTTAAAAAGGTTAATAATGAAAAGCATTACACAATTACAGCCTTTTAAGGCCTATTCCGGGCCTTTAGATCGCCCCAAATCGCCTAATCTGGAATATAGCGTGGTTGTTTTTGCGCCCAAACAACTTTGCTAGCTAAAAGACTGACAAAAAGAAACCTCTACTCGCGCAGGGTAATTTATGTCAAGTCAAAAATCGGTTTCAAGCATCGCACCACTTCGCACCAGTAAATAGTGAAATCAGTACTGCTAGACTAGTGAAATAAATTTCTAATAAACCATAAACAGAAAGTTGTATGGGCAGTACATGTAAGATCGAATATTAATAATTCTTAATTCAGTTTGAAAATGACTACAAGGTTACTTTTCTTGTTTAGTTTATGGATATTTTGAACAGAATTATCAGAATCACAGCGAGAGTACGGCACCAGCGAGTGGCTGTTCTCCCGTGTAAGAACCTGGAACAACTCACCAGCTGCATCACAAAAGCTTCCTTTGTTTAGTAGAACAAATCATGATGAAACTGGAGAGCTGAACACAAAGGTGTCCTCTAGGAATGGTTCTTGCATTGAGGATTACCCCAGCGAGTAGAGTCATCCGGCTGACCAGTGCTGTGGTCAGAAACAGGCTCCCAAACGGAAATGCCTGCAATGTTTTCCAAAGTAAACTACTCAGGTATATTAAGGCATGGGTGTTTTTCAAAAAAATGCGAAAAATACTGAAAAAAATTATCTAGGGTAGATAAAATATCTTCTGTAGAATGTTTTTCGTTAAGGTTGCTCTACCCAGTGAGACGTTTCATTTGATGTATTTGGTTACCATGTCAACGGGTTGCGTGACTCGTAAGAGCGTGACAAAGGCACAATTTTCTTTCAGTCCTCTGCATTCGATGGGAGTCATATCAATGGTTTCCCAGTGGTACTTATTATGACCAGTGTCGGGCGTACATTACCATTCCAACGAGGATGGGTGTACAAGTTATCCACATTTTAAGAAAAGGAAAGGTATCATATTACATCATACAAATTAGGCTATCCTAAAAGAAATTTCCAGCCATCCTCGTTGGATCAATAATCTACACTATATAACAAACACTATAATGCACTCTGGGGAACGATTTCGCTTTTCCCCATTGAATGCAGAGGCCATTTTCCTAGATATTAAATTTAAGGTCAGAGGTCATGCATTTGTTGCCATCGAGACCAACATTGGTGAAAATGATTGAGAATGTAGATTGTTTGGATCCCTCAAAGGCATTGGTTTTGAGATGGACCACCCCTCTCAGTTTTACGTCCGCCATTTTGGATCGGGCTTCCGCCCAGGCCTTAACTTACCTGAGTATTCGACGTACAACAACCTTCGAGTCGATCTTTACGAGTTATCTGAAAATTCAGCATTTAATCTGCAATAACCCAAATATCAAGACGTTTCCTAGAAATTCTAAGATTTTATTGACGAATCTATATCTGTGGTAGTTTCACTGCGCAGTAAAATGCACCAAATGAATGGCAGAGTTGCGAACTAGTACAGGAAAATGGTGCAGAATTGTGCAAATTAGGGAAACAAGCATGAAGTTTGGCAGACTGATAGAGTTTCATAAGCTGAGCATTTCTAGAAGTGGAGCCACGCCTCAAAATGGATACTTCCAGTTTTATAGCCATGGAAAAAGCCGTGAAACTAAGGACGGTGATAAAACAAAGGACGATCAATCAATATAGACACCGAACCACGCCCTTTGATTGATACTTCCAGAGATAGTAGTGCTTTATCGAGTTATTATAAAATGACCACAGAGGAACGGTATATCGCTAGACTAGTTTGATACTTGGTGCAGAAAATGTCTTGACCATTACAAGTAGCGTGACAGGTGGAGCCACGCCCGATAATTGTTACTTCCAGTTTTGCAGTCATGGAATTTTTTACCAGTGATATATGTATTTAGAAACAACACTTAACGTCTTTTAAAAGTCTTGAAACTTAGAAGGGAGAAAGAGGAAAGGACAATCAATCATTTAACATACTGAGCCACGCCCTTTGAACGATACTTCCAGAGATAGAAGTGCTTTATCGAATTATTAATAAAATGACCACAGAGAAACGATATGTGGCTAGACTATTTTGAAATTGGGCCTAGAATGTATTTATAGTTGCAAAAAACTTGAGAGGTGGGCCCACGCCCCAATGGGTACTTCCAGTTTTACAACCATGGAGTTTATATTATCTGAAAAATATATTTTAGAAACAACGCTTAAAGTCTCTCAAATTGAAACTTAGGACCATGACAAAGCAAAGTACATTCGGTCGATAAACACCTAGAGCCACGCCCTTTGATGGATACTTGCAGAGATAATAGTGCTGATCTAAACTGACCACTGAGAAACAATGTCAGGCCGGTCTATTTTGAAATTTGGAACATAAAATGTGCTTATGCAGTCGAAGAATCTTGAGAAGAGAAAACACGCCACAAAATTGAAACGTCTAGTTTTTTAGCCGTACTACATATACATACTACAAATTTCAATGAAAATTTAATCAACCTTTAACAGTCACACCTCACTAAAAACAAACATAAATATCAAAATAAAATTCAGACGTGCAAGAATTTTTAAAGAAAAGTAAAAAAGCATAAAAAAAGAAACACGACCGTAGGCGATTTCCTTTCTTCGTTATATGTTGTTTGGCTTCGTATGTTTTCCTTGCTTCATTGAACATGACTTTGACTGAGAGAAAAGATCATGTTTTGCAGAGAATATGAAAATTGCTTCTAAAATTATATAATTTAATAGCAGCTGATCGTCAAGTGTCAAAATACCCAAAATCTTAACTAAAAGGGAATGATTCTGTGTGTATAATGGTTGATTTTAGTTTCCTTTATTACCGTCCTAAATTTGAGGATGTCAGTTTCTGTTTAAAAAAAAGATTCAAGATGATTCAAGATGATAAATTCCATGCCTGCAAAACTGGAAACATTTATTTTATGGTTTGGCTCCACCTCTCGAGCTAAATGGAACGCTAAACACATTCTATGTGGCAAATTTCAAACAACACCGACCACACGCAATTTCTAAGTGGCCATTTTGGTAATAATTGTATTCAGTACTATGATATCTGTAAATACTAATCAAGGCGTGGCTCTGTGCGTATAATGGCTGATTGTACTTTCCCTTGTCACTGTTTTAAGTTTCATGACTTTTGAAAAACGTTTAGAGTTGTTTCTAAAAGATCTTGATAATGAATTCCATGGTTGAAAAGCTAGAAGATCCATTTTGGGGCGTGGCTCCACCTTTCAAGGCACTTGCAGTGGTGAATACATCCTATGTACCAAATTTCAAAATAGTTATGCCACATACAGTTTTTCTGTGATCGTTTTATATAAAATTGTATCCGGCACTATTATCTCTACAAGTACACATCAAAGGGCGTGGCCCTTGTGCATATCGACCGAATGTCCATTTCTTTATCATGGTCCTAAGTTTCAAGACTTTTGAGAGAAGTTCAGTATTGTTTCTAAAAATACATATTTCAGATATTTAAATTCCATTGTTGCAAAGCTGGAAGTATCCATTTTGGAGCGTGGCTCCACCTCTTATGTTTCTTGCATTGCGTAAGACATTCTTTGTGCCAAATTTCAAAATCATCTAGCCTCGTACAGTTTATCTGTGGTAATTTTGCGTATAATTGGATAAAGCATTACTATCTCTGGAAGTATCCATCAAGGGGCGTGGTTCTGTATGTGTGATTGTAGTGTTGACATGTATAGGACGATATTGATTGACGTAATTATAGTCTGATGTAATGTATATTGTACCACGTGTTTAGTATGCCATTCTCTATATCTTTGTAAGTATTACCAGTTTTAGTTAGATTGAATAAACCCTGTGATTGAGATAACACGTCTCACGTTCTCTATAGTAGAACACTATTTCTTAGTCGTTAAGAACACGACAACTGGCGACGAGAATGTCAAATACAATAGGATCGATAGAATCCTACGACCCAGCCAAAGAGGACTGGATGTCCTACGCCGAGCGATTTGGACAGTTCGTCGTAGCAAATGATTTGAAGGACGAGAAACGGATTGTAGCCGTGTTCCTGACAAGCGTAGGGAGCAAGGTGTACAATCTGTTGAGAGACTTAAAAGCACCAAGCAAGCCCTCGGAGTTCAAGCTGAGTGAGTTGACCGAGACGCTGGCGACTCATTTCAATCCGAAGCCAATCGTGATTGCGGAACGCTTCCACTTTCACAAGAGAGAGCAGATGGAAGGGGAGAGCGTGGCAGACTACAGCGCTGCACTGAAGAAAAGTGTTCGGAGAGATGTCAATTCAAGACGTTTTTGGAAGAAGCGTTAAGGGACAGATTTGTTTGTGGCTTAAAAAACAAGAACATTCAGAAGCGTTTATTGGCTGAAGAAGAGCTGACTTGGAAGAAAGCTTTGGCAGTTGCAGTGGCAATGGAGTCCGCCGAGAAACAAGCGGGTCAGTTCCGGCCATCGCCAACGCCCCAACCAGTTAACGCTGTGAAACAACCGCAAGCACGTTCTGGTTCCAGCGATAAGGCATGTTTCCGTTGCGGGGGAAAACATCAACCGCAGACCTGTCGTTTCAAAGATGCCAAGTGCCATTTTTGTGATGGAAAAGGACACATAGAGCGGGCATGTAAAAAGAAAGCCGCGGGCGGAAACGCGTCACACCAACGCCCTCAGGGAAAGCCGAGAGCAAAGCCTGTGAGATACGTGGAGGATGACGCGAGCGAAGAAGAAGTACAGGAGCCGGAGCAGTCCTTCTCCTTGTTTGCAGTAGGGCATCCAACTCCTGAACCTGCGATTTTGGTTCCTGTTCAAGTTAATGGGAAACCGCTAAGTTTTGAGCTTGACACCGGAGCTTCTGTGAGCGTGATGTCGGAGGCCACGTTTACGTCGACACTTTCCGACGTTAAGCTGTCACCGTCAAAGAAAAGGTTAAAGACTTACAGTGGAGAGCCGCTTAAAATGGTCGGCGAAGCTGTGGTGAACGTGACGTATGGAGAGACTACGCACAAACTTCCGCCAAGTTGTCAAAGGAAATGGCCCAAGTTTGTTTGGAAGGAATTGGCTAAACGATGTCAAACTGAATTGGTCATCCATCAAGAGGATAAGTAGCAATTTAGATAATGTTTTAGAAAAACATTCTGAGGTTTTTAAAGATAGTCTCGGTACACTCAAAGGAGTGAAAGCTCAATTGTTTGTTAAGTCTGGCGCAGTTCCCAAGTTCTTTAAGCCTAGATCAGTACCGCATGCGCTAAAAGATGCCATTGAACGAGAGTTAGATCATATGGTTGATATGGGAGTTTTAGAAAAAGTTCGATTTTCTAACTGGGCAGCCCCTATCGTTCCTGTCATTAAGGCAGACGGAGTTTCTGTAAGGGTATGTGGGGACTATAAAGTAACCGTAAACTCGGTATTAGAAGTAGATCAGCACCCGCTACCAAATCCAGAAGAGTTATTTGCGATGTTGAGCGGTGGCGAGAAGTTTTCAAAGCTAGACTTGTCATCAGCAGATTATACTCGAAGAGAATTCGCGAGAATATGTTACAATTAACACGCATAAAGGTCTTTTTCGTCCGACAAGGTTGCCTTTTGGAGTTTCCAGTGCTAGTGCCATTTTCCAGTCTAAAATTGATCAAGTTTTACAGGGAATTCCTATGGTAGTTTGCCGTGTTGACGATATTTTAATTTCTGGTAAGAATGATAGCGAGCACTTGAGCAACCTCAATGAGGTGTTGACAAGGTTGGAAAGTTCAGGGTTAAGGTTAAAGCTGAGCAAATGCAAATTCATGCAGCCATCAGTAGAGTATCTCGGTTTTCGTGTCGATCCGAGCGGTTTGCATGCGATCGAAAAGAAAGTTCAAGCGATTCGTGACGCGCCTCAACCAGAAAATCAGTCGCAGTTACGAAGTTTCCTCGGGATGGTTAATTATTACCAGCGGTTTATGTAATGTTTACAAAACGAGCTGGAGTGTTTTATCAGTAGATAGAAACACGAGGCGAAGCCGAGTGATTCTATCTGCTGATAAAACACGACAGCGAGTTTTGTAAACTACTTCTAAAACGGTTGCCAGTAATAATTCATAATTCCAAGCTAGTTAAAAAAAAGGAAATAAATTTGCGAGAACTACTTCATTGAAATCGAGAATAAGAAATCTGATATAGACTGGCTTCAAGTTGCATTGTTTAGCTATTTTGAAATGGCAAACAAAAGATCGACAACGAGAGCTTTTCATTACGAATAGTGTATTTAGAGAGGCGTTCCGAATAATTGACATATCTTCTGTGTTTGGACAAAAGGTCTGTTCATAATTACATGACTTTCAAAAAGAGAAGAACTCCCTTTGGAATAGCTGTCACTTTTTTACCTATAATTATGATGAGCAAAGAAATGCCGTTCAAATGTCATAGAAAAGAAATGAATTTATTAGCGATACCAGCGATACCTATAATAATGCTAGGGCTTTCTGATTGGCTTTTGTAAAGAAAGTGCTATGTCATTAGTTTTTGGGGCAGTGTTTCCTATTGTTTTTATTCTTTTTATGATTCAAATTTCTTTGACGAAATTTTCTTTGTCATGCGCGTAATGCATCATATGCAATTTGCCCATTCATTCTCGGTTAACAAAGCAGTGCGGTTCGTACGGACTCGCCAAGTAGAGTAACTTGGACGGGTGAGTTAAATTCGTTTATCTGTGCATGATTTTGAGCCCAATTCAACTCAAGTATTGCCAAATAATTGTCAAAGATGTCCGTTTTGGCTCGTTTCACGAAATGTTCACAGAAGGGTGGTCGGCACTGCCCGAGTCGTTGTGGGATGTTTAAATCATGGCCACCGAAAATTAATAAATATGAAAAATGAACTATCGTTTTACAAAATGCACGTATTCATTTCTAACATGCGTTTTTTTCGTAGGTTACGGGAAAAGGTGGAAATCATGACCACAGAGCGTTTGTAAGAGATGGGGTCTCCATGAATATTATCGGGGAAACATGCTGTTCTGGTGAGTTGTCCTATCATTACTGATGCTCAGTGAGCCAAATTTGATAGAGAACTGTGCTCACTGAACTGGATCTGATATAGAACTCTGACGTCACCGGAGTTCTATATCAGATTCAGTTCAGTGCGCAGCAGTTCTATATCGTTTCTGGCTGGTTGAGCACCATTATGATATGGCAACCAATCAGAACAGCTGTTCCCTGAAAATATTCATGGACTCCCCAAAATGCTAATTTCTATCGGGGTATACAAACGGCCTTCATGGTCCTGATTTCCATTGTGTTTGCCTGATTGACTATTCATGAGTTTTAGAATAGCAATTACAGCACCACGGTTCACCCTCTGAATGTGCTGTTGCGTGACTCTGTCAAATTCAAGTGGGGAAAGGCGCAACAAGACGCTTTCTATGAACTAAAGCAAAAGTTAACAAGCGCGCCCGTTTTGACGCACTACAGCAACGAACTGCCGCTTAAGCTCGATACAGACGCATCGCAGTACGGAGTAGGAGCTGTAATTTCCCACGTGTTTCCCAACGGAGAGGAAAAGCCGATTGCATTCGCTTCGCGCACGCTTAGTAAAAGTTAATTAATTATGCGCAGATCGAGAAAGAAGCGCTAAGCATCATTTTTGGAGTTAAGAAATTCCACCAGTACTTGTTCGGCAGAAAATTTCTGTTAGTTACGGATCATACGCCGTTAGTGACGTTGTTAGGTCCGAAAAGCGGAATTCCGACGTTAGCAGCCGCAAGATTGCAGGTCATCCGGGTATAGTCCGAAAGAAATCCTTAGCACGTCTTCATGTTTGGTGGCCTAAGCTCGACAGCGATATTTCAACCATGGTTAAAAATTGCGCAGAGTGTCAGTTGGCGCGCAACAAGCCCCCGACTGCTCCGTTGCATCCGTGGGAATGGCCAAAAATGCCATGGCAACGGGCTCACATCGATTTTGCGGGTCCATTTATGAATAAGATGTTTCTTGTTGTTGTCGATAGTCATTCTAAGTGGTTAGAATTCGAAATAATGCCAAGCGTGACCAGTCCGGCGACAATAGATAGGCTTAGGAACATGTTCGCAAGGTACGGTTTACCGTCACAACTAGTGAGTGACAACGGTCCACAATTTACTTCGAAGGAATTTTCCACATTCATGAAACAAAATGGCGTGAAGCACATTTTAGTAAGCCCGTACCATCCTAGATCGAACGGTCTTGCCGAGAGGTTCGTTCAAACTTTCAAGAAGTATTTTAAAACAGTTGGGAGCGATTCAATTCGCAAAGTTTGGTGAGATTTCTGTTTTGTAACCGAACGACCCCGAGTAGCGTTACAGGTCAAGCACCTGCCGAGTTGTTTTTAAACAGGCGTCCCCGAACTCGACTCGAATTACTCCATCCTGATCTCGGACGGAAAGTTTCCGTAAAGCAGGAGAAAGAAAAAGCACAATTTGATCGCACATCTAAAGAACGCGAATTTTCAGTAGGCGAAGAAGTCCTAGTTGAGAATTTTAGGGGAGAACCTAAGTGGCCCGCAGGAACCGTTATTGAGAAAACCGGTCCCGTGTCATACAAAACTCAAGTCGGAGATCTAATCTGGAAAAGACATGCAGACCAGATTCGAGAAAAGAGCTACGAAAATCGCGACCGAATGTCCGGCAGTGCAGATACGCCCGAGCAGCAACGCGATCCGGTCAGTTCAAATGTCGGTCGCGCGATTCCGGAAGGACAGAGCGAAGTGAGAGAGGGAGAGCGAGAAGGAGAAAGGGAAGAAAACGAGAGTGAACACATTAGCGAAAATGATAATGCGAACGAAACAGGCGCTTTGCCAGCAGCTAGCGAAACCGCCCAGCCTGATGCAATCCAACCGCCTCAACAACCGCGCTATCCTAGTCGTGAAAGAAAGTCACCTGTCCGTCTAGGGTATGACGAATAGAAACGCAGTTTTTAGCTAACTGTGGGGGAATGTAGTGTTGACATGTATAGGACGATATTGATTGACGTAATTATAGTCTGATGTAATGTATATTGTACCACGTGTTTAGTATGCCATTCTCTATATCTTTGTAAGTATTACCAGTTTTAGTTAGATTGAATAAACCCTGTGATTGAGATAACACGTCTCACGTTCTCTATAGTAGAACACTATTTCTTAGTCGTTAAGAACACGACAGTGATGATTGACCGTCCCTTGCTTAATCACCGTCCTAAGTTTCACGGCTTTTGGTAAACGTTAACTATTGTTTTAAAAATTATTTACGATAATTAATTCTATGGCTATAAAACTGGAAGTATCCATTTTGGGGCGTGGCTCCACCTCTATAAATGTTCAGCTCGTCAATCTCCATCTGTCTGCCAAATTTCATGCTTGTTTCCCTAATTTGCACAATTGACCATGAATCATGCACCATTTTCTTGTACTAAACTCACCTGTACAAAACAAAGCCCTTCTCGTCTCTTTGAGAGTTAGAACTTCCGCCAAAAGCACCATTCGGAAGTTCAATGTTCGGCTAAATTTCGGAAGCGTCCGTTCGTCGTAAAACAATACTCGCGAAGAGAAAATCCGAATTTTAAACATTTTGGTCGGATACTGGAACTGGTCCCCATACTGCGCCCCATGCTGTAAGGCCTAATCGATCCCGATTTCTTCAAGCATAAAAAGCGCGTCAAACTGTCAGCTCATGCTCTTTGGTCACAAATGCCACACACTAGTGCCAAACTAGTCTATCTTTTTAACGCAAAATCATTTCAATTTTGTTTTTGATTTTAAGCGGTAGCAGACCTCTTTACCTTGGCGTAATGTTGCCCCATTTCAGATCACGTGGCATTCATTTGAATAGTTATTCAGAAATCCTTCGGTGCGTAGCAGAAAGACAAAGAAAGAATACTCATGGGAATGTCACGTGAGCTGAAATGGAGAACATTACGCCCAAGGTAAAGAGGTCTATGGTGTAGATAGATAGATAGATAGATAGATAGATAGATGGTTTATTGATAAATACATAACAACCCGAAGGTTGAATTGCGTGAATATTTACCAAGCAAAACGTTTTCTGCGCCATTATATTAACGAGACAAAGAGTCGGGTTTACTTCACCACAGTATTTATTCCGTCATGGCGGCCATGGCGCCCGGGCCGTGAACAAGGACCTTAGGGCGCATGCTCGCAGAACACGAGGCAATGTACACAGGGTACCCAGTCTATACAATATAAACTAACCTAGCCACACTATGGCGCAACCTGTTTTCTTTTCTCTTACATGAAATGAAATGAAAAATAGGAGTAAACAACTAATGTAAGTTATGTACAATATCCAACTGGTAAAGTACACAAGTTCAGGTAAGGAAATATAACGTTTCCTAAATGAAATCAGAGTAACCAATACATACGTATCGAGGGTGGACACAGAGAAAATGGCTTAAAACAAAACTCTGTACATGTTACACTACATCACAGGTGCATACGAGTTCCACTAGGCTACAGACACATGACTACAATGTGGGTGTGTTAGCACGGTCACAGGTACACGATGGAGACAGGTGTATACACTCAACATGGCATACCATACATGGCTACCGGTGGTACCATGTATGGGGGTGGGGGGCGACCACTTTTTTCTCTTCCTCCCCCCTTCTCTTCTCTGAAGAGATGGCAATACAAATATGTAACAAAGACACGGAGTGGGATGGAATATAACTCTACGTGGAATGGAACATCTGAACAAGTGCAATGTTGACAATGAAATGACAAACAATGGGGAAAAAAGGACAAACATGGAACAACAGCACTACCTCGGGGTCTAAGATATGACTGAATAAAATCAGATATGCTACGTAAATAAATATAGAGAAGTAATAAAGGTAAACAGAGCTAAAATGCCTAGAAAATAGAGTCCAAGGTGAGTCCATGATAAATTAAATAATAGAGTCCAGTAAATGATAGTGTCCTTGAGGTCTGGTAGCAGGGTTTGGTTCGGCAAAGAGAATGGTAGGTTATAATCTGTACTGTTCAATTGATATTGGCTTGGGCCTTGGATGGTTGCACGTGGTTGCGTTGAGAACTGAAGATGGCGAATCCGGGTCAAAGCCGGGTCAAATCCAGATGAAAATAAAAGTCAATTCCAATGAAAATAAGGGTCAATTCCAGATGAACGTAAGAGTCAAAGCCGAATGAAGAAAATAAATCAAAATGGCGGCTTTTGTTGAACCGTGTCCAGTCCCTGATCTCGTAGGGTTGACAGATGAGCTCGCACAGTGGTAAAATAAAAGCAAAGTTTTGATGTCAGTCGTACATGTAGATAAGATGAATGGGCGGGAAAGCAGCGCCTTCGTTAACATTGACATGGGTCTTTCTTGCATCGACTCGTGTATCTTGAGGAGTTTCAGTCATGGTTAGCCCGCTCGAAATCAAAACTGTTTATGTTGAATGATGATGAGAAATGATCGTCTGTGGTCCGTAGTCTTTGGATCAGTCTTATGGTTTGTCTTGGAACACGGCACCGGGCCCATTTGCCCTGCCAAATTGACGCCAAATCTGCTCCAACCGGATAGTCTACCGGGCGTGAGAGTGTGCACGTACGACACAAAAACCGTTCTCAAAGTCATTGTAGAGCCATATCTCGAAAGAGAACCTTCTCCTTTGGAAGGCCAGGGATTCAGCATGATTCTGAACCCACCGCTGGACACCACGCCATTATATTAACGAGACAAAGAGTCGGGTTTACTTCACCACAGTATTTATTCCGTCATGGCGGCCATGGCGCCCGGGCCGTGAACAAGGACCTTAGGGCGCATGCTCGCAGAACACGAGGCAATGTACACAGGGTACCCAGTCTATACAATATAAACTAACCTAGCCACACTATGGCGCTGGCTTTCTTTATCGTGGTGACTCGATGTCACTCACTCGCTCACTCCTACGTTAGCACGATGAACAATCACGCTGACGTCATCCATTGTTATTAATGTGCCAACCAGAGATCGATTGGTTCAGAGAACAAAGGGCGCTATTCAATCTACGGTTGGCACATTAGCACTAGAATGGTCAATGGTTCCATTGTTATGAAAATTACTGACAAAGGCACGAACATTTTCAAATATATCTTGGGGATACCAAATTAAAATACCGTGTGAAAGTTTCCGTATCCTCAGTGATGCAAAGACTTTTCCTAAGTGAAAAATAGACAAACAAACAACCTAGTACATGTATAAGGTAATCATTTGAAAATCGAGTAACATCAATTGTACAAAAATTATTGGAACAAAATAATTTACATCATAGTTTAGACTTCTTTCATACTGTTTTTGATAGAATCTAAAATAATTCATTTCTTACAACACCAAACAATCGAAAATGAATCCTGAAATTTGTCCAAACCCATACAATTTATATAGGCTGAAAAGCGACATGAAATGACCACCATCACTGTTGGCAAAAGCCAGCACCATTCCTTCACATCTTTGAAAAATTATTTCTCAGGTTTCCTTGGAAATTTCTTTATTTTATCAAGAACTCTAAAAAAATGCTAAAAAGAAGGAAATTGGTTTTGTAATACTCCATCTAAGTTTCCACTTTGTGCCAAAAAATTACTCGATTTCTTGGTGGATTTCCTCTTAATCACTTTTTCCCTTGTATGAAGCAGGTTGAAATGCTTTTGCCATTGTTGGGCAACAGAGGCAATCTGTGTACCTCCCTCTCAAACAGAAACATGGTAAGAGGGAGTGATAAAAAATACAACCTATTTTCAATTCACTCTTTTCAAAGTGGCAAATCTGAAAGACTGAATGCTATTCATCCTTGATTTTATGTTTTGATCATTTTTATGGCTTAAGGGACTTCAGTATGCTCTGGTACTAAAATGTATAATAATATCCATGCCATATGCATCTGGAAAAAAGAAGATCTACGTTTCAGTTTCATCAGGCTTATAGGTGACACCTATTCTCTTTCAATTTCAGTGATAAAGCAGCAAAAAAAAAAAAGAGATGGCTCTTGGACAGGCAGTGGCATAAGGCAACTATACATTTCAAAAATTTCAAAAATTTCAAAATAATAATAATAGCACTGCAAATGCATTAAATTGATTCTGTCTTGACAAGTATTTAGTAATCATAACACATGGACGGAAGAGAGGGCGGGGGGAGGGGCACATGGACGGAAGAGAGGGCGGGGGCTTCAAGCTGCCCCTTTACTTTTCAGCAGATTTTCAACTTTTCTGTCTTATTGCTCCCCACCCAACATGGTCATTGCCATCTATGATCAGCCCCCTTCAAAATCTGTTCTGTCATCCATGTAATACAATAATGTTAATATCAAGTTAATTTATGTTTTTTTTTTTGGGGGGGGGGGGGTCCCACTGTTCCGTGCGACTCCACTTTTTCTGTTTAGACACCCCTTTGGCAGTAGCAAAACATTTGACCCCCCCCCCCGAGGAGGATGCCAACCCCCCTCCCCCCACCCCACGCCATCATCAATACTAAGCACTCCTTGCAGTGGTTTTTATCCCTCAATTGCAGTCGGCCTAAGAGAGGAGGAAACCACTGCTTGCAGGGTAGCTTGAAGCATTTTGAGGGAAAACTTCTTACCCCCCATCTGCACGGGACTTCAAAATGTACAACCCTCTCCTCACATTGGTATATGTTATGTTCCAAGCCCTCCAAGAAAACTATGTATCATAAATTCAAGATGTACTATATGAATATTGTTATAACCAAGGTAGTTTTAACCCTATCCAGACTGGGCTTTTTGGACCATCTGTGACTGGGGGGGGGGGGGGGGGGGGCTAATTCGCCCCCCCTCTATATCTCTGGAACCACTGGGGCTATGATCATCAAACTTTCACACAATGACCATGAGCCTTAGACAAATCACCACACCTATTTTTGTCACGTGGGAGCAAAATGTGACGTCACAATGACGTCATTCTCAATGTTTTATCAATTTTTAAGTAATTTTAATTAACTTCCAAAAACTTGGTAGATAATACTCTAAAAGCCAACTAATTAACATCAAGATAATGTAAATGTAATAATTTGTGACATTACCACATAAATTTTATTAAACTTGCGTCATAATGACGACTTTTGAAAATATTGTCCGCCATCTTGGATCCGCCATCTTGGATCCGCCATCTTGGATTTCATTTAATTTCCATTTGACTCTTCAGATAAATACTCAATGAGAAAAAAATGGTCAAAATGTACAAAATACTCATCAAAGAAGTGTTTGACATTGAAAAAGTGAATTAAAAGGAAATTTGTGAATCCCAGAGCTAGTTTTAGACCTCCTCCCCAAAGATTTTGTGTCAAAAATTAATTAGCCTGTACATAAATTACTAAGGAGTACAAGCTCCGATAGTCATAAATTGGGCAATGTGTCCAACATTAAGCTTGAAATATGAAAAATTCACGTTTTTTTCGAGTTTTGCAAAACATGCATGTCAATTGACACCAAAATGTCCCCAGATAAATTTTAGGAAAAGTCACGAAGTTTCACCATCATAGCTGCAGTGGTTTTAGAGTAATCAAGATTTTACTGGAGGGGGGCTCGAAAAGCCCCCCCCCCCCCCCCCCAGTCTGAATAGGGTTAAATGAACAATTAATTCATGGAAAGCAACATGTACATGTAAAAGAGTGGTGTGATCCCCCTGAAATGCTCACAAATGAGAATGGCCCTCCCCGTATGGTGCTTTAGATCAAGGATGCCCCTCCCCTCTGGGGCCCCAGCCCCTCCCTCCCCCAGAAAAAAATGTTATTTTTCAGTGAAATTTCAATAAATTTGCAAAGAGGGTATAAGTAGAAAGACCAAAATTGGCAGCCACCTATTCTCTGCTCATTACATGGTTGGTATCTGTATTTTCTGGAATTAATTTTTTTTACTTTTATTAAAATACACTGCACATGTAATCAAATGTACATATATTGTGATTTAAATTTAAAAAACGCATGAAATATAATTCCTTTTTTCTTTATTGCACTTGTTCTTTGTTAGAATCATACCATTGGGAGGGGTTAGTACCTTATTTTTTTCTGAAAGAGGTTCTTTATCTTACTTCCACAGGCCATGCCTATTTTTATATATACCTTTATTGTGTCAGTGTAGCAAAATACCAAAAAAAAGGGTATAATAATCCTCTTTATTACAACTTTACATCATATACATAAAATTACAAAAATACAACTAATAATATTAAAAATACAGGAGTTGACATAGCGCAGGGGTGCAACCAACAGTTACTAGGCATCTATTACAGTCATTAGTTCGTGTCTGGTTTTAAACTTCTTAAATATTGAGGATGTTATCAGCCGATCAATAAGACCATTCAATTGTTCTCCAAAGGGCAATTTTAAGCCACCCAATATAAAAAGGCACTTTGTGGCTCTCGTCCAAACCAGACAGAAAATTAGAAATGAAAAATCAACACAGAAAAATATGTGACCGGGAGCTCCGCTTTTAGCCAGTGGCTAAATCTATTTAGTCAAATCACACTAGTGGTCTATTATTAATGCTGCGTTCTGATTGGTTGAGCTACTAGTAGGCTATAAGTTATAGCCTACTAGTAGCGAAAAGTGTCGGGTTTGAAAGCCAGAAAATGGCAAATGACCAGAACAAAAACATTTTTTTGGCAATACAAATTGACCTACTAGTGTGATTTGACTAAAACAATTATTCCTCTCTCCCTCATGGCCTCCGACTCAATAGCCCATTCGGCCTTCGGCCTCATGGGCTATTGACTCAGAGCCCATTCGGGCTCGAGGAATAATTGTTAAATATTATGAGCCTTTATTTTACCTTCGCTTGCCCGTGGAAACGCGCTAAATGCCGCGCTCTCATTGGCGGGTTTTAATAGTATAGATAGGATCAAAATTTGTGTCCTTAGTACTAAAACTGATTCTAAGCTCCTTGCACTTGGACCAGCTGGATTTTCTCAGCTGCGGCAGTGCTGGCAAGAGAATCAACAGCCGACTGTATACTACTTGTTTGACACTTGTTAACCGACTCAGAGATTGTGGTGTCGTCCACGTACTTCCATAAGCTAATCCCGGGAACATCAAGGTCGTTAATCATGATAATGAATAACCAGGGGCCAAGCTTGATCCCCTGAGGGACCCCGGATGGAACAGCGTCCCACTCAGAGAAGCAGTCGTGGCTGAGCTTAACCCGTTGTCCTGTGCTGTGAACCAACTTTGATTGATTTTTTTTTATTTAAGCTAAATTTCTATATTGTTGTAACAACCAAATGTGAATCGTCCAGAAAATAAACTAATGATATTGGGAGACCAGAACAACAAACATACCTTTATTAATTAAAAAAAAGGAAAATGATACAAACACACATTAGGGGCTAGTCGCGCCAGGTACAAACAAACACTTACGATAATTCACATTATCCAGCCTCATTCTCAAAGCAATAAACCTGTTGCAATGGTTGTGCAGTTATTGGCCAAGTACACATTCTAATAAATCCCAAGACTGACAGCCGTGAGTCAAAGTGTGGCAAAACTAGTCGATTCTATACCCGAGACGTGTGCATCGCAACACCGCAAACCCTCTAAGGCACCGGTCTCACTACGCCGGCTAAATTTGGAAACGTCAATTATTTTTTACGGTTGCGCTTTCCGTCCACACTACGTGCACCGGCCGAAATTCCCATCGAAAACGGTGCCGAAAGCGGATAAAATTGAAAACGGCTGCTACGCCGCTTAGTGTGGACGACGAAAACGGAACTTTTCGAATACGATGACGTCATGTCACGCGGCTGCGAGGAATTTATGACCGCGGGCCCTCGTTTTTCTTTTTGGTGTTGGCGCTAAACTGACGTTTTCATGCGTTTTCAAATTTAGCCGGCGTAGTGTGGACGGTGCCTAAGGTCTCTAAGCTAATCACTAAGTTAGAGTTAATTACCGAGATTCGAGGCAATAACCCCAATACATCCCAAGGGCCGTAGGCCCGCGGGGATGTATTGGGGTTATTGCTGAGAATCGAGGTAATTAACGGACTTAGTTTACAGTTGACAAGGTTCTCAGAAAACAGGAACAAATGAAATGCATTCTTCTCATTGAATTGAACAGTTTTGAAAAGGAGTACAGTTTACAATTGAAAAAGATAGCGGATTCCAATAGGAACTATTGTTAGTTATTTAGCTGCTTTCATGGAAGTGCGTTCCCCAGAGAAACTTATTGCAATTAATTTTTACCATGCACAATAAAGTTGTGATGCTGAAGAAAATGAATGACAACTTTTATTCAACCATGATTGACAAAGGTTTCCAAACACGAATTACGTCTTTTGTTTTCGTACAACAGCCAGTCCAATCAATCAAGCGGCTTTTTGTAAAAGCGCAACTCATTAAAGCGCTGTTATTTGGTCGGTACATAGCTGCTTAAAGCTCCTCTCTGGTTGGATAATACAACAATACCCTATACCTCAACACAAAGAACGAGGATAATAGACTAGAGACAAAAGAGCTCCTTTGTAGAACGAAAATAATAGAGACAAAAGCAACTACGTCCTCACTGGTTATTTTCGTTTGTACCACGCCCTGACAGCTACAGCTACTACAGCTCAATTTGCATAACGTTGTGGAGCTGATTCAAGTTGGCGAAACTGAAGGCAAGTTTCAGGTATTTTGCGCTCGTTGGTTGCTCTCTACGATTAGATATGCAATTAACCTGGGCATGATTTTATCTGTATTTTCAGGTTTACGTCTTAAACACACTCTATGGCAAGGAGACCAAGCAAGTAGACTGGACAAACGCTTCTCAAATGGTTCAAGTGAAGGCGTTCTCGGAAATCGTGTTTTGTGGCGTTCAACGGGATTCGCATAAACGATAATCAGGAGCAAATATTGGTTATAGACAGATAGTCAGTATAGATGCATAAACTGAGATTATTGGATGTTTTTTTCTCGGGGTAGTGTATGGAGTTGAATTCACTAGTTAAATGTTTGGGTTGATAATTGAATTAGTCTGTGAAAGGGGAACTGTCATGCTTTATCATGAATTTGGTCCAAACTTGGGGTCATTTTGAGTAGCTTAAATGCAGTCAAACTCGCTAGAAATCAACAAAATAATCGTCTACGTTTTTTAACTAACCTTTCAGCTCTTAGATCAATACAAATTTGGAGTATTTTCGTGTATAACCGAGCGGATGGAATTGGATTGCTAATTGGCATTTTTGAAACATAAAATAGGTTCGGAATTGTTTCTGTAGAACACTGGTCTTATTTTAAAACATTTTGATGAAACAACGGTGACAGTACCCTTGAAGTCTAGGTAAAAATGGCTAATTGTGTGGTTCCAGAAATTATCCATAGGAAGGATAATAGGAAGGGATATCTTTTCCATGCAAATACTGTAATTTTTCTTCGGAAATTCCAGAGAGGTGGGGGGTAACTTTTCAACACTATTCCGGGGGGGGGGGGGGGGGGGGGGGGGGGGGAATGTTTTCTGGAACCACACATTACAGATTCATAGGTAAGTATATGGCTTATTATGGATTCATAGGTAAGTATCTAGATACTTACCTATGAATCCATAATGAGCCATATACTTACCTATGAATCCATAATGAGCAATATATTTACCTAGAAATTCAATTCAATTCTATTGATCAACCCCAACCTTTCCCTGGAGAATTCAAATCCCTCACCGACTTTTAGTTTGTTGAGAGTCATTATCCGAGTTAAATCCCTACGAATAACAATGGAAACCGCATCAACTGTAAACTAATGTCTGATAAAATCGTTTAAGCTATATCTTGTCAGTATATATGCATCGCCTACATTGTTAGGGATTCATCAATGCCGCACTTCAAAGTATCCTGTCATCCCATTCTCTTGGGTCTAGTTACAGCTACTGACGCATGCGCGAGATTTGATACAGAGCCATTGAGAGAAAGAAAAAGATCTTTGGCGCATGCACCAACGTTCAAAACCAGCCAATAAGCAAAGGTCCTTAAATGGATGTCATCAGAGCATCCCTGCGAGGAGACGAGCCGGAGAGGTCTGGGTACGAGAATGCCTATTATCCTATAATCCGTATGTCACCGATTTTGAGGTTATTTTAGGTCGCTTAAATACAATAAAATTCATTAAAAATGAGTAAAATAATCGTTCTTGGTTTGTTAACCCTTTCCTGACGGCCAATTTTCCTCTATTTTGAGCCCTTTTGTGTCAATAAGTTATTTTGGGCTCTGACAAATCCATATTTTAGGTTACCATGGAAATAACCGCTGATCTCAGTTCTTGGGGCGCATGGTTTGCAGTACTGTTTCAATAACATCGAGTAATTCTTTATTGAGAACGCGAGCTTGGCTAAAAATGAGGTTTGGCTTGAATATTTTGGAGCCATTTTCCATCTATAGCAAGCGCCAGATGGGCATCATTAAGCCTGATGACGGCCTAGAGTTGACCACCTCAAAGAACCGAGGGGTTTGCAGCTCATTTCAATTCAAAGAACCGATCAAAATGGCGGACTCGTGAGTTTGTGACCATAACTTGAAGTGAGCTGACTGCTTGTCTAAGATGGATTCCATGAAACTATTTTTTTGGAAGACTTGGCCAACAAAACATGCAAAAGCTTGAAATTAAGCCAGGAGTTCTGTGTGGCTCAACACTTATAAAAAAGGAGATGGAGGGACCCCTATTGCCGGTGAAAGACAGTTACCCATAGTTCAATGCGGTCAAAAAATGATAAAATTGCTGGGAACTGCAGATTTATCTGGTATTAATGGTTACTACGCAGCCTTCTTAAGGAGTTGGAGGACATTAAGGTACTCAAAAGGAAGAAAAGACACTGCTCTTTCGGTTGCATGTATATTTATTTGCATTAGAGGGCGTTTTTATTAAATTACACAATTGTGTATATTAGATGTTTTGTGCTGTGTGCATCGTTACAAAACAAGCATGTCCCCCTATTTTCGGAATTTGAAGTCAAGTTTCATGGATCAAAGCCTTAGTTTGTTCAAAAAAGTTTATATCACATTGTTTGTAACAGCAAGCGCAGCTATGTCAGCAAGTTTGGAAGAAATTTTCCACGAAATGAAAGCACATGCAATTTTTCAAAGCTGTCGGTGGTTTTCCACCGATATTTGGGCGGACCGTCCGCAAAGGGTTAAATAACCTTTCAACTGCTAGATAAGTACAAATTTCAAGTATGTTTGCGTGTTATCGAGCGGATGTAATGGGATTGCTGGCGCGGATCCAGGGGGGTTAGAGGCAAATGAACCCCCCTCTCCCAATGAACCGATTTTTTTAGATCGGTTCGCTAAAGACCTGTCATTTCAGAGTGGTCCTTTCTTTTATGTGACACAATGTATACCGCCTCGTGATAGGGCCACGGACAACAGAGAAGGATTGGTATACCTCTATTATTTTTTTTGGCCTGGTGACATGGGCCCTCGCGCCTTTTTGGTTTCACTTCATCAGCAACACCTCCTCCCCCCCATTCCTGGATCCGCCACTGGATTGCCAAATGGTATTTTTGATTTCTTGCTGGAAATATGATAGCGAAAACTATTAAATCGTACATAGGAAGGCCTATTTAATGCGAGTTTCAGTTGCTTTTTCTTTCTCGAACTAAGTTGAAGTATAATATAGGATTCTCTGTTTTCTCTAGTTTTATATAATTTTGTTAAAACAAATGTGACCCCTATAGCCCCCTAAATAGCGTTCTGAATCTTTCATGAGCATATTAATTTTCTTACTACGTTTTCGCTACGTTAATGCTACTTAAATTCAGCCAAATTACAATGTTATTTAGTATAAATAAATTAGTTTTTAACAAATCCTGCATTTCTATTGGCCGCTATGCTACTAGTGATAGACTTTGTTTAGGAAATTGGCGATTTTGTTGCTGATTTTCCGGTGAAGAAAAAAAATAGCGAAGAGATTATTTTCTGGAATCGACCATATAGTTGATTTGTACTAAAGAATTACTAAAACATTGTAAGCAAAGAGTCCATATAACGAGATCTTTACTTTTCCTTTGACCAGACGACAATGGTAAGATATATACATATTCTAACAGTTTGTTTAGTGGAGGATTTCCCTCAATTTGCAAGAAACATGTGGGCTAATGAGTTTCCTGCCCCACAAAAAAATGTAATAAAATTGTAATAAAAAATGTAATAAAATTGCTCAAGATCAAATAATTACTATTCCGAAGAACGCATTGACAATTTTCAGTTTTGAAAGATACGCGCAGGTTTTTCAATTCGAGTGGGTTGTTGTGTGGCGGAAGGCTCATTAGCCCACACGTTTTCTCTAAATTGAACATTGAACTGCGTCCTTACGACTGAATCTGAAACCTTCAAATTTTAGGAGTATGCTTCATCTAGATCCCGCTTATGCAAATAAGTAAACAAATAACCGCCTATATAGATATAAGCAGGTTCATGCAATAGGCAATTTGCACTAACTGGGTCACGTGACCCAAATCCCATACATTCTTAATAAAAATCTTGAAAATTCAACTCGCTGCCATTTGCTCCAGGTTAGAGATTTTAAGCTGAAACTTGAGTTTCTGGCTAATATCAATTGGTTCTTTGCATTTCTGGAATAGATTTTGACAAAACATCTCGTTAAGAGGTAGTTGGAGTCACGTGACCCAGTAAGTGCAAATGGCCTATTCCTGGACTCGACTCGAGTAAATGACTGCAAATGATTGTGTGATAGTTTACTTGCCACTGATGTCCACTTCATAGTAAGGTTCTGTGCTATCTGTGACCTATAACAAAGAATGACAATCATAGTTTAAAGGCCTACACGAGGACTTTTCGGTCCTAGTTACAAACAATTCCTCAGACAGCCGCGAGCAAGGCCTCTGAGGAAAGTCAATTGAAGGCCCTCCTGTTTTTCCATTGTCTTTTAATGGCAAGTTATTTTTGATCCTTTACAGGGCTTGTTACAGCTGAACATAACGCGCAGGACCCCCTTGCTAAATGGGGCTATAGATCCAACGATTTAGCTATGTGAAAAAAATGTGCTATAATTCCAGGACATCAGACATCGGTAAATTATTACTACATCAAAACTTGGAAGTCCAAAAGTCTGACAACTGTTAATAAATGAATTGAAAGGTGATAAAGGTGATAAAAAGAAATGCTATACTTTTAGGGACACTTCCTGTGAATACGAGTCCGGCAATTTAGCGCCAAGCAAAAGGAACCTAAAAATAAAGATAACAAGCAATATGTTCTCGGTACAATGTTAATTTCCTTTACACGATTATAGGATCAATGGCCTGAAATTCCCGTCGTACCTTTTAGGGTTTAAAATGAGGCCTCTGATACCTCTTAGGGGGTAAAATCCGAGAACGTGCAATTCTTTTCAGAAAGGTACCTCAATAGCTTTATCAATATCACACTTTTTGACTTGTAATGGTACCTTTTAGGGCTCAAAATCAACTACACGCCCTTTTTGGTACCTTTTAGGGTTAAAATCGAAAGTTTCCTAAGAGCACCCCCGCCCTAAAAATAGGGGAGTCCCCCCTCCTTCCAATTAGTTGACTGTACAGCCGCACCAGACATCGTTTTAAAATGTTTCTCTAGAGCTTAGTTTCATTTACGTCTTACTATTACATGTGTGTAAGGTTGGTTCTCCTGAAGTAGTTTTAGCAAACAAATCAATGTAATAATCATTTCGAAAATTGTTGAAACACCATACTAAATGATGATTAATACTTTTGTTAATTATATATTTCCTGCTGCAGCTGTACAATCTTTAACCACAACGACGACTTTGCGTATGCAAATGAAACATTAAATTTAACCAAGCTACCTACGAGGAGATTTGCGAGTTTTTTGGAAAATGTTTCTTGTTGCACATTTTGAGGTAAATTCAATTCGTTAATGGACTGGACTTTACTTAAGCCCCACGTCCTAGACATGACCACGTTCTAAATACGACACATCGAATGAAATACCCGTCATAGTAAAAGCAAATAACACAGCGTGCCTCTTATGTCAAAAAAGGCATTACGCCCAATGGTTGATTACATTGTCCTTTACCTGGGGGTTAACACTGGACGAAAAATTGGATTGCAGAGTATGCGAAAATAATGCAAAAGTAGTGCAAATACCAGATTTGCACGAGTTTGCATACATTTGCTAAATTGCAAACATGAATTTTGCAGCCTTAGCGAATTTAGCGAATACCGCTCAATCACATGATTTGCTTTGCATATCAAAACTAATGAAAATATTATATTCGAAAGTAATTAAACTCGAGGTGAAACTCGAATTTACTAACCTTTTGCCGCATGTGCAAATCAAAAAATAGATTTGCCAGGTATGCGAATATATCGTAAAGGTGAGGTAAAAACTATATTCACATGAGTTTGCACACATTTGCTTAATTGCAAACATCAACTTTGCAGCCTTAGTGGATTTAGTGAATACCGCTCAATCACTCTCAATCACATGCTTTGCAATTAGCCGAAACTAAAGCAAACATGATATTCGCACACATGTTGCGCCGAACGGTCCAAATTTGGCGAAGATGAAATTTGTGACTTTACAAACACGGGTAAAACAGCATGGAAATATTGTATTCGCGTCCCTTTTGCTTCAGGCAAATATGATTTTTACCAGTTCAAGCAAAGATTCACAAAAATAGTGCAAACATGAAATTTGCACACTATTTGCACTGAACTTTCCCGGTGCTGCGAAGATGAAATTTGCGAATTTAAAAACGCGGGTAAAACAACATGAAAATATAGTATTCGCGTCCTTTTCGCTTCAGGCAAATACGGGGCAAGTATGATATTTACTAGTTCAAGTAAAGATTAAAAAAAATAGTGCAAACATGAAATTTGCACACTTTTTGCACTGCACTTTCCCGGTGCTGCGAAGATGAAATTTGCGAATTTAAAAGCGCGGGTAAAACAACATGAAAATATAGTATTCGCGTCCTTTTCGCTTCAGGCAAATACGGGGCAAGTATGATATTTACTAGTTCAAGTAAAGATTCAAAAAAATAGTGCAAACATGAAATTTGCACACTTTTTGCACTGAACTCTCCCGATGCTGCGATGATGAAATTTGCGACTTTAAAAACACGGGTAAAACAGCATGAAAATATTGTATTCGCGTCCCTTTTGCTTCAGGCAAATACGGTGCAAGTATGATATTTACTAGTTCAAGTAGACTCACAAAAATAGTGCATACATGAAATTTGCACACTTTTTACAACTCTCCCGATACTGAAAAGACGAGACAAAAGTGGGTAAAAACTTTTTATGAGTCCCTTTCGCTTCAAGGCAAATGCGACGCAAGTACGATATCAGAAACATATAACTTAGTTACTTATATGTAACGATACTTATATGTTACGATATTTAACTGTCTTGAAGCAATTATTCACAAAAATAGTGCAAGCACAACACTTGATTATTATTCAAGTAAACTAATATTTTATTTTAGAAGGCATATACATGCATTTACAAAATTCAGTATCTTTTAATCACATTAATCTTCCTAAAATTTCAAAAGTTACCATTTCAAACCCCACTCCAGTTGAAGCACAATTACCAATACATTGTTTGCACAGCACTGTCACTGACAACTTGGTATACTGTATATAGATGGCACCCTATAGTAGTAACTTCGTAGAAACGCTGCATCACACTATAGAAGAAACAAAAAGAAAAAAATGTAAAAAAAACAATTAGAACTGAGGGTTTATGTCTGACAATTCAAATGATACCAATGACTGTATTCATGCCAGCTGTTGCTGAAGAGAACACTTTTACAGGAGAAAAGGCCAAATTCCAAAAAGATTTCCTCTGGTTTTGAGACATTGAAAGTATATGCATTTATTATGTTTTTGATAATAAATAAAGTTTTCTATCTTCTATGCAAAGAACTATGCAAGCACTAGGAGAATAAGATAAAAAATAATTTGCCTTAATGTTGCCATTCAACTGAAAACACAAAGATCGTGCTGTATTATGTAATGTAAAAATGATCTCTAAACATTGACTGTTCACTAAAATTAGTAAAATTATACATGATACAGCAACCATTTGAATTTCCTGAACGGCTTAAAGATCGCAGTGTGCTCACTTTGCTGTGTCAAGAAAGACACAAACATCGTACTGTAATCATGTAAAAATGATCTCTAAACATTATGACTGTTCATTAAAATTAGTAAAATTATACATGACACAGCAACCACTCGAATTTCCTGAACGGCTCAAAGATCGAGTGTGCTCACTTTGCCGTGTCAAGAAAGACACAAAGATCGTACTGTAATCATGTAAAAATGATCTCTAAACATTATGACTGTTCATTAAAATTAGTAAAATTATACATGACACAGCAACCACTCGAATTTCCTGAACGGCTCAAAGATCGCAGTGTGCTCACTTTGCCGTGTCAAGATAGACACAAAGATCGTACTGTAATCATGTAAAAATGATCTCTAAACCTTTATGACTGTTCATTAAAATGAGTAAAATTATACATGACACAGCAACCACTTGAATTTCCTGTACGGCTCAAAGATCGCAGTGTGCTCACTTTGCCGTGTCAAGAAAGACACAAAGATCGTACTGTAATCATGTAAAAATGATCTCTAAACATTATGACTGCTCATTAAAATTAGTAAAATTATACATGACACAGCAACTACTCGAATTTCCTGAACGGCTCAAAGAAAGACACAAAGATTGTGCTGTAGTCATGTTACAAAAATACCCTTTGAGGATTATGCCTAATTCTGTAAAATACATGACAAAATCTGACTTTATTAGGCCTACCTCGTATAAAAATACCCTCAATAATTTTATGAAATAAAAGCATCATAAAATATTGAAAAAAATATGTGAAGTACACAAAGGCTAGAAAGACCGTTGACACACGTGATTTCGTTTGTAACGGAATGCGCGGACGGTACAAACTGCAGGTTGCAGGTTTGCAGGTTGCAGGTTTGCAGGTTGCAGGTTGCAGGTTTGCAGGTTGCAGGTTTGCAGATGTGAGTGATCTTATGACACGTGGGAAAATTATTAACGTCCAGCAAGTACTCCTTACGGACATTGACGTCACTGAACACGTGACCGTGGGAAAATTATGAATATCTTCGCAGCATTTATATGAACAGCAATCAAACTTGGAAATTAAGGTGTTTAACGCTAGTCCAGCAAGTACTCCTTGATTACGGACAGTGACGTCATTGAACACGTGACCGTGGGAAAATTATGAATATCTCCGCAGCATTTATATGAACGGCAATCAAACTTGGAAATTAAGGTGTTTAACGCTAGTCCAGCAAGTACTCCTTGATTAGATATTCACAATTTTCCCACGGTCACGTGTTCAATGACATAACTGTCCGTAATCAAGGAGTACTTGCTGGACTAGCGTTAAACACCTTAATTTCCAAGTTTGATTGCCGTTCATATAAATGCTGCGGAGATATTCATAATTTTCCCCCGGTCACGTGTCAATGACGTCACTGTCCGTAATCAAGGAGTTCTTGCTGGACTAGCGTTAAACACCTTAATTTCCAAGTTTGATTGCCGTTCATATAAATGCTGCGGAGATATTCATAATTTTCCCACGGTCACGTGTTCAATGACGTCAATGTCCGTAAGGAGTACTTGCTAATAATTTTCCCACGTGTCATAAGATCACTCACATCTGCAAACCATCAACCTGCAAACCTGCAAACCTGCAACCTGCAAACCTGCAACCTGCAACCTGCAACCTGCAAACCTGCAGTTTGTACCGTCCGCGGAATGCGCGCCAAAACAGAAGCTTGCAATGGTTCAACACAGCTTCTCACTACAAATATATGCTTATTGCTGCACGTTTGGAGTTATTTGTGTTACTAAGAACCAGATGTACATTACTAGACATACAAAATTCGATTTTGAGGATGAGAAAGCATTGAAATCTTTCAAAGTTTAAAACGTCAATTGAAAAGTGTTAAGCTGACATGCCTCTAGCCTAAAGACCGAACGAAACAAAGCTTACATCGTATATAACCGTCAAATTACTCACCATTTCGGTACAATAACTTGACAACTTGTTTCTTCCGTGCATGGCCTCGGTAAATCTTGGTAAATTAGCCGCTTTGATGCAGTAATTGAGGAGAAATCTGTGCGAGTATGCGAACAGCGACTCGGCCATTCATCGATCGATCGGCAACTGCTTAAGTCACGTGATGTTTTTCCTAGTGGCAGGCGTTCGTGAATAACCACAGGGTGCCAGTGAACTAAATGTGTATCATTTGCGCGGCAATCACTCCAGATCTCGATGCATTTTGTATATTCGTGAATAGCAAGCAAATATGATTTCATATTAATATATACACATTATGTTAAACACATAGCAATTTTTTTTTTTTGCTGTTCAGTGAATGTTGGTATGCAAAAGTGTTTGCAAAATAGGAAAATTGCGTGGCAGGAAAATAGCAAGCAAATACGATTTTATCTTAATTATGTTCAACACACAGCAACGCACAGCTTTGCTGTCCAGTGAGTGGTGTGCAAAAGTGTCTGCGAAAAAAAAAAATAGCTTGGTATGAAACTGACAAGAAAATACGATTTTATCTTAATGTTTCCACATTATATTAAACGCACAGCAAATTTAGAAAGTTTTGCTGTTGTGAATGGTATGCAAAACGGTTTGCAAATTAGGAAAATTGCGTGGCATGAAAATAGCAAGCAAATACGATTTTATCTTAATATTTGCATATTAAGTTAAACGCACAGCAAATTTAGAATGTTTTTGCTGTATTGAGTGAGTGGTATGCAAAAGTGTCTGCAAAACAGGAAAATTGCGTGCATGAAAATAGCAAGTAAATATGATTTTATCTAAATATTTGCACATTATGTTCAACGCACAGCAAATTTAGACTGTTTTTGCCGTTCAGTGAATGGTATGCAAAAGTGTGTACAAAGTTGGAAAATTGCCTGGCATGAAAATAGCGAGCAAATACGATTTTATCTTAATATTTGCATATTAATTTAAACGCACAGCAAATTTATAATGTTTTTGCTGTACCGTGAGTGGTATACAAAAGTGTCTGCAAAACAGGAAAATTGCGTGCATGAAAACAGCAAGCAAACATGATTTTATCTAAACATTTGCACATTATGTTAAACGCACAGCAAATTTAGACTGTTTTTGCTGTCCAGTGAATGGTGTGCAAAAGTGTTTGCGAAAAAAGAAAATAGCGTGGCATGAAAATTGCAAGCAAATACGATTTTATCTTAATGTTTGCACATTATGTTAAACGCACAGCAAATCTTTAATGTGTTTGCTGTCGAGTGAATTGTATGCAAAAGTGTCTGCAAAATAGGGAAATTGCGTGGCATGAAAACAGCAAGCAAATATGATTTTATCTTAATGTTTGCACATTAGTAAACGCATAGCAAATGTGTGAATGTGTTTGCTGTTAAGTGAATATTATGCAAAAGTGTCTGCAAAATAGTAAATTGCGTGCCATGAAAATCACAAGTAAATATGATTTTATCTTAATGTTTGCACATTGTTTGCAGTGTATGTGAAAGTCATGTTTGCAGTAGCGAGGCAAATATCTATGCAAATTTGGTAATCCAATTTGCACAACTTTTGCAAAGCAAGTAAATCCATTTTTTCGTCCAGTGTAACATGGACACCAGTGGTAGATAGTGAGTGGTAAACATGTTCAGTAGTAAGCTCTTCATAATCTTTGCTGGAGTGTTGTACGGGATGTCCTTGTACAGGATGGCAATCAGACGGCTCCAAATACCCATTGGGGCTCGCAATGTCATCATTTATAATATCAATGTATTGCTGGCCTTCATCTTGCCCCGACTCATCGGCTCCCTGTGAGTGATCGCTTCGTGGTAGTGTCCCAAGAGGGGAGGTAACATTTGCTTTTTCTGTAGCCTTCGCTCTTTGTAGATGTGGTCCAGCCAGCACGACCAGCGGTGAGCCAACTGTGTCCTGTATGTCAGAATGAAGTCTTTCTCGTTCGGCTGATTGGGCTTGTTGCAAACCTATATAAAAAATTATATAGACACTGACTTACACGAAGTTCCAAAAGTACCCCAGTCAAACAGAGTGTTTTGGGTTTCTCATAAACATCGGATAAATTTTCACATTTGACGAAACAAATCTTCACATTTGACGAAACAATTCTTCACATTTAACGTAACAAGTTTTCACAATTGACGTAACAAAAGCTAAGTGGGCAAGAACACATTTTGGCCAGCAGCTGATGACATAATTCCGTGTTAGACGACATTTTTCAAAGGGAAAAAAGAAAACAACATTTGTACCAAAGAAAGTGATAAACTTGTTTAGTGACACACTGCAATGGCGGCATTCGTGGTTTTACGATATGTACCGGTGGAAACGCGAGTCAATCAGGACTCGGCATGAGCTGATTCTGCCGCACTGGGAATAAATATATACATCTTGTGAAAGGAGCTGATTTTAGACTTGCCAATGTCCACCCCTCTAGGGATACTGGCAAAAGAGAAGTCCAAGCAAGCCAATGAGAAACGCCTTACGTATTTCGGCATGGATTCGGAGGTATTTAATGTGGTTCTAGCCTTGGCGCAGTTCTAGTACCGTTACTAAAGCAACTAAGGCAATAGCTTTAATCGATTAAGCAATGGACTGCATGGACACTGTGACTAGCTGATAGCATATTTAGCCTCGGCCTGAAATAAGAATTTCTGACTACCTTTACAGATGTTTTCACTAGAGGGCCATGGTGCTTGAGCGTTGTCTTGCGAGGGCAGCATTAAGCTTCTCAAATCCACGGGATGTTCCGCGTAGTCGTACGACACGTCTTGAGAGCCTGGCATGACATTTCTGTCCGCTTGTGATCTCGTAGCAGTATCTGCGACATCAGATTGTCCAGAAGTGATGCTATTGCAAGTCATGTTCACATCCGTTCCATGTCCCGCCACATGGCTAGGCACCTGCCTCATATCATCCGATGCTGAGGTGCTAGTGATATTCAAACTTCCAATACTTCTAGTAAAGGCCCTGTTAGCAGAACCCACTATCTGTTCGTCAGGTTTCCCTTGAGAAGATGGGTTAACTTCTTCCGATTGGGTATAGGGCGGAGGCTAAAAAGTGCAAATCAAATATCACTATCTATTCATAAGTCATGCTGGCCCGTAGGACCTAATGATATGTGCTTACCGCTAAGGCAGGATCGTACAGTGGCGGCAACACTTGTTGTCCACCCAAGTAAACAGGCTGAAAGGACAGAAAACTATCAATTATATATCACCTAAACATTGTAGAACATACATTTCAATCAATGGTTTGTAAATAGGATAATATCTCACATCAGAAAAATATAAGGCCTACGGCAAACTTCAGTCGCGCCGCACCAAAGAAACATTGATTCTACAATATATCGACTAGCGGCGGCAAACGTCGAACCTGAGTCGAACTTCCCTCCGGTTCTAATTAAAGTCTCGGTCAGGGAAAACGACGTGCTTACGGAAAAAAATTCTCGTCGCGTCGCAATTTATGCTATGATAGTCAGTTATATATCGTTTTAAAGCTAAAAGATTGTTCTATCTACTGAAGTTGTTCATTTTAGCAGAGTTTAGATTTTTCTTATATTTCAACGACCCCGAACTAAAAGCTACCTTGTTTACTTGAAAAGCTCCAGGCCAGTAGCGATTTGTTGCACAATTTCACACTTTGTCGAATTTTAATCTTGGAGAAATGAACTGCAAAACCGTGTGAGCGAATTTTGATATTTTGCATATTTGCGAAAATATTAGGTCGCAAAGTTGAAAGTCGCATTTTTTTCAATTTGCTGCCGCAAAATTTAGCATAAAAACTTTTTAAAGTAAAAAATAAAAATTTCTCACACTGTTTTTTAGGTGTTATCATCTTCTAACGGCACAGAAAATTTGACGCCGATATCTTAAATCGTGCGAGGTCAGGAGCTTCGCGAAGATGAAAATTTGACCTAAAATTTAAGTGCTAGAAAAAGCGTGTAAAGTTAATCAAAATACAGAAAATGAGTGGCGGGCAATACAAAAGAATGGGCAATTGAAACCAAGGAAAACAGTTGATTCGTCATTTTGGGTTTTAGAAAGATACTTTAGGACTCTATTAACTGAATTCCAGGAAAAAAGTCGCATTATGGATTTTTAATTATTTACCCTGACCGAGACCTTAAGGTGGCTCCCGAGTATTTATTGCAGAAATAGACCTCAACTTCTAGCGCATGTTTGACCATGAAAAATTATTCCGATTTCCACAATTGTTAGCACAGAACTCAAGCAACCTCTGTACTACCAAATGGTGTAGTTCACTAGATATATTAGGCTCGTCTGTTTAGGATATTTTAAACTTGCCAAAAGAGATGTTTTTAGATTAATTGAAATAACTTGAAAATTCGCGACCGTGAATTGTTTTATTACTAGCTAAAAACGCGTCCATAGTAATAAGGGTTTACTCATAGAAATGCCCAGGTCAGCTTTTCCCATGCGATTTAAGTTATAAACGATGTTATAATTTTACCTTTAAAAATGTCTAATGGTGTTTCTCTTTAGTGTGCCGAGCGCAGATATCAGAAAAATATGGGAGCACTTCAAAATTATATCGACTGATCTTTCACTCTTACTTATCTAAGGGCCTGTTTACATGAGGGAGGGTGCCCCTGGGGGATAGGGGCACCCTACCGATAAGAGTTTCCCTTCCCTATTGTATTATACGGTTCGTTCTACATGCGAGATAGGGTGCCCCTAGGGGGAGGGTTTCCCTACCTAGAGGGTAGGGAAACCCTACCTAGTAGGGACAAGTTTTGTTTACATAAGCCCATGTAAAACCAAACAGGAGGGTCAGCCCTAGGGGCTAGGGCTATGTTTTGTTATGATAACCGCTAGTCACGTGGATAGAAGGCACGGATTTCGAGTTTCAAAATGTCGGCTTCAAGCTATAAACCTGGCGAGTTTTTTCGCAAGCATCAACTACTTGTCTTGGTGCATCTCGCAGTCGAGCTACAGCAATTGTCGTATTGATTTGCCATTTGAATTCCCATCAAATCAAGCCGCCATTTCTCGAGAATGAGATACGTTAATAAGAATCCACATAACTGAAAAGCGGCCACAAGAGAAGAGAGATACATTAGAATTGCGATATCGCAGGAACGATTTCTTGGCGGTCCGCCATGTTTACTAGCACTGCGAGCTTGGTGACCGCTCCATCTATTGTTTGCCCTTGCCCCTACCATGGAGGGCGCCCCTACCTAGTGAAAACTTGTCAGGTAGAACGACGGTATCCTCAACCCTATTAGCTAGGGTGCCCCTATCCCCTAGGGGCGCCCTCTTTCCATGTAAACAGGCCCTAAATAAGAGAATAGAATCGAGAACCTACAGAAAGCGATATTTCATAAACGAATGAGAACAATATCTTGTCCATAATGTGCTATTGTTCTAATATTCAATTCGAACTTGAAATAGCTAAATTGCTGGAATTGTTTCGCAATTAGTCTCTTTAGTGAGAGGTAGAGCACAACCAACTGAGATAACTTACCAAGTTCGGGCTCGTCTTTCCAATACTGTATTGAGAAACATTATCCAAAAGTAGTCAGTATTTCGTCGCTTCAACACAAATGCCAAGAAAACCCATTTGTTATGAGCTCAGTGTGCTCGCTCGCCTCCCCGCACCTGATGCTAAATTCCTCACGTGCGTGGTTTTATACTCCAGTAGGATTTCAGAATCTAAACAAATTTGTCCGTGCGCAATGGAAAAAGAAAGAAAAGATTTTGTTCGCCTGAGTGCCAAAAGGGAAATAAACCACAGGACCCCCGTCCAAGCAGGATAGGTCTCGTGAAGTGTATCAGTTAATAACGAAAAGGGGAAAAAAAACTTTTTGTCAGTTGCATTTTATTAGAGGCAGTTTTTTAGGATGTGTATCAATTAAGGCTGTACAATTTCTGCATAGATGAATTTTCTTCTGCAATTTGAAAAAAAGGCAAAACACAATGGAACCGAAATAGTAAACCATTTTCACTGGTCTCATTGTGCTTATCTAAGTTATGGGAGGAGACCTGGCTCCGCGGACCCCATAGCTAAAGACAGTGTCACGGTCACGGGAAACTACCATACGAATTAGAGCATCGGACGTACAATTCCGGAGGTCGTGGGTTCGAATCCCTCTCGGGGTCAGAGATTTTTTCTCTTTCTCCGCTCACTAGGGCTAACGCTCAGAAGCACACATGAGTGATATTCCATTAGCGCCTCAGCTTACACACAAGGTTAATTCCTTATCTCTACTCTACCATACGAATTCTTCTACTAAAACCGCGAGACCATACTTATACGTAGAGAACCGTCCTGACTTCCCCTATTAGCTGCTTTAGAACTGATGTAGTGTCAAAACTCCATATACCACATCCTATACTCTACAGCTCTTTCAGTTCTACTATTATTCCGCCATGAAAACTTTGACCTGATGTGATATATATTAGCGAAAACCGTTAGCCCTTGGTGTTTAAAAGCTCCTGGCTTCATTATATCGCCCCAATAAGGGAAATATCTCATATAAATATACATTATATCCCCAAAACTCAGAAAGTCCGGTGTCTATTTTATTTGTGTCACAAAGCTTCTGATGTTCAGTAGAACGAATCATGATGAAATAGGAACTGAACACAAAGGGGCCCTCTGGGAATGGTTCTTACACCGAGGTAAACGTAAAATCCAGGAGTAAGAAAATTGGGCGGCCACCACACTAGGCAATGCGGATCGAGCGACATTGTTGTTATCGCGTGACACGGGCGGCTCGAGTCAAATTCGTGTTCTATTGTTCAGATCATCATCATTACTTAGCTCATCTTTTAAAATATTTTAGTCTGACCTTTTTAGTGATATGTCTATTAACTCTTTTTAAGCATACTTTTTATTTATTACTATTAATATATAGATGTAGGCACTGCCTAAAAGCGGAACTCCAATGTTTATACCTCTTACTGATGGGACTAGTGATCAAAAAAGTCAAGGTCGAGCACTCACTCATATCAGTTGGGTGGGGGTGCTTGTTGGACAAATAGAATTTGAAGAGCTGTGTATTGTGGACATATTTTAACCCCAGAGAAACATAACTTCCCATTACAGAATCTTAGAAATCTGGCAAAACCTAAACATCTGAAGATTTTTTTTTCCTTGGAAAGAGTTGCTTAATAATACTGAGTTTCCTAACTACCCCTAACAGAATCCTAGTCAGAAAAGTCAGAAAAAAAACCCTTAAAAATCTGTACTGTCAGTAGTATAAAAATCATAATCATAATCGTGTTTCCAAAAAATATCCTTATCCCCTCTATGCAATTTTCAAAGAAAAAAACAGTATTTGTATGGAAAAGATCAGGTAAATTGACAGCATTTCCAATCCCTTCGTAGGAGGGTATGGATAATATGGAACCAGACATTTCCAGAAAATGACAAGCCTTCGAACCCCCTCTTTGAACAAATAAGTGAAATTAAACAATCAAAATTAGGCAAAAATTAATGTACTTTTTTATATTTATTGGAGTTTTGCCAATGTAAATCATTATTATTTCTTACTTTGCAAAATCACTCCATCATGACAAGCCAGTGAGCAAAGGTTTAATTCCAGTTTAAGCCTTGTTCTGGTAGGGAGCAATCATTATTTATGCCAGGGGGTGGGCTGGCAAGATTTTTCATTCAGCCCCCAAAAAAATTGACCCCCCCTCAAAGTATCAATAAAAAACTCAAAACCCCTTTAGGCAATATTTATAATAATCATGATAGCCCCCTCCCCCCTTTAGATGAGGAAGAAATGTTGCGACATCTAGATACCAAGTAGACAACAACCAGTATTTTTAAGACATTTTCCTGATGCGTGCATAAACAGTTTGTTGTAATTTTACAGGTCAGGTGTGTAACCTCTTGTATCCATATATTAAATTAACGTCGTTGCTGCCATAAAACGTAGATGAATCCTCACACTTGTTTTTATATTTTCTGGTGACCCTCTACTTGAACGTGCCAAATTTAACATGGTCCCCCTTAATAATTGCCAGCCCACCCCCTGGCATAAATAATGAATGCTCCCTTAAAGTAAAAGTAAACGAAAAACTACCAACAGAAAAATGAGCATAGCCCCCTTACCCACTATAAGGTGAGATCCTGCTTTGGAATAACATATCAAAATAGTTCCCTTGAAAAAGTGTCGACTTTCTCCAACTTCCTTATAAGGAAATATCTGCATACCATATTTGGAATTCCAGTAAGTTTTTCAATATTTCTATTGACCTAGAAAACATAAAACTCAACCAGAACTCAGATACACTCGAGAAAGGATGATATGCACATTTTCCCGAGGGGGGGGGGGGGGGGGGGGACTCCCAATATTTTAAACGGGGATGCTCGTCGGGAAAATTGATTTTGACCCTAAGGGATAGCAAAATGGGTGTGGCAAAAAGCAAATTTACCCCTAAAAGAAAGCGAATTTGGCGTTGCGACCGCTGAATTTACCCCTAAAAGATAGCAAATTTGGCAGGTCAAAATAAATAAAAGCGAAATTTTAGGTCTTTTAGGGTTTTCAACCAAGTTTCCTTTGTAAATATCGGTTCTGGTGTCAGTACCAATATATTTCTGGGCAAGGATTGGTCTGAGACTCCCCGTAGGGATAGGTCTGATTTTAAACACCCCTCGGATAGCATGTCTGTCAATTTTATAGGACGAGCACCCCTGTCTGAAAATATGGGGAAAAGTCCCCCCCCCCGGGCACATTTTCCACTGTGTTTTTAATGGTCAAGAACCTGGAAACAAGGCAGACAAGACACCACAGGAAGCTTGGTTCGATGTCTAAAAAGGAGGCATGTTTGAATCACAATACTGATAAAGTACAAATTCATGGTCTAGTTAAAAGTATGTACGTATACAAATAATCACAAAGTGTTTTGAAATTTTGCTTTTTTGCACTTGGGATTTCATAATTATGCGAACACCAAAAAGGAAAGAGTTTGAGTAGGCTATACTTTTAAGTTGATGTGTTGCATTCATTTTTTTTTTGTTACAAGATTGAAAAAATACTTCTGGAAAGGTGGTATGTTTATATGAACCAAGCCACATTCCAGGGTTTTTTCACAGTGCTTACTGCAAATGGAGTCTAGAGTTACAGGATGGGTTAGCTGATGCCCTGGAAAAAGTCTTGGCTACCTTCTTGCACCTTGTGTTGCAATTCATGTGTTAACCAGCCCTAGCATCAGCACCTGAGAACTGAAAAAAAATCAAAGTCAAACGGGACACCTACAGCTAAGTAGCCTAGTCAGTAAAAGAAATTTACAGGCTTGGAGGGTTGGATCATCAAATACCATAACTGATACCTAAAGTACCTTTAAAGTCCTTGAAACAGCATTTAAAATTCCACAGAAAATTTAGAATGTGGTGACAAATCTTAACCTAAGTCTGAATTCTAAGATTCCAGACCTCTAGCAAGAAAATCAGAAAATCATTCATTTCATGGAATCTCTAAGACCAGGGACATCAACCCAGGGACTTAAAAAATCTGGAGATTGTCTTGAAATGGCTAAATTTGCTGAAATATTCCCGGGAGAAATACAGTAAATGTATGGCAGTCATCTTGAAGTTGTGCTGGGAAACGAAGCGAAAACTCTTGAGACGCCTGGCAAAACCGGGAGAGTTGACATTCCTGTAAGAGGAAAAAAGAAAAAAGAAAGATGATAGTATCTTCTGCATAATAGCAAATTCCAGGTAGAAGTAAATAAGAAAATGTGCACAAGCATCCCTCCCTGCCCCTTTGGAGTCAGATTGGTTGTTTGGTTTTACCCTGGGGTAATGTGCAAAATGTCCATCAGGGGTAATCTGCTTGCAGGGAAAAAGATACCAAGTAGACAACAACCAGTATTTTTAAGACATTTTCCTGATGCGTGCATAAACAGTTTGTTGTAATTTTACAGGTCAGGTGTGTAACCTCTTGTATCCATATATTAAATTAACGTCGTTGCTGCCATAAAACGTAGATGAATCCTCACACTTGTTTTTATATTTTCTGGTGACCCTCTACTTGAACGTGCCAAATTTAACATGGTCCCCCTTAATAATTGCCAGCCCCCCCTGGCATAAATAATGAATGCTCCCTTAAAGTAAAAGTAAACGAAAAACTACCAACAGAAAAATGAGCATAGCCCCCTTACCCACTATAAGGTGAGATCCTGCTTTGGAATAACATATCAAAATAGTTCCCTTGAAAAAGTGTCGACTTTCTCCAACTTCCTTATAAGGAAATATCTGCATACCATATTTGGAATTCCAGTAAGTTTTTCAATATTTCTATTGACCTAGAAAACATAAAACTCAACCAGAACTCAGATACACTCGAGAAAGGATGATATGCACATTTTCCCGAGGGGGGGGGGGGGACTCCCAATATTTTAAACGGGGATGCTCGTCGGGAAAATTGATTTTGACCCTAAGGGATAGCAAAATGGGTGTGGCAAAAAGCAAATTTACCCCTAAAAGAAAGCGAATTTGGCGTTGCGACCGCTGAATTTACCCCTAAAAGATAGCAAATTTGGCAGGTCAAAATAAATAAAAGCGAAATTTTAGGTCTTTTAGGGTTTTCAACAAGTTTCCTTTGTAAATATCGGTTCTGGTGTCAGTACCAATATATTTCTGGGCAAGGATTGGTCTGAGACTCCCCGTAGGGATAGGTCTGATTTTAAACACCCCTCGGATAGCATGTCTGTCAATTTTATAGGACGAGCACCCCTGTCTGAAAATATGGGGAAAAGTCCCCCCCCCCCCCCCCGGGCACATTTTCCACTGTGTTTTTCATGGTCAAGAACCTGGAAACAAGGCAGACAAGACACCACAGGAAGCTTGGTTCGATGTCTAAAAAGGAGGCATGTTTGAATCACAATACTGATAAAGTACAAATTCATGGTCTAGTTAAAAGTATGTACGTATACAAATAATCACAAAGTGTTTTGAAATTTTGCTTTTTTGCACTTGGGATTTCATAATTATGCGAACACCAAAAAGGAAAGAGTTTGAGTAGGCTATACTTTTAAGTTGATGTGTTGCATTCATTTTTTTTTTGTTACAAGATTGAAAAAATACTTCTGGAAAGGTGGTATGTTTATATGAACCAAGCCACATTCCAGGGTTTTTTCACAGTGCTTACTGCAAATGGAGTCTAGAGTTACAGGATGGGTTAGCTGATGCCCTGGAAAAAGTCTTGGCTACCTTCTTGCACCTTGTGTTGCAATTCATGTGTTAACCAGCCCTAGCATCAGCACCTGAGAACTGAAAAAAAATCAAAGTCAAACGGGACACCTACAGCTAAGTAGCCTAGTCAGTAAAAGAAATTTACAGGCTTGGAGGGTTGGATCATCAAATACCATAACTGATACCTTAAAGTACCTTTAAAGTCCTTGAAACAGCATTTAAAATTCCACAGAAAATTTAGAATGTGGTGACAAATCTTAACCTAAGTCTGAATTCTAAGATTCCAGACCTCTAGCAAGAAAATCAGAAAATCATTCATTTCATGGAATCTCTAAGACCAGGGACATCAACCCAGGGACTTAAAAAATCTGGAGATTGTCTTGAAATGGCTAAATTTGCTGAAATATTCCCGGGAGAAATACAGTAAATGTATGGCAGTCATCTTGAAGTTGTGCTGGGAAACGAAGCGAAAACTCTTGAGACGCCTGGCAAAACCGGGAGAGTTGACATTCCTGTAAGAGGAAAAAAGAAAAAAGAAAGATGATAGTATCTTCTGCATAATAGCAAATTCCAGGTAGAAGTAAATAAGAAAATGTGCACAAGCATCCCTCCCTGCCCCTTTGGAGTCAGATTGGTTGTTTGGTTTTACCCTGGGGTAATGTGCAAAATGTCCATCAGGGGTAATCTGCTTGCAGGGAAAAAAGTCCTGACCCAAATGATTTTTTTTATTGTCCGTAGGCAGGGTTTGTTTCTTTAGAATTAGCTGTTTCTTTAGAATTAGCTTGTAGAAATGAGATCTACAAACTTAATCGGCATAAAACTGAAAGACAAACGTGTTTCCACTGTTTTAAAGTATTTACTGTTGTAATAACATTTTTTCTCAACAGAGATGACAGGCCGAGACATTTTCTTTATTTGAAGGCAGCTTGTTAGGAAAATGTGAGTGATTTTTCTCCCACGCTCTATAGATGCAAAGTTAGCTTGTAGGCATTTCGAACTGTGGAAAACCAGCAACTAGGAAAACCAGCAAATGTCCAGGGGTTGGGGGGATTTTTTTTATTGCCAAAGCCTGTTGTGCCTGGGAACTTTGTTATGCATGTCATCAGATAAAATCAAGAAAATCCCTTGCATTTTCTAGCAAACTGCCTAATAAAAAAAATATCTTAGCCTGATCTCTGTTGACAAAAAATGACATTACCAGAGGATTAAAAGAGTGGAAAATGCTTTTGTCTTTCAGCTGGCTGTGATGCTTGGCCACCAACTTTAAGCTTTATTATCATGATACAATGTTACAGTCAATCACTATTTATTTCTGTTTATGATTTCAAGCCAAATGCACGCCCCTTTTCAGCAAAAAAGTTTTCACCAACACACAGTCTCATCCACAAAGCTAAGCTTCAAATATTCAGTTAATTGAATCTAATTTCCAGTAGTCAAATTAAAGAGAGTTGCTGAATGAATCACAGGGGACTGAAACACGATTCCAATGTGTATTTACAATTATCTTATGCAAGCACAAGGGATATCAAGTATATTAGATAGAGTAGTTTAAATAGGATATCCAGCGATTCATGTGTTGCATTTTCAATGGAGAACAAGCAAAGAGATCAGTAAAGCACTCAACTTTGGAACTAACTTACTTTAAAACTCACCTGAATATCGTATCTTTTCTTCTTGAAGGAATCTTGATGCCAAAGCATTTCTGTCGTTAGAAACTTAGTTATTCAGCTCCAATTGGCTCCAAGGATGTCCTTGAGAAGCGAGTCGTACATTGTTCTTTCCATGTACAAATGTTGAGACTGCAAAGGCTGGCTAAATTCCGTGAGAATTCCGTGTCTATGCCAATTAAATTTATTCCGTGCTTGAGCTGTAACAAAGCTGCAAATTATTTTCCTTGTTTTTGTATTATCTAGAATGATTCATGGCTTGATTTTATAAACCTCTTAACTTAATAATTTCTTTCTGTTATGATCCCGGCTGAATAAACCACTTTATCGATTACTCATCCTTCCCTGATCCCAGTCCATTCTGCCAGCAACCAAAGACAGGTAACCCAAAGGCTTCATGTATCTTTTCCGAACATCCCCGAAAGTTCTTTCAAAGTTTTGTGGTCAATAACAATGATACAAGCTACAAGAAACTGCAGATGGCGGACGAAATCTTGACTTGCACAAGGGCCGCCGGCCAAAAAGTGAATATCGTAACCCATGGCAGCACACCGTGTACGCACTCAGAAATAAGCCGACGGTACACCAGCGGCTGTCCAACGGAAAATACAACCACTCGAATACAACTCGATGGGTTACTTTATTTTTTTTAATTTTTAATTTTTAATATTTTTTTATTTTTTATTTTCACACATTAGCCTATGGGGTTCCACAGGAGTTCCGCTAATATATGTATATTTTTTAATTACATGTAAAGCGCCCAGAACAGTCATCATAGGCGCTATATAAGCTGTTTTAGTATTATTATTATTGCCTCATAGTTATATTATCATTACTGTGATTGCTTACAGCTGATCAATAAGAATACAGCGCAATCCAGGCTATGCGCGTAAACTTATCCTTCTAATAGAATGCGGCCCATACGACTGTAAAGGAAAGTTTAAGTTTATGGCTGGAACGGTGTAATCACATGAAACGTGGCTCTTAGAGAGTCGCACAAACTATTATTCAACTACATGCATTTAAAGCCATGTTTGCCCAGATACATTAGTTATGATCCAAACAAAGGGTGGAATTAGTTGCATGGTGAGCACGGGCTCGTAACATCGGCAGAATGTTATTAGGATCTACTGGACATCATGATTGGCTAGCGCTTTAATACAGTTGCTCCCTAAAGCAATTCCCCGAGCTATAAATATGCAGAATCCACTCAACGCGGCATGTTTGTGCTCTACTGGAAAATTATCCTATTAACACGATGTTTGCAGGCATAAGTCGATCGTGTACTTTAGAATTTTTACCCTTGACGATGTTCATGTACCTTTTTAATCTCTGCTCGGTGCAATAACTACGCAGTCGATCCTTTTATAGTCTGGTAAAAACTAGTAGAATTTCCACAATATTTAAACAAATATGAATACAATTCGTCCCAGGAGCTCTTAAGCGGCCACTTCTAGCGGGATTTGCGACTATTATGAGGGCACACAATTTCCCAATATAGAAAAAGTACACCGGGAGTACAGCAACAAAAAAATAACCTTATGAACAACCAAAACGTTAGATTGCAGGATAGAATTTCTCACCGCGGCAAAGATTGCAGCGTTGCTCTCAAAATGAATCAACTGCTCCATTTACCAGTGAAAACTCTATACAAAGCTCTGTCATTTGCACAGAGGTCCTATAATTCTGTCAATATTGATAACCAGACTATACTCAATTGTCTGAAACGATGCATTCTTGATGTAATTTCTTGAGCCGCAAGTTCTTGACTACAGTAATACTTCTTATTTCGTCTTTAACGAGAAAAACTAAATTGTGAAATAGCGTCCAAAAGTTATGCTTTTCAAGGAATTATAAATAATTATCTGCCAATAAGTCAGCTTGCGAGCTTTGCAGTTAGACCTACCGAATCCCGGTCTTGAATTTTAGCTGGTTGTCAGAAATAAGCCTTCAAATATCTTAAGTTTATATTCCCCATATAATTATGTTCGAAAAATAGTCCGTACATATTTGCCCAATGCAGCATGGTGTTACAGTAAATAACTTTACAATACACGCGAAATTGATCTTGCGGACCTTGCGCGTCTTTTTACGTAAATGCCGAACCCGAGATAAGCTTACAAGGTAAGGCAGTCATAACCGTTTTTAGTAGCCGAATTGACATATGCATTTGGCTCTTTTCTCGACTGTATTTAAGGCTCCCGCCAAAGACATAATAAGTTCGGGTTGAATGAGCAGCGTTTAAGACTCAGACAACCATACAAATAAAAAACAAATTTAATGATCAACGCGGAGTACGCAAGCTGGTCAAATATATAATAGACACTCTAGGCAGAGATACACGTACCGGTAGGCTCGGTTTAACTGAACGAAATGACAGGTTCGATTCCTGAAGAAATGCTCGGCAACGCTAGAGTGCCGGCACAGAGACCGCTGGCCACTAGGTCTGCGGACGGGAGTGGTCCGGTCCAGCTAAAATAGGGCTTCCTTTCCTATCACACAGAATGTTGAGAACTTCTGTCAAGAGGCATAAATACACGCCGGTATGGGGAAGGATAGGTCTTAGGAAAGGATGGGACTACGAGCTGGGCCGGACCAGAAAACCGTCCGAAAACAGTTGTGGGAGAAATGCTTAAGGCATAACCCCTCTGGTCGATGGCCCTTTAAGAGGAAGGAAAGTAATAACTGAAAGTAAAGTCCCCACTTTTCCCCTTAAAAAGAACTAACTTAAGGATTGCGGAATCTTAGGATGCCTGGGGAGGCGTACTCAAAACCGCTGGCCACTATAAGCTCTGCGGACGGGAGTGGTCCGGTCCAGCTAAAATAGGACTTCCTTTCCTATAACACAGAATGCGGAGAACTCCTGTCAAGAGGCATAACACACGCCGGTATGGGGCAGGATAGGTCTTAGGAAAGGATGGGACTACTAGCTGGGCCGGACCAGAAAACCGTCCGAAAACAGTTGTGGGAGAAATGCTTAAGGCATAACCCCTCTGGTCGATGGCCCTTTAAGAGGAAGGAAAGTAATAACTGAAAGTAAAGTCCCCACTTTTTCCCCTTAAAAAGAACTCACTTAAGGATTGCGGAATCTTAGGATGCCTGGGGAGGCGTACTCAAAACCGCTGGCCACTATAAGCTCTGCGGACGGGAGTGGTCCGGTCCAGCTAAAATAGGACTTCCTTTCCTATAACACAGAATGCGGAGAACTCCTGTCAAGAGGCATAACACACGCCGGTATGGGGCAGGATATGTCTTAGGAAAGGATGGGACAACTAGCTGGGCCGGACCAGAAAACCGTCCGAAAACAGTTGTGGGAGAAATGCTTAAGGCATAACCCCTCTGGTCGATGGCCCTTTAAGAGGAAGGAAAGCAAACAACTGAAAGTAAAGTCCCCACTTTCCACTTTACATGCATAAACCATAACCCCTTGTAATGAATGAACTATTTAATCATGTACCATTCATATTTCCTAATCTTTTCTGTTTATCTCTGGCACCAAAAAACGCGTTGAGTACAACACTTTCTAAAACGCGTACAAACCTCTTACTAGTATGTATCAATGTAATAGTTGAGCTCACATTTACTCATATAAGCCGATGGTACCAAAAACTTGAGCTCAAGTTAGAGACACTTTTAGCGTATAAGAATTCAGGTATCAAGAAATTTCTGAGTTCACACTGTAAACATCGCCGCTCAAGGCCTTTCATTTTACGCGTATAAATACTAATAAATTATTTAAGCTCACCCCAGTCTGGTCCAATAAATGCTGCGAGTTCACACTGCAAACATTGCCGTTCAAGGCTATTCAATAATGAATAAATAACTCTTTATTCCATAAAATAGCTATTACAAATATACAAGTACAAAAACAACTTGTAAAAGGCTTAATTTTTGCTCGATAATATCAAAACAAAATTTGGCAGTTACTTTAAAGACAGAATCATCACACATTGGTAATAAGTACATGCATAGATTACGCAAACCTATTTGGCCAAAGGAAACATTCACTTGCAAAATGTCAGCCAAAAATGACTCTTTACACTTTACGCTTTACGCGTAAAAATGACAAAAATGGCTCTCCTTACACTGTACCAATAATAAGAGTAATATAACTCTGAACATAACTATGCTCTGAAAAGCTTGTCGTATTTTATGACAATTTAAGTTAGCTTATTAATTACCGATTGACTATTTCTACTGAAAACAATAAGGAAAAGATCCTTCAAACCAAAAGAACTTCAACACCCATAACCTGTACGCGATTTCTTAATAAATGTAGATCTTATTGCTTCGATTTATTATTAGAACAAGACATTGCATTTAAATAGGTACGTAACTTTCCATTGGAAAAGCTCTGTTGCACCGCACCCGATCTCTCCAATAACATGAAAATAAATCACACAATCTGAACTTCAGCAAAGTACCTAAACTACGCAACTGTGTAATCGGAACGTTGAATTTGCGCAAAGGTTTTAAAGGCATGGCCCAAGTCAGAAGCATCTGATATTAATAAACTCTTTGAGCTCACATTTGAACACCGCTTTTCATTTTACGCTTATAAACCTATGGTACGAAAAAGCTCTTGAGTCCACCTTCAGACACATTGCACACTTTAAGCATTACCGCTGAAGTCTTTCATCTTACGCGTATAAGTACCAATAAACTCTTTGAGCTCCCACTTGAACATGGCCAGTTGAGTCGCGTACAAACTTCTGGTGCCACTACTAATTGTTTTGAGCTAACACTCAACACTGCCGGTCACGGCTTTTCACTTTACGCGTATACATATTCGGGGGCAAAAAAGAGCTCACACTGTAATACTGGCGTTAAACTTTTCGCGTTTATTCCTCTGGTACCAATAACTCTTTGAGCTCCCACTTTATAACTGCTGGTTAAGGCTTTTCACATTACTACCAATAACTTTTTGAGCTCCCACTTTAACACTGCATGTCAAGGCTTTTCACTTTACTACCAATAACTCTTTGAGCTCCCACTTTAACACTGCCGGTCAAGGCTTTTCAATTTACTACCAATAACACTTTGAGCTCACACTTGAATCACTGCCGGTCAAGGCTTTTCACTTTACTACCAATAACACTTTGAGCTCACACTTGAATCACTGCCGGTCAAGGCTTTTCACTTTACTACCAATAACACTTTGAGCTCACACTTGAATCACTGCCGGTCAAGGCTTTTCACAACAACCAATAACTCTTGAGCTCTCACTTTAAACACTGCCGTCAAGGATTTCCACTTTTCGCACATAAACCTCTGGTTTGAGTTCGCACTAAACATATAGCGTATACACATCTTGTACCAATAAATCCGTTGACCTGCTGGTCAAGGCTTTTTTCTCTGGAGCTTATGGACGTACCAATAAACTCAAGTTCCGACATCTAGTCTTCCGGTTAAACAAATGGAACCATGTGCGAGCTAATGAGTGACTATTCTTTTGTAAATTAACGATTATACTTGCATAACATTGGTAGAATAAGGCACCGAGAATCATGGCATCTTGGTTTCTTGAAGCGTCATCTAGGAGATAAGCGAACGGTTTTCGCCACTGCTACATGCGGGAAGAACTTCTCAAGCTTCTAGCTAGAGTAGAGTCGCGCAAACTACGACTAATAACTACGGAGAAACAAAACAATAATTAAATGGGGCATTAAAACGCATGAAAGACTAGCGGTGCGTGGGGCTAATAAATTAATTTATAGCAGTAGAGACAGGAAGAAAATAAAAGACAAGCGGGAAAACTCCGGACCAGCATGAAAAAACTGATAAAGGCGATATGGATGGGGAATGGAAGCTGCAAAAACGAAAGGAAATTTACACAACCAGCCACGTGGCGCGGAGACGAGTTGAGACTGTAGAAATTGCGCCTAACCGACAGAATGGAAAAGAATAATTCGTGACCATAACAGGTGCATAAACACAGATATAGAACTGATATGAGACAAATAGGAATGAAAAGGGCGGCCGACTGAATAATGCGGACAGATAATTACCGTTTGGAAGTGCCCAAGTGAGGAGATTAAAGCCTCGTAACCGAAAGCTGGAGTCACCACGAGAATTGGAACGGACGAAAGCATGGCACGCCACTCGGTGCTGCAGCCGTAATAGCGCCGGGACGAAGAAGAAGTAGAGTCGAAGAGAAGGATGTTGTTTTAATTTCTGCATCTTGGGAGTGTTGCTGTAGGAGCTGGACCTTGGAGCTCCGACCACCACGGGAGTAGAGAGGAAGTGATAATTATATTCATGAGTTTCTGTCTTATATGCGCACTAATTAGGCCAGTGAAAATAGAGAACAGATGGCTGCTGCTCTCGTGGGATCGAAATGCAATGCACGTGAAGAATTTAGCATCAAGTGCGCTGAGGTGAGTACACTAAGTTCATAACATATGGCTTTTCTTGGCGTTTGTGTTGAAGCGACGAAACACTGACTTCTTTTGGATAATGTTTCTCAATACAGTATTGGAAAGACGAGCCTAAAGTTGGTACGTTATCTCAGTGGGTTGTGCTCTAACCTCTCACCAAAGAGACTTGCGAAACAATTCCAGCAATTTAGCTATTTCGAGCTCGAATTGAATATTAGAACAATAGCACTTTATGGACAAGATATTGCTCTCATTCGTTTTTGAAATATCGCTTTCTGTAGGTTCTCGATTCTATTTCCTTTTTAGATAAGTAAGAGTGAAAGATCAGTCGATATAATTTTGAAGTGCTCCCATATTTTTCTGATATCGCGCTCGGCACACTAAAGAGAAACACCATTAGACATTTTTAAAGGTAAAATTATAACATCGTTTATAACTTAAATCGCATGGGAAAAGCTGACCTGGGCATTTCTATGAGTAAACCCTTATTACTATGGATGCGTTTTTAGCTAGTAATAAAACAATTCACGGTCGAACTTTCAAGTCATTTCAATTAATCTAAAAACACCTCTTTTGGCAAATTTAAAATATCCCAAACAGATGAGCCTAATATATCTAGTGAACTACACCATTTGGTAGTACAGAGGTTGCTTAAATTCTGTGCCAACAATTGTGGAAATCGGAATAATTTTTCATGGTCAAACATGCGCTAGAAGTTAAGGTCTATTTCTGCAATAAATACTCGGGAGCCACCGTGTCGGACGTGTTGCGCGCCATTGCCTCAACCAGCTTCAAAGTTGCATTTTAATGAGCTCGTTTCAGTCAGTATTTACCAAACAAAATGAGCTCTTCTGCACGTAAAGCAATTTGAAACTTTAGCAATAGTCCTAAAAAAGGTTCAGATTGTAGTAAGGTATCTGCTTTCTATAAACCTTGCGAAGTGTCAAGTACAAATTATCTGATCTTCATTAGAGTCCATGAATTCAAGACGGTCTTTGATCCAATGTTATGTGTATCACTTCCATTCGAAAAATAATTTAAAACTCTCAAATAAAAAAGCATTTTTATGGAGTTTAAAATTTAAAAAAATCCCAGTTCATGTGGCGCCATTTTGTATTTGCGAGTCGTATGGCTTTACGTATGTTCTGTCGGGGGGACACCGACATTTGAGGGGGAGGAATCGAGTTTCAGGTTTTGACACAACAAAGTGCAATTTGCATTCATCATTTGCTAATTCACATAAATTACAATGAGAAGGTTTGGTGCGACTCTAGAACGCCGTTTGCCGCCACGCCGCGCCAGAGTCGTGATTCCCGACACGGCTCGTCGATCCAGAATTCTGGTTCGATGATCCAATATATTAGGTCGCAAACTCCGTGCTACACATGCACTTCAGTCGAACTTTCTTGGTTCGACTCCCAAAGAGCGACTGAAGTTCGACGTTTGCCGTAGACCTAAGCGAGTCGTGCTGAAAGTTCGTCGCTTGAGCACGCCTGTGCTGATGTAAGCACCGGACAATGGTTCTCATTTCCAAATATGATACTTTCCGTAACGCGAAAAGTTCGTTCATAGGACTGTTCTCACGTCGTGGTGTGTGGTGTGGTGTGGTGTGGTGTGGTGTGGTGTGGTGTCGTATGGTGTCGTGTGGTGTCGTGTGATGGTGTTAGGATGGGATGGTTGTCTTACCTGGACTATAGCCCCTTGTACAAGCATTTGCTGCCCGGAAGCGCTGGTTATTAGTATCATTCCACCATCTATGGCGGACCCTTGGAACTCCATCACGTTGTGTGACTCAGGCGGTGCCTAAGCAAGTAAAAAAAACTAAAGCATCAGTGAACATTTGAGACCTGTTTACGATAGAAAAGCGTGTGAAGTGTTACTAGATACACGTTTTCTAGTACACGACACGTACACGATGAGTAGACGGACTGCGAACCAACAATCGACCCGTTCAGATGTGAGACGCACCATGAACTGACATGACCGGTCCCGCGTTATATAAGATCAAAAAAGAAAACCAGCCGTGTTTTACGCTGGAAGCCCTATAAGTATTGAGTGTAGCTTGCGCGTGCAACTGAACAAGACTGAACGGCTTCACGATCGGTCACTACCCGAAGATACCCATCAAGAAATTTCCGTCTTTCATTAAAAGGCTGACTTTATGTTGTATAATTTATGGTCTTGTCATCGAGTATTCTCTCTCTTCCCAACAAGGTTTTTAAATGTGCCTTGTGTTTTTGCCGCTGTTTGCAGCTCAAGATAACCCCTAAAAGAGACCAAAGCCAGTACTTTAACCCCTTAAAGATACGACGATCATCCCCGACCAAAAATATGGGAGTTCCCCCCTCTCTTCCGGGACACGGATAGATATTTAAAAAATCGTCGCTGGTATTAGTATGTTTCTCATTGCCATGTGTCTCAGCGCCATGGTATAGCTAGATTAGATAGCATAGTTAGTACTGGGCACCCTGTGTAATCCACCTCGTGGTCAGCGGTCATGTGACCAAAGCCCTCTGTTCACGGCTCGAGCGCCATGGCCGCCATGACGGAATAAATGCTGTGGTGAAGTAAAAAAAAAAAAAGTCATGTGACCGCTGACCACGAGGTACAACCATTTATCTCGCCATAACTACACTATGGCGCAGGGACATTGTTGCTGTTTTCCCATACATGTTCCCAGATGTTTACCGTATCATATGTAATCTGGCTTTTGCTTTTAGTTATAAAATTGGTTGATTGATTGATTGTATTTAGTGAGTTGCCGTATTTTAGTGCTTCAAAAGGGGGTCCGGGCCCCTTCCCTCTCTTCGAATACGCCCTTGAGCTCATCTTATTGCGTACTCCGCGGATAATCGGCGAATATAATCTCAATCTTGATACTGTTCACGCTCAAGTAATATCGGAAGGGATGCTCACCTGGCAACACTGACAAGTCATTGTACTTAACACACATGACACAAAACTCGCCACAGCTTCAAGACCAGCAAAGAAAATTAACGCTAGATGGATGTTATGCTGAAATTTAAATGCCTTCTTTTTCTTCTGAACTTTAGAGAAGGTGATTATGTAACTAGCCATCATAATCAATGACATCATAATTGCAACAACCGAGAACCCAAGGGACGTGCCAATCTGGATAAGAAAGGATGAACGTAATGAGTCAGCTTGTAGTTTATCAGTCAATTCAGCTTGTAGTTAAGAAGTCAGCTTTTAGCTTGTAGTATATAATTCAGCTTGTAGTGTAAAGGAGTTTTATATTACAAAGGGAACGCTTCTTTTCACAAATGATTTTCACAACTTCATGAACGCGCTCATAAACGCGGCAGTGTATTTCATGAAACGGTTTTGTGTAATTTTAAAACAATTATTCCTCGAGCCCGAATGAGGCCGAAAGTCAAACGGGCTATTGACTCAGAGGTCATGAGGGCGAGAGGAATAATTGTATAGTCAAATCACTCTGGAAGGTCAATTTTTGTATAGCCAAAAAGGCTTTTGGTGTGCCCATTTGCCATTTTCTTGCTTTAAAATCCGACACTTTTTGCTACCAATATAATTTATAGCCTACTAGTAGCACTCAACCAATGAGAATGTGGCATTGACAATAGACCACTAGTGTGTTGACTAAGGTATTTGATGATAGATGGCTGTGTTTTGAAGGTTTTGATGATAGGGGTCTATGAATTGTAAGGTATTGAATGATAGGGGTCCGTGTGGTGTAAGGAAGTTGATGATAGGGGTCTGTGTATTGTGAAGCGGGGGGGGGGGGGGGGGGGTGTTGGGACTTCCAATAAAATTAGACGGGGGTGCTCGGCGGGAAAATTGATTTTTACCCTAAGGGATAGCAAATTGGGCGTCGTCAACAGTGTATTTTACCCCTAAGAGATAGCAAATTGGATGCGGAAAACCCGAATGTTATAACGGTCCCTGAAATTACCATCAAGTTGAAATAATTTTTCTCTGTTGTCGCTGAATTTCTAGGTCACATTTTGCGTGAGACCCCCTAAGGGATAGCAGATTCTTTAGACACCCCTAAGAGATAGTAGTTCGGTGAATTTTATAACCTAAGGGATAGGACGAGCACCCCGTCTATGTTTATGGGGAGTCCCCCCCGGGGGTATTTGATGATGAGGGCGTGCATTCATACTCACGCAAGCATTGTTTGGCTTAACTGGATCACGTGCTCCTACGAAGGCTAAGATCCCTGTAATTGCAACCTGGAACAAGTGAATCACGTGGTGATTTGAAGGTTTCGTGAAGGGATTTGAGTTTTTAAAACGAAAACTCAATTAAAAGTTGCCAACTTGGATTCACACACACACCTTTGCAAACCTATAAGGCATATGTTTTGTTAACCCAACTGTAGCTTATGTAAAACAATAGGTCCCCATTTTCTTTCAGTGACTCTATTTCATTAGAGCGGATTTCATGTGTGTGTCGAAAGTAATTCAGATTTACTTTGTATTTGAGTTGTACTCGTGTTTCGAGTGTCTGAGCATCGCGACTTTGCTCCCCCAGCCAATCAGATTGCAAACAAATAGAGCGGGTTAATCCAGACGAGTGTCGAAAACTAAACGCAAATACAAACCACTAGCCAATCAGGAGTGGAAGACATTCAACAACAAACCAATCAGGAGGAGACGAAAGTCAAGTTTTGTCATGACATGAACAATGGCGCGTTTTGATTTTAGTGCGCAATTTGATTGGAGCCTGAAAGACGAAAGACTTTGTTCTCGGCCAATACTTACTTTCGATGGTCATCTGCCATCCGTTCTAATTTTCATACTTGTGTTTTAGTCCTGCAATCGTCTGTGTTTTCTTGGGTCACGCCTAAACGAAAGTCGTACTTACATCGTCCCCTGATTGGTTGGTTGTCGAATAGGTTTCGTTTCTGATTGACTAAGTATGTTTACTTTGCGTTTAGTTTTCGACATTTATCTGAAATAGAAAAAAGCCTTTTCAGTAATCTCGTAGCTTCGCACGCAAACGAAAAATAAGGATGACGATACTCAAATGGTATCCCCTGTAGAAGCCCTAAATGTAATAAGTGGCCCTAAGTGTAATAACGGCCCCAAGTGTAATAAAAGTAGGCCCTAAGTGTAATAATGGCCCCAAGTGTGATAAAAGTAGGCCCTAAGTGTAATAAAGGCCCCAAGTGTAATAAAAAGTGGCCCTAAGTGTAATAAAGGCCCCAAGTGTAATAAAAAGTGGCCCTAAGTGTAATAATGGCAATGACCATACAAACTTGCCCAAGGGGGGGGGGGGGAGGGTGCAATAGCATGATCACGTGATTCCATCGAGAGCGAAAACATATGTAATTATTTTGAAAAGAGCCTGAAGAACTTGCTCAAACCTACCCAAAGGTGGTGTAACAGCATGATCACTTAAAATAACCGAAAATAACTGAAAGCGGCCTTTCTTTTTCTGGCAGGGTACCGATTTTTGTAAGTTCCCTAGAACAGATACGTATAATTAAAGTTTCAGATTTAAGGTCAGCTTCTCAAAGAGTAGAGCACACGCCTAGCCTCATATTACATGAGTACCCCGATACTTAATATTACAAAGCCCACGACGGTTTGCTTCATATTAGACCCCGTCTACATGCGGTAGAGACACCCGTCCTTGTTGGAATAAATCAACATACTATATCAATATATTACAGTGATACCTCTAGCGGCCACCCCCAAAATACCGTATTGGTCACTAGAGTACTGCATTTTAATACATCTATTCAGCGGCCAACCTCTCTAAAGCGGCCACTTGGCTCGGTTCCGAGGGTGGCAGCTTGATAAAGTACCACTGTATTTCGAATGAGCGCCGGGAGGCCCATAGCTGAATTCATGCTTGAAAAAGAAAAAAGAAAAAAACACTGTTGAAATTGCGTGCGTCCAAATTTGGGGGATTTCGATAGTCACAATTTTGAAACAAATTAATAATGCCAATTTACTCATGGCTCTTTCCAAAATAATTATATGTTTTCGCTCTCGATGGATGGTCATTGCCATTATTACACTTAGGGCCACTTTGTATTACATTTGAGGCGTTTATTACACTTAGGGCCACTTTTTATTACACTTAGGGTCTTTATTACATTTAAGGCCAATTTTTATTACACTTGGGGCCTTTATTACACTTAGGGCCAGTTATTACATTTAGGGCTTCTACATCCCCCACTTCAATAATTCCGGGATCCGCAGCTGGAATCGAATGTCTACCGCCCTTGACCAAATTTGTTAGGCGCGGTGCTGATATCATAGACAAGTTAGATGGCAATGAGCACGCTGATCTATTTGCAAGCACAAATAGTCTTTCTTTTCTAATACGTGACGTGAGACCCCCTCCCCACTTTGCAAGGCGCACCGCGCCTCTGACATTGATTATTTATTGTCATAGGTAGGGTGCTAGCTCCAATTCATTGAAAGCACTCAACTCGAAAGGAATTAACGGTATCACGCCATTGCTCGGTAAAGAAACACCAATACACAGAGGTTAATATTATCTATGCAGTGTAATATATAGATTTAGGCACTGCCTAAAAGTGGAGCTCTCAGTCAGTTTCATAACTTTTTTGAAGCCTAGCGCCATCGTCATTGATGACGTCACATCACGTGAACATTTTGTCGCGCTTCACTAGTCATCTAGACATTTTTGCCCAAGTTTGGTTGCCTTGTAGTGTTCCGTCTTCACGAGATATGAATTTTTCAAACATCGATGACGTCCTCGATGACGTCACATCACGTGATCTTGTTACAGCACCCCACTTGTAGCACAGAGAAGATACCCCAGGTTTGGTTGTCCTAGCACGTTCCCTTGAAGAGAAATATATTTTTTGGTTGTATACCACAGGGTTCCCATGAGTTTCCGCGCGTACGGCGGACGGACGTACGCTATCTTATATATAATACGTGATGTTGGGGGGATCAAGGTCAAACTGTTAGACCAACAACCTGGTAAAGTGGCTGCACCACGGAACTTCAAAACCACGCCATTTTCTTGCATACTTGGGAACTGTGTTATAGGATACATGATTTTATTCAAAAACGATAAAGTGGACGGAAGATCTAATTCAAGCGTTTTCGTAAGCGAGAAGATCGAGTTCGCAAAGGCGCCAGTTTACGTCTTCCACAGAAATCCAAAAATATTTATACCACAACGCGCGCGTTTCTCGAATTCTGATTGGCTCTCAGTCATGGGTACATAAAAGTATGTACCACGAAACGCGCCATCATCGGCGCGCGCGCTAAATAGAACCAATGAAAACACCGTTTGACCGAGCGCGCGCGCTGTTTTTGTATTTATTTTTGCCTTTTTGTTGTGGTATAAAACAAATGTCCTCTGATTTTCCGTGGTATGTCCTCTTATATACCACGGAATGACGTAATAAAGTGGTCAAAATGTACTGCGGACCCACTCGGCTGCGCCTCGTGAATCCACAACATTTTGACCACTTTATTACGTCATTCCGTGGTATATAAGAGGACATACCACGGTAAATCAGAGGACATTTGTTAAATGATTCCTCGCAGCCGAAAGCAAAGAAGACGTCCAAACCTACGCGATTCTCGCACAAATCACACAGTAATGTTCGGGCAAAAATCGTTTTTTCCAAACAGAGATCAGAGTGGACAAGATATCCCATTCAAAGGTTTTGGCGCGTTGCACGAAGCCGCGCACCATTTTATAGCGGAGCTCCTTAGCGGCCGAAGGCCGCAGAGCGGAGCACCATACCTAAGAAAAAACGTCCACACGGGAATTGGCGCAAAGGGATACGACTGAATTTTGAACGTCGAGCGTGTGTGCTTCCTGAAGCCTGACGTCACTATCCACAGGGTACGCAAAGTATCACAGGTGGGAATGGGCGCAAAGGGATACGACTGAATTTTGAACGTCGAGCGTGTGTGCTTCCTGAAGCCTGACGTCACTATCCACAGGGTACCCAAAGTATCACAGGCGGGAATTGGCGCAAAGGGATACGACTGAATTGTGAACGTCGAGAGCGTGTGTGCTTCCTGAAGCCTGACGTCACTATCCACAGGGTACCCAAAGTATCACAGGCGGGAATTGGCGATAAGGGATACGACTGAATTTTGAACGTTGAGAGCGTGTGTGCTTCCTGAAGCCTGACGTCACTATCCACAGGAACCAAAGTATCACAGGCGGGAATTGGCGCAAAGGGATACGACTGAATTTTTGAACGTCGAGCGTGTGTGTGCTTCCTGAAGCCTGACGTCACTATCCACAGGGTACCCAAAGTATCACAGGCGGGAATGGGCGCAAAGGGATACGACTGAATTTTGAACGTCGAGAGCGTGTGTGCTTCCTGAAGCCTGACGTCACAGGCGTGACGTCACAACATGGCGCCGCCGGTCGAAAGTGGGTACCTGGCCATTTCTTCGCCATTTCTTTCACAAAACAGGGGCATTTATAACGGGACAGAATTTTGTCGAAAGGTCAAACTAAATGCGAGAAGCTGCATTTGTACATTACGGCAGTAGCGTGAGTCAAGAAGGTTGTTATTTTGACTTGAGAAATAATTTGTTTGGATAGTTGTTAAAACAATGCGCTTCGTGGATCAAAGTCACTGGATAAAGAGCAATGTTTATAGATAGGGAGATGGCATGACATTCACAAGTTCCGAGCAGATTTACATTCAGGTTGTTGTTTGTGAAAAGCTACTCAGAAGGATGAAGAAGGTAAAAATTCGCTGTTTCTTTTTCGAGCATGTTGATTTTTGTTGAGTCTGTCGTGCTCGAGCCTAGTAAACGTGCTTTAGCTAATATGCAACCTAAACTAAAGATCTCTAGAATTCTATTATTAGTCCTTTTAGAACGACTTAGTCGTGTTTTCTAATAGCGGAGCTCCCGCGCGGCGCGAGCGGAGCACCATAGATAAGAGAAAAACGTATACAGTAACCCATGGAGTTCATTTTTGAACGTCACGGACATTATGGTCCATTTTAGTGACGTCATTGATGACGTAAGGGCACGTGACTTTGGTGTAAAGTTCTTCTTATGGTCTTTGAATGTTTGTCCAAGTTTGGCTTCTATAGATGCTTCCCTTCGGGAGATATGATTTTTTCTTTATTTTTCTGGTATTAAACCTATAGTGTCCGTCCGTACGTCCGTCCGTCCGTCCGTCCGTCCGTCCGTCCGTCCGTGTACACATGGGAACCCTGTGGTATACAAAGAAAACATTATTTCTCCTCAAGGGAACATGCTAAGACAACCATACTTGGGATATTTTGTCTATGCTACAAGGGGGTGCTGTAGCACGGTCACGTGATGTGACGTCTTCGATGACGGCTTATTACGGCTGCGCCCGCGATCTCCTTAACCACAGAAAACCCATCAAGTCCCGGAATGATGATTTCTCGTGGGAAGGAAGACTCTACTTGAACTAAACTTGGGCAGGGGCTCATAAATAGGGGCGTTCCTCGCTAGGGTAGTGTTGTCTGGGTCACCACGGTCACCAGAGGAGTAGGGTCAGACACATTATGCTCGGAAATTTGACTATTATGCTTTTTAGCGTCACCCTAAAAACCTTCCCATTATGCCGAAAATTATGCTCGTGTCGGACTATTATGCTCGTGTCGGACCATTATGCTCGTGTGATGCTGGTAAAAAATGTTTCCTTTGACCCCACCCAAACGAGCCCTCAAAGCTTAAAACGCAACATTTTTAACCCACAAAAGGCAAAAGGCCGGTGATCTAACATGTCTAGAATTAACCAAGCCTCTTGGCCAAGAACCAAGCCTTAGAAAGACCAGAATAATCAGGCAGAGTCAAATTCAATATTTTTTCTTACATTTTCAATGAAAATAGGGAAAATATTAAGTTTGTACAGAAACATATAAGTTATATGTTTCTGGTTTGTAGCATTATGCTAAAATTATGTTGAAAATTCGGCCATTATGCCAGCATTATGCTCGATGCTCTGACCATGGTATTATGCTCAAAATTATGCCGGCATAATGTGTCTGACCCTACAGAGGAGTGAAATCTAGTGGTCACGTGATGTGACGTCATCAATGACGTCATGTATGCTTGAAAAATTAATATCTCGTGAAGGAAAGACTCTAAAACAACCAAATTGGGCAGTGTTGTCTAGGTCACCAGAAGAGTGATGTCTAGTGGCCACGTGATGTGACGTCATCGATGACGTCATCTATGCTTGAAAAATTGATATCTTGTGAAGGGAACAGTCTAAAACAACCAAACTTGGGTAGTGTTGTCTAGGTCACCAGAGGAGTGATGTCTAGTGGTCACGTGATGTGACGTCATCGATGACGTCATCTATGCTTGAAAAATTAATATCTCGTGAAGGGAAGACTCTAAAACAACCAAACTTGGGTAGTGTTGTCTAGGTCACCAGAGGAGTGATGTCTATTGGTCACGTGATGTGACGTCATCGATGACGTCATCTATGCTTGAAAAATTAATATCTCGTGAAGGGAAGACTCTAAAACAACCAAACTCGGGTAGTGTTGTCTACGTCACCAGGGGAGTGATGTCTAGTGGTCACGGGGATGTGACGTCATCGATGACGTCATCTATGCTTGAAAAATTAATATCTCGTGAAGGAAAGACTCTAAAACAACCAAACTTGGGCAGTGTTGTCTAGGTCACAAGAGGAGTGATGTCTAGTGGTCACGTGATGTGACGTCATCGATGACGTCATCTATGCTTGAAAAATTAATATCTCGTGAAGGGAAGACTCTAAAACAACCAAACTTGGGTAGTGTTGTCTAGGTCACCTGAGGAGTGATGTATAGTGGTCACGTGATGTGACGTCATCGATGACGTCATCTATGCTTGAAAAATTAATATCTCCTGAAGGGAAGACTGTAAAACAACCAAACTTGGGTAGTGTTGTCTAGGTCACCAGAGGAGTGAAATATAGTGGTCACGTGATGTGACGTCATCGATGACGTCATCTATGCTTGAAAAATTAATATCTCGCGAAGGGAAGGCTGTAAGACAACCAAACTTAGGTGGACTTGTCTAGGTCATAAGAGGAGCAAAACAACACAGTCACGTGATGTGACGTCATCGATGACGTCATCTATGCTTGAAAAATTAATATCTTGTGAAGGGAACAGTCTAAAACAACCAAACTTGGATAGAATTTTTTAGGTCACCAGAGGAGCGGAACAAAATGATTACGTGATGTGACGTCACTGATGACGTCATCTATGTTTGAAAAATGTATTTCTCGTGAAGGGAAGGCTCCAAGACAGCCAAACTTGGGTAGAATTGTCTAGGTCACCAGAGGACTACAACGAAGTGGTCTCATGAATGATGTGTGCGTCATAGAGACATCAACGATGACGCCAAGCTTTATAAATGGCAAAACATTGACTGGGAGCTCCGCTTTTAGGCAGTGCCTAAATCTATATATTAATGAAGGCTAGAGATATAAAACACTCCCAAACTTAAGCTTATTTCGATTGACATGAGGAATTTCAGGTGTGCTGCTGCTGTAACCGGAAGCTGGCTGATGGTAATAGTACCTTGGACTTCCAAGCGGCAAGATATTGACTGAAAAGTTATTTTCTTGTACACAGCAAAAAGAAAAATATTGCATTACAGTATTTTATTCTATTGAATTGGCTCCAAAACACTTGACTTTTAACATGCATGGACTGTGTAATTACTTCCAAATGGCAGTAGCAACAATAGAAAAACAAATGAATTCATGTATTTAGTATACTTTTAAGAATTGAAAGTTGTTTGCTAGAATTCCATAGCCTTTATGCATTCACTATTTACAAAGTCATTCTGGTTAGTAGAAGTATGTCCATTTCCCTGTGGAAAATTTAGATTGAAAATACCAATTGGTCATTGAGACAATAAAATTTAACACCGAATTATTCCATTTGGCATACTTTGTGTCTAAAATTTATCCATTAGGCAATTCAAGAAAATATATGTACCCCAGGGATGGGCAGCATTTGGAAATTCTGGAAGACAGGGCCTCAAATTTTTTTACTGCAGCTCAAAAGGGGAAGTCACCTTCGCAGGCTCTATAAAATCCTGTCCAGATCCTCCCGCCATTAGAGGAGTCTAACCCAGGCAGTACTTGTTTCTATATTCTAAGGGGCCGATTACATGGAGAATTTCAGCCCAGGCTGAGGTTTCAGCTAGGTGACCGGGCTGATTTTTTGTTGTGATTATAAGTGGCATTTCAAATCCCAGCGCCATCTTGCAACTAAAGCGCATGTCATTTGGCTTTTACGCTGGATATAAGACAGCATGGGCGCGAATTTCCAGCCCGGGCTGAAATTCTGTTGCGATTACATGGTGAAATTTCGCCAAACAACACGGGCTGAAAATCCTATGAAGCCCGGGTCGCTCTGACCGGGCCAGGATTTTCAGCCCAGGCCGAATTTCAGCCCGGGCTGAGATTTTCTTCATGTAATCGTAAATTTCTTATTATATGTATTTGTCAAGAAGGCCGGGCTAGCGTTTCAGCCCCCCTACCCGGGCTGAAATCTCAGCCCGGGATGAAATTCTCCATGTAATCGGCCCCTCAACACTATATGTCAATTTTAATTTCAAATGCATGACTGAATTGGCTCACAGAGTGTTTTGATATCTGTTGGTGAGGAATTCATAAATGTAATAATTACATTTGTGTTTTGTGCATGTTTTGTGCACGTTGTAAACATTACCTGGTAAACCTAAATATTAAGAGTGTATTGTCATACCAATCAAGCAATCAATTTTATTAAATAATATAAATGCAATAATTGCATTTTGTGTTTTGTGCATGTTTTGTGCACAACGTCACAAACATTTCCTTCAAAATAAGGTTATCTACATATTTGTACTTAAGAGTACAAATATAGGTAAGTGCAAATATAGGTAGTACAAATATATATAAGTTGGCTAACAGTTTTTACATCTTGTTGCTATACAATAGGCAATATTTGTATTCAAACGGTTAGACTGGGACGAACACTCAAGTGAGGCTCATGTGGGTAATTTGTTTGTTAAGCTATTTCCAGCTCAGGAACTTGTAAAATGTGATACAAAAGAATCCCGCGCATGAACCTCACTTGAGTGTTCAGCCAAGCCTGGCCATTTGAAAAGGAATATTGCTTATTCAGATCATGTGATGATTCCCTTGTCTAATTTTTGTCACTTAACCAAGTATAGAATTAACACAAGTATTTAAACAAAAGGAATCAACAAACAAATGCTGATTGCATTTTCAAACCGCACTGCTGGGGTTGACGACCCATGGAAATGGGGTGTATTGCACTCTGGAAATTGCACGAGACGGGGTGTATCTGGAGACTTGAAAAGGGGGAAGGGTAAAAAATGTGACTTTCCATCTTATCAAAAAATAGATTTTCCGGGGGTATTTTGCCAGACAAAATGGTTGGAAATTCCAGGGAAATTCTTTAGTGGACTTTTCAAGGGAGGTCCTAAAACCTCCTAGTGTGGTTTAAAAATGCAATTAGCTGATCTGAATTACATGTCAACAAGATGTATTTTATACATCCACCATCTCCCCCCGACACGCACACACAGAATGGATTGGAGGGGTCTCAGGGGGGATGGTGAGTATGTTCTGGGACAACACATTAGTCATTTATGCTTAATTTATGTATATTTGTACATAAAATACGAAATTTCAAAATCAAATTCAGATTGTTATAAAACTATCACGCAACATTGAATAATGTGTGTTTGAATTGTAATAATATATGGATTAATGCATCAGGAGCTCCGCTTTTAGGCAGTGCCTAAATCTATATATTAAATAAACACTCGGTTCACAAACAACAGTCGTTTGACAGCCTCTTGGAGATGTTGGAGCCGAAAAAAGAAGCTCACAAACCTGAACAGAAGGAGGAAATCTCACCAGTGTGCAGTGTGCCTTGAGCTAAGTTCTAATTCAAGCGATTTTGTAAGTGAGGTACAAAGCCGCCATGTTGCCTGTTGGAGTCTCCCACAGAAACTAAAAAAGAACTCAGTTCGTACAGCCGAAAGCACCATCGACATCCAGACCCAAATGGTTCTATTACAAATTGCTTACAGTTATTTGCAGGGAAAATTCTAATTCGAAAGCTTTGACCTGAGAATAATTTTCATTCATGTTAGAAAAAACGTACACCACTGTACCTTGCTTTGCATAGCGCGGCGCTAAATGGAAATGGCACGAGAAGTCCGTTGTGAGTTTTTTTTCCATAAGAGAATAATTAAATAAGATAAATTTCCCCCTTGCACTCCGTGAATTTTTCACGGGCATCAGCTAGTATCTTTTTATTCAGGAAGAAAAAAAATCGTATCTCAAGCAGGTAACCACCTATGGCAACCAACTTGGACACATTTATCGTCAACTTTCAACTTTATTATATATCTTTTTAAAAATATTACAAAGATGGCACACCGCCTGCAAATAGGCCGTTATCACGCAATATTGATTAATAATATTTAATAGTTATCAGAAAATGAAATCCAGTTTTAATTATAGACATCTATATTAGTAAAACTGCAAAGTTTCAAAATATGAATTTGCAAAACTTCGTCTTCTGGCTTACTTTTTACAAAGAAATGTATGGGCAAATACGTCAAGTCGAGGCGGCTGGACGGACAATGTTTCGATGTGTTTTCCCGTACATTTCTTGCAAAAATATAAGTCAGAATACGAAGTTTTGAAAATTCATATCTCAGTCAGTTTCATTTTCTGATAACTATTAAATATTATTAATCAATTATGCGTGATAGCGGCCCTTTAGCATAGCTAGTCGAAAGCAGGCGGTGAGAGGACAAAGAAGCAGAGAGAAACGAAGGGTAAAAACGTGAAAAAAAACTTAATAACAAGCGAAAAAGAGAAGGATGTAAATAGTTCTAAGTTTCAGAAAAAGAAAATAACAAATTATCGTTGGGGCGATACCTTTTTAACGCCCTAATCATTTGACTTGGCGCCGTCAATGACGTGAGCAAAATGAGCGAAACAGCCCGTGACGTTTCAACATCAATCCATAGCTTAATGCCTCGACGTATTTTCCTTAAGTATGGTGCTCCGCTTTGGCATCCTTGGAGGGGGGTTTGTTGTTCTCAGTTTTTAAGAAAAACCTGTCTAAACCGATATTTTTGTGTGACTTGGCATTTTTTGGCTATGATGTTTTCAAACAATGTGCACATCTTCGGGGATTCCCCCTAAAATATACGAGAATTATTATCCTATCCGATAGGGTATAAAAATTCATATCGTGATTGGATACTTAGGAAAATTATTCACTGCAACTGTTTCTCGGGTGAATGAGTCACTGACAGGACGAAGGCGCACTGCTAGCCTTCGTCAGGCGATAATGAAAGTAGCATGTCTGCAGTTGAAACGTCATATGGAAACAGGAACGTTTTTCTACGAGTTGAGTTTTAAGGAAACTTGGCTATTAAGAATAATGCTCATTAGTAATGTCTGCTCTCGAATTCTCCCAACTCCCAAACGTCACCTCGGTTTTTATCAGGCTATGAAGTCACGGAAGATCGGAGGAGAGCCTGTTTTTAAATATGTTGCGATATTTTATTTGCATTATTCGTTGTTATTTATTTATATATTGTTTGTCATCGTCCTCACCGGTCAGTCGCCGCTGACCGCCCATTGCCGGATTAACTTGCTAGTGGCAATTAGGATTATTTAAGATTTAAGATTAAAGACTAGAATTAATTTGCGATCAACAATCCTAGTAGGCGGACTAGTCCCGGAAGATCTCGAGTTCGAATCCCGGTACGAGCATTTTTTTCTTTTTTGTCCCCGCATTTTCCTTCAACCCGCTTTGCAAATTATTGGTCGTACTCGATTCCAAAGGCCACCGTGACTGGCATCTTCACAGGGTCTGGAAGGATGGACCCGGGATTTGACCGAATTATGGAGCGGGATTCGCGAAATTGCAAAATATTTTGACAGTATTCGGGATTTCCTTGCGTGAATTGCACGAATTCTGACCCGGGATGCAGGAATCTTACACCTGTCTTTCGGGGAGACGTGATTGAATGCCTGCCAAGTAAGTTGTCTGACTTTGCTCAATGGAACAACATTAGTGTTGATATTTGACAGCGGCGCGTTTGATAAGTTTTCGCTCGTAGTCGAATTCCCGTGTGACTCTAGCCCAGTCCTCTCTTTTCCATCGCGGCTTCACATAACTATCAATTAATTTTTGGTAGTTAAATCAAGTAAGCAGAATTGCTCGGTGGATAAAGACGCTCGCCTACAGAACGAAAGGTCTCCAATTCGAGTCCCGGTACGATCCCAGCTTTTTTTTGTCCCCACATTTTCCTTCAACCCGGGTTGCAAATTGGTGGTTGCACTCGATTCCAAAGGCCACCGTGACTTTGCTCAATATTATAACTATGATGAAAGAGCTGGCATAAGGATATTTGGGGGATCCGAATTTTGTAGTGGGATTCGGGAAGATGCAAAAATGTTTTGATGAGGTACAATTTCTGCTAGAGTCATTTGCACCTGACCAATAACTGCATAACTCTTCTTTATCCACGAGTAGCCATTGGCGTCCAATGATTACATGGTTAGCGTCAGACAGGTAGCCATTTCGTGGTAGTGGGGAGTCTGGGCAAAGCATAATAGACCTTCTCGGCTTGGGCGTAATGTTTTGCCCATTTCAGATCACGTGGCATTCCCATGAGTATTCTATCTTTGTTTGGAATGCTTTCATATTCATATATCCTTCGATGCGTAGAAGAAAAAGAAAGAGAGAATACTCATGGGAATGCCACGTGATCTGAAATGGGAAAACATTACGCCCAAGCCGAGGAGGTCTATTAGCCAATCAGACAAGACCGGGAAACAGCGCAAAGAAAATGTAATTTCTTTCGCTTTATCCGGCGGAAATTAATAATAATAATAAATAATAAAATAGCTTATATAGCGCCTATACATTGCTGCTCTAGGCGCTTTACATGATTTTAAAAAGAAATAACTAAAAATTTTAAAAATTAAAAAAAGAAAAATTAAAAACTGTGATCGACATAAATAATAGATAAATAATAAAAAGAAATAAGCAAATCATTACATTTCTCAAGACTAAAAATGCTAAAAATAAGCAATAAAAATGATAGCATGACATTAGCAATAGGCCTTCTTATAAAGAAACGTTTTTAGTTTTGACTTAAACGTTTCGACGTTGGAAGAAGCACGGATATCGAAGGGTAGCTTGTTCCAGAGCCTTGGAGCCGCGGTAGAGAAGGCGTGCTGACCATATGTTTTCATATGAAAGGCAGGCTCAACCAGGCGAAGGTGGTCTTTAGATGACCTCAAAAGTCTAGTCTGGCGGTAAAATGTTAAAAGGTTTTTAAGATAGCGTGGACCAAGACTATTTACTGATTTAAAAGTTATGAGATTTATTTTAAAAATGATTCTGTACTCATTGGGAGCCAGTGAAGTTCTTTTAAAGTCTCCGTGATGTGGTCGTTTTTACGAAGACCTGCCACAACTCGGGCAGCAGCATTTTGAGCAGATTGCAATTTCGCTATATCATGTCCTTGGGCCCCATGAAGAAGAGAATTACAAAAATCTAGTTTTGAGCTTACAAAACTGTGGATCAAAACTTCTGTAGTTTTCTTGTCAATATACTTTCTTATTTTAGCAATATTGCGAATGTGGTAGAAGGCACCCTTGACAACCGCATTTACATGTGGTGAAAAAGACATCGTTTCGTCAAAAAGTACCCCCAGATTACGTGCTTTATTTGTCGGTCTAATAATATCCTCGCCAACAGTCAATGATGGAAATGTGGGGGTTGGTCGAAATCGTGAGTGAAGAAGAAGAAGTTCCGATTTGCCATTATTCAATTTAAGCTTGTTGGCAGTCATCCATAGCTTAATGTCAGATATGCATCTCTCAAGGCGTTGTTTAGCAACTTGAAAATCATGGGTGTTTTTACAAGAGAACGACGTATAAAGTTGTGTGTCATCAGCGTAGAGATGAAAAGATAGATCATGCTCTCGAATGATATCACCCAGGGGAGAGGTATATAGCAAATACAATATTGGCCCCAGTACAGAGCCCTGTGGCACACCAAATTTCAGGGGACGCACAGATGATGTAGCACCGTCAATTTGGACAAACTGTGAACGATTTGCAAGATATGACTCAACCCAAGAAAGTGCTTTTCCTTTCACAGCAAATCTGGAATTTAGCCTTTTTAAAAGAATGGTGTGGTCCACTGTATCAAAAGCTGCGGAGAGATCCAGCAGCAATAGGAAGACACAATTATGTTTATCGATTGCCTCAAGAACATCGTTCTGGACACGCAACAACGCAGTTTCACAGCTGTGGTACTGCGTATATGCAGATTGAAACTCCTCACTTAGTCCATTTGAGCACAAATATTCCCAGAGTTGCACAGCTGCCACTTTCTCATTCGCCTTGGATATGAATGTCAAGTTTGATACAGGTCGAAAATTTGGGTAGAGCTCCGTGTCGAGTGACTGCTTTTTCAGCCCTGGAGATAGGCTTGCCAATTTCATAGGAACAGGGACTTTAGCACTCTCCAAGGAAAGATTTATGATTTTTGCAATGACCGGTAACAGGTCCGAAAGGCAGGACTTTAGGAGACTAAAGATTTATTTTTTTCTTGTGTTAAACTGAAAGGTGAGCTCCCTGTAATGAATACATCTTTACCACTATTCAATTCAATGTTGCGATGGGCGATTGGCGATCAAATAGACTAAAACCAAAACGCTGGATTCGGCTGCTTCAGCATGGTCGATATTGATTGCAAAATCAACCGAAATTGTTTTCAAAGCCATCTTTTGGCTTCCTTTCCTAGAATGTTCACTTTCTGTTCAAGAAAATTGAAAAAAATCGCCAATCGCAACAGTGAATTTTGAATTTTTGATTTTTTTTTATGCGTAGCAATGCATACGGTGGTGATTGCCATGATTATTATGTTTTAATTGTTACAAATTTTGACTCAAATGCGTCAGCTTAGAATTTTCTAGATGATTCTTTTTAGGAAACTTTATTTATCTAATGAACGGGACACATTTTCTCAGACTGCAGTCCACAAAAGTTTACGAACGGCAACATTGTCGAGTGTATACAGTAGTGATCAAAAATACCTTTGGAATTTGTTACCAGGATTCTTATATTTTGGCACGTATTTGTTTATAAAAGTTAATGAGATAGAACACATATTTCTGGTTTGTTCAACGACAAGTTCCAACAGAACAACAAATCGATAGAATAAGAAAGATCCTCAGTGTTTTCATATTTCCCAAATAAAACACAATGTAGAAATTGTGAAATAATAACAGCCACTGCGCTTACCCAAATGCCAACCCAAATTCCAAAGCCAACGAATTCGAGTTTCGATACCGGCGCGTCAATAAAACTCAGGCCGCCCAAGAGGACCATCGTAATACCGATAACCATTTGAATTGCTCCCCAGAACTTGATCCATGTTGACGAGTACGCCATTTTCCCATCTCCCTTGGATTTTGCGACAGAGACAAGCGAAAGCGGAAAAGCCTTCACGTGTAATTGCTCTGACGCAGCAGTTGTTTAATCCTTCGGATTCTTTGTTTCACTTGAACTATTTTTTAAGGAGTTGTGGCGTAAAACAAGTAGCACATAAGCAAACAGAAGCTTATTTGCATAGGAGCTGAAGCGCACCAATACGAGCAAGAACCCGATAGTTTGGCTGCTGAGCTCACCTTTCTTATGGCCCATCCCTACGAATGTTCCTTCACATGCATAACATGATCACTCTCTAGAAGAACAGAGAAGCCTGTCTGCATTTTAATTTGACTGCCATGACGACTTTGACTGTCGATAATAATACAGCCTATAAGGCCAAGTAAAAAAAAAATAAACATGTTTATCGTCCGGAGCTTTCCAAAAAAGTGTCCATGTGGCCCTTTTTACTTTTTATTTCTTTTTGCTTTTGTGTACAAAATGATTACGACTATTCTTAGGGCAATATATGTTCATATAAAGCATTTTCATGCTCATTAACGCCACATTTCAAAGCAGTTTCTAACCGCTTGTGACGTTTGACTTCGTTTTGGAGACAATTTGTGAAAAGAAAAAAGAAAAGAAAAAAGGATGCGGCTCCAAAAAAACGATGCGGGCGGGTACCATAAACATGTTTTTTTTTCACTTGGCCCAATGCAAGGAATCTTGTATCAAGAAATTCAATAAACCTTATTATAGGTAACGCTCTAAGTCAAGCAACGTGATTTAAATTCACGCGAACTAAATTAACGCGAACGAAGGGAGAAATTACTTCTAAAGAAAATTAACGCGAAAAGGGGCTCAAGATTTCCAAATTAAGGAAATTAAGACGTAATCCATTTGAAAATCGAGTAACGATTGGAAACAATTCTTGGGACAAAATTATTTACATCATATTGTAGACTTCTGTCTTACAGCTTTTGATATCTGATCTAAAACATAGGTACGCAATGCGTACGGGAAGCTATTTGCTTTTGCCCTGTGGGAAGAGTAGGTAACAAAAAGGTATGGGGCTTCTCATGATGTTGAGAATGACGGTCGTCTGGCCATTCATACAACATCACCAACGTTTGATCACCTAAGTGTACTTATTCTTTTCAGATATTTTAAGTTTTATATTTCAACGGAAAAACCACAGTGAATACTTTTCTTTTAATATGTTGTAGCCGCCTTTTGTCTGTACGCTGCCAACGACGTTGGTTAACTATATGCATGGTTTTCTTTTTGTGAGACTTATGTTTTCTAGCTTCAATGATGTCATTAATGTTGTTTGCTCCGCGTGATCACTTAGGGCCATTCAATTTTTAGCGGAGCTCCCGTGCGGCGCGAAGCGCCGCGCGAGCGGAGCACCATACATAAGAAAAAGTGGTATCAGACATATATAACCATCAAGTCGCTTTTGAGTGGTTTGAGACATTTTGGCATATTTTTATGACGTAATCAGTGACGTCATATCACGTGACTTTGATGTTAGATAGCTATCAACCTAAAGGCAACCTTTGTCAAGTTTGTTCGTTATTGGAGCTGTTTTGCCGGAGATATGATTTTTTTCTTTTCTTTCCTGAATAAAACCTATAGTGGTGATTCCGTGTGTTTGTTTGTTTGTTTGTCCGTCCGTAACACAGGTATCCCAATTCTAGAAAAGTCAATATCTTGAGAAGGCAACATCACTAGGACACCAAACTTGGGTAAAATTATCTTGGAAGCAAGGGGGATGCACCACCAAGGTCACGTGGCATGACGTCATCGATGACGTCATCAAACCTAGAAAAGTCAATATCTAAAGAAGACAACATCGCTAGGTCACCAAACTTGGGTATATTTATCTTGGAGGGCAAGGGGGATGCACCACCAAGGTCACGTGGTATGACGTCATCGATGACTTCATCAAAACTAGAAAAGTCAATATCTCAAGAAGACAATATCGCTAGGTCACCAAACTTGGGTAAAATTATCGTGGAGGCTAGGGGGGTGCACCACCAAGGTCACGTGGCATGACATCATCGATGACGTCATCAAAGTTAGAAAAGTCAATATCTCAAGAAGACAACATCGCTAGGTCACCCAACTTGGGTAACATTATCGTGGAGGCTAGGGGGGTGCACCACCAAGGTCACATGGCATAACGTCATCGATGACGTCATCAAAGCTAGAAAGTCAATATCTCAAGAAGACAACATCGCTAGGTCACCCAACTTGGGTAACATTATCGTGGAGGCTAGGGGGGTGCACCACCAAGGTCACGTGGCATAACGTTATCGGTGACGTCATCAAAGCTAGAAAAGTCAATATCTCAAGGAGGCAACATCGTTAGATCACCAAACTTGGGTAAAACTATCTTGGAGGCAAGGGGTTACACCACCAAGGTCTGGTGGAATGACGTCACCAAAATTATAAAGTCGATAGACGATAACTCGATGATAGTAAAGCATTAATTCGAGCTCCGCTTTTAGGCAGTGCCTAAATCTATATATTATATTAGCCCCCCTCCCTAACTCCTCAGAAATTCTTGCTCTACTGCCCTCGGAAATACCTATGGAAGACCTTTTGGGGGTTGCACCCCCTTGGAAAAACCCACGGAAAGGGGAGGGGGGGGGGGGGGGTGTTGGAATGGAATGGCTCTTGGTGTCTAACCAACATGTTCCTTCCTTAGTGAAGTTTTTGCCTTGATTATGTTAGTTTACGTTAGTTTTTTTAATTATGTTGCTGCAAGTGATATGACGTCGCATTGCGTGGTACGGTGCAGTTTGATAGTAAAGGAAGGAAGGCTCATTGTTGAACACCGAGTTTGAACCTCCTGAAGAAATATCACTTGCACTACTATTCTCGTGTATTTACCCTCTTTCAATTTGGGTGGGGGTAAAAATTTAGAAGACATAGATTTTAGGGGGTAATTTTTTGGCACCCTCTCTCAAAAGAGGGGGTAATTTTTTCAGGGACACTGTGGTTCAAACTAAATAATAATATGTACAAGCTATCGCGTCGTGGCATACAGCGCTACGCCATAAAGCAAGTACGCCAACAACATTAACAGATTTCTTTATTTACATATCAACACGCCAATTTCGCAACGGAATGTACAAATAGTTTTTGAGTACGTGCGCAATGGAATGGCTACGAATGTCATTACAAGAAAATATATCTTAGCCAGGAGAAAACTCTCCCCAAAAAGACGCTCTGCAGTAATAAACATCTAAGCTGTCTCAGTTCGAAAACGAAGGCCTAATTAATAGGCAAGCGTGAGTTCCACTTTGCGAGGATAGAGATTCATCATTTTGACCCTGCTTTACGCACGTCATTTGCGATCTTTGTTACTACACACAGCAAATGGAATGTTCATCTACATCTGCTTCCAGTCTATACACCTGTTTCAATTAACGTTGCTCTGCAAAACGTAAAACCATGAACCATGCTTCATAAGTCGAAATGGTAATTCCTGCCTAAAACGAAGCGGGTTCACGCCAAATTGTGTTTCAAAGTAGTAAACAAAGTGCCATTGGGTGGTTTTAGTTTAGTTTGGCTTGCCAAACTCAAGGAAAATACGAGAAATAGCGTCTTCATTATGATGCATGGTTCATGGTTTTACGTTTTGTAGAGCCACGTTAATTGAAATAGGTGTATATGTATAACGTGTACTGATTACAAAATATTTTGTGTGTATCTGCAAAAAAAAAAAAAAAATCGTACAGGGCCTTCGAGTCCGAAAAAAAATTCTTGCACAACTTGATCCCCGAAAAAAAAAATCATACGCAAAATATTGCCACCCCCCCTCCCCCAATTTCTAATGGTCCACCCCTTATGATAGTTTGTTTTGTTAGGGACATGAGAAATAGTGTTATCTTGCGATCGGCTGCAGACTAATTGTTTTTTTAAAAAGGATTTTTCCACAGTTATATAATTCACCACGCTCTCGTCAAGTTTAATTTAACAAAACAAAACAAAACAACTTTCATTACACTCGATATTTTCAGAGCCCTAATATTTTCTTGGTTTGATGTCTCACAACGTTTCGGACCCAAAAATCCTCGCAAACATTTATAAATACATTTTCAATAGTAATTCATGGCCCAATAGTTACGTTGTTAACCCTGGATTAGCGATTTAAAACCACCCCCAAGAGGTTGTTAAATTTAACCCTGGATTTGCCGTATTTCAAACCCGGATTAAAGTTAAACCACTTTCTAGCAACACCACAACGCGCGCACAGATTTAATCCTGGATTAAACCCGGATTAAAGTTAATCTGCTTTTGAACAACCGGGACCAGAGGCATAAAGACAATAGAAGACAAAAGACCGTAGAACGAAACCATAAGATGGAATACAATACCTCCAATCCAAAATACAATACATCTTGCAACACCAAGAGATACCCCATGGACCTATTACAGAGCGCAAGAATGAGTTTTTGAAATCTTGTTGGATGAACGACGTTTTCAAAGTTTGAAGTTACATCAAAATTTGTATAAGTCTTACATTCTTATGAAAAAGTGTGTAGTCAGTTTTACATTCCAAATGATTGCTTTGTACTTATTTAGTATGTATAACTGTGGGTATTTAGCCGTTTACACTTGCCGTCTCGAGGAACATACAACATGATTGAGGTTTTCTTCCCTATGATTCGACCAACCACTGAAGAACAGTATTGCGCATGTACAACATACGTTCGTATCCCATATTTTTCAGGAGGCTGTAATTAAGCAATAAAAGTACTTTCCGCGTGCTCTCTGCTTTCTTACAAACACGAGGGGGATGTTGGGAGAACTGATCAAAACTTGAAAGACACGAGCCGAAGGCGAGTGTCTTTCAAGTTTTATCAGTTCGACCAACATTCCCCGACTGTTGTAAGAAACCAGAGAGCACGCAGAAAGTATTTTTACTGCTTTTAGAAAATAACATACACACGCGCGATAGCGTTGCGTGACAATCGTGTTTCTCAGGTCTCTTACAAACACGCTTTTTAACCAATCAGAATGCGCACATTCACAATACAACATAGGTGTTATTTTCTAAAGAGCTTTATTTATGGCTTTACAATTTCCTGTGATCTGATTGGCTGGCGCACGGGCTGTATTTAGCGTATTGCCCACGGGCTTTTTTTTTTTTTTTCGTATTTAGCCCCGTGTCGCGGATGAAGTAGTGTTGTAATAGGGAGAAAGACATCAATGGCGATCATCCCTACTAGTGATACTTGTTCGTCTACATCTTTAAACAGCTCCTTGACATCTTGGAAGGTCAAATTATAGGAGTGGCTCAAGTAGTAGACATCGGTATCTCATTCACGTTTTCCACTGGAGTGAGCTCGATATTAGTATTGACGAAAGAGAAGCCTGGGGCCGCTGGTGAGTTATCCCTGGAAACCAACATGTAACACATATCGTTATGTTGCTGCCTTTCTCGGACCTTTACCTCGGTATACATCATTATGTTTTAAAAATAATATACTCCCTCAGATAATATGTGAAACATTCAACGGGTTATTAGGGACGTGTCATTATTTAGCGGGGGGGAGGGCTCCTATTTTTGTGGGGAGGGTCCTAATTTTTTTCGCGTGTCTAAAGGGAGGGTCCAAATTTTTTTCACTCCTGTTTGGGGGAGGGTCATAATTTTTTTCAGCAACATTTGGATGATGAAAAGGGTAAAACAAATAGCGATAGTGGTTATTTCAGCAACTTCTCCATAAAAATTTCGACGCGCTTCGCGCGCATAAACAATGACATCTAATATACTCTTTGAGCAACGAGGACACTACCGTTGACAAGAACAAGTTATCTTAACGAGGAAAATCAAACTCTCCCAAACTTTCCCTGCAAATGATAGGCCTGGAGGGCATGTCACTATATGTTTGAAAGACGATGCCTTAGGTAAGCGTGAGTTTTCGACGTTACAAGCATAGAATTCGTCCGTTGGGCCGCGCTTCGCGCACATGAATATTAATAACTTCGTCATTTGCGGAGCGCAGTTGTGCGCATGAATAATGTAACCTAACCTATATAATTGAGGTAGTGTACTTCCTGGGCTCCTGACAGGCTTTGTTTATTATACCGTACACAAAACATGTTCATCTACCCTTTCTCTGAGACTTGATTTGTCTTTGGTATAGTTTGTCTTTTGTTTAGTTTTGATGAAATGCGATAAACAAACAAAAAAACGATGAACAAACAAACAAACGTTTATCAAAATTTGGGCGCGCTTCGCGCGCAACGAAGGATATGCTAGCCCGTTTTTCTGTAAAATGTCTACAGTACTAAGTCAAACAGGGGACGGGAGATGTGGGATTATGTTAATCATTGTACAGGGAGGGAGGATCCCTGCATTTTACCCGTGTATTACTAAACATTCTCACGTAAATAATCGAGGCGATGAATAATAACCGCGGTTCCTTATGCACCAGTCAATTGACACCCGGCCCACACCCCCGGGACAGGGCGGGAAAGTAACGCCGTCAGGCCGGGGATTTAACACATTAATCTACGGAAGGGCAGGGAAATTAACTCGGACCTTCTATAGCGGGGATATTCAGCGGGGCATTAACGGGGAATATTAACGCTGAACCAGAAGTTCGATTATCGTGCGAAACCGAGGTCGGAGGAATTTGGGAGGGGTCACTTTATTTTTTTGCGAGTGAAAGGGGAGGATCTCTCGAAACCTGAAGCCTTGAAAGAGAGATTCCAGCAACGAGTTCTATATCATTTTCTAGTTTTATTTTACTCATTATGTTGAAAATTTCGGCGCGCTTCGCGCGCATAAGGAATGACATCTAATCTAGTTTTAGAGAACTTGCCCAAAGAAAACAATACGCTTGTGGCCCTTAAATGGAATGCGTACGAATGTCGTTACAAGCATGTGTATCTTGGCAAGGACAAATGAAAACCCCCAAATACCCTCCAGTGATACGGCTGGTTGGCAGTCAATGTGTTCGAAAGAAGTGCATGAAAAATTCGCTTTTGGGCTGCGCTTCACGCACATGAATATTAATAATAATTTGTAGCGCGTGAAGAATAAAACCAACACGCAGAAAATAAAATGTTGTCTTCTCTCTGGAGGCTTGATGAAATGCGTTTATCAAGATAAAGGCGCGTTTCGCCATGTTGCAAAAGTGCCGTGATGTCAATTGACTGGTGCATGACAGAAGTCGCTTGGACAATAGTCTATCTTTTTCAGAAATAAATTGCATGGGGGAGGGTCCCAATTTTTTTACCTACGACTGGGGGAGGGTCACATTTTTTTTTGTTATGTTCAAGGGGAGGGTCCTAATTTTTTTTAGCCTTGTTTGAAAAAAATGGGAGCCCTCCCCCCCCGGTAAATAATGACACGTCCCTTATGGAAATGCATGTTTGCCTACCTTTTGTTTGTTCCCGTGGTTTTCCTGATATTTTCCTTCCCTCTCTTGTACCACCAGATTTCCATTACAAGTACAACGAAAGCCATCGCCATTCCTACTAGTAGAACCGTATACACACCTGCCATGCTACGAAGGTCAATCTGCTTGCGCGTGATGGCTGACAAAGAAAAACATTCAGTCGAAGGCTTGGATCATTCAAGAAGGCGTTATTGACATTTCTAAATTTTACGTTATTTAGGCCTTTCTTTCCCATCGTGTTGAAGTTGATGAGGAACATGAGGAGGGTGTGGGATGTGTCTTTAGCCATCAACTTTTCATAATGCAGCCCGCCATTTTTGGCATGCAATGCCGATAATGAGTTGCCTTCCATACCAAGACAGACTGTATGTAATCACAGTGGATTATATAGACTACTTACTAGTGCCTGAGCCGTGGTCACAATGCTTTACGCTGTCCCACCATTTCCGTTTGAGACTGTCGATAACGGAATTTTCTCGCATCCGCAAAATGGCTAACGTGATCTCGTCCAAATACGGATCTTTACGACGCATGGCAAATCCATAGCTTTTCGGCGCAGCCAGGCCTGGAACTACAGATTGTACTCTAAATTAATGACCTGCACAGACTTACGGTTGCTGCGTCGCTCCTCGCATTTTTCACGTCTTAGTGTGTCTTCACTTCAGAGTGGTCTTCAACTAGGTACAGGGTAGGTATGCGTGGGCATGCTTCTTGGCATTAGTTTCTTCTTCACGCGTGTGCGCTTAGGAAGGTGTCAAAAATCAGTTGTTGGCAAATCATTATTGATATAACTTATAATTTATTAGTAGCTACTAAAAATATTAAAAATACACTAGCCACTAAAAGTACTAAAAATACAGCTTCGTAGCTTAAAAAGATACCGATATGACAACTATTTTGCCAAAGGACCCCTTGAGCCTTCCCCATACCTTAAAGTGCCACTAGCACCTAATTTTCACTTGCCTGAAATTCCACCAAATTCGGCACACAAGTACAAGACATCATGATCTTTAGCACTACGCCATTTGTTTTACCAGAGGTTGAAAGGAAAATAGCGTATTTTCACGCCAAAGTTCGGATTAAATGAGCTGTTTTCGTCCTGATATTCATATATAGAGTCAATTCCCAAGGGACGCAGCGCATGTGACACGTGATCCCAGCACAGGTAGCCCGAACTGCATATCTTAATTGCGTTTTCCTTATTTTTTAGGGCAGCTCTCCAAAAAAGAAGTCGTACTGTAATATGTCTTACTTCTTTGTATATGCAATTCAAAAACCTATCGATCAATTTTGCTCGATTTTTGTTGGCTTGAAGTTCACGACATTTGCAAAGGCCAATCCGAACGCCTGCTCAATTGAAGTTTTTTAAGACGCCCAAAAAAATTTCCAAAGTTCTCTGTCGGTCGTGCTCTAGTTCACGGTCTGTTGGTTTGGCTTGACCGTTTCTTTCATGCAAGTTTGGATCCTTCGACCGAGCAGACAGTTTCCACATGCTGGAATGTTGCATATGCGAAGTCTACTAAAATAATTTTTAAACTGGTACAAAATGCGGCTACTAGATCCGGAGAACAGGGTTCGTGCAGGTCCTTGAACTCCTTGAAAAGTGCTTGATTTTGAAAAGCTATTACAAGGGCACTTGAAACTCCTGGAAAAAAAAAACTCATTGAATGTTACAGGATTTTGAGTTATTATAATGAGTTATATACGCTGACAATCTAACTGACCACTCTGAGGGAACTTCTTTTCTGGATGTTTTTTTTTTTCGGCTCGCGCTACGCGCTCGCCATCTTTGCTTCTAACATTTTTAGCGGAACTCCCCGTGCCGAAGGCACGGAGTGGAGCCCCATACGTATAATTCAACGTCACATGAGAAAGCAACCCATCCAAGCCAAAACGATACGTTCAGCGGCTTATGAAAACATCGCGGGCTCTTATTTACGCATGCGCACTTGTGTTAGTGGCGACCCGTGTACACAGCCAATCACAGTCCGTCTTGGATCACTGAGCGCGCGTGTCATTTTGTCCTCCAGCACAGCGCCGCGGTGCTTTGACGCGGTGCTTGGCAGAGGGCACGGACCGGAAGTCGCTCCTTCATTTTCCCGCCGAAAAAACTCACAAAACACGCGCCCGCGTCGGCTCATTTCATACAGACGAAATTTTTGTTGAGTCAAACGAGACAAACTCGTGGGTGCGAACCACGCCAAGTTTGCTCAAACAAAATACTTCGGATTCGATTCCTTCGCCGATATTTCAAAATGTTGTTTAGTCATTTGGAGAAACTATGAGGGAGTTGCAAAAGATTCAAAGGCTAGATTGCAGAATACCCGGCCCACGGCGAAGCAAGACTTCGCCTTCGGCATTCTTCTGAAGAAAAACAAGGCAACAGTTTCTTTCCTAAAAGCTGCAAACGACGTGTTATTCGAATACTCATATGAGATCTACGAACAGGGAGCCAGAACTGGATTGAACAGGATTTGCAGTAACAGAAAATTGCAATGGTTTTAGCCGAATAATATATTTAGGAAAATTGGCTTTGTGCAAAAGCTTGCCAAGTAAGAATGAATTCAACTCAACACGACGGAGACTTTCGGAGGAAAGAAACGACTTCACTATCAGTTATCGGTAAGCACAAAGCTTGAAATTGCTTCTTATGCTATTTATATTTTTAGCTTCCAAGTTTATTGCATTCCTGATGAGAAAATTCTGACTGCTTTAGTTGGCTCCCTCAAGGTTTCTTTTTCTCCGGCTAAACTCCAATTATAGTTTTGAGTAACCTTGACTTTTTGGCCCTGCTTTGCCTTATAGAAAAACAAGTCTTTTCTGATATTCTAGCCTTGATTTTCCTTTCTCACTTGTTAGATTTAGTCAGTACAATGAGACAAATACTATGTCAAGTATTCTTTGTTGTGGATTTCGCTGAAAATCTTATTTTTCATTTTTATTACAAGGAGATTATCTTTTGTCGGTCGTGAACTGCGACTTGTTAGCATATCAGAACGTTCATCAGAACGCGCTAAGGATATCATTGCCATAATATATAGATTTAGGCACTGCCTAAAAGCGGAGCTCGAATTAATGCTTTACTATCATCGAGTTATCGTCTATCGACTTTTATAATTTTGGTGACGTCATTCCACCAGACCTTGGTGGTGTAACCCCTTGCCTCCAAGATAGTTTTACCCAAGTTTGGTGATCTAACGATGTTGCCTCCTTGAGATATTGACTTTTCTAGCTTTGATGACGTCATCGATGACGTTATGCCACGTGACCTTGGTGGTGCACCCCCCTAGCCTCCACGATAATTTTACCCAAGTTTGGTGACCTAGCGATGTTGTCTTCTTGAGATATTGACTTTTCTAGTTTTGATGACGTCATCGATGACGTCATGCCACGTGACTTTGGTGGTGCACCCCCCCTAGCCTCCCACGATAATGTTACCAAGTTGGGTGACCTAGCGATGTTGTCTTCTTGAGATATTGACTTTTCTAGCTATGATGACGTCATCGATGATGTCATGCCACGTGACCTTGGTGGTGCACCCCCCTAGCCTACACGATAATTTTACCCAAGTTTGGTGACCTAGCAATGTTGTCTTCTTGAGATATTCACTTTTCTAGTTTTGATGACGTCATCGATGACGTCATGCACGTGACCTTGGTGGTGCATCCCCCTTGCCTCCAAGATAATTTTACCCAAGTTTGGTGACCTAGCGATGTTGTCTTCTTGATATATTGACTTTTCTAGTTTTGATGACGTCATCGATGACGTCATGCCACGTGACCTTGGTGGTGCATCCCCCTTGCTTCCAAGATAATTTTACCCAAGTTTGGTGTCCTAGTGATGTTGCCTTCTTAAGATATTGACTTTTCTAGAATTGGGATACCTGTGTTACGGACGGACAAACAAACAAACAAACACACGGAATCACCACTATAGGTTTTATTCAGGAAAGAAAAGAAAAAAAATCATATCTCCGGCAAAACAGCTCCAATAACGAACAAACTTGACAAAGGTTGCCTTTAGGTTGATAGCTATCTAACATCAAAGTCACGTGATATGACGTCACTGATAACGTCATAAAAATATGCCAAAATGTCTCAAACCACTCAAAAGCGACTTGATTGGAGTTCCGCTTTTAGGCATTGCCTAAATCTATATATTATCATTTTCTTGAGACCCGATGGCTTCAGGAGAGGGACTTTTCTCTCGCTTCGCGCTCACCATCATATTCTTATAATACTTTTTACCATTTCCTGAGGGAGCCAAATGATCGCAAAAGCTGTTTCCGTATAATCATGGATCACAGGCGTTTTGATTCTGCATCTGAATGTGAATGTTTGAGACCGACTCCCCAGACTTGCAGCTCGAAGCTGAATTGCGCTGGGTCTCAACGGCACCACTGACAGCCAAGCGGCCATAAGCACAGACACTGAGGGTGGTCACTGCCAAAGGGTTTATTACGTCCCCAGTGGTTCTTTAACGTCCCCCCTGATACTGAGCAGAGTAGAAAGGCGAGACGGGACTTCGTGAAACACAGTAAAACAAAGTTCAACCCAGGATATGAACCAATTTCGACTGAGACCAGAACAGAAAGAAAATTTCCACTGTCCCAGCCAGGATTCCAACCCGGATCACAGCGGTGAGAGACCCAGCGCCGTAACACTGAGCCAACCGTGCTTCCCAACAACCGTGCTTGAAAACGACACGAAGATTCTAGTTTCATTAGACAATTGTTATTGCTTGTTTGTCTGTTTAGATTTTACTCTATTTTACTCATTACTATTATTATCGTTATCTCATTTTTTATCTCTTATTTTAAAGAACATTGTAAAGCGCACAGAACAGCAATGTATGTGCGCTATATAACAAAGATATTATTATTATTAATGAGAAAGAAGTAGCCTGCTTGCAGGCGGTACCGGGTGTTTTTATTGCAGAAAAACCGGTCCGTTCGCTGATCGGGCGCCATCTTGAAATTTGAGGCGCCATTATGAAATTTTGAGGAAATTTTTTTGCGCTCGCCCCCGGGACTGCGCGCCTTAAAATTCCAAGATGGCGCCCGATCAGCGAACGGACCGCAGTACCGCCTGCAAGCAGGCTAAGAAAAAAGGTGCTCGAAATTCCTCGGTACTCCTTAAAGTTTGTCGTTTTTGTCCTTAAATACTACTTGAAAACTACTTTGGAAACCCAGCACGAACCCTGGGAGAAGTAAGACATATTACAGTACGCCTTTTTTTTTTTTAGAGAGCTGCCCTCTAGACTATCAGAAATAGGGAAAAACGCAATTCAGATCAGCAGATCGGTCTCCCTGTGCTGGGTTCAGGTGTTACATGCGCTGCGTCCCTTGGGAATTGACTCTATATGAATATCAGGGCGAAGAAGGGTCATTATCTCCGAACTTTGGCGTGAAAATACGCTATTTTCCTCTCCACCTCTGGCAAAACAAATGGCGTAGTGCTAAAGATCATGATGTCTTCTACATGTGTGCTGAATTTGGTGGAATTTCAGGCAAGTGACAAATTAGGTGCTAGTGGCACTGGTTACGGAACACCTTCGCGATACTTTTCATTTTGTGAGTTCCACCCTTGCGAATAATACGCTATTTTCGTTTTTTACAACATTTTAGCGTGTTTTCTAGAAAATTTTATAAAACCCCAGCAAAGTTTTTTAGTACACATCTAAGCCCATAGTAAAATGCTGCTAAAGGACGAAATTATTTTAGGAGCTCTCGAAACTTGACCTGAAGACGTGTCGGAAAGGGAGCTCACTAAAAAATCTGTGTTTTATCAAGTAAAAAAAAATTGTTTACATAGTTGAGACGAAGTAAAAAGCTTCAAAATCAGGTACAGTGTGTTGCCCAAACTCCGGACGGTTTTTGCGTTTGGCGCTATAACATTTCGAAAATAAGTCGCAACAGTTTGAAAGTTTGTAAGCGGTAAGTAAAAATGTTTTCTGATGTAAACAGCGTAAAAACTCTCATTTTTCTCTAAATGATAAGTAACTGTGTGGTAAATTCTGTTGTTCAAAATTGCCCAAACTACGGACAATTTGCCCAAACTCCGGACACAAACTGCACAAATTATTTTCACCACTCCCTTTGAGTATATGTGTTATCAGTCAAAAAAATTTGCGAACATAATTGTAGCCAACATATTTCTCTACTTATAATAACTTTATTATGTGCGAAGAATCGCGAATAAAATTAGATTTCAGAGGGAAATTTGTGGTTGTTGTTGGTAACGAGCTTATCTATATTTTCCGTTTCTAACTATCCCGATTCGCTGAAATAAATGTAATTATTTTGATGCTTAGCATTTCTACAGTTAAATTTTAGAAACTTCAGCTCATTTAACAGAAGAAAGAACTTCAAATTTATCGTTTTGGTCTTCTTCTTCGTAGGTATCTATATTTTGTAGCTGCTAACATGCGATGAATTTTCACACTAATTATCCCTCGACTTGGGGGCGAAAATTCAGTTCTAAGTCGCCTTTGTGCCGTAATATAAAGCGGTCAAGGCTAGAAAGTTTCCCTTATAATGAACATTAATGTAATTCTTTATTGCGAAGAAGAACGCGAGGTAGCTCCACGAGTAAACTAGAATAATTAGCTTTTTTTTGCAGTACGCGACGATTTCAAATGCAAATTATCCATAACTTCTTCGCATCCTCAATAGTTACGTTGTCGTTTTTCCAGTATTTTCTCGAGGTTTCTGTTAAATAACATTAAAACAATACCCGGCACATTACCATGCACTTATTTATTATCGAAATCCTGCAAAATAGAGTCATTATATTTTTCTCTCGTCTTTTTTAGACACAATTTAAGGTTGTGGTTTATTTGCGTCCGAAGATTGGTTCATTTCGTGGAAAAACTTCACGAACAGTATAAAACGTGATTTCTTCCTAATTAGAAGCGGAAACACAAAGTTTTCATTTGGGTTAGAAACAGCTACTATATAACTCCCTTTCTAAACCAAAAAGCAAAATGTTTCTTTTACGTAAAAGATAGTAGAACTGATACAAATTGGAAAGATACACTCACGGAGCCGTTAACATTCATATTAAAGCCAAACGCGCTACAACTTGCCTCAGTAAAACTTTTATTCTCCCGCATCAAAAGGCGTTGAGCCCGTAACAAAATGCACGACAAGTGAGAATGATAGTTGGTTGTTAATTCGTGTGCTACCAAAACTTAAATGTCTTTTACGTTTTAAAAATACTGTATGTAAATGCAAAGTGTCCGAGGTTGGGTACCGTCCGGAGTTTGGGCAACACACTGTATCGCTTGTCAAGGTGCGGCTTCCTCGAAATTATTCAATTTACACGAAGAATACCGCGAAGGTGTGCAGTAACGTTGAGAAGAACCCTACTAATAAGTCAGACTACATACGAGTGACGAGGTCACATGGTTGTTTGTTAGCTTCAAAGTCCGCAAGAGGGCCGTCTCCCACATGGATATAATTCTTGGTTCTTGCCCATGCATACCCTTGGCTGTTATTATTTGGCAATTCTTTCATTTTAGCCCACGCCCTCTGATACAAGGAAAACTGGAAGAACCCCAAACAAAGAATTGTAATTAATATATACATGTAACATGTACGTAATTATTCATTTTCTTATTACTTTCTTGTTATTTTTTTAACCAAAGCTATTTCGCCAACATGTTGTTGTTAATAATAATACTTTCCTTTCATTTGAACATTTTTCGTATTTGTAATAAAGTGTATTAGTATAAACCAACTAATGGTCTATTACAAATCCTGCATTCTGATTGGCTGAGCTACTAATGGTCTATTAGTGATAGACCGTACCTGGCAAAACACACCTTCCTTTGAAAGAAAACTTGATTTTTTCAACATAAAATAATGGGATTCATTGCCAAAACCGACCAACTAGTTGGTTTATACTAAAACAATTAGACCTCTCGTCCTTATGTGCTATGATACCAATAGACCATTCGGCCTTCGGCCTCTACATTTTTAAAAGTCTAAATCTTTGTCGATTTCAGTCGAGTCGATTTCATCTTCATTTGCAAAAAGGCGCGAAGGACAAGAAAGTGCTTTATCCTCATTGGCTAGTTGTTCTCTCGCGTTCATTGGCTGATTGCTGCGGGATCACGCGGGATACAGGTTCTAAAATAGCCTGATATACCAATTCGATGTGACTTGATTTTGTATCACGCCCCATCTAATTTGCCCCTGTTGTGGTACATTCCAAAGGTTTTTCAAAGAATAGAGAGCGCGTGTCCTTAAAGCTGGAGCCGTTTCGAGTTATTCAAGCCGCCTGTCACGTGACACAGCGGTGTTACGTGACAGTGCGGCATTCGCCTGATGAAGGCCGTGAGACACGGTCGAAACGTCGAAACGTTCATGATAATTCCAGTAAGTGTTTTAACCTTTACATTAATTTACCAACTGGATTACTCAAAATTTACAATTTCATATTCAAGCGTATCATAAAAGAGTCTACGAAGCCGTGTCTCTGTGCTAGAAAACAATATTTCCATATAAGGTCAGTGTGGTTCTGCTGTTTCGACGTCCTGACTCCGCTGTTGTAACCTCATGGCTTCCCAAAAATGGGGCTCTGTCCGGTGCATAGTAAACTACTCATTATATTGTTTACTGATTTTGGACTTCTGCCACCAGAATGCCGGCACACCGGCATTCCGGTTCATGATTGTCATGCGCCTGGTGTAAGACTAACCTTACTATTACGGAATAACGAGTACAGGTTCGTGCCATTGACGACGCCGATCTGGAAAGTAGAGTCGACTGCCTGTTCTAAGTTGTTAACCTGCAGCATTACTTTTGTGACTGTGAAGAAGGCGGCAAGATTCGCTGTGTAAGTAGAGACCCAGATGAGAATGGAAAACCAGTAGAATCCGGCCAGAACTCGACCTACATGAAATATGGCCAATCAGAGACAGGCATTTCCTATGGAATACCGAGCGGTATTTAATGGATTTCCTTGCAAATTAGTTTTTGACTGAGTTTGCAATATTTTTAGGATATTGAGGCTATTTGACAGTTACCTATGAAAACAATAGAGGATATTACATGGCCGCGCGGAGATACGAATTTTATCTTCGAGTGTTGAGATAATTCGTATCTCCAAGCAGTCGTGTAATGTTCTGTTTATTATATAAACATCAATGAAATACCAAATTCAAATTTTATTTGAGTTAAGCTTTAAAATCGAGCAATTCAGCAAAGGCAAGTGTGATATTTTCACATGTGAAAATAACATGATATTTTCATGTGTGAAGCTATCAAGTTTTCGCGCGGGAGATCACCTGGTATTTCATTGGTGTTTATATAATAAGAGTGAATATTCTATAAAGTTTATTATATAGAGGACCCTGCTCATAATTTCGATATCATCAAAATACAAAAGTCAGAGACAAAATTTTTTTTTTTCGTCAACATGTGGGGAAAAACCTGCTTGCCCCCCCCCCCCACCCCCAGCAAATTACAGAGAATGACCAAGGCTTGCCCCCCAGACAAAAATTCTAGCTACGGCCTTGTTTGCATTAAGTCCGAGTTTGTGATGCAATGAATCATGTATACAAAAAGAAAGCAAGGCATTAGAGCAGTTTTGCCACGACTGTCTTGGGTATTTACAAATTACTCGGTAATTGCGATTGCTTCGGTTTGTGATTGGACGAGGGCATGATCTTTATCATGCAGCCAATGAGATCGCGCAGAGAGAACAATTACACAATTCGTGCGAAAAAGAGAGATTATGAATATTCTCACTCTCTGATTGGTTTGCCGTTGAATTACTATCGTATTTAATTGGATAGTGAATTATTCGTTACTGCGATTTTCAAAATTCTGCGAACTCTCGCTAACGATTTCCAAACGTAAATTATGAAAACCGCAGTAATTGCTTTTACTGCGGGACAGTCATGTGAGAACCGTTCTGTGCAGAGTGAGGCGGCTGTTTTGAACGACAACCATTAAACACCCAGGAAATATAACTGTGATGACAAAAAGAGCTTGAACATATGTGGTACAAATACGATATTGAGTCAAACTGGATATGCATGACAATAGTAAATTAAGAGCTTCTATATATTTAAAATCAAACCTTCCCATCAACGAACTCCTAATCCTTCAATTTAAAGTCACGCGACCAGATGTTTTGACATGTTCTACTAAAACTCCTCATTAGCCCATACATGGTGGTTTGGGTGAGATTCAAGGATTTGGTTTCAATTAAGTACTTGGTGTCTGTTTGTGTGAGGATTTTTTGAGGGGTGGTCAAATCACACGGGCAAACAGCAGCGTGTGAAAGCACCGTTCAATAATTGGCCCGACAAATCGGCGCGTGTAAATCAGCCTTTATACCTGAAATGTGTGATTGTTTACAGATGTCCCTAACTGTTCTCAGTAAGGAGCCTTGGAGCAAATGATGTGCAAAAATTATTGCATTCACAAGACTTTCCATTCTATAGGGGTAGAGCATGGAGACGGGGGAGGGGCTAATTCCTACGGCACATGGATTCAAGAACATTTCCTGATATTGTCTGGCTTTCGAAAACAACAGAAAGGATTTATCTAGTTACATTGTTACCCATAAATAATAACTTAATTTACATATATTGGAAAAAATGTCAACATATGTCTTGGAATGCTTATATTTAGCTAGAATTACTGGAGTTGCAGGTGCCTACCTGACAATGATCTTGGCGTGTTATCCGGACCCTGTTGTAACACACACGCTATGGAAAACCAAAGACTGTTGAACATGCTGAACTCCTCAGCAGTCTTGACACCGTGGTGGTTTTTATAGCCATAAGGGCTGTAGTAATTAATAACGAACACACCAAGAGTGATAATGATGACCCAGACAAGCAGCATGACCCAAACTAAATGAGTGAACGGACTCATGAATTGTAGGAAGTCATTATCCTGGTATTCCTTCCTCTTCATGATCATCTTGTCAGTGTAGTACATGAATGCCACTGTGAAGTCGATGACTCTTTCTCTCTCAGACGTGATTGTCAGGTCCGACACAATCATATCTGCCTTCTACAAGGTAAACAGTCAAGGGTAAAATGTGGCTACAAGCATAAAGATTACTTGTAGCCACATTTTACCTTACGTTTAAGGTGACTCTAACAAAATGAAACGCGTTGTTCAGAATTTTTTTAACTCGCTCGTGTCGCGTCAGAAATGGTCGGATATGTTTTAGCTCTGGATATGTTAAACCTCGACTATTGGACAGGTGCTTTTAAACTATTTGTTCGAAAGTATTTTTTAAGAGCCGCATTTGCTTATGCGAGCCGATATTCTAGCAGTGGCTTTTACAAAAGTCCCTCCTGTGCGAAAAATCTTCGCGCAATTTTTCTGAAACGTCTGATTTGGGGTCATTCGACCTTCGCTTTTTTGTCATTCAAGTTTGAAGAAAATTGTACGAGCGAAAATTGATAGTTTCAGAAGATTGACGATAATCGTCAATTCGAAGGCGATTAAGATTTGATGATAATCATCAATTCTTTTTAATGATGATGTACCCCTCACCCCATAGTGACCATGTTGCCCCACAGGTGGCCCAAGTTCAGTTTTTGTAATTTGCGGTGTCCAGACCCCTTTTCTGTTATGTTAAAAAAATTATCATCAATCCTCTGCGTTACTTGCCTTGCACTTGACTGGGTTTTGCTGTCTCGAAACCCTGTCGGACTGTTGTCGGACTCCAATCGCTTGGACGAGCAAACTTCGTCTGACATATACAGGGCAAATCCCTGTCAAGTGCAAGGCAAGTAACGCACTTTGTGCCGGCAGACCGACGGGAGGTCCGACTTCAAAAATTTAGAAACTGGTGGGTTGTTTGTTTTCGTAGAAATTAGCTTGTTTTGATCGCATAAATCATCTTTGGAGTTGGGATATATCTAGTCAATTTTATTGTGCCAGGTACCAAACTTCTCAGAGTCAGTGTGAATTGTGATTTTTCGGCGATTTGTGAATGTCACGCTCAAATAACGTTTCGCCCGAGACGGTTGAAGACTCCCACCTTTACTAACGTATATAAGGAGAAAGGGCAGTTTTTGTTGAAAAGCGAAAAAACACCCTAAACATGATTGAATTTGCCTTAGATTTCACGTGAACAATGTTGAATCCCACAACATAAAACAACTAGCTTTTATACGATATTTTTTACTTAACTTGGTTTTTGAACGCATTTTTTGACTATGTTGTAGATTGTACAGAAAAACATCGACGAACCGTCACGCGCGGCCAACAGAAATGGGATCTGGACACCACAAAGTACAAACACTGAACTTGGGCCACGTGGTTACCCCTCACCCCATCAAGAAGTTCCCGGATCATTCCGTTCCAAGAGCCGTTGATTTCTACCCCAAACATCTTGTCCGCGGGCTCATGTATCTCATATGTAAACTTCAAGTCCTTTGCGAGCTCTTTCAGGATGTCTATGCTGAACCCGATGTATCTTTGTTCACCACTTTCTGCATCTTTTACCAGCTTTACTTGCGGCTCGCCCTGGTAAAAATACAATTGAACCAATTTCGATATTTTGAAATACTAACTTGGATGCGAGGCCGGGAATAAACAAAATAAATAAATAATTCATTTTTCCATGCTGATGCGATTTGTTTTGTGTTATTCCCCTGAGCCTCGGACTCAACTAAGAATTTTAATATATCAAAAGTTTTTCTAGAAAATCTACCACCTGTCCACAGTATCATGTTAGGGGCCAATCGAAGTAACGTGAGCCAGCATTTTGGGATTGTGTTTCCTATTGTTTTTGATTCGTTTTATTTTGATTAGATTCAAATTTCTTTGACAAAGTTTCCTTTGTAATACGCGCAATGTATCATAACGCAATTGGCCCATTCATTCTCGATAACGAAGCAGTGCGGTTGGTACGGGCTCGTCAAGTTGAGTAACTTGGACGGGTGAGTTAAATTCATTTATCTCTGCATGGTTTTGAGCCCAATTCAACTCATTTTCAACTCCATTTTGACTCGTTTCAGGAAATTTTCACAGCAGGGTGTCCGGCACTGCCTCGTCGTTCAATGTTTCATGGTCACCGTATTGCAATAAATGAACTAGAGCCGATTTCACATGACTGTGAAAAGTACCGTGACACGGCGCGGTACTGTCGCGGTGGCGGTACGGAACCTGGCCTGCTGTAGATACCGAACGAAACCGCGTAGTCGCGGCGCGGACACGGTCGCGGAGTGGTACAACTTTGTCGCGGAACTTTTCACAGTCATACGAAATCTGCTCTATCGCTTTACGCAAGTGTTCATTTCTAACAGGCGTTCTTTTTTCGTAGGTTATGGAAAAAAGGTGGAAATCATGTAAGAGATGGGGTCTCCATGAATATTATCGGGGGAACATGCTGTTCTGGTGAGTTGTCCTATCATACTGAAATGCTCAGTGAGCCAAACTTGATAGACTGGTGTTCACTGAACTGGATCTGATATAGAACTCTGACGTCACCGGAGTTCTATATCAGAATGATCAGAATCAGTTCAATGCGCACCAGTTCTATATCATTGCTGGCTGATTGAGCACCATTATGATATGGCAACCAATCAGAAAAGCTGTTCCCTGAAAATATTCATTGACGCCCCAAAATGCTAATTTATATCGCGGCATACAAACGGTCTTCATGGTCATGATTTTCATTGTGTTTGCCTGATTGACTATTCATGAGTTTTAGAAGGTCCTATATACCTGCAATGTAACAACTGACAACTTCCGTCCTTGCAAGGTTGGTGGTTCTTCCACTCGCTCGATATTTCGCAAAAGACTTGCTCTCAACTCTATTGACTTGGGAGCAATCCATTCTCCAACCTGGGGAAATGCAGTGATAATAAATGTCAATCACGAAGCCTTCTTGTAACTTGGTGCTCATTGGCCAGTTGAATTTAATGGTTGGTGAGCGCGGTTGAGTTTTATTCTTGATTTGCGAAGAAGTATTTTGGAAGGAAGCTCTTGATTTTAATTTGTCGGGAGTTCGCAAATCAAAATAACTTGATAGCTCCATTCTAACAATTTGAAGCTCGGATGCCTTTGCGAGACTCAGAGTTTCACATTTTTACCTTTTATGTGCAATTACTATGTTTATTATATGGATGCCAGTGTTTTACCGGAAACTAAAACACTCGTATTTTCCATATCTTCACTAGTGAAAATATGAAAAAGTTATGTACCGAATGTCCCGGATGTGCACGTTTGCAGTGTTGTTTTCCTGACTTCGTCTGCAGTGAAATCTCGCTCGCTCGGTCATACGAGTTTTAAGCCACAAAACTAAGTTTTGTTCTGTAGTTCTAAAGAGAAAAACCTTATTTCAACTATGGCAGAGAAAGCTACAGCAAAAAGGGAAATTAGTTCTTAACGACACTGGGAACCAGAAAGATTGAGGGAGCATTTCACAACAAATAAACACTTTCGACTTTACCAAGTGAGTTGTTCAATTTGTAATATTTTGCCGCTATGTCAATTCTAATCCATACAATAAAAAGAACATTACACGGTGGCTTGAAGATATGGATTTCATTTTCTCGTGTCAAAAACAATATTTTACTCACTCGCTGCGCTCGTTCGTAAAATATTGTTCTTGCCACTCGAAAATAAAATCCATATCTTCGCGCCACCGTGTAATATCCTCTATTTATGTGCAATTCTAATCTCGTTATGTGCAATTCTTACTATGACTAATGCACTCCAGCTTGTTGGTTCGGATTCGTGGATCCTCATACTATATCCAACTTTCTGGCTCTAGTCAAGAACCAATAAGGAATTTATCAATAAAGAATACACATTTACCTTAATAAACTTGTTCAGTTGTAGTTGACTATGTTCATGTGTTTCACTATACGCTTGCCGTTTCCATCAAATGAAATATAGCCGCTTTTACCAGTAAACGTGAGCTAAAACAGACAGGAAATGCTATAAGCTTAAAGTACGCGGGCGACCACATGGCACCAAGTTAACTCTTTACCTGCTTGGCGATACGATAAAAAGATTTTCTGTTGGACTCAACTGCCCCGCTTGTATTGCTATGTGACCAAATACCGTCTTTGATCATCCGTTCCGTTGTCATAGCGACCAACGTTAACGCGTCATAATCCAGCGGGGAGGTATCCTTAAAAAAAGCAAAAACCATTATTTATTGCCCAATAAAATAGCATCTTTTTCTAAATATCGCACATATTGGCACGCTCAACTTTGTTTTACCTAAACTACTACGCCGATCTCACCGAACTGTCGCCGCGTTGTGTTTGAAATTCATGTGCTGCTACCACGCCCACAAACATCTACAAGACTTGCCTACATACACTCCTTTGCTCACGTGAATTTCAATGGTCTTCCGATTTCACAGGTTTTTCTTAGAACGCTGCAAAAGCATCAAAGAAACGGCGCCAAATGAACTTACTAAGGCCCAGATTAGCTGGAAATGCAAACAATCATCCCTCCTAGTCCGGCGGATTAGAGCAAATTCTCGAGGAAATTGCGCGTTTTTGGCTAAAGCTCCAATTTTTTGCAAGGTGATAGTTTTCAATGTATTTTTAAATCGTAGATATGGAGGCACGCTAGAATTCTTTCGTAGCGAAAGCTAGAGAGGTTTTAGGGTGAACAATTGTTTTGCTCAATAGCAGCCATTTTGAATGCTTTGTTATTCAAATGACGTTTAGAAGTAATATTTCAAATCCGACAATGAGGACTGGACCGTATTTCAAGTCCGCAGCAATTAGTTCCAGATATGACGTCATCGATGGCGTCATATCACGTGACCACCTCGTTTCGCTCATCTGGTGGTCTAGACTACACTACCCAAGTTTGGTTGTCTTAGAGTCTTCCCTTCACGAGATATTGATTTTTCAAGCATAGATGACGTCATCGCTGACGTCATATCACGTGACCATTTCATTTCGCTCATTTGGTGGCCTAGACTACACTACCCAAGTTTGGTTGTTTTAGAGTCTTCCCTTCACGAGATATTGATTTTTCAAGCACAGATGACGTCATCGATGACGTCATGTCACGTGACCATTTCATTTTGCTCACCTGGTGACCTAGACTACACTACCAAAGTTTGGTTGTTTTAGAGTCTTCCCTTCACGAGATATTAATTTTTCAATCACTGATGACGTCATCGATGACGTCACATCACGTGTCCGTGTTACAGCACCCCCCTTGTGGCATAGACAAAATATCCCAAGTATGGTTGTCTTAGCATGTTCCCTTGAGGAGATATAATTTTTTCTTTGCATACCACAGGGTTCCCATGTGTACACGGACGGACGACGGACGGACGGACGGCGTACGCTATAGGTTTAATACCAGAAAAATAAAGAAAAAATCATATCTCCCGAAGGGTAGCTTCTATAGAAGCCAAACTTGGACAAAGTTTCAAAGACCATAAGAGGAACTCTACACCAAAGTCACGTGCCCTTACGTCATCAATGATGTCATCAAAACGATCCATAATGCCCGTGACGTTCAAAAATCAACTCGATAGTAATATATAGATTTAGCCACTGGCTAAAAGCGGAGCTCCTGGTTATAAAATTTTCTGTGTGAATGAAAAAGATTCCCATGTGTACATGGTTTACATGGTTGCTTTAGAGTCTTCCCTTCACGAGATATTGATTTTTCAAGCATAGATGACGTCATCGATGACGTCATATCACGACACCACTTCATTTCGCTCATCTGGTGACCTAGACTACACTACCAAAGTTTGGTTGTTTTAGAGTCTTCCCTTCACGAGGTATTGATTTTTCAAGCATAGATGACGTCATCGATGACGTCACATCACGTGACCACCTCACTTCGCTCATCTGGTGACCTGGATTACATTACCCAAGTTTGGTTTGTTTAGAGTCTTCCTTTCATGAGATATTCATTTTTCAAGCGTAGATGACGTCATCGATGACGTCATATCACGTGACCACCTCATTTCGCTCATCTGGTGGCCTAGACTACACTACCCAAGTTTTGTTGTCTAAGAGTCTTCCCTTCACGAGATATTGATTTTTCAAGCATAGATGACGTCATCGATGACGTCATATCACGTGACCACCTCATTTCGCTCACCTGGTGGTCTAGACTACACTACCCAAGTTTTGTTGTCTTAGAGTCTTCCCTTCACGAGATATTAATTTTTTAAGCATAGATGACGTCATCGATGACGTCATATCACGTGACCACCTCATTTCGCTCATCTGGTGGCCTAGACTACACTACCCAAGTTTTGTTGTCTTAGAGTCTTCCCTTCACGAGATATTGATTTTTGAAGCATAGATGACGTCATCGATGACGTCATATCACGTGACCACCTCATTTTGCTCATCTGGTGGCCTAGACTACACTACCCAAGTTTTGTTGTCTTAGAGTCCTCCCTTCACGAGATATTGATTTTTCAAGCATAGATGACGTCATCGATGACGTCACATCACGTGTCCGTGTTACAGTACCCCCCTTGTGGCATAGACAAAATATCCCAAGTATGGTTGTCTTAGCATGTTCGCTTGAGGAGATATAATTTTTTCTTTGCACACCACAGGGTTCCATGTGTACACGGACGGACGGACGACGGACGGACGGCGTACGCTATAGGTTTAATACCAGAAAAATAAAGAAAAAATCATATCTCCCGAAGGGTAGCTTCTATAGAAGCCAAACTTGGACAAAGTTTCAAAGACCATAAGAGGAACTCTACACCAAAGTCACGTGCCCTTACGTCATCAATGACGTCATCAAAATGATCCATAATGCCCGTGACGTTCAAAATCAACTCGATAGTATACTATACGTTTTTCCGTTAGGTATGGTGCTCCGCTTGGAGCTCCGCTATAATAGCGGAGCTCCAGCGCGGGCCGAAGGCCTGCGCAAGCGGAGCACCATACCTAAGGGAAAAACGTATACCATCGAGTTGATTTTTGAACGTCACGGGCTTTATGGATCATTTTGATGACGTCATTGATGGCGTGAGGGAACGTGACTTTGGTGTAGAGTTCCTCTTATGGTCTTTGAAAGTTTGTCCAAGTTTGGCTTCTATAGAAGCTTCCCTTCGGGAGATATGATTTTTTCTTTATTTTTCTGGTATTAAACCTATAGCGTCCGCCGTCCGTCCGTCCGTCCGCCGTCCGCCGTCCGTGTACACATGGGAACCCTGTGGTATGCAAAGAAAAATTATATCTCCTCAAGGGAACATGCTAAGACAGCCATACTTGGGATATTTTGTCTATGCCACAAGGGGGGTGCTGTAGCACGGTCACGTGATGTGACGTCATCGATGACGTCATCTATGCTTGAAAAATGAATATCTCGTGAAGAGAAGACTCTAAGGGACGCGGTCAAAACATTCGTACTTCCTTGGGACCCGATTTAAGGGGGTAGGGTATGACCCGGAACCACCTACCTAATGAAGGAGTAGAGGGAGGAGGTGGTACCCAGTATCTACCACCAGGTCTTGCAGATCAAGGGTGGTGGTACCGCCCGGGACCTACCACCAGATCTTGCGGATCAAAGGGAGGTGGTACCACCCGGTATCTACCACCAGGTCTTGCGGATCAAGGGTGGTGGTACCACCCGGGACATACAACCAGATCTTGAGGGTCAAAGCTGAAAGCGATGTGGTACCACCCCAGTCTACATCGTAGGGCTGCGTGACCGACACAAAGAACGGGCTGCGAGGGAGACTAGCCATGCTAGCTGTCCCCTTGCCATATCGTTATATCGAGGTTTCACTGTATATGTAGAATCTCTGGCATGCTTGCATTCCTGAATGCCTCGGGTCGATCGAGGAATTATTTTTCATGGGTTCAGGCCCAATCGAATTGACGGCCCTGTTCTTCTCTAGAACTATTTCTCGGGTTCAGTATCCTGAAGCATTCAGAAATGCTAGCCAGAGCTTCTACCTGGATAAACCAACTAAGGCGGGGGTCGCGTTCAAAAAGATATATTATGTCGCTACCAAAAATGGATCGCGGATCGAATCCTGACCTCCTTGGCCTCCTTGCGGTCGCGCTCGCACGAATGAAAACTGTATCGGATTTCGCCCTTCATGTGCACAAGAGTGAGATCTTTGTTTTCATCATGTTTGGAATATTGCTCTTGATCGCAGTCTGTACTGTTTGTATGCTTGCAGTTGATTATTCACAATGCTACTACTCATGGTCCTGATTTTGGCGCCTGCCTAGACATGAATTCGTAGTTTGAAAATAAATCTCCGTTCTTGACCACTTTGACTCACGAACATTCATACCAAAGAACAAATTTCGGATGAGGAAATACGGGTGCAAATCAAAACAACAACGCGACATACCAGACACGCGACTGCTTAATGCTAGCTATAATAAAAGAGACGGACGGAAAAAACCTCTGCTAGCAGGGTAATGAGAAAAGCAATCGGTTAGGAAATATTATATTATATTATACAATCTGGATTCTTATTTTGCGGGCAAGGTACAGCTATGTACGAGTGTTGTTACGGACGGTGTGCAGGGTGCAGGGCGCAAGGTATGCAGGGTGCAGGTTATAAGTTGCAGGGTGCATAGCCTGCGTAGCAAACGCAAATGTTCGGCAAAGGCTTTGAGAAACGCTCTATCCCGGTAAAGTTTCCCTGTTTTCTGTGTTTTGAATGCGAATGTCCGACATTTCCGCTTTGACAGAAGATGAAATCAGAGACGGGCACTTTTCTGACTTTTCAACTGGTCAATCAAGAGTGACATATCTGACATATGGCATCGAAGCTCAGAAGCAAGGATTTTATAAAACAGACATGACAAATACTGCACGAGCCAAAAAATAAATCCCGAACGTAACAAAATAAAATCCTTGCTTCTGAGTTTGCTTCTGGGCTTCGATGCCATATGTCAAAGCGGAAATGTCGGACATTCGTATTCAAAACAGGGAAACTTTACCGGGAGAGAGCGTTTCTCAAAACATTTGCGTTTGTCTGTCTGCTGTATGGAGTTTACCTTTTGGTCGAGGGTCGAGGGTCGAGTGTACCTAGTCGAGGGTCGAGGGTGGGCATGTCGAGGGTGATGGTAGCTGGTCGAGGGTAGCTAAAAATGGCTCAATTTTCTCCCGGAATATTGTACACAAGACTGGAGATTTTTTAGCGATACATTATTGTCCGCGTCCGCAATCTGTCGTGTTTATCAAGCGGGCCGATAAATACGAAGCCAGTGGAAACTGCAGTTTCTTTTCGCCCAGTTATGTTTAAGCTTCTTACCATTATGATTTCCTAATGTACCAAATTTGGTGTTTAATGGAATAAAGATTATTACTAAAAACGTTTCTTTGTTTGTACCATATAGCTTCTATATATCGAAGCATAAAAACATAGCAGCATACGGTACGTGTTTGGCACTACTCTTTTCCGAGTTGACGTGAGGTTTATAAAGTAGCTCTAGTGGTAGTTCATGTAGTCATGTATCTCAAAATTCGCAAGTAATTCGAAATAGTCAGAATAGTTTTGCCTTCCAGCTGTTTAAAATGGGTCGTAAAAATGTTGTCGGTCAGCTGGCCTGACCGCCATTTGAGGCAAATGCCTGTGGATCGTTCCATTGACCTTGACAAGTAGCGTTATCTTCCCCGGTGTGCGAAAAATGTAACGTGTAACGTATATACATCATCTGCAACGCTTAAATATTTTCTTGTGAACTTGTGTAGGATAGTCCGCGAGAAAATGATATTGGAGACGTATTCCATGTCTCTCCTGGTGTTTGATATGGAAAGAGTTGGACCGAGAGACTTTAGGACGTGAAACGAAGCAAAGATTGCGGACGCTGACACAAATATCACGAAGGTGTGAAAACAACCCTAAACAATCTCCGGTCTTGTGTATTATTCCACGAGAAATTTTGAGACATTTTTAGTTACCCTCGACCAGTTACCCTCACCCTCGACATGTCCACCCTCGACCCTCGACTAGGTACCCTCGACCCTCGACCCTCGACCAAAAGGTAAACTCCTGTGTATGCACCCTGCAACGTCCGAGTGCGAGTTTTGTTATTGCAAACCCGGTTCCTGGAAATCTGCTTGTTGTCAAACATGGCAGTCGACAGATTTTTTGACAGCAGTCCATTGTTTCTCTGGCCTGCCTGATATGACACCGCTCGAGCAGGACCACGGCTCTTTTGATCTTATGCCCTGCGGTCAGACTTTCGTTAGAGATGCCGTGCTTAGCTGTTGCCGGGCATAAACACAGCGCGCTAGATTCGTGCTTCAAGTCTGCGGATAGTCAGAATTCGTGCTAGATTTGCTAATTCATCAAAGGGGCGGCAGCGCGTTTGAAGCCCGCAAATTAAAAATTAGACTTGAGTCGTGCTAAGCAAACAAAATTCGACAGTTGTCATTCAAAGTGAGCTGAAACATTCACTGCAACATTAGCCTCGTGACTACGCGCGCAAAGTAATACTTTTACCTCTAATATTACGGACATTCCCCGAGCAAGGGACTGCAAGCAGTCTAGCAAAACCCGGTTCCAGGAAATCTGCTTGTTGTCAAACATGGCCGTCGACAGATTTTTTGACAGCAGTCCATTGTTTCTCTGGCCTGCCTGATATGACACCGCTCGAGGCAGGACCACGGCTCTTTTGATCTTATGTCCTGCGGTCAGACTTTCGTTAGAGATGCCGTGCTTAGCTGTTGCCGGGCATAAACACAGCGCGCTAGATTCGTGCTTGAAGTCTGCGGATAGTCAGAATTCGTGCTAGATTTGCTAATTCATCAAAGGGGCGGCAGCGCGTTTGAAGCCCGCAAATTAAAAATTAGACTTGAGTCGTGCTAAGCAAACAAAATTTGACAGTTGTCATTCAAAGTGAGCTGAAACATTCACTGCAACATTAGCCTCGGCACTTTTTCGAACTGTATCAGATACAAACGCTAAAGCTCGGTTCCAAGCAGTGGGGGTTCTCTGTGCCCTTTTGCTGCCGACAGATAATTAGCCCATTGTTTCCTGGACTCGAGGCAGGACCACGGCTCTTTTGATCTGCCCTGCGGTCAGACTTTCGATGTTGCCATTGCACAGCGCGCTAGTGGTTTATCCAAGTAGAAGCTCTGTTGGCATACTAGCATTCCTGCGAATGCTTTGATTGCAATAAGTTTCTCTAGGGAACGATCATATGTAGGAAGACAACCAAAATAACTAACAATAGTTTCTTTCGGAATGCGTATATGTATATGCAGCGTATATGGCTTATTGCCTCCAATCTTACTAGGTAATTAACTCTAACTTCTCTCTGAAAAGGTCAGGGGGAACCCATTCATGTGTTAGTGGATCTATTTCAGCCAAACACAAGCGCTCCCCCGACAGACGCTTATAGGATTCATAATACTTGACAAATGTGCTCTGATTTCACGTAGTATGTCATATTATCCACGACGTCAACATGGTCAATGGATATCTAATTCCGCACGCTCTCTAATTGGCTCTGAATTCAAAGGATATTTGTTTTAGGGCAGACCATTTGACTTCTGAGGGGGGAGGGGGGTGGATGATTTGAAAATAAATATCCTGCCCAGCATTTCCTGCACAACATATTGTTATAATCCTCAACTAATTTTACGAAATAAATATCCTACAATATCTTAGAACATACCACAAAAGACGGCAAAAATAAACAACACTGTTTGGTTGCACGCGCTTTCCGCTCCTCGATTAAATGGTTGCGCGAGTATAGATAGATAGATAAGATGAAGTTTTAAAGGTTTTACTTTTCGCTCCTTCCTTTTTCTTTGACAAAAACCCAGCGCACCGTATGCAGGTATTTGTGTTGTAAGCCTCTGCTGCTATTATCCTTTTTGACCCTTTTGATTTTTCGATGGGCCGGTACCTACTCCAAATTTAGTGAATATAGGGTCCCATAGGGGTATGGGCCGGTACCTACCACCCAATTTAATGAAATATAGGGTCCCATAGGGGTATGTACCGGTGCCAACCATATACTTTTGCAATAATCGGGTCTCAAGGAGGTATAGACCGGCACCTACCATCTCACAGCAATAACGGGTACCATAAGCGTCGCGGACAGGGGGTGGGTATCACCCGGTACCTACCACATCTTTGTGAAAAATCGGGTCCCGTTCGAGTACATATGTTTTGACCGTGTCCCTAATTGGCTCTGAATTCAAAGGATATTTGTTTTAGGGGCAGACCATTTGACTTCTGAGGGGGGAGGGGGGTGGATGATTTTGAAAATAAATATCCTGCCCAGCATTTCCTGCACAACATATTTGTTATAATCCTCAACTAATTTACGAAATAAATATCCTACAATATCTTAGAACATACCACAAAAGACGGCAAAAATAAACAACACTGTTTGGTTGCACGCGCTTTCCGCTCCTCGATTAAATGGTTGCGCGAGTATAGATAGATAGATAAGATGAAGTTTAAAGGTTTTACTTTTCGCTCCTTCCTTTTTCTTTGACAAAAACCCAGCGCACCGTATGCAGGTATTTGTGTTGTAAGCCTCTGCTGCTATTATCCTTTTTGACCCTTTTGATTTTTCGATGGGCCGGTACCTACTCCAAATTTAGTGAAATATAGGTTCCCATAGGGTATGGGCCGGTACTACCACCCAATTTAATGAAATATAGGGTCCCATAGGGGTATGTACCGGTGCCAACCATATACTTTTGCAATAATCGGGTCTCAAGGAGGTATAGACCGGCACCTACCATCTCACAGCAATAACGGGTACCATAAGCGTCGCGGACAGGGGGTGGGTATCACCCGGTACCTACCACATCTTTGTGAAAAATCGGGTCCCGTTCGAGTACATATGTTTTGACCGTGTCCCTAAAACAACCAAACTTGGGTAGTGTAGTCAAGGTCACCAGATGAGCGAAATGAAGTGGTCACGTGATGTGACGTCATCGATGACGTCATCTATGCTTGAAAAATTAAAATCTCGTGAAGGGAAGACTCTAAAACAACCAAACTTGGGTAGTGTAGTCTAAATCACCAGATGGGCGAAATGAGTTGGTCACGTGATATGACGTCAGCGATGACGTCATCTATGCTTGAAAAATGAATATCTCGTGAAGAGAAGACTCTAAAACAACCAAACTTGGGTAGTGTAGTCTAGGTCACCAGATGAGCGAAATGAGTTGGTCACGTGATATGACGTCAGCGATGACGTCATCTATGCTTGAAAAATGAATATCTCGTGAAGAGAAGACTCTAAAACAACCAAACTTTGGTAGTGTAGTCTAGGTCACCAGATGAGTGAAGTGAATTGGTCACGTGATCTGACGTCATCGATGACGTCATCTATGCTTGAAAAATTAAAATCTCGTGAAGGGAAGACTCTAAAACAACGAAACTTGGATAGTGTAGTCTAGGTCACCAGATGAGCGAAATGAAGTGGTCAGTGATATGACGTCATCGACGACGCAATCTATGCATGAAAAAATATTCTCTTTATTGCACTTTTGAATCATTCCATTTGGAGGAATTAATACCTTAATTTTTCGGAAGGAGGTCATCTCACTTGACAGGATGCTTTTTTTCGTCCCGTATTTGTATTGTGTCAATGCAGCAACATACCGAAGAAAAACACTGTTGTATACATATCAAGAGACATTTTTTTCTTAAAAAGCCTATAGTATAAACCATGTACACATGGGAATCCCTTTCATTCGCACAGAAAATTTTATAACCGGGAGCTCCGCTTTTAGCCTGTGGCTAAATCTATATTATATAGATTTAGGCACTGCCTAAAAGCGGAGCTCCTAGTGATTATAATAAATGAAAAAAGGTATCAAGACCGGGGGGGGGGGGGGGGCTCTAAGGTTAAAATGCTAGGGGTGACCGTCGGGAAACTCGAATTTTGACCCTAAAAATAACCTGGTCGGAAAAAATTTCCACCCTAAAAAAATACCCTCAGTCTGAAAATACCCTAAAAATACCAACAACTTTGACAGATTAAATTTTATTCTGGCCGTTTATTTAATATACATCAAAAGTATCCTCTCGACTTTCAAAAACACTACGTTATTTGCGTGAGAACCCCTAAAAAATACCTAGTTTTCTTACTATACCGTTTTTTATTTTCAAACTCCTAAAAAATACCAGATCGCCGATTTCAACCCCTAAAAAATACGACGGTCACCCCCAGCATTCGAATATAGGGAGTCCCCCCCCCCCCCCGGGGATCAAGGTTTAGAAAAAATATTTTGTAATCTGATATCATAACTTCAATAACTGCATCTGATTTTGTGAAAGCTTGATAACATAAAAAACCTGTGGAAGTTTACAGCATTTATAAATGCTTTTTTGATCATCATATAGATCAACATAGTGATAGGAAAGCATTTTTTATGTATTTCATTATTTTTTTCTAATTACAAATATCGAAAGGCTCCACTAGTATGCTCCTGATTAACTTATCCATTATTATATACTGACATAATATTATATTCTTAATAGCCTCTAGGGGCACAGCCAAAAAATATTATATACTGACATAATATTAATATTCTTACTAGCCTCTAAGGGCACAGCCAAAAAATACTGTAAAGTACGGGAAAATTCTAAATGTATAGATGAAATAGCAACAAAAAAGCCTGCCAACCCCTTTTGAGAATATTCTGGCTATGGGATGCCCCATCTGCATAGCTGGTGGGTTTGGGGTGTTTTTCAAGACATTTTTTTGGTGAGTACAAAAATTATTCACAAATTTTCATGCATTTCTGGTTGCCTTGAGGCCTAAAATTACAAAACACTGTGTAACAATCAGAATAATTAGAACTCATTATGTATATCGTAACAGTGAATTCTTCCAATATACTTGTCCATTCTACTCTCAAATCCAATCAGTCTGCTGATCATTTCCTAAATCCATGAACTTATGTTGCCAAAACCCAGAAGTGAAATCCGGGACCTTGAGAAAAGAGCACTGAATCTGATTGTTGTTTTGTGTGTGTGTTTTGGGGGTGACCCCCACAATATTGTCAAATTCCCATTTCCATTCACTTTCATTGTAGGTCCATAAAGCCTACCATCATGATCTCTTTGTAGTTAAAGGGCTATTTCTCAAACCTAGACTGGTAGTTTGCAGGAGTTGATACAGGAATTTAAAAAAAGAGGGGGGGGACATGGGACTTCTAGCAGGTGACTTTTAATCCCAGTAAGAATTAAATTAGAACCATTCTTAATCTTTGAAGGCTTCAGAGGAAAAACAATTCCCCAAACCCCTTGCAGGTTACCATTAATGGGGAAAATAAGGTTTCTCATGTCAGACTTTGGAGTGAACACAATTATAGATTAATTATATCCAAACTAAATTCAATATAAGCTATTTTAATTGTTGTCATTCCAAGTCTCTATCATCTATAATTTTTGCTTTACCCATTCAATGTAAATATCTAAAAACAGAAATTTAAACACTTCCAGTACCTTACATTGTAGAATTCAGTTGTGTTGCTCATGCTTTCCACACCAGTTTAAGCTCATGTAAATCCAGGAGGAGCTTTTTAGTGATTTATGCCCAGTCAGTCATTAGCAGAAATGAGGGTCATTACGAGCCCGTGATAAAATTGGTCGATTTCGCCAGCGGTATATCCCATTACACTGAAAATTTCGATAATTTAGAAGAGAAATAAAGCGATCCCGGTACCCTTTTCTTTCCAAATTAAAACTCTGTAGATTATACGGATTCTATAAATGATATAGTGGACAGAAGAAACTATCAGAAGCCTGTAGAGTTCAATGTTTCAGCATTGGAACTGTTATCGAGCTTCTGGTGATTCACTTTGTATTTCCCGCTCAGTGTGCTTCTGAAGAAACCAAGCCTGATTTTGCTATGCAAAGAGCCTGGGGCCCTGATTTCCCATCAAGCATTGCTGGTTAAGCAGCAGCAAACAACATGGCTGCTCGTGAAGCTTGTTTCGAGATGTTCGGTCTTTCTGCTTTCGTTTAAGCGGCCTTATATTTACTATAAACATGGCGTCCTGTTGGTGAATCCACGGCCGGGAAATAGGGAACTTTTATTCAATCAGGGAACCACATTCAAGGGAGATTTACGGAACATTTTGCCCTCATTTGGATACTATGTATATCGTAGAAGCATTCCCGAGTCGCGCAACTCTACATTTCGACCGCGTTTGTTCTCGAATCAGCGACTGTTTGTCATGATCTCAACTGCCGTGAACCTCGATTATAAGGAAATGTGTAACATAAGGAGCTTTCTCAAAGCACTGAAAAGGACAAGCTCAGGAACCCATTTATTGTCTGCCTAGGAAACTATGTTGTAGCCCGTGAGTACAATAAACATCATTGTTTCGGATTTAAGTCGCGCAAAACTGAACCGACGGCATCTTCCCCGAGAAATTATCTTTCCCCATATGTTTTTCTGTTAGTCACGGTCGCCATTTTGACCTAATTTGCATACGAGCCGCCGCCATCTTGACCCTTATTTCTGCTAATGTTCTCCTCCCATTGCTGTCGTAAAATGGCTTCAAAATCAAAAGTGTTTATACTATACTCTACGTCTTATTTATAGACGGGGAAGTATAAAAGTCTTATTTATTAAATCAAGATGAGTTTTTGTTACGCCGATTGAACTTCTCACTCGTTCATGAGAAAAGGCCAAATCTTGCACGAGGTCCGCATTGGATTTCACAAAAACATATTCCGTTTCAACGTTCCTCCTTGAACTTCAAATCCCAAAGACGAACTTCAAATCCAAACCTCGAGGTATAATGGATTTCGTGGTATCAGCAATTCATACTAGTAAGGCATAAAATCAACAGCACTTCTTCTTCTAGCAACCAAAGTTAAAAAAAAGTTCATGCCTAAAAAGTCGGCAAGACAGCCACGAGTCCCTCATTTAGTCTTTCTACAACCTTGTCCTTTGCCATTAATATCCATACCGACATCTGGAAATATTGATATACTTAATTTAAGCTTTGTTGAATCCATTTCTGTGACACGGCCCAGAAAACTGACGAGCGATAAAATATGCTTTCAAACTTGTTAAAATTCGCCGTACTTTCACGTCATTTTCCTTCCGAGTTAATCCCGCTTGACTGCATCTCCCTTTGATTGTAAAATGCACAAGAAAAAGCTCAGAATTCTAACCTCAGCACAGGTAAATAGTAAAATATACTAGCTAAGAGAAATAATGTCGCTTCTGTTCTGATCTGCCGAAGAAAAATGTTTTTCAAAAATGAAAGTCCCCAGTCCCCCAGATGAGCAGGCGCGCGCGACGGATCTCGACATTTCCCGCCAAAAGTAGTTTGACGGCATTGGTAGTGACGTCATGTCACGTCAGCCAGGCATTATGTGCCCCTTGCTCTCTTTATAATTCTCTCCAAGAATGGCTTTCTCACGTTTTACCCTTTCGAGATATTAAATTCTAAAGGAATAACACAGGAATCCCATGTGTACACGGACGGACGGCGGACGGACGGACGGCGGACACTATAGGTTTTATACAGAAAAAAAGAAAACAAATTATATCTCGCGAAAGGAACCACCTACGGCAACCAAACTTTGACACAATTATCTATGGGGTAATTGCTTTTCAACGCACTAATCAGTTGGGCATGGCGTCATCAATAAAATGAAAAAATGAATTTAATTACTCGTGACGTTTCAAAATCAACTCGATGGTGTACGGTTTTTCCTTAGGTATGGTGCTCCGCTTGCGCGGGCCTTCGGCCCGCGCTGGAGCTCCGCTACTATACGTTTTTCCCTTAGGTATGGTGCTCCGCTTGCGCGGGCCTTCGGCCCGCGCAGGAGCTCCGCTAGAATCAACTTCTAGAGTGGTTTGCATATACTGGTGTGTTATTATCAAAACCGAAATAATCCGACTTTCCATCATCAGTGATAAGCGGTTGGAGTAAACCCGTAAATCACAGTAAACTAATTACATAGCCCTTTGTTCTGTTTACACTTTAGAGCGTAGTTTATAAAAACTACGCTTGAATCGAAATCACTTGGGACTTGAGGTGTATTCGTGTTGAAGTCTAAATTTCAATTTAGTGTTAAGCGCTGGGTCGCGAATAGTCCGGTCAATTTAGCGTTTAACCTGGAAAAAATTGCAACATGGGATTTTTATACAGCAAATTCTCAGGAACATATGTGAGAAATACGTGTCCAAATTTTGCGAAAATCCGTTCGGGGGAAGTTGGTTAAATTCGGGGTTTTCCGTCTCCACGAAGGAAAGCCCATTGTTTTCGGTGGCACTTAGACAATGAAAGCGAACAATTCGAAGGGAGGGCTATAGACTGTAGAGCCGTAACTCGGTGTGATATTGAACGAGATATCGAGCAATTTCTTTCTACTGCAGAATGTGATTGCATAGATGTGAATTTTGTGTTTTTTAATAACCAATTCTGCAAAATAATAACAACATAATGCTGAGTTTTGACAAATCCCATATGATCCTTGTATTTCACGCGTGGTGATACACTAAAGTTCGAATATTATACGCTAAAAGAAATAAATTATTAAACTGATCATAGGCGTAACTCATCGCTCAGAAATTATTTGTTTAAACCGAAAACCCTTCTTAATTCTTCCCCGGTTTCATCTGGACAGTCTATAAACATTCTCCCCAGTTTCTGTGTTTTCATTGTCTAAGTGCCGCCGAAAACAAAAGGCGCCCTTGACGTCGCCGGTAAAACCAAAAATTTAACCAATTTCCCCCGGTCGGATTTCTACGAAATTTGGATATGTTATTCCTACATATGTTTTTGACAATTAGTACCAAAATTTTCCATGTTGCAATTTTTTCCAGGGTCGGGGTTTTTCGGGCTAATTTGACCGGACTAGAACTTCACTTGATTCGCACCATGGCCTCGATAAGAATAACTGGGAGAAAATGTCGGTGCAGTCCCTTGACTTTTGGATTACGAAAGTTTGTGCAGACGGTGACCAATAAGAAAGGTAAACCTGTAATTATTTGTTCTGTTTAGAATTGTGTAATATTGGTAACACAACGTAAACTTACGAAATTTTAGTTAAATTGTTTGCTATTTGTATATCTTTCATAGGTGAAAGATACCCAGCTTAAAGTTTGTACCAGATTTGGAAAGCAAGATTCGAATAGCTGTCAATATGTTGGACAAGAAAAAACATGAGGTAAGATTTCAAATGTACTAGATTAGAAATCAAACTACCGAATTTAGAACGAGAGTGGCGCAGGCATGAAATGTAAGAGCTGGTGTTTATTGAAAAACCGGGTTCGGACTCTGACCGGTTCGATAGAAATGCGTCCGTGGGTGGAAAATAAAGCTTATTCTTTTCACTGACATGCGTATTTTTTATTAGTTTTGCAAGTTTGAGACGTGTTCTTGATGTTGGCAATGAGGCAGTTTTGCCTGTTTTGAGGTTAGATGAAATAGATTAGTTACTAAACGAGTATAGCGTGCCTCAAAATTCATCTGCTCGCAATTGGAATTACGCGGCCGGTTGGCCAATTATGTAACATTAGTGGGAATTATTGCAATGTGACCATTTATCAATTTGTAAAATGTACAGTACGCTGTCTTTATAATTTACTGTACTTTGGATGCAAAACGCATCAAATATAGTCTATGTTGTTGTTTGTTGTGTTGAACTTTTTCACTTACAGAGATTGATTCTTTTCCAGTTCTTCAGGGACACCTTTTCTCTGAACTGATTTAATTTTGTTCCAGTACCTAAGGGACATCCCAAAGGAACTGGAACAAAATTAAAAAATCAGTTCAGGGAATAGGCGTCCCTGAGTAACTGGAAAAGAATTAATTAAGCCCCAGCTCTTCTCTGCTGATTTCAATACCCTCCCCGGCTTTTAGATTGTACTGGACCGGGTTTCCAGTATCATCACGTGACCCAATTTTCACTCTTGCAATTGGCTGTTATCCTCGTGAATAATTAATGAGTATGTGAACTTAGCTTTGCGAACTTTCAAGTTGTTCTCTAGACTGCACAGCCATAGCAGCTCAACAATTCTGAGCTATGGATTGGTTTGACTGACTTCAGTTGAACGTCTCTTTAGAGTTTTTGGTGATTATTAAATGTCACGACCAGTTTATTGGGAATGCTTATAATTTTGTTTATGGTTTTTCATTCATGGCAAATTCCCGCCAAAAGCCTTAGCAGACAGAAGCGTTACACAACCTAGACAAAACACGGACGAATGTAGGCGGAGTCGAAGACGTTTGTGGATGTGGTAGCGGCGTGAATTTTGAAGGCAATGCAACAGTTCGGTGAGATCCGTAGTAGCAACTGAACAAAGGTGCACGCAAGATTATCATCATCGTCATCATTATCAGGATAGTTTTGGCTTTGGCTCATTCAAATAGCTTTACATTTTGTCATTTATAAAACCTTACTTGTCCGGCACGTCCAGTTTCATGCTGACATGTTCTCCTCGCATTTGAAATAGAAAACAAATAATGTAATGTAATTATAAATTTTCTTGCGCCACCTGTAAAGTGCTGTTGGCGATGGCCAGCTGAAAACCCAGTACCACGTTGTTTCCCTGTGAATGCAGGTTCTTGAAGCCCTAAAGTTTTGAGAGCAAAAGTTGTAGCTCAACAAGTAACTGATTGAAATACTTTTGTTCTACATCCTACCATTCATGGACGTCAAGCCTTGTACGTGTTAACACTACAGTTTTCCGCCGTTTAAAACTGCGTTAAAACAGCGATTTGGTCATTTCAAGCATGTAGAGCCAAGCTACTGGTCTTTTCAGAACGCCTTTCCTTTTTGCCAGGAAGAGGATTAGAAAATTTGCCGGCAGTTTTCCCAAAAGAAAGAACTAGTCCCGGGGGGGGACTCCCATATTTTTTGACCGGGGATGATCGTCGTATCTTTTAGGGGTTAAAATCACGATGGTTTGGTCTCTTTTAGGGGTGATCGTGATCTTCAATAAATTTTAGGGAGATTGGTATCTTTTAGGGCCGAAACTGTGTCCAAATTGTTTTTTCTTATGATAGTGCTTCTAAAAACCGTGTAAGAAGAGAGATTATTCGATTCGAGAAGACGATAATTTAGAAACAAACACGGAAATTTCTTGATGGGTATCTTTCACCTTTACCTGTGTCCTTCGCGCCTACTTGGTACATAAGAACTCATGTTTTAGGGTATCTTTTAGGGTAATAATTTTTTTGAGCCACGCCATGGCCCGCCATGTTTGGTATCTTTTAGGGGTGAAACTGAAAATTTCTGACGATCATCCCCGGTCAAAAAATATGGGAGTCACCCCCCCGGGGAACTAGTGAGCTCGTAAAGTTTTCCAAGAAAGAACGCGAGAGAGATTTTCAAAACATATGTTTCAAAATAAGAGTAATTTAAGTCGCTTGATTTTTTTTGTGAATAAAGGCAAAAACTAAAAAGCTCCCAGCAAGAGTCTTTTTTTCATTTTTTCCAGACAGCAGCGACGAGGGGTGAGGAACAGGTTTTCTGAGGAACAGGTCCTTTGTGTGCACATATAATTGCGTCAAACTATTCCAAACATGGTTTTACAATACAAAGAATATAGCTGAATTCGTTTCGTCAGCCTTACCTGGTTGTGTAGAATCCAGACATAAACTTGTTTGGATTACATGCTTCCTTAAATAAAAAGAGAGACACTGGTTAATGGTAATTCCCAGCCTTAAACAGGACATAGTAGATAGTGTGTTTACACTTAAAGTTATGATATTATTTATCATGAAGGCCCGGGTTACCTAATGGTTACCTGTACAGCGAGCACATCTCCCCGTGGCCGCATGGGTCATTACGGCAAGGGCCAGGTGACATACATGGAAATGGGGCCAAAGCAAGATCTCTGGGGAATCCCATAAAGAACTTCTCTAATAACATACCAGGGCTAGCAAAGCTTGTGCGTATTCAGGGTCTGCGTAAAGCAAAACCACGTCAGCAGAACTAGCAGCCAGCTGCTTCATTGCAAGTGACGTGGCACCATTTGACGTGCGGGGACGTAACGGAATGTATGTCGTTTCGTACTTTTTGTGATCTGTTAAAGACTTGAAATGGACAGCCTCGTGGAATTTGTGCTCTAACGGAGAAACAAAAGCAGGCAATTCTTATGTGGTATAACTATTGTTAAAATTATGACCATGAAGAACTCTATTGGTTAAAAGCTTATTCTTATTCATTGTGCTTACTAGATGTAAAATCTAGGAGCCCACCACTTATTGCTGTAATACGCTATATCTAGCCCAGTTTACAGTTTGAGAACTCTCCCGAGTTTGTGTTGCCAGCCCTGGTGAAGAGTAAGGAAAGGGCCCGGGGGTAGAAGGAACCTCTCCGTGGTTTGTGAGTGTAACCCTGGACAGGTTGGTACCTCTCACATTAAGATCGAAGTTGCTGTTGAGATAATTAAATGGGGGTTACCGCTCTTATGCCGGCCTGTTTCCTAACATTCTTATTGAAATTGTATTCTTTTGACCTAACAAAAATGCACTAGTCCTCACCTTCATACATAAGAGCTATTTTTATCCAGCTAAACATATCCAATAGCTGTACTGTCGCATGTCCGCGACTGGTGTAATCCGCTGTTAATGTGATCGTACGCTCACATTTGTTTTTGTCCTTGAGGCCAGCACGTGTACGTATTAGTGGGATCCCTGTGGCCATGCTGAATGTGCACGTGGTAAATGAAAGGATATGACTGTCCAGTATGGCCCCCACGCCACGTCTATTCAAATGGCTCGCTGAGTAAGGAAAGACAGCACGACGATCAACCTGCGCTTTGAGCTTAATTTCGCATTGGGAAAAGCTGTTTGTTTGGGCAAAAACGCTTTGTTTAGGCTGTGCTGGACACGGGCACGCAAACCCTTCAATGCAGATAGAGATGTGAACAGCATTTTTGTTCAACATTCTTTACGTGACGTCGTGACAGGTTTGCAACTCGGGGTGAAAAACGATTTCTCCCAAATCTTGTAAACCAACAATGTTGCGCGTCAAGTTTAGGGGTTTTGTAATAGGGATTTAGAGATTTACTACGAGCTTATTAGCGATTTGTCCAAGTGCGCAAAACATCTTAACATTGAATGTAGTTGTCGAGAGAGTTAGTGCGCTGATGCAGAGTTATGAGACTGCTTAGTGAGTGAATGCGAAACGTTCGAGCTATAAACTCGGTGTTTTAGGAATTGCAGTGGAATATTCCATCTTAAGCTTTTACGATTCCGCGACCGAAAATCATTGCCAATTTTTCTTTGTTGTGTTGCTAACCTACTTGATATGATTGCGAGCGTGTAAAACTCCCCTTCAAGAAGATAAAACCGTAAATGATGTGCGAATGCAAAAGTCTTTACCTACTTTTTGGTGCTCGTTTTTTTTTAGAATTAAAATTGTTCGTATTCCGTGTTAATTTGAGCACGAGCCGCAAATGAAAATTGAAATTCTCGGCTTCAACTTTCATTGTTATTTTCCTCCAGTCAGAGATGAACTTAAAGAGTAGGAAAATGAATATAGTTAAAAATCTATTAAATTGATGGACCGCCATTTCGTCGTCTCAAAATTCTTGGGCATAACTAACGATTGGAATAAATAGTCAACATCCTTCTGTGTGCCTCCCCACTTCCGGTTCCAGCCGGTTGATTGACACTTAGCTATTTTTTGGCCCACGAGTTGGGTAGTGTCTTGTAAGCTTTTCGCGAGTCGAGTCTGCGATCGACTGTGAGTTGAGTTTGTGAAAGAAAAACCCTAAAAACCTATCGTGTGAGAGTATTTATCGAACCAGCGCAGCGTGTTTAAGAGGGAATGTCTGTAACGTACGGTGGCCCATAAGTGAAGGGCAAAACTCTTACTTCTCACGGCAAAACTCTTACTTCTCACGGCAAAAGTCTTATTCCTCACGGCAAAACTTTAATGTTCACGGCAAAACTCTTATTTTTCACGGCAAAACTCTTGTATTTCTCACGGCAAAACTCTCATTTCTCTCTCGCGGCAAAACCATGTATCTTCCACGGCGGAAGTGAGCTTCACGGCGGAAGTGAATGCAGAATGGCGGATATGTCGGCGAATGCACGATTTTCCAATGATATACATTTAGTTCAGATATTTTATCAAATTAGTCCATTTCCATTAACCTAGAATCTGGCAAAAAAACATCCAGTGTAAAGATAGGCACTTGACGTCGCGTACTGGGCCCGGTTGCTTTCACTTCCGCCGTGAAGCTCACTTCCGCCGTGGAAGATATAAAGTTTTGCCGTTGGCTATAAGAGTTTTGCCGTGACTAATAAGAGCTTTGCCGTGAGGAATAAGAGTTTTGCCGTGAACAATAGAGTTTTGCCGTGAGAAATAAGAGTTTTGCCGTGAGAAATAAGAGTTTTGCCGTGAGAAGTAAGAGTTTTGCCGTGAGAAGTAAGAGTTTTGCCGTGAGAAGTAAGAATTTTGCCGAGAGAAGTAAGAGTTTTGCCGTGCACTTATGGGCCACCGTAGTAACGGTCGACTCCAGCTGGAAAAATGGATTTTGACATTACATGTCAGAATGAAGCCTGTTATCAGCTGTTTCTAACGATATATTTTTTATCTCGTTGCGATCAATATTTTCGGAGAAATCCGGCCGAGTTTAGTATCGGGTCGAACATGGGGTTTGGGTAGCCTTTCGAGGCCGTTTTTACCGCACCAATAAAATATCAAAAATAAAAACAAATGCAAGGCGCTTTGGAAAATTTAAGCTGGCAGAACTCAAGAGCACATAATTATTGTCATTATAAGCAGTTTTTTATTTCCCAGCGTTGAAAATTGAATATTTTACGAATTTTTAAATAATTACACTTTTTTGCGGCCCCCATCTATAGGGTATCTTTGACTTGCTTTATCAGGTAGATCCATGTACATTTGAGAACTGAAATTTACTCAGCGTAATAGAGCGATGATAGATGTTCACAAATACCAAATAACGTTTGTGGGCAAGCTACTTTTGTAACCAGCAGGAGGCGGTAAACATACCTTGACATGGCGACTAAAGTTCACGGCATTACAGTTGACTTGACAAGCGTGGAGGGAGAATCTTGCAAAAATCTCTGCTGAAACAAGAATAAGAGTCTAACAAATATCCTCAGACAATAATCATGGTTTCTCGCTAGAGTTTGAATCTGCAGAGATAAAATAAAATCTCTCGATCGACTCTCGAGTTTCCAAGTTGTTGTTTACATCTCGAAACAATAGAACCATGTGTTAACTTGACCTCGTCAAACAGCACGAAAATCCACTTTTCGCCTGCAAACGAGCTCTAATTTTCCGTAAAGTAAAGACAAACACCTTCGGAATATTCAAAACGCACCTTGCAAGCCATATTCGACAAGATTCAGGGCCAATTTAATGGAGAACACGAGAATCTCTCCGAGCCCGTCAGTTTGGTAAGCATTGCGTGACGCTGGTCACGTGAAAAACATACCCCAAGTGAGCACAGGTAGCCCGACGGCGTCAATAACATCGTACGTGATATACTATTTTGTTTATTATTAATTATTTAACTACTACCGTTACTAATACCACTCTTGGGCATTGAGCACTTCGTATATTGATTTTACCCGAAAAGTGAACCTTGCGCCAGAACTTGACAGAGTCGCGCCGACCAGATCACGCGCGAAGTCCAAGATCCATCTTGTGTGTGAAGGAGTTTGTTCCTGACCAGTTGCTGAGAGCGTGCTAGCTTGTGTGTTTACTTGCTTCTGCTTTTTGAGGAAGTTTTCGCAATTATCAAAATTTGAAGAATAAATTATTTGCATAATACCTAAAATAAATTGTTTCAAAGCAAAATATCCAGTAAATAAATTGTTTACAGACATGCAATAAATAAATTATTTGCCCCGGCAACCCACAGAAAAAAAACTGATTTGTATGTTAAAAAGTCAACCTATAGGTACCACCCCCGTCACTCGATGATATGGTTCCTTGGTCTCCTGTTTTACTTGTACAAGGTTCACTTTTCGGGTAAAATATGCGGAGCGCTCATTGCTCAAGAGGGAATTTATGAGTAGTTGAAAGAATTAAATAATAAACAAAGTCGTATCCCGTACGACGTTCTTACGCCGTAGAACAACGCTGTATTCCATTTTTCGGGCTACCTGTGCTCACTTTGGGTATGTTTTTCACGTGACCAGGGTCACGCAATGCTTACCAAACTGACGTGCTTGGAGAAAAGATTCTCGTGTTCTCCATTAAAATGGCCCTAAATCTTGTCGAATATGGCTTGCAAGGTACGTTTTGAATATTCCGAAGGTGTTTCTCTTTACTTTACGGAAAATTAGAGCTCGTTTGCAGGCGAAAAGTGGATTTTCGTGTTGTTTGGCGAGGTAAAGCTAACACATGGTTCTAGTGTTTCGAGATGTAAACAACAATTTTGAAACTCGAGAGCTTTGATTTTATCTCTGCAGATTCAAACTCAAGCGAGAAACCATGATTTTTATCTGAGGATATTTGTTAGACTCTTATTCTTGTTTCAGCAGAGATTTTTGCAAGATTTTCCCTCCACGCTTGTCAAGTCAACAGTGTAATGCCGTGAACTTTAGTCGCCATGTCAAGGTATGTTTACCGCCTCCTGCTGGTTACAAAAGTAGCTTGCCCACAAAAGTTATTTGATATTTGTAAACATCTATCATCGCACTATTACTCTCAGTAAATTTCAGTTGTCAAATGTACATGAATCAACCCCATAAAGCACGTCAAAGATACCCTATAGATGGGGGCCCCAAAAAAATGTAATTATTTAAAAATTCATAAAATATTCAATTTTCAACGCTGGGAAATAAAAAACTGCTTATAATGACAAGAATTATGTGCTCTTGAGTTCTGTTAGCTTAAATTTTCCAAAGCGCCTTGCATTTGTTTTTATTTTTGATATTTTATTGGTGCGGTAAAAACGGCCTCGAAAGGCTACCCAAACCCCATATTCGACCCGATACTAAACTCGGCCGCATTTCTCCGAAAATATTAATCGCAACGAGATAAAAAATATATCGTTAGAAGCAGCGGATAACAAGCTTCATTCTGACATGTAATGTCAAAATCCATTTTTCCAGCTGGAGTCGACCGTTACAGACATCCGCTCTTAAGTCGCCCCGCGACATTTGGTCCTTTTCGAGCGTGGATTTGGAGTTTCAAAGCGTGGAAGACGTGGAGAGAAGAGTCAAAGTGGATTCATCGAGTGTAGACGTGAGTAAAGTTATTTCACAACAGAGTGCAGTGAAGACGGCGGTAAGTTCTTGGAAATGAGTCACAAAGGGACACCAGAACTGTTTTCTCGATCACACCGGTCTAAGTCTTCGAAGAGTTCAAAGAGTTCATTGCTTAAGAAAAAGTTAGAGGCTGAAAAGTTGGCTTTAGAGGTTGAAATAGCCGAGTAAAAGTGTCAGAATGAATTGGCTTTGCTCGAAGCCCGAACCAAGCGACAGAAAGAATTGCTCGAGCTTAAAGAAAAAGCTGGAGTCAGTAGATTGGAATATGAATATGAAAATGCTGTTGCATCTGAGAGTGATTCATCTAGTGGGGAAGAAGATAGTCTTCCTGCGTTAAATTTAGCTGTAGAAACTCTCGAAGACAGAGTTTCACGTTTAGACTTGCCGAGCTCAGCACCTTGTATGCCATGTTCATCCTTTTTGGATAAACCCGCGAAATCAAATCAGGGGAAATGAAAGATAATGAGGTAAATGGGGAAGGAAATAAGGCTGGTGTTCAGTCAGATGAAAATAATAAAACTCGGGATCCCTGTGCCACAGGGTAACCAAACTTACCAACTGTGTTATCTCATATTGCTGAAGTTAAAGGTAGTTCTAACGCACAGAGTTCCCATGTAGAATCACAAGAAAGTCCCTTGGAGAAACTTTTTGGGAAAATGCTCCCAGCCCTGGTTAAAATGACAAAACCAAGCCTTCCAAAATTCAGTGGAAATCCCCTAGAGTATTCAAAATTTAAAGCATCCTTCAAAGTAGAAGTCGACAACAAAGATGTGTATGACTCAATAGAGAAACTCAAATTTTTGCTAGACTCTGTTGATGGAAATGCAAAGTCCTGTTTAGGTAAATTTATACCTGGGTCTGATAAATACAAGGAGGCATGGGAGGTTCTTGATGAGCGATTTGGACGTGCGGATACTGTAGTTTCAGCAGCTAAAAAGCGTGTAGAACAATTTCCTATCATCATCAGAGAGAACTGTGAGAAAATAAGACAATATCAAGAAGTTGTATCAGAGCTCATGGGTGTATATAAAGAGCACAATTTTGAACATGAACTTCAGTCTCAGATCCCCGAAGTATGTGTTTCCAAACTACCCATACGGCTTTGCGGTAGATGGGCTGAGTATGTAGAGGGAAAGGCGAGTCGATCCACTTGGGAATCCTTTTCTAAGTGGCTCGAAAAGGAAGCAAAAAATCTCCGAAAGTAAACAGAGATGGATGCCTGAGAAAAAAGAGTGGAAAAGGGCGGACAATCGAAGTACGTCCAATAGGCAACCATCAGGCTTATTTGCTGGTGCGGCGAAGGAATCATCGGTGCGCGTCGATATTAAATCTGAGAAAAGGTGCCCCATACATAATTCTAACCACGCCCTACATGAGTGTAGGAAGTTTTCTGGGATGTCAGTAGACGAAAAGCAGAAAATCGTAGAAGATCATAAACTTTGTTTATCTTGCCTATTTGCCGGTCACCGTCTAAACAAATGCAAAAATGGGGATACCTGTAAAGTACCTAACTGTGGCATGCGCCACCACACATTGGTTCACGAAGTAGACTTAAGATTTATTGAGAGGTCGAAGGCTAGAAGAGAAACGGAGAGAGCGTCGGGAGTTGGCGGAGATAGCGAAAGTGCTGCGCGGGACGGTGTAGTTAGCCAGGAGCGTGAAGCGCATGCGCATGCGCAGCGCGAGCAGCAGCAATACTCATCCTTTTCGGGTTCCGAGAAAGGCGGGCGCGCATTAGTTGAAGTGTTACCAGTAGTTGTTTTTGTCGAAAACGGAAAAAGAACAACTGTTATGGCATTGCGTGACTCCGGGTGTAACACAACACTGATTGAAGCAGAATTAGCGTCATCTTTGGGACTTGGGGGTAATGAGATAGACCTTGAAATCCAGGAGTTAACGCGCGCAAGGCATTTACGTCTCACCACATAAGGAAATGTAGTATTGCTAGATTGGGTAAAGAAGAGAAGAAATATTGCCTGCGCGATATTAAGACCGTTCCCAATTTGAGCGGGCCAGAACAGAGGCTTAAATGGTCGGTGCCATAGCATCAGTACGCGCATCTAACGGAGCTAGACTTACATGACACAGACAGTGCGCCAGTGCAGTTAATCATCGGAATCAATAACTCAGATCTTATCCTCCCAAAGCAAATTGTTAAACCACAAGGCTGTAACCTCGGTACAGAGAGAGTTCCTTATGCAGTAGAAACGCCACTGGGATGGGCTGTAACAAACTGGCTGCCGGGAGATAAAAGACAAGCACCACAGTACAACGTGTTCAAAGTGTATGAGAGAGGAGTGAGTGAAGATGACGACCTGCGGCGGTTGGTGGTAGCCCAGTCTGATGTAGAGTCTCTAGGTGTGTTAAAGCTACCTAACCCCACGCGCTCCATCGAGGATAAACGAGCAATGACGCAAATGGAGAGAACAACACACATGATCGAGGGCGAAGACGCGTACGAGTCTGGACTACTTTGGAGAGAAGAACACCCGTCATTACCCAACAATTATGAGATGGCGAAAGAAAGACTGCATAGCTTAGAGAGGAAGTTTGAGAAGAATCCTGGGATAAGAGAGAGATACGCAAAGTCTATTGAAGACGACATCGAGAAGGGTTACGTCAAGAAGTTGAATGGAGAAGAAGTCGAGAAGGAAAATGACGTCACGTGGTACTTACCTCATAGATATGTGATAAATCCGAAGAAACCGGACCGTCTGAGACGCGTTTATGACGCGTCCGCGAAGTATATGGGTCAAAGTCTGAATGAAAAGATATACACGGGTCCTGACCTGTTGTCGTCGTTGTTTGGCGTTATGCTGAGATTCTGTGAAGGTCGCATTGCGATGGCAGCTGATGTGAAAGAGATGTATCGCATGCTACGACTACCGGAGAGAGACAAATCGGCGATGAGATTTCTGTGGAGTGAAAGCCCTGGAGACGAACCTAATGTGTACCAGTTTGAACGGACGGTGTTCGGAGAAGTGTCTGCACCATCGAGGGCGAATTACACAATGCGTCGGAATGCAGAGGAGAACGGCGAGGACCTACCACTAGGTGTAAGAGCGGTCTTCAATAATTTCTACATGGATGATGGTTTACCATCTACCAATTCTCGTGAGGAAGCGATAGAGATGCGCAAGCAGATGACAGAATTGTTGCGCAGAGGCGGATTTCGTCTACACAAGTGGCTCACTAACGATCCTGAAGTTTTGGCCACTATACCTGAAGAAGATAGATCTCCAAGGTTTCTCGAGTTAAGTGAGAACAAACTTCCAACAAATCGAGGTGTTACGTGGGACGCACAAGAGGATGTGTTGCTGTTTTCTGGCCTAACTGGCACTCCTGGTACCACCAAGCGACAAATCTTGAGTAAAGCCTTTTCGATATGGGATCCACGAGGGTTGTTGTTACCCTTTTCTATACGGAGAAAGATGATATTACAGAAGTTGCACAGATCAAAGGTCGGTTGGGACGAGGAGTTAGACAACGCGGACCTACGTGAGTGGCAGCAGTGGTTCCTCGAGGCTACAGAGCTTGACCAAGTTAAAGTGCCGAGAGCTCTTCTTAAGTCTGACAAGCCCGTAAAGGAAGTGTCACTTCATGTTTTTAGCGATGCAAGCCAGGAAGCATATGGAGCGTGCGCGTATTTGAGGCGCGAGTTTAAAGAAGAAGCTTCAGAGAGCAAGCTTGTTACAGGAAAAGGACGCGTCGCGCCCCTTAAAGCTCAATCAATCTGCAGGCTTGAGTTAATGGGAGCGCTTGTACCTGCTCGACTTGCAGAGACTGTAACAGCGGAGTTAACGACGAAGGTAGAGAAGGTTGTCCTATGGACTGATTCTACAACTGTGTTGCACTGGATTCAACAGATCAGTTCTAGCTACAAAGCATTTGTAGGTAACCGAGTGTCTGAAATTCATACTATCATGAGTAACCTGGAGACCACACTGGGGGCGGGCAAGGTGAGCTGGAGATACGTGCCAACAGAAGTTAACCCCGCGGATGATATAACGCGTGGACTGTGCGCAGCTGATCTTAACCCAGGTTTTCGCTACCAAGACGGCCCAGAGTTCCTGCGAGAATCAAAGGACTTGTGGCCAGAGAACAAAGTTGGAATGTATGAAGAAGATGATGACAAGAGTGAGAGAAAGAAGTGGGTTGGAGCTGTCCAAGAAGACGATCAGGTGTTTGAATGGACGAAGTACTCATCTCTAACCAAGCTACGAAGAGTCACAGCCTACGTATTGAGATTTGTGAATAATGTGAGAGAGAAAACGCGTTTGACAGGAGCGTTGAGCGTGGCCGAATTGAGGAAGGCGCAAGATTATCTAGTGCGAAAGGCGCAAGAAGAATCGTTTGACGAGGAACTGTTGTGTCTAGGAAAGGGCAACGAGATTCCCAAGCAGAGCAGATTGAAATTGCTTGATCCTAGACTCGAAGATGGATTCCTAGTTGTGGGCGGAAGACTAGACAGAGCGCAACTGTTACCATACAAGACCCGACATCCAAGAGTTCTTTGTTCTCGTCATCCGTTATCACAGTTGTTGATTGAAGAGATGCACAGAATCTACTATCATCCATCCACAGAACACTTTTTGAATCTAATTCGGCAGGAATACTGGATTATTCGCGGTCGACAAGCAGTGCGAAGTATGAAGTTTAAGTGTATCTACTGTTGTCGTCAGAATGTTGAACCTGAACAGCAGCACATGGCAAATCTACCTGACTGCAGGCTAGAAGTAGGTACTGTGTTCGGAAATACCGGTGTCGACTTTTTCGGTCCAATGATAGTGAAGGAACGGCGTTCTGAAGTTAAAGTGTACGGTTGTTTATTCGTATGTATGAGTACGCGAGCATGTCACCTGGAGTTGGTGGACGATCTCACGACTGATCACTTTATTATGGCACTCAAGAGGTTTATAGCGCGGAGAGGACGCCCAAAGAAACTGTTCAGTGACAACGGAACTAATTTCGTAGGCGCGGATAATGAGATAAAGAAGTGTATTCAAGAGCTTGATCAGGAAAGAATTAAGAACTTTTGCGCGCCAAAAGAGATTGAATGGCATTTCAATCCGCCAGGTGCCCCACACTTCGGGGGAGCCTGGGAGAGGTTAGTACAGTGCACCAAGAAGACGCTGAAAGCTGTGATGAAGAATAGAGTTGTGTCTAAAGAAGCCCTGAGAACGGCGCTAGTAGAAGCTGAGGGTATACTCAACAGTCGTCCGATAACTCATGTTTCTAACGATGCGGGTGATGTAGAGGCCTTAACACCAAATCACTTTCTTCTCTTGCGAGCGAATCCAAATTTAGAAGACGCAGATGTTAGCGACAGAGAGATCAACTCTACGAAGATCTGGAGGCAATCACTAGCGTTAGCTAATTTCTTCTGGAGAAGGTTCGGCAAAGAATATTTACCGAGTCTGACGGAGCGTAAAAAGTGGAAGAACAAGAAAAGAAATGTGCGGGAGGGAGATATCGTGCTTTTAGAGGAGCCGAATCAACGGAGAAGCGTGTGGCCCATGGGGAAAGTTGTCAGTACCCATCCGGGTCGTGATGGACTTGTGCGAGCTGCAACTGTGCGTACCAAGGATGGAGAATTTAAGAGACCAGTAGCGAAGCTGTACTTGCTACTACCTGCGGACAATTGAGGATCGTCGTGACTTTGCGGAAGTCATCGACTAGGGGCGGGGATGTGCCTCCCCACTTCCGGTTCCGGCCGGTTGATTGACACTTAGCTATTTTTAGGCCTACGAGTTGGGTAGTGTCTTGAAAGCTTTTCGCGAGTCGAGTCTGCGATCGACTGTGAGTTGAGTTTGTGAAAGAAAAACCCTAAAAACCTATCGTGTGAGAGTATTTATCGAACCAGCGCAGCGTGTTTAAGTCGCCCCGCGACACTTCTGCCTAAGCCCATCTTTCCTGCTACGAATAATATACTGGCATTGGCTAGCCTCGCTAAGTTTTGACATAACATGCGAAGTAAATCGATAATCTGATTGCATAATTGCGACTAGCAGTTTAAGCTCCCTGTGCTAAGGAGTCTGAGGGATGCCATCTTAAAGTTCATATGCCTCATTGTGTTCTTTCTTTCTTTCTAATGATCAACTCTTTATATTTCTTAGGATTGCAACTCAGTCTTTTCTGCGGTCCAGTCGCGAAAATATTTGATATACTTATTACACTTAAACTTTTTTGATCGACGGGCATAACAATTGTTATGGAAAGGCGAAAAAAATGATATACATATATTTAGTCAAATCACACTAGTGGTCTATTGTCAATGCTGCGTTCTGATTGGTTGAGCTACTACTAGGCTATAAGTTATAGCCTACTAGTAGCGAAAAGTGTCGGATTTGAAAGCCAGAAAATGGCGAATGACCAGAACAAAAAACGTTTTTGGCTATACAAATTGACCTACTAGTGTGATTTGACTAAAACAATTATTCCTCTCGCCCTCATTGACTCAGAGCCCATTCGGGCTCGAGGAATAATTGTTAAATATACAGTGGGAGTTTCTCAAGACTTCTGACATGTGATATTAAAATACATACCATAAACATTAGGGATCTGATACTTCACTATAGTTTAAACACATACCATAAGTATAGAGGTCTGAGACTTCACTATAGCTAACAAGTGACAACTTGAATCCAGAGCTGTTGCCGAGGACGTTGGCGCGGACATCTTCTATTGTTTGGGCCAAGCTGGCTTTCTCTGTTGTACTGTTACTGCTGAAGTTCTCTGGATAAAAAAGATTCAAGCATATATATGAAAGTCTCGACTGTCTCGTTTTCCCCCGCCTTCCCCGGCCTTCCTCTCCGCCTCCGCCTCCGCCTCCGCCTCCGCCTCCGCCTCCGCCTCCGCCTCCGCCTCCGCCTCCGCCTCCGCCTCCGCCTCCGCCTCCGCCTCCGCCTCCGCCTCCGCCTCTACCTCCGCCCCCGCCTCCTCGTCCTCGTCTTCCTTCTCCCTCACCTCCTGCTCGTGCTCCTGCCCCTCCCCCTCCTCCTCCCACAATTCCAACTACTCCTGTTTCTCCTGCTACCGCTCCTCTTTCCCCTTGTTTCACAATTTGCCCCAAGGCCGGGAAATCCTACACAGAGTTGGGCTCGACTAGGTTACATAGTCAGTGTGACCTCGGCTGCGCCTCGTGAGTCCGCAACATTTTGACCACTTTATTACGTCATTCCGTGGTATATAAGAGGACATACCACGGAGGACATTAGTGAAATGCGAATTTTCTAAAGATGAATGAGCTCAACAGTGCGCGCATTTCAAACTCGGTTTTGCTTGCATGTGCGCGCTATGACGTCAATCGTGCGTGTGTACTCTAATAACACACGGCCTGTCAACTAGTGTTGTTGTATAATCTGTGATAACTCTGTCACAAGCCGCAAAATCCTGTGGCCGATAATAATCTCTTGGATTGAAGAACCTATGCGATGGCGCGCCTTCATCGAGCCTAGCCTAGCAGTCTAACGTAGTAGAACTTGCCCTCCCAAGATTTACCCTCAGCAAAAGTTACACTCTGTGCGAAGTTGTGCAAAGTAGTTCCTCGCTAAGTTCGCTAAGTTATGGCAACAAATGTATGACCTCTGACATTAAACTTAATTTATTGGAAAATGGCCTCTGCATTCAATGGGGATAAGTTAAACCGTTGCCCAGAGTGTATCATTGATCTAATGAGGATGGCCGGAAATATTTTTTCGGTGATATTTGGACAGCCATCCTCTTTAGAATGGTAATGTACGCCCGACACTGGTCATAATACGATACATTGAGAAACCATTGGTATGACCCCCGTCGAATGCCGAGACCTGAATAAAAATGGTGCCTTTGTCACGCTGTTATAAGTCACGCAACCCGTCGGCATGGTAACGTCTCACTGGGTGGAGCAACCTTAGCGAAAAATATTCTAAGCAAGACATTTTAACTATCCTAGATAATTTTTTGGAAAATGGCATGGAACATTTACTTTCACGTTTCTATTTTTAGGTGCTGATCGGCTGTAGATGTCATTTTTCCAGATCGCGTGAAAAAAAAAACAAATCACCCGAATCATTCATGTGCGTCTTATATAAGCCTAGTTGGAGTTTAAATTTCGTGTTCAGTGCGCACGCGATTTTGGTCCGAATCTTTTGTTTAACTTTTCTTTGTTCTTGTTAAACAAAAGAAATCAATAAATTCGGACTAAAAGCTTATGCGCACTAAACACGAAATTTAAACTCCAGCTAGGCTTACTGAGGTTGTGACATCTGTTCGCGAAAACACAAAGCAAGACCAGAAGTGGCCTCTGCGAGTACGGGCCGGTTTCTTTCTTCTCCTGACCAAATAAATAAATAAGAAAGAAATAAAACTAAGCTACCTCGTAGACAACTAATTAGTTCTTCATTACAAGTCAGGTAGGAACTCCGAGAACATTATTAGATTCACTTTGAATCCTTGAGATGACTTACCTATATAGAAAACAGTTTGTTGCGCAAAGCAGTCGTCAATAAACGCGTTTAGTAGGATGTGAAGTAGCTGCAATGCGAGGGGAAGCTCCATCCAGTTTTCCATGACCACGACATATCACTCCTTCTCTGCTAGGGTCGCCATCTTTGTGATTTTAATTGCTATGCGATTTCAATTGCTAGGATTTTGATTGTAAGAAAAAAAGCAGCATTAAGAATGTGTTTCAGAAGGTTTTGTATCGAAGATGAGTTTCGTGAGTGTAAGCATGATCTATTAGTTTTTTCTATCACGTGTTTAAGCCATCGGGGGTCGTCCAATGGTATTTCTATTTCACGTTTTTTATTACAACGTATTTTTTCGCAATGTTTCTACATTTTTAGGAAGTTGAGCATCCGATGTTCTTTAAAAAAAACGAGCCCCTAGACAGCAGGAGTTGAGTGAATGACACACAACTTGTGCAAAAATGAAAATGTTTCTCGAAGTACATACAACCTTAGCCTCTAAATACAGTCGTTACATGTAGAAAGAGCCTTAGCCTCTAAATACAATACGCTACAGGCAGAATGAATCTAAGCCAAAATGCAATTAAATGTCATCAATACTCCTGCAGAGATTTTACCCTTATACAGAATAAATTCTTCTGATATTGACTTCAGCCTGACCTATATTCTTAATATTTGCCAAATCCAAGCTTCGACGTTCGATTCTTAAAAACTTTGGTTCAGTCATTTAAAAAAATGGAGTGTACGAGTGCACGCAATAAAATACACGAATCGGTTTTATTTTTGACTATGATTACTGACATCTTTGTTGGGTAATACTAATGATCTGTGATATACAGCAAAACAAGTAGCTAATAAAACCAACGGCTTAGACAATCGTATCCTATGTTCAGTTTCGCTTTGCGTGTAACTCGTTCAGCTATTACAGCCAGCAGCAGTCGGGTTTGTTCTTCAAATATTTGTTGTTTAAAAAGCGTTTTGTACACTGGTAGTTCTTAATGGAAAGCAAAGTTGGTTTACTGAGATTTCGCTTTTGTTTGTGAAACTCGATCTTTCAACTTTCCCCCAATTCCTACCTGTCATAACATAACAGATGATAAGTTCTCAAGAGGTTATATAAAAACGGGATAAATTGAATACAAAAGAAATTGAGAAGAAAGGGAAGAAAAGAATCCACCAGCAAATCTGTTATCCCTGTGGTCGAGTCCTATTCATTGATTCAACTACACGTTGGGCAGTGCCGAAACCAAAGCGTCTTCTAAATTAACCTTAACGGCTCCCATTGCATGCATTCGCACATGTTTTTCTAGAAGAGTGCTTAAAATATAACTACCAAATACCTACACAAGTTTTATGCCCGTAACGATTTGTTGGGCCCGATAAGTGATGTGTATTGCAAAACAGCCATCATATGACAAATACTGCTGATTATATAGGTTAAATGTCAATGAATTGGATGGAAATTTCCTTGAAATTTTATAAACACTCCTCCTTATCGCTTAAATGTTTTTGTGTGTCATTTGTCAACTTTGTTTTATAAATTAAAGTCTTCTAGCTTTTCGAGAAGAACAGAGATAATAATCAACTAAAGTAGTAGCGCGATAAGCGTATCTGAATTAATACGAATGTTATTCGTACAAAAATACTTACAGGTTACTTTGTCCCACCGCGGATGCCTTTTCATCAGTTCCTCAGGTCATGTAGACCCAAGACTGCAGCAATTTGATTATATATTTTTTATTAATTTGGAGGAGTAGGATTATTCCCTTATAGCCTTTCGTGAATTAATTAATAATTTATGTCACTGAGTAATTGTGAATATTTAAGAAGAACCTTGTTACTGGAAAACAAAATGCGTGTGCAAATGACTGAATAACGGAGCAATAATGGGTACTTTGAAGGCCTCAAATTTCACATTGAATACTAGACAAATCCATTAAAATTGAGATACTAATTACAATTACATAAGCTTACCTACATAGAAATAATAAAAAAAAGTTTACGGTATAGGTTTTTTTTGGCATATTTTGTCATTTGTTTACATTTATCAGTATTCAATATTTATGTAAAGAAAAAAAAAGCTGCGTTTCACCTAGCACAATACCTAGGCATGCTAGGTAACAGAGCTGGAAACAAAGATACGCTTCTTGTAGAGGCTTTTTCATATGCATAATGACAAATTGCATAATTAAAATTGTATTGTTATTAGAAACCTCAGGAGCCCATGAACAGTTGGGTGTCCGAAGCACAGGAGTAGATATATTTATTTTTAGATCATAGATTTTGAATCCCGGTAGAACGAGTTGCCATGGTTACAAATTATGTAACGGCCATCTCTCAAAAGAAAGATGGCCGAGACCAGGGGTGCTTACCATTGGTCACGAAAAACCGGTAATTTCGGTTGAGATTCCAATGGTACTGTCGATGTTTCGGTTATTCCGGTTGGTACGAGAGGTTCAGCTTCAGAGGTTGTCTCGCCGTTCCAGTTGGAACGAACCGATCGGAATGGTTTGTACCATTGGCACTCCATCCGGTTTTATGACCAAATAAGGTAGCCGATCCGAACCGAAATGCGAATAAGCGAATGGTAAGCGCCATTCCACTCGGTATTTCATCCCAACCGGAATATTTTGTACCATTGGACGCTCATCAAACCAACCGGTTTTCCTTGACCAATGGTAAGCACCCCAGAGCCGCCATCCCCGTCTCAAATTCCCGTTGAAACTAAAAAATCGAAACTGAAAAATAGACTCTTCTACTCATGTGCATATGGCTACACCTAGTGGGGTTGATAGAGGCTCCTCATGATGGGATCCTGGTAACTTTAATTCAACTCTTTTTTTTTTCAGAGTTTAAAAATTTAAACATTGTGAAGTTGATCTTGAATTAAAGGGCGCCGCTAAGATTGGCAAAATGGTCGATATGCCTAGAAAAGAAATCTATTGGCAATATATGAATCTACGATATCTGTAAGTTCCAAACTTGCCTTCTTTGGTCTCATTTAGGAAATACCTCAGAGAGGTAACATAATGAAAGGCGTACTATACATAGAGGATATTACACGGTGGCGCGAAGATATGAGTTTTTTTTTCGAGTGGCAAGAACAATATTTTACGAATGAGCGCAGCGAATGAGTAAAATATTGTTTTTGACACGAGAAAATAAAACTCATATCTTCAAGCCACCGTGTAATTTTCTTTTTATTATATAGACAAACCAGAAAAAAATATTCCAAATTGATTTCCAAGCAATTTTGTTTTGACCGATATCCTCACTAGTGAGGATATGGAAAACATGTCACTGAGGACCCGGATGTAGCTTCGTATGAGATCTACGAGTGCGTATTTCCCAGTAAAACACTCGTGTCTATATAATAAATATGTAATATGAAGTATCGCTTTCCTCGTTCACCGTAGTGAAAAGCAATCGTTTAAAGTGTAAATACAGTCTTTGTAGATAGCATACTGCTTTGGTATACTTAGAAAACACCAATAACAAACCAGGCATTTACTGAGCATGAGCGTTATATCATAAAGCGTATCGGTGGCGGTGTTTGTTTTTACGTCCGTAGTAATTTAAACTACAAGATACGTGCTGATTTAACTCACGAAAATCTTGAATTGCTAACAATCGAAATATCAAAACCTCGATCGAAGCCTATTTTAGTCAGTACTTGGTACAGACCAGATTCTCCAGTTAGTTCCTATCACGATTTCGAGGAGCTAGTCGCCAAATAGACACTCTCAATTTAGAATTTTACTTGTCAGGGGACATAAACACATGCTTGTTGCCAGGAGCAACCTCCCCTCAAATCATTTCAAGAGCTACTAAATTGAAAACAATATTTGACATATACGGTCTATCTCAGTTGATCACTGAACCGACACGCGTTACGCCCCAATCTGAAAGTCTGATCGACTTGTGTATTACTAATTGTCCTGAAAAATCACAGATTCCGGCGTTATTCATCTCGGCAAAAGTCATTATGAGCGCTCTGTCCCACAGAATTGAATTTAGAAGTTTTAGAAATTTCGACAAAAGCAGCTTCTTGTGTGACCTTGAACTAATCTCATGGGGAAGCTCCGATGAGTGTAATGATCCAAATGAAATGTGGGTCAGGTGGAAAAATCAGTTTATGGAATGCGCAAACAAGCACGCACCGCTCAAAACAAAACGAGTTTGTACCAAAAGGTCCCCATGGATCAATAGCGAGCTAATTAGTTTAATGCGCAAAAGAGACTATTTAAAGAAAAAAGCAACAAAAGACAAAACCCCTCAGTTATGGGATCAGTTCAAACAAACCCGCAACCAAACAAATATCGCAATAAGAGAAGCAAGCGTCAATATTTTACAAAAATCTCGAAGAACACAATGCAAATCCACGGAAAACCTGGAGTTTAATTAATGAATTGAGTGCACGCCAGCGTAAGTCCATGGCAGTATCTGGAGTGCAATTTGAAGGCGATTCGGTGACTTCACCAAAAGACCTCTCGCACGCTTTCAACTCTCACTTTATTTCGGTCGGAGAAAAACTAGCTGCAGAAATTCCTCCATCTTCTCTGCAGCCAGAGTCTTTCTTACAAACAACAAACAAATATTTTCGTTAAAACCACCTACAGTCCAAAAAGTAAATAAGCTCGGTAAAATAAATGAACGGAAAGCAACCGGGTTAGACAAAATCCCTAGTAAACTCCTCAAAATGGCAGCTGACATTATAGCGCCATCTCTCACGAAAATCTTTGATAAATCAATTCGCTCGGATATTTTTCCAGCTGATTGGAAGCTTGCCAGAGTCTCTCCGATTTTCAAAAAAAGGAAAGAAAACGGACATGAATAATTATCGCCCGATTTCCATTATTTCTATTGTAGCCAAAATTTTCGAGAAAGCAGTCTATGATCAGCTGTATGAGTACCTGAACGAAGTTACTTGCAAATTGTCAATCAGGGTTCCGCTCCTTACATAGCACCCTGACTGCCTTGATTGAGGCCACAAATGACTGGTCGGTTAATATCGACAAGGGTACCTAAATGGTGTGGTCTTTATAGACCTCAAAAAAGCCTTTGACACAATAGACCATGAAATTATTCTGCGTAAATTAAGTTGTTATGGCTTTGACCTCCCCACCCTCAAGTGGTTTGAGTCCTACCTTAACAATCGCAACCAGAAATGTAATGTCAATGGCTATTTGTCAAACCCTTTGCCGATCACGTGTGGTGTCCCTCAAGGCAGCATTATAGGTTGACTATTATTCCTTATCTACATTAACGACCTCCCAAATTGTCTCAGTGTAGGCTCCCCAAGGATGTTTGCTGACGAGACGAATATTAGTTTTGTTGCGGATACCACCAATAACCTTCAAACCTTGATTAACTCAGACTTGAAGAACCTGAACAAATGGCTGCAGTCTAATCGCCTTAGTTTAAATATAGCGAAAACAGAATTTATGGTTATAAGTTCCCGCCAAAAACAATTAGCGACCTTAAGTGACGATATTCATATCGAAATAGACAATAATCCCATAAAGCGGGTTACCACCGCCAAATCGTTGGGCGTAACAATTGACACCCGGCTTTCATGGGACAATCACATTGAGGAAAAATCAAAAAGATCTCTGCAGCTATAGGTGCCCTCAAACGCGTAAGGCCTTTTATTTCATCCGCTTCAGCCACCTTAATTTATCAATCATCCAGCCCCACTTTGACTATTGTAGTCCTGTGTGGGATGGAAGTAGTGCCAAACTATCCGACAAATTGCAAAAACTCCAAAATAGGGCGGCCAGAGTAATCACCAAATCCAGTTATGACTGTAGCGCAACTGCACTCCTTGAGAGCCTACACTGGGACAAATTATCGATAAGAAGGAAAAAACACAAATCCATCCTAATCTTCAAAATATTAAATAACCTTGCCCCATCTTACTTAAGAGATCTCTTCATTAACCGAACCACACCGTATACACTAAGAGACCATAAAACCAAATTAAACCTGCCCAAGCCTCGAACAAATTACCTTAAAAGGGCGATCAGCTACGACGGGGCTTGGCTCTGGAATTCTCTGCCCTGCGATTTTCGTACCGCTTCTTCTCTTGGGCAATTCAAACGAAAAATTGAAGAATACTATAACATACTATTCGACTCCCACACGGCAATCTTGTAAATCAGTATTAATATGTATTTTTTATCCATTACATGTTTGTATATCACTGAATCCTTTGCGGCCGAAGGCCGCAGAGCGGAGCACCATACCTAAGGAAAAAGCGTCCAAACGATCGCAAATAATAGCGCATGTATGAATTCCCACAGGGTACCCAAAGCATCACAGGTCGCAAAGGGATGCGAGTGAATTTTCGACGTCGAGATTTCCCGCCATTTTTCCGTGCGTACCGTGAAGCCTGACGTCACAGATTGGCATGACGTCACAACATGGCGCCGCCAAGTGAGTGAAACCCGAATGACTAGGGAGGGGTGGGTGGTCGATGCTTTGGTGATGGCCGCGCGTTCGCGATCACTCGCCGGTGACGTCACAACATGGAGCCGAGCGACGCGACAGGGGGAGGGGTAGGTAGTCAGGGGGGCGCTGCTGGCTCGATACTGACGTCACACTACAGGAAACCAAGAAAGAAACCGAGAAAGATTTATAATATACTTCGATTCGTGGCCAATGCACAAGGCGAAACTACACTTGGGAGCGGCTGTGAGAACCAACTAGAATCGTACTACGCAAATTTCGGAGCGACAAGTGTATGTAGAAGTCAAAAGAGTTCTTCTCGTTGACAACAAGAAGCCGAGAGGCGAGATTCGGCGAGCAGCCAACTATGACAAAACATGAAACACTACGGTCGTGGTCTAGCGGGCATGAGGCGTTTATAATAGAACAGTGGCTTTTCGGGGGACTAAAATTACATGGAGGAACCGTAAAAGGTGGGTTTTTATTCACTTTGTAATATTGTTGTCGACTGTCGCCGTCTTTGTTGTTTTAGAGCGAAGCTAGCCTGGAGCCTGACCACATGAAAGTCATGAGCTGAACTATCCAAATACTGCTTTGCTAGATTACTTCTTGGTTAATTGAATAAAACTTTGTTTTGATTTCCACATAACGGTAGTTAAGTGTTAATCGATACGGTTTGATAAGTAGGAGAAATAAAGTGTGAGGGGAGACGAGTTCTTAAGTTACTAATGGCGGCCATTGCGAGTTGTTTAAACTCACTTTGTAATTTCTTTATAGGGAGATGGGAGTTCAGGCAGGATACACTAAAGTTGTTTCTACACACAGGAATAAAGGTACACGTCGCTGTTCATTGTGTATATCGAACATTGCATTTTGATAGTTTGAATCCGAGACGGCTCGCGAATCGGCAGGATCGGAAAGGAGTAACTTTATAGGATTTGACTTAACTTAGAACAGAACAGAAACCTTTATTTAATTAATAGTCCAAGATCGAACGACCGAGTTGTGTCATGTTTTGGAAAGCGGAGGATGTTAGAATACGTGCCTGATATTACGTATCCATTATCTGATTACTCTATCTAAGTCATGATCACCACTTTAGATTAGATAGATTAGTGCTATCACAATTATTATGATACCTGTATGTAATTTCCTATGTAGGACTTGCCGGAACCAAAAGAATGTAACTCCTAAATAATCGTACGTGAATTCCATTCTTGATACGCCTAGAAACTTGTATATAAATATGATTGAGCTATATGAAATAAATCAGTTGTTGTTGTTGTTATATATGTGAATATCCTGTCAAGTTCTTGTATGCTATCTTGTGTAACTACTATGGCTACGGGCTAAACGCAACAGGTTATGGGCCCAGGAGGACGCTCATGTTCAGTGGAGACGAAAGCAAGTACGAGCTCTGGGAAGTAAAGTTCCTTGGCTACATGCGCCTCCAGAAGCTGTACGATGTGGTTATACCAAAGGAAGGAGAAACCACGGTCCCTGACGAAGAAAAGAACGCAAATGCGTTCGCGGAGTTGGTCCAGTGCTTGGACGACAGAAGTTTGGCTCTCGTGATACGAGAGGCCAATAACGACGGCAGGAAAGCCCTAGGTGTCTTGCGAGAGCACTACTAGGGCAAGGGGAAGCCAAGAGTAATTGCCCTATATACTGAGTTGACTTCCCTGACGATGAAGGATGGCGAGTCTACAACGGACTACATCCTCCGAGCGGAGAAAGCATCTACTGCCCTGAAAGCCGCCGACGAAGTAATAAGCGATGGGCTACTGGTAGCCATGGCTCTAAAAGGCCTGCCAGATGGCTACAAAACCTTTGCGACGGTGGCAGCGCAGAAGGACAAACCGATGACCTTCAGCGAGTTTAAAACAGCTCTCCGAAACTATGAGGAGACGGAGAAAAGCTGCCGAAGGACCCCTGGAAATGACGAGGAAAGCGTCATGACTTTAAAGCAAAATTCTAGGGAAACTGCTACAAATGTGGAAGAAAAGGCCAAAAAAGTATTGACTGCTACAGCAAGGAGTCTAGCAAATGGTGTGCAAAGTGTAGGACTGTATCACACAACACAAGAGACTGTCGCAGCAGGAAGCCCCAAGGTCAGTCACAAGGGCAACAGAGATCAGGCGACTCCGCAAAGAAGAGTGCCGAGGAGGACGAACATGATTTCGCCTTTACTTTTAGTGAAGAACAGATAACAAATAGGAATGGTAAGAAAGTCACTAATCTCTTACTAGATAGTGGTGCTACGAGCCACATTGTAACAGAGCGGGAAAAATTTGTGAGTTTTGATGAAAATTTTGACGCAAATGGTCATTACATTGAATTGGCAGATGGAAGTAAGGCCAATGTAGTTTTGGGAAAAGGGAATGCCAAAGTAAAGCTTTTCGATGTAAATGGAAATTTACAAGATGTTATTCTCAACAATGCTCTGTACATTCCGTCATACAACCAAAACATTTTTTCAGTTTCTGCTGCCATTGCAAAGGGCGCGAGTGTCAGTCTTAATAAGGACGCAAAGTATTTTAAAGCACCAGATGGCACAATGTTTGAGGTCGAGCAGAAAGGCCGTTTGTATTACCTAAACAGCATTTCATCTTCAAACAATAATGCGAGTTCTTTAATGCAGTGGCACCAAATTATGGGTCATTGTAATTTTCAAGATTTACGCAAATTGGAAATGTTGTTGAAGGCATGAAAATTGCGAATGATGAACAGCTCGATTGCGCTATTTGTACGCAAGGCAAAATGTGCCAAACTCGGAGCCGTAAGCCAGATGATAGGGCTAAAGCACCTTTAGATTTTGTGCATTGCGATTTGGCCGGCCCGATAGATCCCGTAGCAAAGGGAGGTTTCCGATATGCTTTGTGTTTTGTAGATGATTTTACCGGTATTAACATGGTGTATTTTCTGAAACAGAAAAGTGATACTCTAGAAGCGACGCAGAAGTTTCTTGCTGACATCGCTCCATTTGGTAAGCCAAAGCGCATTAGATCGGATGGCGGGGGTGAATTTACAAGTAAACAGTTTAAGTCTTTACTTCGCAAAAATCGCATTAAGCGCGAAACAAGTGCGCCGCATTCTCCGCACCAGAATGGTACTGCAGAAAGGATGTGGCGAAGCCTGTTTTAAATGGCGAGATTTCTTTTGCTAGAGTCTGAATTACCTAAGGAATTGTGGACGTACGCAGTAATGACAGCCGCATACATTCGTAATCGTTGTTTTAACGCGCGATTAGGTAAAACGCCTTATGAGGCCCTTATCAGAAAGAAACCGGATGTGAGTAGGATGCATGTTTTTGGCTCTACGTGTTATGCCTATGTTCAGAACGCGAAGAAATTAGAAGCGCGCAGTAAGAAAGGCACTTTCGTAGGTTATGACCGAGATAGTCCGGCATACCTTGTTTATTACCCGGAGAGAAACGTTGTAGAAAGAGCGCGATGCGTAAAATTTCTTGAACAAAACAAAGTTTACGTGCCTAAGATAGACGAAGACGAGAGTGTGTTACCGACCCCACCTACAACTGTTGACACTGACGTAACAGAACAAACAACAGAAGAGGAGGACGTGACGGAATCTGAGAGTACTGAACACGAACTAGAACGTCGTTATCCCGGACGAATTCGCAACAAACCTAAGCGTTTTGACGAATATGCAATGAACAGTGACTTAGACGAAGTTAGCAACACTGTAGACTACTGTTATCGAGTCGCGAACATCCCGACCACTTATGACGATGCTTTGATTTCAAAAGAGATGCCAAAATTGCAAAAGGCCATGAATGACGAAATGACAGCTCTAATTGACAATGACACGTTCGAGTTAGTCACGCCACCCGAAGGCAGACAGATAGTGGGGGGAAATGGGTTTTTGCCGTGAAAACGGGACCTAACGGAGAAGAGACACATAAAGCACGCTACGTAGCTAAAGGCTATTCACAAATCGCAGACATAGACTATCAGGAAACGTTTGCGCCTACTGCTCGCATGAGTTCAGTACGAATGCTTATGCAAACAGCAGTGCAGAATGACATGATTAATCATCAAATGGACGTTAAGACAGCTTATCTAAATGCGCCAATTGACTGCGAAATTTATATGGAACAACCGGAAGGCTTTGAGAAGCGCGGAGAAAACGGAGAGAAACTAGTTTGTAAGTTAAAGAAATCTCTATATGGTTTGAAACAAAGCGGGAGAAATTGGAACAACATGCTTCATAACTATTTGCTAAGTGAAAACTTTTCTCAATCGCTCGCAGACCCATGCGTGTACACTAGAAATTCAGAGGAAAATGGATTGATTATTTTTGATCATCTGGGTAGATGATATCATAATTTCTGCAACTACTTTAACTTTGTTGGAAAGCGTTAAAGAGGCTCTGTGCAGAAAGTTCAAAATGAAAGATCTTGGCAAACTTTCGTGGTTTTTGGGAACAAATTTCAAACGCAACAATTCGAAGCATCGTCATAAGTGGTCGGGATGTTCGCGACTCGATAACAGTAGTCTACAGTGTTGATTCGGACTGGGGAGCATCTGTGAAAGATAGACGCAGCATAACTGGATATAATTTTCAGTTGACTGAGAATGGACCGTTAATTTCATGGAAAAGCCGCAAGCAGCAAACTGTAGCTTTATCTACTTGTGAAGCTGAATACATTTCACTAGCTAATGCTGCACAAGAAGCTAAATTTTTGAAACAGCTATGTACTGACATGAGTATTATGGTTGAAGAAGTAACGATTCATGTCGACAATCAGGGAGCAATTAATCTAGCTAAGAACCCAGTTAACCATCAAAGATCGAAGCACATTGACATCAAATACCACTTTATCAGATCAGAAATTCAAAGTGGAAATGTAAAAGTTCAGTATGTCCCAACTGAGGACAATGTAGCAGACATTTTTACAAAACCAGCCACAAAAGCTAAGCTGGAAAAGTTCAAAACTTTTATAATGGGAAATTAAATTTTTTGTTGAAGGTTCGTAACATCAGAGCAAGTGGGGGTGTTAGAATACGTGCCTGATATTTACGTATCCATTATCTGATTACTCTATCTAAGTCATGATCACCACTTTAGATTAGATAGATTAGTGCTATCACAACTATTATGATACCTGTATGTAATTTCCTATGTAGGACTTGCCGGAACCAAAAGAATGTAACTCTAAATAATCGTACGTGAATTCCATTCTTGATACGCCTAGAAACTTGTATATAAATATGAGTGAGCTATATGAAATAAATCAGTTGTTGTTGTTGTTATATATGTGAATATCCTGTCAAGTTCTTGTATGCTATCTTGTGTAACTACTATGGCTACGGGGCTAAACGCAACAGGTTATGGGCCCAGGAGGACGCTCATGTTCAGTGGAGATGAAAACAAGTACGAGCTCTGGGAAGTAAAGTTCCTTGGCTACATGCGCCTCCAGAAGCTGTACGATAATATGTAAGTTAGATTATATTAATAGTTAGATACCATGTAATGCGCTTTTGGTCATTATTATGTTAAAAAGTGCACTATAAATCAATAAATTATTATTTATTATTATATAACTCAATATATACTGAGCGTACATTACTGCCAAGATTTTTGTGATTGCATCTAGAATTTAGGTTCTGGTCATTACTACACTTTGAATATTATATGTCTTCACGGGTTTAGGAAAACCACTCTTGAAACTGAACAAGATGGAATTAGTCAATCATAGACAAAACAATTAGAACTCATTTCATTCATTCTTGATTTCATGAATTCATCACTAAAATGTACATGTATAGTATCCAATTAGCCATGCATGGTATTATTTAAGACTGGAAAATAGAAGATTTGTCTTTAAGCTTCATCAGACTTATTGCTTTTCTCTTTCAATTTCAGCGACAAAGCAGCAGCCAGAAATGGCTCTTGGACAGGCCAAAATTATATAAATAGTATTACATGGACTGAAAACAGATATGCTAGTCCAAAGGTGACAAAAAACAAGTTTCCTTTTTTATAACTAATTTGAACACTTTCACATCAAGTTTCCTTTTTGTCGACCAAATTGATTGATTTTGTGTCAAGTTGCACAAAGTTTTACAAATCAAGAAGGGCGAAAGCGCTTTGTTCATCACAAATTTGACACAATGTTCTGTGGTACACTTTTATACAACAAGTGTACACATTTTTACAAATCAAGAAGGGAGAATTATGCTTTTCGTCACAATGCGATACGATGTTCTGTTCTATAAAAGTATAGAACAAGTGTACACATTTTTACAAATCAAGAAGGGAGAATTGCTAATTCCATCAGGCAGCAACTTAAGCCTCGTTCCAGGGTCTTCTCGGTCATTTCCAAAATGGAGGCTGACTCGGCTGGACAGTCGACCGTCCATCTAGTTGACTGATTTCAGAGCCAAAGAGCTCTTTTGTATCTTCTTAGCAATGTACCAGCCGGCTGCTTATAGGCAGAAATTAGAAGAGGGACCTAGAGTGTATGAGTCTCAGGGTTTGTCAGGCCAAATCAAATTATTTCTCTTTAATAATAAATTTCGGCATCGAAACTCACTTTGCAGACTGGACATTCGCAAACTTGGCCTCTGTCCATTCTGTTTTCCAATTGAAATTGAATGCTCGAATCTTGCTCAACTGCCATTCTTTGGATACAGAATCAAGCGAGAAAAGCTTGAGGGTATGATGTCCTCCGTAGCGACGTAAATTTTTCAAAATATGGTGACATATTCGGCGGCTGAAGTCGTCGAAGCGAAGGCTGGACGGTCCAGAGTCAGCCTCCATTTTGGAAATGACCGAGAGGACCCTGGAACGAGGCTGAAGTTGCTGCCTGATTGAAAGCGCAATTCTCCCTTCTTGATTTGTAAAAATGTGTACACTTGTTCTATAAAAGTATAGAACAGAACATCGTATTGTATTGTGACTAAAAGTGTAATTCTCCTTTCTTGATTTGTAAAAATGTGAGCACTTGTTGTTAAAAAGTATACCACAGAACATCGTGTCACATTTGTGATGAACAAAGCCCTTCTCCCTTCTTGATTTGTAAAATTGTGTGCAACTTGACACAAAATCAAGCAATTTTGGTTGACAAAAAGGGAACTTGATGTGAAAGTCTCAAAATTAGTTGTAAAAAGTAAACTTGTTTTTTTGTCACCTTTGGACTAGCATAAACAGACTTTGAAGTTCATAAGAGACTATGTATGGCAATGAGAGATAAGAGGGAATAACTTTACAGAAAACAGCGGAAGGGCAAGGGCTAACCCCCCCCCCCCCCCCCCCCCTGCCATCCATGAATTAGAATACAATATGTAATGGCTCTGTCTTGTGTTTTTGAAAAGAAAATGTATCCATGATTGTTAGATCATCTGGTTTGTGAACATTAAAACAATAGATTGCTTGCTTTAGATTTCCATGAACTGATCAAGACTCCTCATTTTTTACCATATAAATCTCCAGCTTGTTAAAATTTTTGTTACATAATTGTGTTAACCAAATTAACCATACATCATACATGGTGTTTTTGAACATAGGGTAGGTAGTTTTTTTTCTTTGGGAATTTCAGCAAAGTGTGGTTCCACAATATATACATTCCCCTCCCCCATGGAAGGGATTGGAAATTCTGGAGGGATGGGGATCAATTTACCTGATCTTTTCCATACAAATACTGTACGTATTTTTACCACCGCTTCGAGAGGGAGGAGTGGGACCACACAATTTCCTAGTCGATCATATGCACAATTAAAAAAATGCCCTCTCTTGCGTCTTTTAGGGAAACATCCATGTAATGTGCATGTGATCGATCGACTTGGAAACTGTACAACTCTTCACTCTCCTTTGTGTAATGTTATGTTCCAAGCCCTCCGAGAACAATCCCGTAACTCATAAAGTGGTACATAGCTCTTAAAAGGACAATTAATGTAATGGAAATGGTTCTTCCCCTGAAAAGCTCACGAATTGGGATGGCCCTCCCCTTACCATTCCTTCCCTTACCATTGGAATTTCCAATACATACAAAGCAGGATAAATACAAATACCAAATTGGGAACCAACTTTTCTGAATTTCTCTGCTCATTCCATGGTGGGTATTTTCTTGAATCTTTTATGAATATCTTGACAAATAAAAGCTTTTATTTTTTTCCTCTAGGGCACGGTAACGAATCCTGCATTCTGATTGGTTCTTAGAGCACGCGCGCGGGGGCAATATTTTCCTATCTCTGACCTACGTCACAGTAACCATTTTCGCGCGCTTGTTTTCATCGAAAAAATCAAATTTTTGAGTTGGAAAAAATAAATAAGTTATTTACCGGCTTTAGGTCGGTCCGTATATGGAAAAAAAACTGCGACCTCCGCCTGGAAAATGTGGAATGGAACATTTTCCAGCCCTCGGTCACAGTTTTTTCCCTATACGGACCTCCCAGCCGGTAAATAACATATATTTCTCTTTATGGTATGTTTGTGCTTTGTTAGAATCATTCCATTGGGTAGGTTATAGTCTTCCACACAGCCAGTCCACAGTGACAAACAATGTACCCATGACAACCATGTTTTATTCTCACGGAAACATGTAACCGGGAGCTCCGCTTTTAGCCAGTGGCTAAATCTATATATTACCGTGTATAAATAAACGTGTGTGTATGTATGTATGTATATGTATGTATGTTTGATACCATTAATCGCGTTCACATAAGCATCGCATACGGACAGTCCTATGAGATTTCCTGTATCATTTTTTCATTTAAACCCTCGCCCCCTGCCAAGATATCACTTTACCTGTTAAACAAATTAAGTAGTCAAGGGTTTAATTAGTTAACCATCTCGAAAGTCTCAGAAGAACAATAAGTATTTTGGGTTGTAATAATTTTCGATGTCGTTAGGCATGCATTTAACTAACCCATTACCGACTTCTGTGGAGCTCGTATGAATAATAATAAACAAAATATTATTGACAAACTCTTTCAAGTATTACAGAGAAGATTCCTAATGAAATGGCTCAAGCTTTATAAGCAGGCTTAGCGTATAAAATATTAATTATTTCTTTTCTTCCTATTCAATTTCATTCCGTTGTTTCGGCATGGAAAATCGTAACGGCCTTGCTGGTCCACTACAGCATGAAAACATGCGAGCCATCTCCTGATTTTGTTTTCGCATGCTATGGGACAGGGTGAAAAGGTAAGAACAAAGCTTAAAGAGATGATAAAGAAAAAAAAAGGAAGGTGAAAAAGAATTTATCGGTTTTTTTGGGTTTCTTATTTGGTAAACCGTTTGCTTCGATGGCTAGAAAATACCGCTAATAAAAAGCGTCGCTAGACTATTAAACTGGTAGATGGACTAGGACTTTTTGGTAGCGAGATAACGTGGTTTCACACTATCTACCGGTATTCACTATCGGTGAAATATTTTCTCAGACGTTAGGATTTTTCATTTCAACCACATTTACTCACATGCTGCGCCTTTGTGTGTGTCTGTTACGTGCGATCCTATTTTACTTGCTAACCAACCCGTAATTCATGGTGGTATTTATAATGAACTGAATATTTGTCTCATATTTGCAGTATAACTATACAAGACGTGTCAGAAACAAGAGAGGAGGGGGAGCTAACTGTTCTTCCCGCCGCCACTGCTAATCCGCTAATACAGCTCTTCATTTTCAGCTTTGAAAGTAAATCCTCTTGAAGATGTTCATCTATTTCCATGCTGTGTACGTGGTGTTTCTTCTCAAACTTCTCCATTTTCAGACAAGCACACCTGAATCTATAAACATCGGTAAGATTCTACCAAACACCTTATTCTGGTCTAGAATTATTATGTTTGTTTTCCTAATTATTGTTTTTTCTGTATCAATATTATCCTCGGTTTTGCAACCAACCAGTACAACAGAAAGGTTTATATACATTGAGAGTAGCGATGGCAATGATATTAAAATCTGTTTCTTTTCAAGAAGGTCTTGCCGGGACATGGAAATGATATCCATCCAAAATGGTCGAAGCTTGCAGAATTCCCACTTTGGTAATATTAAAATCAGAGTTAAAATAGAAATAAGTTCCATATAGTGGTAATAAAAATCGATTTTTATTTTTCATTAACTTTCAGAAAGTTCGTCCGTACCTAAAACTACTATGTATAGTACTCTAAAAGATGGCTTTAAAATGTTTCACTACAATGTAACGATAGATGAGCTAAAATAATAATATTCGAAAAATGTTTTCTTTCATTGTGTTGCAGATGTTGCATACGAAAGAAGTACCTTTGTCGACGCTCGAGCAATTGAGTGGGCAGGGAAAGTTTACAACATTTCGTCAAGTACTAATAACATTTCATTTATCCTACAACAAGAAAAGATGCCTTTAAAGGAGAGTCTTTTTATGTACAGTAAGTCCTGCAAAAAGTATAAAACACAAAGGAAGGAGAAAAGCTTATGTACTAATATATCCGAGAAAAAAAAGCCGAAATTTCTCTGACATCTCATTCATAATTCAGTTTTTCTAGTTAAAGACGAAAGAAACATTTACTGTAGTAGTATAAAATCATGCAGTCCAAGAAATCACACCAGAAAACACAATTTCAGAAAACTAATGGTAGGTTGATGAAATATTGACGGAATTATAGGACTATGATAGGATGCTTTTCTAGCCCCGTTCTGGTGTATTTTGATAACTTCAGGTGCTTAGATCTCGTCCAAGATTCTCTGGTTGTCAACTCAACTCCACAAATATTTCTAGTCACCAGAGCTGTAAATTTTAATAATTTTTATTTAAACACTTCAAACAGCTTTGCAGTTTCAATGCGTCATGCAAATGAGCGCGGCCATTATGAACCATTCATGGCATATTTCCTGCCAAGGGTTAAATTGGGCAATGTTTGTCAAATGAGAGACACATTTTTTCGGTATGTTTCTATTTACAATTTCCCATTGTTCATCAGTAACATTCATTTTGCGGACGGACATTTGCATGTGCAGTAAGACACAGATGAAAAGTGAAATGAAAGTTCCCCTACAAAGAAAACAATTATTTAATCAATGTTTATCTATTCTATAAGCTGCCTTACTAAAAATCAGTAAAACGTGCTTTCCTAGTCCAGTCCCTTCGCAAAAGGAACGTGGCTCTGATTCTCGAGTCCGTGGAAAGTTCCGTGCATTTATACATAGCAAGCACCATCGCCAAGGTCCCTCTGCTACGTATCCATGGTAACCTGGTCGGTAGTCAAGACTACTTCAAGTACTCTCTCTCATTGGCTCCTCATCATCAAATATACACCAACGCTGCTGTGGCAATGATTGAAAAGTTTCAATGGAACAACGTTGCGATTGTTTTTGAAGGTTCGAAACAATAATATTCATGCACTCATTGAAATCAACCCTCTATTCATTTATTCATACAACAACACTAGTCAAACGCGCGATCTGATTGGTCGGCAGGCCGCATGTGATAACAGACGTCATATCGTCTGCATACTGCTTATAATTTTTGTTTGTTTGTTACTACGTCTCGTGGCGTACTCTTTGTTCATGACACACTATGGCGTCATCTGCACTCCATCTATTACCTGTATAACAGTACCGACGAACGGAATAATGAGATGTATTTGTTAAGCTTCTGTTCTTCTTACAGGCCAACGATCCCACGAGGCAGCTCATTTCAGGTCTCTCCCATCAGCAACTGCTCTGACATCGACCTTTATTGACATGAGTCGTCATAATGGAACAGAGTCAGTGTCGTCCCTGGTAACTGGCGCCCTGTCCCAACTCACCCATGCACGACCAGATGTCGTACTCCTATATGTACCCGACGCGTATGTCAGAATGCTGGTTCAAATGGTGAGCATGGTCAAATATTAATATCGCTCTGTTGTGCGTTTACATTGTTATCAATGTTAGCGTCACATGAAGTTTACCACCGAGGCAATTTTAACAGAATTTTCGAGTTTTTTTTTTTTTTCACGAGTTTTTTGTTTCACGAGTTTTATGGTGCTTTTGGCCTCTCTTAATGCCTTACTGCCTTTTTCTTTCTTAAATCTTCAAAGTAGTTTTTTGAAGTTATAGACAGGTTTCACCTATAGTGCATGATCACAGCTTGAAAATTATTTTCATTGAATCGATCAATGTGTAAATGCTCGTGATAAATTTCACTCAAGAGTCAAGGGGATATTCAGCCAAAAATCGGCGGACAATGTTCAATTTACTGATTAACAGTAAAGATAAGAATCCGAATCCGTGGCACAAACCGGTAATTTTACTTTCCACTTGACTTTCATTTCCGATTCCAGAAAATAGCATCTTTTCCTACTTTCCATATTTGTCACTTCTGAAATCCAAAAAAGTCCCCTTTTTACTTAATTTCAAAATTAATCAAAAACAAGAAAGAAACCCTACATTTTTTCTAGTTTTTTTGCAAGCTTTTCCGGCTGGGGAAAAGTGCCACCTTTTTCTTTTCGAAATTGGACCAATTCCGCATTTACAAGGGCTTTTTGTCTTCGATGAAATAATAAGTCTGTTAAGGGACCGGTCTTTATTTATCGCCTGGGGGGCAGAGGACTTTAGGGGGGATCACTTCATTTTGGGGCGAACATAGGGGGGATCCCTCAAGGCTAGAAGCCCTGAAAGGGGGGACCACAAGAAATTTTCTAAGTAGTTATTCCAGCAACTTCTCTAACATTTGCATTTTTGTACTTCACTTCACTCAATACATAATAAAAAATTCGGCGCGCTTTGCGCGCGTAAAGAATATAATCTAATATAGTCTTTGCCAACTCGCGGAACAAAGACACTACCTTCGCACCGTTCACAAGAACAGGTGTGTCTTGGCGAGGAAAAACAAACTCTACCAAAAATGCCCTGCAGTGATAGGCCTGGCGGGCAGTCACTATGTTCGAAAGAAGAGTAAGCGTGAGTTCGAAGTTACAGGCATAGAAATTCGTCATTTGGGTCGCGCTTCACGCAAATGAATAATAATAATTTCGTCATTTCGGCGCGCAATTGCGCGCATGAATAATAAAACCTACAGGATTTGTTTACTATACACAGATAAAACGGAATGTTCATCTACACTTTTTCCGAGGCTTAATGAAATTCGGGCGCGCTTCGCGCTTCGGGCAAAGTTCGAAACAAAAGAAAAATGCAATCCCCTCTATCTGTAAATTGTCTTGTACTAGGTCAAATAGAGGTCGGAAAATAGGTTTCTATATTGAATATTGGCCCACCTAGCTAGCCAGTACCCCGGCACATGGGTACAGTCTCTGGACACGAATTTGCTTGTATGTGTGTATGTGTCGATTGCGTCGCGCCACGTGACGTGAAGTTAAATCTCTCTTGCTAAATACACGACATACCCCAAGTTTCAATCAATTCATATGAAGTGACTACGTGACTATGTACTTATTCCCATTTGCTATTAAAGAGCACAACCGCCAAATTTGGAAGGTTGATGAATCAGTGGAACATTCCGGCAACTCTACTTTCTAACTCAAAGACCGAAAAGGGTTGTCAAATTTCCTTCTTTTTCAAGTTTTCACTTTCCATATCAAATAGTATGTTACGAAAGGCGGTACCCTTTTTCGTCTTGCACCTTTTAAATCAATAACAAGAAAAAGGGTACCCTTTTTATCTGTTAACTCATTCAAATTCCTTGTTTGTTGTAGAAACATCTCAAAAAATGTCCATGTTTTCTGTCCTCTCAACTACAGTGCCGGTAAGAACGAAATGGGTGGCCTATTTTTAATCGATTGGTGAAAAGGGTTAACGTTTACAACTTCGTTTGACCTATCATAAAAGTTGGTGCTTTTTGTTTATAGCGTTTTTTATTTACAGAACTGAGAAAAGGTACCCCTTTTTGTCACACCCTTGTAATATACCCCTTGAGACTGTAGCCCGTTATTTATGCCAGACCCTTGTAGTTAGACTGCTTGCAGTCCCTTCTTTGGTGAACGTCCGTGGAAATAAGAGCGTGAAAAAAAGGCGTGGATGGCTTGAAGTACCGATACCGAAGGCGCGATCGAAAGCAGAAGGCGCGAGAACGTGACGCAGGGCGCTCCTCTGGCCTTGAACGCGTCTGTGTTCATTGGACGTTTGCAGAAGGGACTGCAAGCAGTCAACCTTGTATTACACCACCTTGCATACTTTTTATTCATGCCACGCCCTTGTAGTGTACCCTTTCCAACACTAAATAGCCCCTGCTTTGAGCAGAACTTCTTTTAAGGCTTCGGAAAGTACTTTGCCTATGCTTTCGATTTGGGTAAGATTTGCTTACTCCATTCTTGACAAAATTAAATTTTGGCGGCAAATGAACTCATTAGCGAACTCATTAGCAATTAGAATGAACATGATAAAAACAACCCAGTGCATCATGAATCAGCTAGTTATACTTTTTGGCAGGGGTCTGCAACCTCACGCATTACTCGATGACCCTGGTATCGAGGCTAGGCGGCAGCTGTTGCGTAATATTCGATACATCTTTTTAAATCACTTTCAAAATCACGAAACGAGTTCTTACTCTTCTTGACAGGGAGGCAGCAAACCTATAAAAAGGGGTACATTTTCTCAGTTTTGTACATAAAAAACGTTATAAACAAAATGGCACCAAATTTTATGATAGGTTCAACCGAAGTTCTAAACGTTAACCCTTTTCACCTATCGATTAAAAATAGGCCACCCATTTCGTTCTTACCGGCACTGTAGTTGAGAGGACAGAAAACATGGACATTTTTTTATTTTCTATGTTTCTACAACAAACAAGGAATTTGAATGAGTTAACAGATAAAAAGGGTACCCTTTTTCTTGTATTGATATAAAAGTTGCAAGACGAAAAAGGGTACCCTTTTCTGTAACAACTGTTTGATATGGAAAGTGAAAACTCGAAGAAGAAGGAAATTTGAAAACCTTTTTCGGTCTTTGAGTTAGAAAGTAGAATTGCCGGAATGTTCCACTGATTATCTTGGTCCATATTCTTGGTATTTGTAAGCATTTGAGAAGACTGGTAATTTGGCGGCCATATTTGTGCCCCTCAGCAGGAGCACAATCATGGCGGCGGCATACTTTTACTGCAACAAATCGCGTGCGTTCATACATTTATATCTCGGTCGGGAAAAGCGCTAGCGCCTTCAAACTTTCTCTCTAAACGTAATTTTGTACGTTCTGTACATCCATTGGGTTTATTTGGCATTTAGAGCATGATTTTAGGAGATAATTTAATTCACGTGACAAGTGAAAGCCACCAATAAACAAAATGGCACCAAATTTTATGATAGGTCAACCGAAGTTCTAAACGTTAACCCTTTTCACCTATCGATTAAAAATAGGCCACCCACACTGTCGTTGAGATGACAGAAAACATGGACATTTTTTGATTTTCTATGTTTCTACAACAAAAAGGAATTTGAATGAGTTAACAGATAAAAAGGGTACCCTTTTTCATAACAACTACTTGATATGGAAAGTGAAAACTCGAAAAAGAAGGAAATTTGAAAACCCTTTTCGGTCTTTGAGTTAGAAAGTAGAATTGCCGGAATGTTCCACTGATTCACTTTTTCCCAGCCGGAAAAAAGGTCGACTTTTTTCGAGATTTGTTTTGAAAGAGAAAACCCGAATAAGGTCGGGTATTTTTATGGATTTCAGAAGTGACAATAATGGAAAGTAGGAAACGATGCCTATTTTCTGGAATCAGAAGTGAAAGTCAAGTGGAAAGTAGAATTGCCGGTTTTGTTTATGGTAAAATTACTGATTTTATTTCACTGTAAATGATCAGAAAATTAACAATTAGTATATTGATTATCAATTGGTATTGGCATTGATAATAATTGATAATGTTCCAAGTCTGAGTGAGTATCAATTGGCTATCAATTGCTGATAACTATTGATAATCAATTTACTAATTGATATCAATTGCCTATCAACTGGAAATTGATTATCAATTTTTGTCAATTAATTACGCCGGGCTTACTAGCATGCCTTACTATTGACTGGGTTCTACATTGACAATCAAGCTTCCACCATTTGACTACCATATGGCTTCTACTTTTGACTAGCATGTCTTCTACTATTCAATTGACTACCATGGCCTCTATCATTGACAACCATGGCTTCTACTACCCAAGCTTCCACCATTGTAAACTTGCAATTAAAAAGCCGAGCTTTGAAACGCGCGAAGTCTTGTATCGAAGACTTCGTTCAGACAGGGAGAGTTTTGTGAAAGACATTGAAGGATCGAGATTGAAGGACTTTGCTCTGTTTGACAATGCTGGGGATCTGGTTGATTGCTATAACCACACGTTGGCTACGCTTCTTGATCAGCATGCTCCGATCAAGAGACGAGTTCTTACGATTAGACCTTCTTCTCCGTGGCATGATGACTCTACCAGTCTACCAGGGAGGCAAAGGCTAAAAAAAGAAAGTTTGAACGGCTGTGGCGGCAGAATAGACTGGAAGTAGCTCATGAGATGTATGTTGAACAGTGTAACTATGCTAATCAGCTGATTCTCCCCTCTCGGATTAAATACTATTCTGGAGTAATTGATGAGAATCGTTTTGATCAAAGAACTTCATTTGCCACTTTTAATAATATGTTACATTTAACAGAGTGTAAATTGCCTACCCATAACAGCAATCTTGAGCTGGCTAACGCCTTTGCTGACTTTTTTTATGAACAAGGGTCAGATAATCAGCCTACCAATTGTCCCCATCATTTCTGATACTGAGGAATGCATCACTGATCTTGAGGCCTTATGCACAACAGAGCGCGAAGAGGTGAGGTAAGGGTAAGGCATCACTGATCTCGTCCTAGTGAATTCAAACATACGACCACAAACGAGTTGCCTAAACTCATAAGGTCGTCTGCTAAAAAGTTATGCATTCTGGATCCCATGCCTGGTGATTTACTCAAGGATATTGCTTCGTGACTTCTTTGCTATCTGTCATAACACGAATTGTCAATCAACTGGATAACGCAGTGATTCCTCGTACATTCAAAGAAGCAGCGTTAAACCCTATCCTAAAGAAAGCCTGCCTTGGCCATGAACTTTATTCCACTTTCAGACCTATTTCTAACTTGCGTTTCCTATCTAAGGCAACTGAAAAAGCTGTCGCGGCCCGACTTAATAATTTTATGAAAGATGGATCTCTACGAGACCACCGAAACGGCACTGACAAGGGTTCACAATATGATATTCTCCGTGCTATTGACAAGGGTCAATGCGTTATACTTGCTCTCCTGGATCTTTCCGTGACATTTGATACGGTGGTCATAATTCTATTTTGATTTTAAAAAAAAACGTATTTGCGACCGACTCCCCAGACTAGCAGCTCGTCATCATCATCATCAGGTCGAGTCTCCTCGGGGACAGATGGTGGCTTGCCACAACGGCCTATCCAACATAGCGTCCGTAGCTCGCCAGCAGACTGCAGGCCGGCCAGTGTCACGCTTAAGGCTGTCTATGTAGGTCGACCGTTGGCCACCCCGAGAAACTCGACCCTGTGCGGGTTCCCAAAGAACCAAACCATGCGCTGCAACATCCTTGTGGCGCACGCAGTGACCCGCTAGGCGCAGTCTCCTCGACCGAATCTTTGTCGAGAGCAGTGGTAGACCACCGTAAAGCACCTCATTGGTGATCATGTCCCGCCAAGTGACATTTAGAATTTTTCGCAGCATGCGAGTGTAGCAGCCGTCAAGCCTTGACTCGTCCCGAACTGTCAATGTCCAGGCCTCGCACCCGTAAGTGAGAATTGACTCGACTGCGGCCACGAATATCCGCCGTTTTAGCGCGTCCGTCATATTTGAGTGCCAGATGTTATTCAGCTTATGCAGGGCGCGCCAGGCCTGGGCCTTCCTCACGTCGATGTCTTCCCAGTCGAGCTGATGTATGAGCCAAGGTACTTGAAATCCTCTTTGACGCTGACAGCTTCACCGTTGAGGGTTGTGAGCTCTGCATTGCCTGGAGTATTAAGGGGAACAACCTCGGTCTTCCTTGAATTCAGAGAAAGTCCCAGCTTACGACACTGAGATTCCACGCTCATAAGCAGTTCCTGAGCTTTTTCTACCGAGTCGCTTATCAGGGCGATATCGTCAGCAAAGTCGAGATCGGTTTATCATAACAGGGCCGACTCGTCTGCTCCTTCTCGGATGGATGGTAAATCCAAGATCTTCCTCTCGTCCAGCTATTGCTTTTCTTAAAGCGTAGTCGAGGGCAATCACAAACAGATAAGGGGCTAAGGTGTCGCCTTGGAGAACGCCTGCTTGAATATTGAACATATCTGTTTCGCCGTCCGGAGAGATAACCTTTGCTGAAGTGTTGGAATAGATATCGCTAATTGATTGGACAATCTTGGCCGGGATTCCGTATGCCTGCAGGATCTTCATTAGCTTGCCTCTATGAATGGAATCGAAAGCCTTCTTGAAATCGACGAATGTTATAACTGCTGTTAAGTTCTTCTGTTTTACACCCTCAATAAGACGTATAAGCGCAAGCACTTGCGTAGTCGTAGATCTTCCTTCCCTGAATCCATTCTGGTTGGGTCGCAGAAGAGGGTCTAAAGGTGGTCTCATCCTGTTAAACATCATTTTGTTATATACTTTCGCGGTCACTGAGCTCAAGCTATTTCCTCTATAGTTGTCTCTGTTCCTGAGATCGCCAGACTTCGGAATGGGAACTATGTCCAAGATGGTCCACTGGCCAGGTAGTTCACGGTGCACGTGCGCTCTGTTGCAGATATTCAGGATAAGATCATCAATATTAACCCACTTGAGAACCACGGGGGTAACCCCATCCTCACCACAGCTCTTCCCCGCCTTTAAGGATTGTTTGGCCTCTTGGTATTCGTCGGTAGTAAATGGACCATCATCAATGGGGAGGTCAGGAAAAACCGGCTCTATCTCCTCGTCTTCATCCTGAACCGTCGGAGGATTACCGAGCAGATTCTTGAAGCGACAGTACCAGGAGTTGATTCTGTCCTCCTCGGTTTCACCATCGATTCCAGAAAGGTGCTACTCCTCCAGTGATCCTTTATGTCCAGCTCGTAAAGCTGAATTACGCTGGGTCCAAACGGCGCCACTGGCAGCCAAGCGGTCTTAAGCACAGACACTGAGGGTGGTCACTGCCAGTGGGTTTAGTACGCCCCCAGTGGTTCTTTAACGTTCCCCCTGAAACTGGGAAGAGTAGAAAGGCGAGACACGACCTCGGTTTATTGTCTCATTCACAGATTGAAGGAGCGTTATGGCATAAGAGGCAAAGCCCTTCAATGGTTCTGCTCCTATATCTCAAATAGGACGCAGTGACGTTTCCAATCGGCAACTCCCGATCTTCCAGTCGGGCCCTTACTTCTGGTGTTCCCCGGGTTCGGTTCTTGGACCCCTACTATTCTCTATGTGTACCGCACCGCTAGCTTATGTAATAAAAAATACAACACCTCTTTCCATTTTTACGCGGATGACAGGCAGGTATACTTCTCTTTCTGTACGTCAGCGATGAACGAGCCCAACTTCTCGAGATCTTTGCTGGTGGAGACCTGCATAAGTCACATTGATACATGGATGACTGCTAATAAACTAAACTTCAATAGCGACAAAACTGAGCTTCATCACCGCCTTTAACCTCTATTCAGGTGGGGCCCAATCACCAATCACCGTACTTTGAATCACCGTACTTTGAATCACCGTACTTTGAATGATCAAGTTAACTTCATTTGACAATTGAAAATCGACTTTCTTTCATCTTTATAATATGCCAAGATCAGGAAGTATCTCTCCTTTAAGGACTGAAAGACATTTATTCACTCTTTCGTGACAATAAACTTGACTACTGCAACTCTCTCTTGTCTGGATGTCAGTGGATGTCCTTCTTCACAGTTACAAAGATTGCAACGCGTCCAGAAATCTGCAGTACGCCTTCTTACCGGTACAAATAAATATGAAAGTATTACACCTGTGTTAAGCGACTTCATTGGCTACCTCTAGCGTCACGAATTGATTATAAGATCCTCTTGCTTGTTTTTAAATCACTGAATAATCTTGCTCCTGCACTTGAATGATCTCCTGATACATTACGTCCCAAAACTGCCCTAAATGTCCGAAACGTTGGCTTTAATCCTGCTTCTGTTTGGTCTTTGTCTTCTTTTTTAAGTCCCAAAACGCACCTTGCGCTCGTCTTCTAAATCTCTCCTTTCCATTCCAAAATGCAAACTTAAAACTTATGGAGAGCGAACGTTTCCTGTTAAGGGTCCCACTCTATGGAATGCCATCCCTGATGAGCTGCGGACCACTACTTCCATTGATGTATTTCAATCTAAATTAACAGCCCACCATTTCAAGTCCGCTTTCTTGGATTATAGTCCAGTCAATTTGTGTAATGACCCACAACTAATTGCAACAGAAAGTTTTTCAGTGGTTTTAGGGCCATAAAATCCATGAAGAGGAACATCTCAAAATTCGAGTTTGAAAAGACGACACGATTTTGTTTTGCTGGCGGCCATCTTGCCCTTTGCTAGTAATGAGTTTTGCGACGTTTTTGATATTCTCTATACTGCAGAGTATTCCCAGCTAATTATTCTAGTTTGAACTGGTTTCAAATTGACTCATTCGTGTTATATGTACTTTGAGAGGTATGTCACTTTAATTGTAACTACGCTTTGACTAAGAGAATTTTTGTCATCATATAATCAAATACAATGCCTGACTGGGATTAATCTTGAAGCACCTTTCCATACACAACCCAATAATTCTTAATAATGCATTCCGTTGTCAACATCAATAGACTCTATATAAGGGGTCATTTCTAAGTAAAAGACAGAGTTATTTACCTGTTAGGCGTTACAGTCTATTTATCAGCATGCCGCCATTAATAACAAAAGCTAAAATGGCCGCCAACAAAAGAAGATAAAAACTCCTGAATTTGAGTACTTTCCCCTTCTGTGATATTTGGGACTTTTGATGTGTTTTAGTGGATGTCTTTCTGGCCCTAAAACCGTTGAGAAACTTTCTGTTGCAATTAGTGATAGGTTGACCCTCATTTTTTCATGATTGACTGGACTATTAGTTTTTAAATTTTTATAAATATTGCTTTCCATTATTTTTCAATTGATATTAAATTTATTGTTAACGTTATACAGATCAATGCATAGAACTAATTTTTATTGTATTTTTACATATCTTGTTTTTATATTTTTTTATATTTTACATTTTTATACTTTATACTTGTATAATTTAGGTTCTGTAAATGGGTGTGAAGCGCCATCTATCATTTGCATTTTTGCTTAATAAAAATTTAGGCGCACTTCGCGCGCATAAAGAATGACATCTAATAGACTCGTGAATGAATGATCAATGAGACACTTCCCTCACGCCGATTGCAAGAACAAGAAAGTGTATCTTCACGAGGAAAAGCAACTCTCCCAAAATGCCCTGCATAATAGGCCTGGCGGGCAGTAAGTTTGAAAGAAGACCTCATAGGTAAGCGTGAGTTTGACGTGAGTTCGTCATTTGGGCCGCGCTTCACGCACATAAATAATAATAACTTCATCATTTTCGGCACGCAGTTGTACGCATGAATGATATAACCTTGTTGGCCCGGAAGCCAATCAATAGAAGCTTTCGTCGAACTTATATAGTTGAGGTAGCATACTTCCTGGGCTCCTGACAGGCTTTGTTTACTATACCGTACACAAACATGTTCATCTACTCTTTCTCTGAGGCTTGTTAAAATGCGTTTATCAAATTCGGGTGCGCTTCGCGAGCAACGAAAGAAAAATGCGATCCCCTTTTCCTGTAAAATGTCTTCAGTACTAGGTCAAATAGGGGACGGGAGAGGTGGGATCGCTTTAATCATTGGCCGTTTTCACACTAGAGACGGACAAATCGCCTCAAGACGAACATGTCGTCTGATGTGAAAACATGACGAACAAATTTTCAGACGAACAAATTGTCTAAATTTGTTCGTCTGTTTGGGCGTCTAGGAAGACGATTTTTCATAGACGATTTGTTCGTGTAGACGAACATATCGACCAAAGTCCGACCTAACTTCACACTAGACGTACAAAAGACGAACAAATCGTCTCGTCTAGACGAAGTGTTCGTCTTCTAGTGTGAAAACGGCCATTGTACTTAGAGGGAGGATCACTGCATTTTTACCGTGTATTTCCCGTAAATAATCGAGGCGATAAATAATGACCGCGGTTCCTTAGCTTTGACAGAAGTAAGAAAAAATATTTCTGCTATTAAGAAGAATGAAAGAGACATTGCATCACTCGGACAAGTCTATCTGACAGGTTTTTCAGAAAATATAAATTACATGGGGAGGGTCACAATTTTTTTTACCTACGACTGGGGGAGGGTCTAATTTTTCTGTTATGTTCAAGGGGAGGGTCCTAATTTATTTTAGCCTTGTTTGAAAAAAATGGGAGACCCCCCCGGTAAATAATGACACGTCCCTTATTACTATTATTGTTATTATTGTTATACTTTTGAGTACCATGGCATCTACAATTGACGACATTGACTACCATGGCTTCTACTATTGACTACCATGGCCTCTAACACTGACTACCATGGCTTCTACTACTGATACCATGGCTTCTACGTTTGACTACCACAGCTTCTACTATAAATCACGGCTTCTAACACTGACTACCATGGCTTCTACTATTGAGTACCACGGCTTACTATTAACTACTGTTTTCATGTTTTTTTTTTTGTTGCTTTTTAGGATTGTTCGTGCAATTATCGCAAGCAAGTCTGGATTATAAACGGAGAGGTAAGTTTGCTTTACCTGCTCTGGTTTACACCTAATTAAAAAGGTTGCTTTGGGAATTGGTCTTTGAAACCCATTGTTTTGTGGTCACTTAAGCAAAATATCGTATTGTTTCCGCGCATCATGTGCCAAGAGCCCAAAGCAACCTTTATTGAATAAGTAGGTGTATATCGTAGAAAAACATCTAGTGAGATAAATCTCTACGGTCGTCGCCCCATCAAAGTTGCATCACAAGATGCATATGAAAGATTGTAAATCGAAAGATGGCACATTTATTCCGATTCGTCATTTGGATAAGAGGCGTGTAGCTTTATGTTTCGTTACTGAAGTACTTTATGTTGTGCTACTAACAAAGTTCTATGTTCTATGCTTTCCTTTTGGGCAATAGATTCCCCGTAACCTGAAGGCTCGTGGCTCACTCTCTATTGTTGCTTTCACTTCTGCACTTATGAACAAGTCCAGGGCGTCTGATTTTATGAGTTCAATGAACAACCACTCGACTGAATGGGATTATAACAGCACACCGGTAACGTAATGAAACTATAATTTTGTTTAAAAATTGTAGATTATAGAATGCAACAAACATAGAGGATATTACATGGGCGTGCGGAGCTCCAAGCTTTCATGTAATGTTCTGTTTATTCAAATATCAATGAAATACAACATTGTTATTTTATTTGAGTAAAACCTAAAGCACAGCAAGTGTATTATTTTCACACAACATGTAAACATAACATGTGAAAATAACATGCCATTTGTTTTGCGGTAAATCTAAAGGTACACTTTGCCCGTAACACAGTTATTTTAACTTTGGAAAATATCAAACTTGCCCTGCATTGGGTAGGTGATTCCAGTCATCTCGCCTGATGTTCTCTGTGTATACAGATCGTATACAGTTACCTTATAAGGCGAAATGCCCCGTAAAAAAAACAATTGAGCCCCCCCGTGGATGACAAGCTCAAGTGGTTCCATCCCCCGGGGGGGACTCCCATATTTTTTGACCGGGATGATCGTCGTATCTTTTAGGGGTTAAAATCACGGGGCCTTGGTCTCTTTTAGGGGTGATCTTAATCTTCAATAAAATTAGGGAGATTGGTATCTTTTAGGGCCGAAATATGTCTCCAAATTGTTTTCTATCATGATGGTGCTTCTAAAAACCGTGTAAGAACGAGAGATTACTCGATGAGATGACGATAAATTAGAAACAAACACGGAAATTTCTTGATGGGTATCTTTTACCTGTTACCTGTCTCTTTCGCGCCTACTTTGCACATAAGGCCTAATCTTTTAGGGTATCTTTTAGGGGTGAAACTGAAAATTTCCGACGATCATCCCCGGTCAAAAAATATGGGAGTCCCCCCCCCCCCCCCCCCCCCCCCCCCCCGGTTCCATCCAGTGTTTGGCCCTGATAAATATGATACGGCTTTCGAAGCAAAGGGTCAATTTTCACGATTGCGTGTAGTTTTTAGTTTTCCCTTGATGTCAAATATCTAAAATATTACCTGTTGCCGCCTGGCCGTATTTAAAATAAAATATCACTCTAAAAAACTACCGAAAAAGTCAAAAATTGGCTTTTGCTGGAGATACATTATACGATACACACACTTGACCTTGAGGTCACCTCCGGAGATTGTAAAGCAAAAGATTGATATCTAAATTTAAAAACGCAAGCACACAAAAATATTTTTTTAATTGAGTCATTTATTGTGTGTTGGTTAATGTTAGCTGAATTGAGTGGCACGCGGAATTGTGGATTCCATATGCTCTATAGTCACTTTAATCTTGGTCTAGAGGATGGTATGTCTTTTTTTGTAACCGCGCATGCTTAGGAAAATTTCATTGGCGACGCATAAAAGGTCCCGTCGTGATCAGACAAACGCAAATCACTGCGCCATGTGATCTAGATCCGACGAATGCATATTTCTGCTTTTTTGATTCTAAAAACCCAGTTTCTGAATTTCCAGGAGACTGTATTGCTAGCATCAGATGCCTATCAAATGGCAACCAATGCGATCACGTCCATGATACAGGATGACAATTGGTCTGCAGGGAGTAACAAATCAAGCTCGAGGGAAAGGGGCGTGCTGCTGTTTGATTACTTGAAGAATGTAAGTGCAGTAAAAAAGTGATGGTCAATATGGAAAAGATTGCCAAGATCTTTATAACTTACACCAAATAAATAACTCCAAATTAACGACATATTTTAACGACATATGACAATACGGCAGAATATAGAAGTTGTTTGATTTGATTTAATTAATTACATTTGCCCGTGGGCCGCGTTCCCTGGTCAGTGTAGTGGGTTACGTTGTGAGCCCTGCACTAGAGATGGGCAAATTCCGACGATACACGTGGTTCTTTGACGTCCTTCTGGTTCAGGTTAATGAAGTGCATGTGAGAGACGGAACCTACGGTTTTACGTCCGACGCTCGACGCTCTCTCTATCACTGCGCTAACCGGTCGGCGGTTAGATACCTCAGATATAACTGAGCATGAGGTTCGATAACATCACGTCAAAAGATTTTTGTAGCCAATTACAAGAACAATCTTTTGTTACGATTGGTCATGTCTCTGAATGTCTCTGATCTGTGCAACACCTTCTCCATATTCATCGATTGATAATTTCGATTTAAAAATGAAAAAAGTTTTCAATAATGCCGACATCGTCAAATGATATGATTTGTTAAGTGCGTATATGTGGACGTTCATTAACCTTTATTGGCAGGGGCGTTACTACCAATACGCGCAAAGTTTTAGTGGTTTCAATATAATTTCCAACAAAGTTTGGTCAACAGTTCTATATTATTTTTTCATCCCATGCAGTTTTGAATACCATAAACTATACTAAGCATAGTTTCAATATATTTTTGCTGTGCGTTTTTGTGTACCATGTCTTTGTGCCACTGTCTGCCAAAAGAGCGTTCTGTCTGCGTACTGTCTGCCAAAAGAGCGCCCCTGATAGGGACTTTTCTTAAAATATATTTGCACCTTTCTCAGCTTATGCTTCCTTTTTGCAAGGTTAAACTTGATGGTATCACTGGTCCATTATTGTTCGATAAGACTGGTCAACGGGTTCAAGTCGATCTGGACGTGCTTAATCTTCGTAATGACTCGTATGTTAAGGTACATATCATATCTAATCTTTGGTATGATTATAAGGGAGTAGAAAAATGCAAATGACAGACATCCTTTTAACGAGAGCATAAGCCATGTCTTTGTAGGATTTTTTATTCTAGCTTGAATCTCTGCAAGATATGTTTTTGGAAGGATTGACTTGCACGATTTTTTTGGGGGGAATTGCCACCCCCCACCCCCCAGTAATTAATGACCGCTCCCTAACGAGCATGTTTCAAGCGAGTTTTTATCGAAAGTTTTTATCTGTTATATGATCATCCGGTGGATGTGTCCTAGTACAAGGACTGTTTGATGTGACTGACATTTTGTTTCAGACGAGTGTCGATGTTTTGCATTTTTCTTTTCTATCAGCAGATCATATTTTGAACTAAACACAGCTGTGTATTTAGCAATCACGTGTTGACCACTTGACAGTGATTGTACTTGGCTTGGCTGTGTTCAATGAGTGATATTTGTTTTACTTGTGATTGGCTGACCATCGAACAGCAACTTGTAATGTTCTGATTGGATTGGTGTATTTGTTCTCACTGCAGCTACTTGGACCAGAGCAAATTAGCATTAGGAGCAAATTTTAGTTCCAAGAGAAAGTTTTCCAGGACAAGCGTCTGTCGGACTACGAGAAGCGTCATAAACAATAATTCAGACGTGCCTTTGAGTGCAAGCCATTCTTGATATAGTTTCGTGTTACAAACTGGTTTGGAAACCTCGCTCTTCGGGGATTCGTCACTTGTCCCGGAAACACGTGGTCTGAGCAGTAATTTACCCGAGAATCCGATATTCGTAACAATTGCACTGTCCCAGGTACCTCATGTCACTACCTAGAATTGTAGTTTACGAATTCGAGTTTGCAGTTAAGCGAAGAACTATGCCATAGTTACTTTTACCCTCCCTGAGCGTGATCAACATGTTTCTTAGATTGGAACTTGGCGGTGGAACACGAGCACCCTGTTGTTGTCTCAGGAGATACTTGAGAATGTGCCAGTACCCGTCAACCGCGTCACTCTATCAGGTCAAGATAAAAGTCGTTACAGTAGAGGTAAAGCCGAAGCCCCAGACCACCCGGGAGGACTCCCATAGAAATTGAGGGAAGTGCTCGTCAGGAATATTGATTTTAACCCTAAGGGATAGCAATGTGGCAAAGACATTTTTAACCCTAAAAGATAGCAAGACTGCAAATGAATTTTGAAAATGATAGGACAAACTATCAGGCTTGAAAACAATTTCGCTACAATTTCAAAAGAATGTTGTTCTGACATTTGCATGAGACCCCCTAAGAGATAGCATTTGATGTTTTGAAATCCTGATACCCCTAAGTGATAGATGATTGCATTTTACACCCCAAGCGATGGGACGTCCCACACCCTCCGGGCCCAGACAACACATCATACAATTATTCTTTGATGAGGCCTTTCCATAATTTTCTGATAATAAACCCTCTCCAACGAAAATAGGTCGTGCCTTTCAAAAAGATCGTTTACTCAGCATAACAAGAATCAAATGCCATAAAAGCAATAACAATAATAAGCTACAAAGGTTTAAAATGACATATAATGACAAAAGACATCAATTTCAAATTAGAAAAAAATACCAGGACACCTGAAAAAGGGCTCCCTGGCCAGCAATCAACGAAAGGGGATGAGACAGGAACAGGTCCGTTGTGTACCCATGCTACACGCCCTTTTTCATGGTCCTGTCCATTGTCCTTGGCTTTCAGGACCCCCCATTTGTTGTTAAACGAGTAGACAAGAGTGGCCAGGTCACCTATGATGGTTTTACGGTGGATCTCCTTCGTAACTTGGCCTCGCAGCTCAACTTCACGTTTGAAATGTACGACTCGCCTGACGGCACATATGGCGCCAAGATCGACAACCAGTGGAGTGGAATGATCAAGGAACTGCTTGATAAGGTGAGTTTAAAGCTATGATAGACTGATTCTATTCTTGGTTTTCACTTGTCACGTGACGAAATTTATTTCTCTAAATTAACTTCTAAACACTGGATGGCGAATAGAATTATAAAGAATATACAAAATTATGTTTCCTGGGTAATTTTAGGCCGAATGGTCACTTTCCGAGCGAGATATTAGCAAGTGAATGTGCGCCATTTTGTACAGTAATTGTATGGAGCCGCCATGTTGGAGCCCCAGCAGAGGGGCTCCATAATGGCGGCCAATTAATCGGGTCTCCAAACGACGCTATTTTCAATCCAAATTAAACGAATTGTACCCGAATGGTAAGATATGAACTTTTAGAACATGCTGACGTTCCAAAAAGGTAAGAACGGTGCAAATCGAGTAAAATACGGCAAGTTCAAAATACGTGACTGGCGTTGCGTGACGTAAATAGCTTTGGCGATATCTCGAGAACTACTTGGCAGAAGTGCCGAAATTTCGTTTGACAAATCCTTAATAGAGTTGTATTCGTCACAAAAAGGACATCTCTGTAGGTCTCTTGGTTTAGAAGTTAGCTTTTTGATGACGTCACATGAAAACCAAGAATTTGTATTCTAATTTATAAACACGACTTGCTTTCTTTATTATTATTTTATCTTGGAATATCAGAATGCAATACCCGGTTGCGTATTTATTCGTTTATCAAATGTGATACTGTTTCGTTTTTAATAGCGGAGCTCCCGTGAGCGCCGAAGGCGCCAGCGTAGCGGAGCCCCATAGCTACATGCAGGAGGCAACATCGCTAGGCGACCAAACTTGGGTAAAGCTATTTTGGAGGCAAGGGGGGGGGGGAGTGCACCCCCAATGTCACGTGATATGACGTATCACGCCACGCATCGATGATGGCGGCGTGTGCGATGCGAGCACTGTAAAGCTATCATTTTACCCAAACCACTAAGTGAAATGGCAACCCAATCCTACTATGTATGGAGCTCGAAGACCCAAGCAGGGATTACTAGAAGCTACGACGATATTAAGAAACTTGGAAAAGGAAAAGGAATTAGCTGTTGTGGAAAGTTTGAAGACGAAGAAGAAGCAAAATCGAAGCTAGAAGAAAAACTTGAGGAAATAAATAACAACAAAGCACAGGAGAGCAAGAAAAAGAAACAAACCCTAATGAGAAAGACGAAAACCTAGGCGTGGAAAAAGAAGTGGAAAAGGCAGAGAAAGAAAGTTCAATAGGTCACGATGACCGTTATGAAGAATTTGAAAACTCCGTTAAAATGCAAAGAGAATTCAACGATAACTAGAGTCGGAGTTGCGAAAGCAATTATCGAGATTGGAGAATTGCATATTGAATTGAAAGATTTAGAGCAAAAAACCAAGGTATGGATCAACAAGGTTAAACTACATATAACTGCGATCATGGAAGAGAAAATGTCGGAGCTGGGCGAAAAGGTCAAATCGACAGGAGATCTTATCAACAACCTACAAAGTAGGTTGACCAGAGAAAACAGAAGACTCAACAACAGAATGGGAAAGCTAGATCTGTCAATTGTGAATCTTTCTGAGCGTCAAAATACAGCTCTTAATACAACCAACACTGATGCGATCGCAGTTCCGAGTATTACCAATCACGAATCGACTCGAATCCTTGAGAGTAATCAGACTAATAATAATAATAATAATAATATGTCTTTATTTTGTTCGCTAAAAATACATAACAAACATTACAATATCGATAAAAAATATATATATACAATAGCCAACAAGAGTCAAAACGAGAAGAGCCGGAATCGCCTCCTATTCCTCCAGGACAGTACGAGACCGTGAGTATAGCAAGCGTATCAAGTGTACAACAGTCTGCAGCGAGAACGGATGAGAGGCCAACAAGACGGATTTATCGACAAGAGGAGCCAGCAAGAATTACGAGAGTACAAAAGTCGCAAGGCTCAATACTTATGCTCAGTGACTCGATGTTTGGTGGAATTAAGGAGAACAGATTTGATCCACAGAGGGTCGTTCACAAGTCCTATATCGCGGGAGGAACAAGAGAACTCTTGGATTATTTGCAATCTTGGAAGCCAGAAGACGAGGAAATGTACGATTTCGTTATAATTCATACCGGCACAAACGACATCAGGAAGCTGCATGATAATGAGATCAGTAAGAATTTGGTTACAGCGGCAAATCTGGCTCGCACGCGATGGCCTAGCGCAACAATTGGAATAAGCGGGATGATTTATACCCCAAGGGATACCAATAAAAACAGAGCTATTGAGCATATCAATAATGTGCTAGGGAAGGAATGTAAGGCGCTCAACAACACAATCTTCATTGACAACACTTACGTCGCGTCGCGTGTGACAGAAGCGGCGCTATTAACGAGGAGGTTTTTTACGATCACATCCACCTGAATAATCGCGTGGGCACCAAGAAGCTGGTCACCAACATTAAAATCCAGCTAGGTCTGAGAGGAAATACTTCACAGCGGGAACAATTTAGATTTCGAGACGCGGTAGGCAGCCAAAGTCCACGAGGATGTCACGGCAGATATCAAGCACAGGAAGACCGCAGGAGAGCAGCAGGTAGAGGTGTACCAGAGGAATTACGTCACGCGGTATTGGCCATTTCACACTGGTTTGGGGTAAACTAGTTAAAATTCACTCTTGTTCGTGTTTCTACGCATAAAATAGTATCGATACATATATACAGTTACAGATTTTCTTTCTCTTTTCGCGTTAGTGTCGTTTTGCTGTGTTTTCTTGTTTGTATAACATATAGTAATTGTTAATTATGCCTGGGCAGAGCTCAGGGGCACCTAAATATCTACAGATAGGGTTTTGGAACCTGCACGGGCACGTTAGTAAAACTTTGGGCAATAAACTAAAACTAAAGGAGGTAACAAATGAAATAAAAAAGCACCAGATTTTTGGAATTGCTGAAACCCATGCTAGCTTAGACTCAGATCTTCTAATTGATGGGTATAGACACTACATCAAATGTCGCGCGAAAACAGGAAACCGCTTCTCGGGGGTTTGGCAGTATATTTTAGCCATGACATAGAAAAAGGTATCAAATATGAACCAACTAAAAATGAACATGTTGTGTGGCTGAAGTTGAGGAAAGAATTTTTTAATTTACAAAGAGATATCTATTTAGGTACAGTTTACCTGAGTCCAAGCGAGCAAGGAAAAAACGATGACGTCATAGACGAATTAGAAATTGATATCTTTAACTTTTGTTCAAAAGGGATATATTAATACAAGGGGATTTCAATGCGCGAACAGGGGAGTTGCAGGAATTTGTTTTGTCTGATACTGCTAGCCACCTGGAACTCCCTGATGATTATATAATAGATGAACAAAACAATAGGTACTCACAAGATAAGGAAGCCGTGAATGTAAGAGGGAGAGCTCTTATTGATACCTGCACTGCGTTTAACTTGCGAATATTTAATGGTCGAGTAATTGGGGATTTGACTGGAAAGAAAACATGTTTTAAATATAACGGTAGTAGTCTTGTGGATTACGTTATAGGTCAGTCTGAATTTTTAGAGAAAATGCGATTTTTATCGGTTAACTCCTTACAACCACACTTATCTGACCATTGTGTCCTTACATATAGCATCAGAATACCAATCAGTCAATCAAAAGAAAAATATCAAGCTAAAAATATCACCATGACCAAACATAGCCAAGTTATTTGGAGCGATAAAGCGAAAGTAAAAATACAAGAAATGTTACGTTCAGAGCATGTACAAAACAAGATAAATGACATCTTGGAAAACAGTGATGTAGAAATCATGACAAGGAAATTTTCTCAGTGTCTAACTGAAATAGGAGAGCTGTCAGGTTTAAAAGTAAAAAAAGAAGTGTCAAACCGGGGACACAAAAATGACCGCCATGGTTTGACAAAGACTGTACGATCGAGAAGTGCGCCTTAAAATCCCTCGGAAAGGAGGTTTGCGATGACCCTAACAACTCTGTTTTACGACTAAACTTGCACAACAAGAAAAAGGCATTCAAAAAGCTATGTAGACGAAAGAAAAGAAAGCAATTCCAAAAACAAATTTCCGACCTTGACTTCGGTGACGCAAAATCCTTTGGAAAAACATTAAAAAAGTATTTAAGTTGGGCAAAAATAAAGAAACGTCGAGCACATGCAGAGTAACTGGAGAGGAATTTTATGACCATTTTAAAAATCTGAACGAAGGTAGCAATACACAAACGATTAATTTGGAAGGAAATGTTGATGCCGAGGAAGGCCCTTTAGATTATCCGATAACATTGGAAGAGGTAGAAAACGCATTTGGGAAACTAAAGAAACGTAAGGCGCCGGGGCCAGACAATATCTCCAACGAATTTCTACAAGCAGGCAAAGATTCATTAAAACATCACTTAAAGACCCTTTTTAACAACATTCTAACTAGTGAACAGTATCCTGAATCATGGAATGTTGGTCATATAGTTCCTATTTTTAAAAAATCGGACCCATCCAAGGCGGAAAACTATAGAGGTATTACTTTACTTTCAGCCTTAGGGAAAATTTTCACTTCGATACTCAACTCGAGGCTATACGAACACCTAGTCTCACAGGGGTTGTTGAAAAAGGAGCAAGGCGGTTTTAGAAAGAATCACGGCACTGTAGATAGCATTTCGGTTCTGAAGTCGGTAATAGACAAATATGTTAAAAGCAAACCAAAGAAAAAGAAAAACCTGCTGTTTTCTTGCTTCATTGATTTTCAAAAAGCCTTCGACTGTGTCCCCCGTCAAAAACTGTTAAAGAAATTACAAAGCGTTGGGGTATTCGGAAAATTCCTTAAATTAGTAGCATCAATGTATACAACCGATAAATCAGCAGTAAAACTAGGTGACACCGTAACCCCAGCTTTCGAGTGTAAAACCGGCGTGAAGCAGGGATGTATGATCAGCCCCACCCTATTTAATCTTTACTTACATGATTTACCCGACTTACTCAATCAACAGAATAATGAGGATGTAAAATTAGACGAGAGCCCATTGAGTTGCCTCATATATGCCGATGATCTAGTGATATTCTCAAAATCGGAACGTGGCTTACAAAGATATTTGCATGTAGTCGAAACTTTTTGTGAGGAATCAGGTCTGAAAGTGAATATAGAAAAGACAAAAATACTTATTTTCAATAACAATGGTAAAACAATGAATAATTATAGTTTCTCTCTCGATGGAAGGAGACTTGAAAATGTTAAATCGTATAAGTATTTAGGCTTACAGATGTCAACATTTGGAAATTTCACACTCGCCAAGCACGAACTCAAGAAGACAGCTCTCAAAGCTCTTTTTAAGTTCAAAAAAGAAATGGGCGATTTTTTCCGATCGAAACCAAAATTAACGCTTAGACTTTTTGATGCACTGATATTACCCATACTCCTTTACGGCAGCGAAATATGGGGAATAGAAACCGCTACCTCAAATGATAAAGAACCAATGGAACAAGTACATACTAAATTCTGCAAAATGTTGCTAGGAGTTAACAAATATGCAAGTAACAACGCATGCAGAAGCGAACTTGGAAGATTTCCGTTAAGGACACAAGCACAGATAAGGTCCCTAAACTTCTGGCTTAAACTTGCCAGCCCTAGTACTTCCCCAAAATTATCTAAAATTGCTTACCATGACTGTCAGAACTCAGAAAACAAAGCATTTTGGAGCACGAAAGTAAAAAATCGACTGAACCAGATAGGATTCGCAGAAATCTGGCTCAACCAAGACAGACTCGGAGAAAACACCAACTTAATTGGGCAAACTATTAAACAACGAATCAAAGAAATTGAAATTCAGACATGGCTAGGCGAGATCCACAATGACTGCAGAAAAGAGAGCAACCAACAAAATAAGTTAAGAACGTTTAGGAAATTTAAGATCTCTTACGATTTGGAACCCTATCTTAATCAAGTCCCCAATATTAAACACAGAACTGCATTAACAAAATTACGAATAAGTAGCCATAAACTAGAAATCGAAGTCGGGCGACACAAGAAGCCATATCAAAAAGTAGAGGAAAGAGTACTTTGCCGTTTATGTTGCAATGGAGAAATAGAAGATGAAAACACTTCCTATTAAATTGTAGTTATTTTAAAATTGAACGGAATAACTTTTCAAACAGATAGAGCAGTCATGGAAAATTAAGACAAGCAGAATATCAGACAATGAGCTCTTCCTCTTACTGATAAATCCACCTGAAAACTTAAGCAAAATTATTTCAAAGTATATTTTTAATGCATTTACTGCAAGACAGAATTTTCTTTCCTTTTAATGGCCAATAACAGCATGATCTACTGATAAGATATATATCCTAAATGTTTGTTTTTGCTTTAATTATTTTATTAATTTATTGGAATTACACCGATGTAAATTTAGTCATTTACAAAGTGCCAATAAAACATGTCTATGTCTATGTCTATGACGTCATCGATGACGTCATCAAAACTAGAAAAGTTAATATCCCAAGAAGGCAACATCGCTAGGTGACCAATTGGGTACATGAGTTATTTTGAAGGCAAGAGCCGGTGCACCACCAAGATCACGTGACATGAATCGATGACGTCATCAAAACTAGAAAAAGCAATATCTCAAGAAGGCAGCATTGCTAGGTGGCCAAACTTGGGATAAAATCGATAAAATCCGATAAAATCTTCGGGAGGCAAGGGGGGTGGGGGTGCTCAGCCAAGATGACGTGGCATGACGTCAGCAAAACTAGAAAAGTTATTGATGACAGGGAGATCCGCTTTTAGGCAGTGCCTAAATCTATATATTAACAATATACTTAGCGCTTGAAACACATATAACATCGTTATTTACTTACCACAGCCATCCAAGTAGCTTGAGACCCAATTGTGTTCCTACCTTTCTTTGGTTCTCTTATGTAGAAAGCTGATATGGCTGCGGCAGCTATAACCGTGACGGAGGAGCGTGAGAAAGTGGTAGATTTTACGGTGGCGTTCATGTATTACACAGAGGATATGTTGATTAAGAAAGACCCGGAGGAGGCGAAGGACTTGTTGCAGTTCATGTCTCCATTCAGCACTGGAGTCTGGCTCATGCTATTGGTAAGGCTTTTTATCATATGGCCAAAAATGTAACCGGCAACATTTTTTTACATTTGTCTCGCCTGCGGCTAAGTCTGTGCTAAAGACCTCGGGCTGAAATTTCTCACTACAGACCACGCGCTCGATTAACAGGTAGTTAGTAATCACCGCACTTCGCACTGCAGTTCTTCTCGTTACATCAAACTTGGTCGTTTTTCGTATAATACGTGATGTGGGGCTAATCTCAAACTGTTGGCCCGGAAGCCTGTAAAAACGGCTGCACCACGGAACTTCAAAACCACGCCATTTTCTTGCATACTTGGGGAACTGTGTAGTCTCCGTTGCGTGACCGACACAAAATACAGGCTGCGTAGGAGACTAGGAACTGTGTTATAGGATACATTTTATTCGAAAATAATAAAGTGGACGCAAGCGTTTTCGTGAGCGAGGATGTGATATTATTCCAGATCATCTACATATATTCACTTCATTACCGCCACCATAACATCTAATAAACCCCGACCTGCTCCCAGTCTGACCTGGATAGCTCAGCTGGTAGAGCATCGGATGTACAATTCCGGAGGTCGTGGGTTCGAATCAATCTCGGGGTCAGAGATTTTTTCTCTTTCTCCGCTTACTAGGGCTAACGCTCATAAGCATACATGGGACCATTTCATTAGCACGTTACCTTTCACACAAGGTTAATTCCTTATCTCCACTCTGTTGAACTTAGTGCTACGCGGCCACAGGCTTGCCTGAACATCTACATATATTCCAGATCAAGTTCGCAAAGGCGCCATTTTTAGTTTTCCACACAGCCGAAAGCAACGAAGACGTCCAAACCTACGCGATTCTCACACAAATCACACAGTCGTTTTTCCAAAAAGATCAGAGTGGACAAGATATCCCATTCAAAGGTTTTGGCACGTGGAACGAAGCCCCTGCGTGCCATTTATAAATAAACACTCGGTTCACAAACAGCAGTCGTGTGACAGCCTTTTGAGCCCGGTATAATACTTTCGAAATCTACACTAAAAACAGAGATGTTAGAGCCGAAAAAAGTTAACAAACCCGAACAGAAGGAGAAAATCTCACCAGTATGCATGTTTTTTGTGTGAAAAGGTTCACCTTGAGCTAAGTTCTAATTCAAGCGATTTCTTAAGCGAGGCACAAAGCCGCCATGTTGGAGTTTCCCACAGAAACTAAAAAAGAACTCAGTTCGCGCAGCCGAAAGCACCATAGTCATCCAGACCTAAATGGTTCTGTTACAGATAGCTTACAGTTTATGTGCAGGGATAATTCTAATTTGATAACTTTGACCTGAGAATAATTTTCATTCAAAGAGAGCGTGCTTCGCAGAGCGCGCGCTAAATGGAAATGACACCAGAAAGCAAATCATATGTCCGTTGTGAGTTTTTCTTTTTTCCATTTGTTTTAAGAGAATAATATAAGTAAGATAAATTTCCCCTTGCACTCCGTGAATTGACAGTGAGGGATCCGGGGAGCACATATATGAATATGTGACATAACGCGTGCACTAAAAACATTATCAATCCGAACGCACGAGCACCCAATGCATATCCATTAAATCTGCCACAGCATCAAGATGAGCCTACTGTTTTGTTGTCCCTTTCGTCCTTCATACAAGAGTGTCAAGGGCGCAGCAGAGTCTGAGTTTACAAACTGTGACACACATATAATGGATACCCAAATCTTGGGACATCCATTCTCTTATCGACCAATGATCAAAGCAAAAGAATTGGATGGGATTTACCAAGAACAACCAGATAAGAAAGGATGCATGACCCTCGCGATAGTTCGATGCGGAGCTAGTGGCATGGCATGGCTAGTGGCATGGCCTTTTACAGCAAGGGAACAAAACGCTTTTACGTTCTCGTTACAGGTGTGCCTAGTTGTTGTGACCATAGCGATCTACACCCTGAATTACTACAGCCCTTACGGGTGGAAGAACGAGGAGGGAAAATGTACTGCACCGGAGTTCAATCTGTTCAACTGCTTGTGGTTCTCTTTGGCTTGCATGTTGCAGCAAGGGGCAGACAATACGCCAAGGTCTCTATCTGGTAGGATTAATCGTCAATCTCTATTCAATCTTACTTTCCAACATCTTGGCCGTTCGCTGCCTTTTCCCAAAAAATTCGCAAGGACGATCGCTTGCATTATCTTGTCATTATTTTGGCAAGTAAGAGAATATCTATTTCATACCAAAGTAGTAAATATGCGTTGAGAAAATCTTTGTGCTTGTTTTGGGACTCAAAAGGTGAATAGTGTGGATATTCCGAATCATTTCAGCATGTGACTTAGTACCATTTACTTAATTAATCCTGACCATTACAACCGAGACGCTACAAATATTGTACAACTTCATGAATGCGCAAGCGTTTGTAACTGGCAGGGCATTTCAATACGTCATACATACATTTCATGACAAATTATTCCTCCACAGCTCGCCTACTGACCGCTGTATACTGGTTTTCCATACTGATTTGGGTGTCTACTTACACGGCTAATCTGGCTGCATACTTTACTGTTAAGAACGTAGCTGATCGGGTAGACAGCTTACAAGAGGCAACAGAATCCTCCTATGACATTGGTGTAGTCAAGGGAACAAATCTGTACTCATTCTTCAAAGATGCACAGTACTCACTCTACAAAAGGTACAAAGTACTTGCAAATTCTAGCGGATTTCAGTTGATTTTCTCTTATTTGTCGAGTGGTCGGGTCTTTGTTGTTTCAGCCAATCAGGAGGCGACTAAAACCAAACACAACCATCATTTGCGTTTATCCTTTAAAATTACCACTCCTTGCGAACTTTCTTCTCTTAACCTCGACACTTTAAAATTTACATTGATTCAGTCTACCTTTAAAAGGCCGATAAGAAATGATAACTTTCTAAGATTAGTCCGACGGATTAGCGTAAAAATTGCGCACTTTTGGCTAAAGACACCAAACTTTGCATGTCAATAGTTTTTAGTAGTTTATTGAAGATAAGATATGGAGGCACGCTAAATTTTATTCGTAGCGAAAGCTAGAACAGTTTTCATATGAACCATTGTTTTGCCATTGGCAGCCATCTTTGAATCCTTTGTTATTCATGAGCTCTGCGGCACTTCGTGAAATCTTCTATCGTCCGTGTTTATAGAGTATAGCACAGTACTAGGTAGAAAATACCATGTGAAAATTTCAGAGACAAGCTTCTTTTTACACATTCGACACACGAGGTACCAATTATCTCGATATTTTTTAGAATTTGTTGGTCATTCTTGAAACATTTCATCCCAAATCTCAGTCGGCTATTGTTTTACAACAATAAATTATAAGCATTCCCAATAAACTGGTCGTGACATTTAATAATCACCAAAAACTCTAAAGAGACGTTCAACCGAAGTCAGTCAAACCAATCCATAGCTCAGAATTAGCAAATGTTGAGCTGCTATGGCTGTGCAGTCTAGAGAACATCTTGAAAGTTCGCAAAGCTAAGTTCTAAACCTCATTTGAATAACAAAGCATTCAAAATGGCTGCTATTGAGCAAAACAATTGTTCATCCTAAAACCTATCTAGCTTTTGCTACGAAAAAATTCTAGCGTGCCTCCATATCTACGATTTGAAAATACATTGAAAACTATCACCTTGCAAAAAATTGGTGCTTTAGCCAAAAACGCGCAATTTCCTGGAGAATTTGCTCTAATCCGCCGGACTAGATGACCTTTCGAAAGAGAGAAGAAAATGGAAGGATTTAGGAGGAAGATTCAACGATAAAAATAATGAAGTCGAGGGCTTCGCATGAAGTAGTTATATTTTTGTTGATCACATCGTCTCCGAATTGATTTCATGTTAACTTTGTCTCGTTCCTGATGGCCATAAATGTTTGGTTGAGAAGGATAAGAATATGGATTTGGATGGAAATAATGATGACGAGGGTGGAGATGAGGATAAGAATAATGATGAAGAAGATTAGGGCGAGGATTGCATGAGGATTCCTGAGGAGGAAAAGGAGTACGGGGACGAATAAAGGAAAGGGGATGGAGAAAGATATGATCTGAAGATATGACGGGGACGGGGATGTATATGAGGATGCCCAGGACATATGATCAATTGTCAAGGCTAGTCTGTATATCTCTTCTTCTGAAACCGTCCTCCGCATTTCGCACAGCTGTAAAGATTATGTATATATTATGCTAAGTCTGTGATTAATGGAACTTGGTTTTTCTACATTTCCAGGCCTGGTCAAAAATGGAGAGTCGAAACGATTTTCCAAACAACACAGTAGACGCAGTGCAGATGGTGAGGAATCAGAAATACATACACATCGGCGACGGGCCAACACTGCAATATCTCGCTCAACAGCAACCATGTGATTTGGCGGCAGGTAAGAAATGGTCGCGAAGTGTCATTTGATTACCAATTCTTATAACACGAAACAATTGTGATCTGTAAAGAATGAATATTTCAATAGGTGTATATTTTCACCATAAATTCGAACAAAAAATTCGACAAATAATTTTGGAGTTTCAGTAGAATTCTTCAGTACCAGAACTACCTGAAAGACTAAGGGAAATGTTTGCCTCTTGCCTTTGTGTGAGCTGTGACATTCGTTTCCACGGAAGTTAGTAAGAGAGTAAGTAATGCAGTTATTTTTTTCAAAAATCTAGTTCAAACGCAACAAGGATACTGTAAAGTCGTAACGGAAGGGAAGGTGCCTGACTCACGGGTACGCGTCTTTGACATTTTGTCTGTGTCTGGTTTACGCTTGGTTTTTATACGCATCTTAATGTATCTACTACGAAATATGTAAAACCCTACCTGGGACTCATCTTGGACAACAAGCTAACCATTAGAACACTTCATTACCTAATGCTCCTTGTTGTACGACTTTCAAAAGTTGTTTGAAATGTTAGAGGACGACCAATTGCCAGGGGAGTATGCTGTAGAACCACTTGGCGCTCAGAAGCTCATTATTGAGCTGCTGGCAGATACTTCGTGGGTCAGCGTAGGTGTTGTGTGGATCGAGAGATCCTGTGTGGTGTACTCTGGTCCCTATAAGGCTCCCTTTCGTGACGCTGGTACCTGGACTACATGCTTATATGTTCGGTAAAATAGGACTTGGCATCACAACTCTGATGGGAATTTGTCCTTTCATCAGAGCCAGGTCTTTCCACGCCCAAAGGAATGGCCTTCACATTGCAGTCTGATGACCCACGATTGGATAATCTTACTCTGGGTATACTGCGCATGCGTGAGGCGAGCACCATCTATGAGCTGAGAGTGAAATGGTGGGACAATACGAACAAGTGTCAAACAGAGAAACTTGAAGAACGTAAGTACGATATGTTATTTGTAATGTAAAATAAAAGTAGGTCAATTCTCTGTACGAGTTACTATTTAACAATTAGTCTCAAGTGATTCATAAGTTTTTAGACAGAAATACTTGTTTTTGTTGAACTTTTTCACGATCATAACAAAACACGCGCGCACTCCAATCCTTTCAATGTTATAATCACCTGTAGGTGATTATAGCGAGAGAAAACAAGCATCTCGACCAATCAGCGCGCTGAAATTCTTATAATTAGTTCAGTAATTATACTAAAAAACATTGGTTAAATAATTTAGATGGTCGATCTATGAAATGTCTTTTTTGATTTGCTTGATTTTAAAAGCTGGTTCGTCAAAGCGTATTCAACTTGAGCAAATGGTTGGAGTCTACGTTGTACTAGCAGCCGGTATCGGGATAGCTGTGGTAGTGTTGGCCGGAGAAGTACTGTGGGAGAGAACCAAGAGAAAAAAGAAACTCTTTACAAGGACAGTGAAGTAAGATATCAAAGTATAAATGTTTCATGTAGAGGTCAACAACAGCCTTTCGTTGCGATGGAACTTCTTCAGACTGATAAGTCTGTATTGCCGGATTCGTAGCCACCAATCTTTACCAAGACAGATCAGAGTCTATCTCATACTGTCTACTCCTGCTAATGAACTAATCCACTTTAAGGAGGCTGCCTACAATTTGTTTTGCTCTCAACACCCAATCTTTGTATGACTGCTGTTCAGGCTCGAAAACCTGTACCGGTCTGAACTTTCAAATGGTTACCCTGGAGGGTTTGAACTTTATTGTAGTGTGCATTTTGTTGTGATCGGAGTTGCTATAGCAACGTTATAACCACGCCCTTGTTTATAATTAGCAGCCATCAGACGCGTTGCACGACCTAAACTTTTAAAATGACACCCTTCGCACTAATCCCTGAGTAGCTAACATTAATCACAGCAAGTTTGGAGAGCATTCATTGGGCCAATTTTATGTTATTCGAACGGACTTTTTCAGGCTCCAAAATGTCAAAGTTATTTATGGCGCAAAGATTTCCTTGAAAAAAAATGGCTAATATCTGCGGAATTAAAAGATCCTTGCCGCCCGAATAATCTACAAACCCAAGGCAATGTACCAGCCAAATTTCACTTCTTAGAATGCTTCCGATTTTGTTTGGCATGTGTTCAAGCAAACTGCAAAATTTGAGAAATTATATTATAAATCTTACGTTTGTTATAAAATTTACACTTTTCGCCTCTGACAAAAATCTCATATGTTAATGTGTTTGATGCTTCCGTAAATTATTCTTGAATATATACCAAAGATAACCCTCCAAGTCTTGAGTTCATTGAAGTATTTTAAGGCACCGAGAAAAAATGCTAAACTTCACTACTCTTTCGGTTTGCTCGAGCCGGTTTTTGCCATTGTACTTTGTTTTCACTTGTTGTAGCTTTCACGTGGTTTTCCCTGTAATCAGTGAAGCGAACTACATTCCATCATGGGAATCAAACGATTGCTTCTATGGCTCAATGATTTCTCCGCGCAGTTTGCCGTCACGCTTGTTAGGGAAGCGGCAAAGCGTATTAGAGTCAATGGCCCATGAAAACTACAACACGCTGGAAAGTGAGAAAGTTCAGACATTGATTATTCCCGATGTTGCAAAAACCTCATCCAATAATTGCTTAACGTGTGCGTTGCCTGTCAGTACTATTATATATTAGTATAAAATCAGTGATTAGTTATTTTCGCGCGCTCTGATTGGTTCCTGAAATAGTAGATATCCAGCACTATTTACTGATTTGAGAAAAATTCAAAATGACGGCTCGTTTCGCGCGCGATATTGCGTTTTGAACCTTAATCCACCTATTCTACTGATTTGGTATATACTAAAGCAACTATCCCCCTCAGGGTCGGTGCCTAGCGATGGATATATACCTCGACGCTTCGCGTCTCGGTATATATCCACCACTATTCACCTCCCCTTGGGGGATAGTTGATAACTATTATAGCTATCACATTACTTGAGGAGTTGATATTCAAAAATTTTCCTTTGTTATTGCAGAGTTCTTCCCGCCAAGTCATCAGGTGCAAATAAGTTTACTTACTCTTAAGATCTTGTGATTGATGGAAAGAGTTTTCGTTTTCATGCAAGCAAGGGATGTACTGTACGGGATAGATATACAAGGGCGTACCTGAGCGTTTTCGATGATACGCAAAATTTACTGCTCGAAAGTTTTTGCAACTTTTCTTTTTAGTTAAAAGAAATGGTGTGCAGTGTCATATTGGGACTCTAGGCCTCTAGTACATACGCTAGGCTAATCATGAGCCGTTCCTAATTGGTATTTGTGTCGGACAGAATTGTTAAGATCGGTTGCTGTTTCAAACGCCGCAGAATGCAAATTAATAAATCGTTAACTTGTTGGAAGAGCATGCAGTGTTGCGCATCGACTACAACATGGCGGACGCTAAAGATATTAATAATTAGATGATTTTTCTAAAAATGCAAAATGCAAAAAGGCGAAGTAAACGACTCCAAAATGCGTTACAGCTTCTTGTGACCAGAAGGAGGCAGTTGCTTTCACAGAATTCACGTAGAATTTTGTCACCTTTTTCTTGTTCACAAACTATTAAAATCATTTCGAATGCATTAACGTATCAAATCACTTTATTAGCGTAATGCATGCATATGTATGCATTTGGCGCGGCTCAAGATTAGTACGGCGTTTGAATCAAAGGCGCGCCAGCGGCGTTCTGAACGCCTAGCTTGGATAACGCCTAGTGAAGCTACCAAAGTATAATCCGCTCTTAATTGTTCCAACGTCGATCTTTTCATGCGTTCGAATTAGAAACGGCTCAAGATTAGACCGGCGTATGTGCTAGGCTAAGTTAGTTTTGAACGAAAACTTCACTCTGGGGGAATCTCAGGCTATTTGATCTTGAAAGTCAAACACTGCAATCACACCAAGCATAAATAAAAATGGATAGCTAGAAAACTTTGCATTGGGTGAGTTAGCTTATGATCGCCATGATCATGATCGCCTCGGTTTCTTTTGTTCTCCGAGGGACATTTACTAGCTAAATTCCCTCATTATAAATGTAAGGAAAATTTAGTAGACAAAAGAATCCTTTGTCTTTTACTAAATTTCCCCTCGTGACGTCACCAGATGGAAATTTAGTAAAAGACAAAGGATTCTTTTGTCTACTAAATTTTCCTCATTACTATGCAAGGAAAATTTAGTAGACAAAAGAATCCTTTGTTTTCTACTAAATTTCCCTTGCATTTATAATGAGGGAAATATAGAAGCCAAAAGCTCTCGTCTTCAACATCTCCTCTCCAACTTGTTGAGAGAACATAGTTGAAGACAAAACCCTTGTCTTCTGGCGTAGTCGAACCAAGCGCTGTGCCATGGTATGATAATATTAGATCTATTGTACTAGCTTCATAATCGGTCAGGTGATCTGAACTCGTGTTCACGGCCCGGGTGTCATGGCCGCCATGTTCCGAATAAACTGCTGTGGGTGAAACTCGTCTCTTTGTCTTCATTAATCACTGGCGTGGTGGCAGCGGTGGAATTCAAACAAAGCTGAACCATTGGCCTTCCAAAGGAGAAGGTGATCTACGGATCTACGGAGCCACTCGATGAGATTGGGAAGAGTTTATTGCCAAAGGAGCACATTCACGCCCAGCAAAACATGTGTCGGGTTCGAGCAGCTTTTCGGCGAGGCAGAGCAAATGGACCTGTGCCGTGTTCCACAAACACAAACACTCAACAAAGACTGCCACAAAGACTAGACCTACGTTTGATTTACTTTACAAGCTGCAACCCCTACAAGGAAACATTATTTTCGAGTGTGTTATCATTCTCAACCCCACAACAACGGCACGAAAATCAGCCATGCCGACACGCGATGTCCGCACTCGTGTAGCTGAATGTCCACACATCTTAACGACCGTCTTTGATGTTTATTTTGAACTTTCCCGACTACAAACAGTGTCAGACTCTTTGCAAACCTATTTCCATCAGATTTTCTTTGCAAGCTCCGCCTCAGTTCCCACAAGAGAACGTAAAGCTTATCATTTTCGAGCGAAAATCAGCCATTGTATGCTCACGTGACTTCAGCCATACGGCCACATGTCAACACAGCTCGGCTGTTTGAACGATGCAACAGGGTATACAAATCATGTAACATTTATTTCCAAGCCACATGTGCCATCCACCCAGTCTACCAGTAAATACTCTACTTCTACTAAGTCAAAACCAAGATGTCAGATCCACACAAGTACAGCATATGCAGCTTGCATTGCAGCAGAGAAAGTCCACCGGCTTCTACCTACTCTAACCCACGCCCATGCTATTACAATACTGTCGAGCAGAACGGACAATAACTTTGAACACTGTGTTTATTTCTCAAGTGTTTTGCTTTAGCATTTCCCTATACCATCTTTATTATTGAATAGTTTTTTTGTTCTAGACTATGCTATAGCCACCATATACCATTATGTAGTCACTTTTCTTACCATTCATTAGAGCTCATTATTTCGACTTAGTTTAGTTGCTACCATTTCCTGTTATTCTTCATACTTGTTTACACAGAAGTGACTGTACCATTGATAGTACTGTAAACCATCTTGTTTTATATCACATCATTCTGTACGTTCCACCTCATATCATAGTTATTCGTACATGTATATGTTCATAGCTGTAACCTCATCTGTACTCCTTACCCCCGTTCTTACCACCTCACAAAGCAGGGAGGAAGAAGAGAAAAGAAGAAAAAGTGGTCACACCCCACCCCCATACATGGTACCAACAGTGTAGCCATGTATGGTGTAATGTTATGTTATAGTAGTGTATAATACACCTGTCTCCATCATGTCCCACCCCACCCATACATGGTACCAACAGTGTAGCCATGTATGGTGTAATGTTATGTTAGTATAGGTAATCATACGACTTCGAGTGCAATTTGAAATTAATTTGCACGAGTGAGTTTTTCAAAAAGTATCAAAATTGCACGAGCCCGTTAGGGCGAGTGCAATTTGAGCTTTTTGAAAAACTCACAAGTGCAAATTAATTTCAAATTGCACGAGAAAAGTCGTATGATTACTTATTAATAATATACCTGCAAAAATTTTCAGAGAAAGACATGTTTCAAGCGGCCACATTATGCACCGAACGCATGCCAGACAAACGAGCAAAGTTTACAAAACCTAACTTGACAAGTTTGAATAAAATGAACTTGACACAACAATTTCATTTAAAAGGAACAGGTGGAATTCTGTTTTGTCAATCATCAAATTTATTTCCGATTCCAAGGTAAAATAACATATCAGCGCCTGAATTTACTGGTAGGTTTCTTTCAGTTTTGATTTTGAATTGATTTTGAATATTACCAAAATAATTGTTTGTGTTCGGTCAACCAAAACAAGCAAAATATTGTCCAGGTAAACATAGCTTCCACAGAAGACATACCTGAAGTCTTAGCTCTTGTGTAAACTTTCTTGTAACAGCTAAACAACGAAGTTTTACAGGAATTTGACCCGGGAATCTTTCCGTATCAAGTGCTTTCGTGTAGACTTGTGCACTTCATTTTTCCCGCTAGATTCACAGTCAACGAAGATTTTCCTTCATTTCCTTCCATAACAAAGCACCCAAACTAAAACAAGTCTTGCTTAAGTCCATAAGGAATTCACATTTTGCTTTCCACAAGTTTCGGAAGATGAATTTCATGAAAAGAAATTGATTTTTCTCCCTCCATGCAATCGATCTCCATCTTGGCTGGCTCAACAGAATCGAGTGGCGTGATTCAGCTAGCGCGCATTTGATTGGCTCGTACGCAAAATCCATTGTTGTATAAGCCAATAAGAAAGCGAGAAATTTGTAATTTGCACTGAAATTACATTGAAATTGCACTACTCTCGACCAATCAGAATCGAGAAATTTTTGCGTGTATATTATTATAGTAGTGTATGATACACCTGTCTCCATCGTGTCCCACCCCACCCTCATACATGGTACCAACAGTGTAGCCATTTATTATATGGATGCCAGTGTTTTACCGGAAACTAAAACACTCGTATTTTCCATATCTTCACTAGTGAAAATATGAAAAAGTTATGTACCGAGTGTCCCGGATGTGCACGTTTGCAGTGTTGTTTTCCTGACTTCGTCTGCAGTGAAATCTCGCTCGGTCACTAGAGTTTTAAGCCACAAAACTAAGTTTTGTTCTAGTTCTAAAGAGAAAAACCTTATTTCAACTATGCAGAGAACGCTACAGCAACACAAAAAGGGAAATTAGTTCTTAACGACACTGGGAATCAGAAAGATCGAGGGAGCACTGCACAAATAAACACTTTCGACTTTATCAAGTGAGTTGTTCAATTTGTAATATTTTGCCGCTATGTCAATTCTAATCCATATAATAAAAAGAACATTACACGGTGGCTTGAAGATATGGATTTCATTTTCTCGTGTCAAAAACAATATTTTACTCACTCGCTGCGCTCGTTCGTAAATATTGTTTTTGCCACTCGAAAATAAAATCCATATCTTCGCGCCACCGTGTAATATCCTCTATGTATGGTGTAATGTTATGTTATTTAAGCAATAGAGAACTTTTTCTGTGTCTACATACTCTGATGCAAACACGAGGGGAGGTTGGGAGAATTCGAGACAGTATGCAGCCACGAGACCGAAGGTCGAGTGGCTGCATAACCAGTCGAGAATTCTCCCAACCTACCCGAGTATTTGCATCAGAGAATGTAGACACTGGGAAAAAGTTCTCTATTGCTTTTATAAAATATCTTTCACTTTTTGAAGCGAAAGATTTAAAATGAATTTATTTCAACATTTTGTGTGAATATATAGATTCTCCTTACCGCGCGACGGCCTGAACGAGCCAATCAGAGGGCGTGTTATATTATCGCATGTGTTCAAGTTTTTCACTCAGCTGGCTGCAAGTTTCGCGAAAGGGAGACGAGAGAAAACTGCTTTCTAAGAAACATTTGACGACTTTATTGACCTCTTCTATGGTGTTTATGGTAATTGAAGCATAAGTGAATGTCAATGAAGGGATGTACGGGTTAAGAATTGCAAAGCCGAAGGAATTTTCCATACAACAACGGCCTTCGTGTTGACTTGAGGCTTTTGCCGAGTTTTGGAAAGGCGAATTCGGCATCGAAAAAGCTGCATAGCGAAAAAGCGTGTCTTGTTTCATTCTTCAAATCAATCAAAATGTTGAATACCAGACTGGAATGATACTATGGGGGCTTCAATTGCTGCTGATGGCATGAGCGAATGTCCATGAACTGTCACTCATATTGAATTTTTGAAGCAACTCAAGTCAAAATTTCATCGACAGTGCCGTCGGTGTTCGCCGATCGCCGGTAAGAATTTCATGTTTTGTTTAATGCTCCAAATCTTGTTAACTTGCTAGCAAACGATTTTTACCTACTCGGCTTGTGAAAGATAATCATTGAATAGGAAATTGAATAGGAAAGTAATGAAATAAATTGTGATTTGTTCAATAATTTGGTCTTCGTTGTTCTTTTTCATTTTGGCTAGCCGATTCGCCGAAAGTCTCCAAATCCAGAGTTTTAGATGGGTCGCTTAACTTGATTTGTGTTATTTTTCTCCTCTTAGTACGAGTTGTATACTTTTAAAAAGTTCCCAGAAATCAAAGAGATCGTTTCAAAAAGGGAGGGAAGAGGATATCGGAGGACAAAAATATCATGTTACACGGGCTGTTACACGGAAGGATCGTACGAAAATGTTGACAATCGTGAAATTTTACACGCGTGTAGTGGGGTTGACTAAAAATGTCGAAGACAAGCCAATTCTTTGAACTTGTGGTTAAAGGATCGGAAAAAGCACTGCTTTCACAATTTCATTGCTTCAAATGTTTGGATAAGATTAAGTTAAGAATGAAAAAAGAAGGCAGCGCAAACATCGTCCCGGGCGTGACGTCACAACCGTGTTTATATACTCTCATATAAACACACCTGTCGACCAATGAGAGCGCGCGTACTATCTTTGTTATTTTATAAAGTAGTGTATGATACACCTGTCTCCATCGTGTCACACCCCACCCATACATGGTACCAACAGTGTAGCCATGTATGGTGTAATGTTATGTTTTAGTATAAACCAACTAATGGTCTATTACAAATCCTGCATTCTGATTGGCTGAGCTACTAATGGTCTATTAGTGATAGACCGTGCCTGGCAAAACCACCACCTTTCTTTGCAAGAAAACGTGATTTTTTCAACATAAAATCATGGAATTCATTGCCAAAACCGACCAACTAGTTGATTTATACTAAAACAATTAGACCTCTCGTCCTCATGTGCTATGATATCAATAGACCATTCGGCCTTCGGCCTCATGGTCTATGCATCATAGCACATTCGGCCTTGAGGTCTAATTGTTAAATAGTAGTGTATGATACACCTGTCTCCATCGTGTCCCACCCCACCCTCATACATGGTACCAACAGTGTAGCCATGTATGGTGTAATGTTATGTTATAGTAGTGTATGATACACCTGTCTCCATCGTGTCACACCCCACCCATACATGGTACCAACAGTGTAGCCATGTATGGTGTTATGTTATGTTATAGTAGTGTATGATACACCTGTCTCCATCGTGTCACACCCCACCCATACATGGTACTAACAGTGTAGCCATGTATGGTGTAATGTTATGTTATAGTAGTGTATGATACACCTGTCTCTATCGTGTCCCTGTAACCATGTGTAACACATGCACACCGTAGTAATGTGACCGTTGTCTAGTGTCAATCATACCACCATTGTTATGTGCCAGTCATGTAGTGTAACACATACACACCTTAGGTATGTGTTTAGTAATCTATCGTAACTCATCCACACCTTAGTAATGTATGTGTTCATATCTATAGTGTGCCATTTGACATTGTAATAACAGTTTGTCAACCTAGGATAAGGTCATCTGCTACTTAATTTATAATTGTATTCATAACAATATTTCTTAGTTATACTAGTGTACTTTTACCATGGGTATTGTAACACAGCCCTCTTTCAGTCAACAGTATTCAGTATTTGTCCTGTATCTGTAGTGTAGCTATTATTGTCTAACATCACAGTTACAGTGATCTATTTACTCCCACATTATAAAGTCATACAGAATGCAAGAGAAAGGAGGAAAAACATGTTGCGCCATGGTATGATAATATTAGATCTATTGTACTAGCTTCATAATCGGTCAGGTGATCTGAACTCGTGTTCACGGCCCGGGTGTCATGGCCGCCATGTTCCGAATAAACTGCTGTGGGTGAAACTCGTCTCTTTGCCTTCATTAATCACTGGCGCTGTTGTTATACTGCGCGTACTGGACGACTTGCCCAAGTGAAATCTCGTTAGCTCTAGTCAGCGTGAGCTCGACTTACATCCATGTGGGATGACTGCTTTCGAAACGCGCATGCTCGGTTTTAATGACGTCAAGGTTGCTGTTCAACATTTCCTTTTTTGACCTGAAATTCTTAAAAGGTTTTGTTTTTGCCTTCTTCCATGCTCTGCAGTTGGTGGTCGCTCACTCCAGTTCAGTCATAGAGCTGATAATTACTGCAGAATGTCCGACCAAAATCGCCAAGTGTCCGAACAATTTTCAGTTATGTTCGGAAATTTTCCTAGCATAGACAACCTCGAAAAAAAATTAATGGGCAGATGTCCGATAAAGTTAGGAAATATATTTCAAACTCTGAGTTTCGATGCGATGTCACAAAAGCGTAACTACTGCGACACGAGTGATCATGAAGGGTAACGAAAACAAAAGGAGAAAATTAAATTAAATGTGTTATTCGAGTCCGTCTTAACTGTGAGGCAAACTTGGTTCTTGCATGAATATTGCGATCAGAAATGTAGGCATTTTTCGGTTCCCCGATGCAAGACTCGACATTCGACAATAAATTCATTGCGCTTTCACAATTTCTTTCCTCGGTAGATAATGTTCGAACATTTTAGTATTTCATGGTATTTACAATCTGACCTTCGGTAAAGTTTAATACATTACTATACAACATAGTGCCGGCGGAAGAGCCCAAAATAATGACTTTTCGGAGCACTATTAAAATTCAATTCAAGCCAACCAGAATCAGCGTTCTATTTTGGCCACAGTTGACCATAACTGACCGCTGACGGTATTTTTATTACCGCGTTTCTGTTCCGACGAATTTTCTGTAACTTCGCTTGATTTGAGATCACTACAACTGGAATCGATTCCTGGAATTTCAGCCAAAAAAACCGGCAATTTTTTTTTCTAGTACGACCGGAATATGAAATTAGGGCCTCACAAAAATTTTGATTGTGACTTCTAAAAATGTTTTCGAGAAGATCGGTTCCCAGTAGCATATTTATACATCATTAAAGTAGGATTTGAAAAAGTAATTATAACAATAGAGGAAAAGACACAAAAGTTATAGCCGTTAGTTTGACGACGCAGATTTGCGCTCTAGACACAGTTGGGTGCATTTTGAATTTCGAATGAGTCACCTTAAGAACGAGCTGAACCATTCCATACTGATGACGTAGGAGCTCTGCTTGAACGAGTTAGCTTATTATTCTTTATCCCTAACCTAGACAATTCAGGTGTTTTTGTTAATTAATGGAGTTTTCACAGCAGGGTTCTTACGTCATCAGTATGGAATGTTTCAGCTCCTTGCTCAGACGTGTTAGGCCCACGGCAAACACCGAACTTCAGTCGCGCCGCACCAAAGAAACATTGGATCGACAAAAGATCGACTGGCGGCGGCAAACGTCGAACCTGAGTCGAACTTTTCCTCCGGTTCTAATTATATCACATGGACTGATCACGTGTTGAACGCTATACGCGCCATTGCCTCAACCAGCTTCAATGTTGCATTTTAATGAGACCGTTTCAGTCGGTGTTTACTGAATAAAATGAGCTCTTCGGCGCGTAAAGCAATTTGAAACTTTAGCAATAACCTATAATGCACCATAAATAAAGTATCTTCCAAATATCTCAAACTGCCGCTGCTTATTTCACGAAAGGCTCAGGTGTATGAGCCGCCAGTTCTTTGGTAAGCGGTTTAAGTGCGCGCGCAGAGCCAGGTGAAGTCCCTAGATAGGAAAATATAGCTTTCTTGACGTGATAACGAGAGTGGACAGGCAGATCCTTCAGCTCGGATAAGTTCATTCTCTGCCAGTCTTTTACTGTTCGGTCGTAATCCTTTTTGGAACGCTTTTCATCCATTCTGCTTGAAATACTCCTCATTACGGTCCTGCAAGTTGATAAGTTTGAAAGCGAATATTATGGGGGACGGACACAGAACAAATATGCCGGAAATCGTAGCAAACGAAGACGCCAACGAACACTACAAGGACGATGTAACACTTCAGCAGTATAATGATATAATAACAGTACAGTCCAATTCATGTCCAGTTATCGCCTAAGACACAATTGTGAATTAAGTTGACAGTAGGCAGAATATATTATTAAGAACGAGCTGAAACATTCCATACTGATGACGTAGGAGCTCTGCTTGAACGAGTTCATGTGGCGCCATTATGTATTTGCGCATCGTATCGCATTACGCATGTTCTGTCCGGGGAACACCGACGTTTGCGATGAGGGGGAGGAATCGATTTTCAAGTTTTGACACAACAAAGTGCAATTTGCATTCATTATTTGCTAATTCACATACATTACAAGTAGGTTTGGCGCGACTCTAGAACGCCGTTTGCCGCCACGCCGTACCAGAGTCGTGATCCCCGGTACGGCTCGTCGATTCCAGAGTTCTGGGTCGACCCAATCAATTAGGTCGATCTCGTGCGCGGTAAACGCCGTGCTACACATGCACTTCAGCCGAACTTTCTTGGTTCGGTTCGAAAAGAGCGACTGAAGTTCGGCGTTTGCCGTAGGCCTTACTTACTGGCACAAGAAATCGGAGTCTCTCAGGGGCCGGCAAGAAGAACAACGGCTGGTTACTCAGGATATAACGCAATTGGGTACTTTGCATATTGTTAGGAGCGCCAGTCTAAATAGACTATAAACTTTAGTAGTTGTTATGTTGATTACAATAAAACATACAGCCTTACAAAGAGATTGCGGCCAATGTACCATGTGTACCACAACAGCAAAAGCCTTAAAGTGACGGGGCGTGCTCCTGAAAGGCGCCTGTACCCCTACCGCATTAGGGAGGGTGGAACTGGGGGAAAGGAGGGGAGGTGGGTGTGCGCGTGACACGTCAAAGACTGAGCCGAATAACGTTTTGTAATGGATCATTGTTAGAACGCACACACTTCAGCCTTGGAATTGCTGAATAAAAACAAACAGTACAGGACCTTCATTTATACGGGTACACATTGTAATAAAACCACGCCTAAAAATAATATCACGTATTTACAATTCCCCATGGAAGGGTAGTGTCAGTACATTTACAAAGCAAATAATGGTCTTTACACGCATTATAATAAGACTTCTTCACAGTTACTTTTGTGATAAGAGGGAATTCTAACTTGAAATCGAGTCAAGCGGTGATTTGTATTCTATCAAAACATTTAAATGCACACATAGACTATAGTATATTGTCCTCTATCCACAGGGTGCCCGCACTTAGAGCTACCCACTGTTTGACTCGACTTCATACGGGAATGTAAGGCCTACGGCAAACGTCGTGCCAAAGTCGCGCCGGGGTCGCGCCGTTCCAATCCAAAACAATAGAACGTTTTCTATTATAAAATCTAATGAAGCGGGCATCCTTTGAAAAAGGACAGGTTCCACAGAAAACGTTCGACTGAAGTTGGACGTTTGCCGTAGGCTTAACTGATCCAAGATGGTGCGGCATGACTATGATAGGGAATAATGCCTTATTCGTTATGCTGGTGATCTTTTCTTCAAACCGGTCACAACCCTGAAGATTCCCCTAGGAACCTCATTTATTTTAACATCCTTCTGTACTTTGAGTATCTGTTTCTTTATCCTCGTTCTATTCTTGGTTTGCACTCATTCCTTTGGGAATAAAATCACAAAAGCACAGTGGCCATGTTGGTGTACAGAAAAAAGAGCAACAAATGAACTTTCTTTTGTTCCTGTTCACCAACATGGCCGCCAATGACGTCACGTGCAAGCCAAGAATCAGACAACGAGAGAGATGCACACAGCGTATACACTAAAATGCACCATATATAAAGTATCTTCCAAATATCTCAAACTGCCGCTGCTTATTTCACCAAAGGCTCAGGTGTATGAGCCGCCAGTTCCTTGGTAAGCGGTTTAAGTGCGCGCGCAGAGCCAGGTGAGGTCCCTAGATAGGAAAATATAGCTTTCTTGACGTGATAACGAGAGTGGACAGGCAGATCCTTCAGCTCGGATAAGTTCATTCTCTGCCAGTCTTTTACTGTTCGGTCGTAATCCTTTTTGGAACGCTTTTCATCCATTCTGCTTGAAATACTCCTCATTTCGGTCCTGCAAGTTGATGAGTTTGAAAGCGAATATTATGGGGGACGGACACAGAACAAATATGCCGGAAATCGTAGCAAACGAAGACGCCAACGAACACTACAAGGACGATGTAACACTTCAGCAGTATTAATAATAATATAATAACAGTGCAGTCCAATTCATGTCCAGTTATCGCCTAGACAATTCTGAATTGAATTGACAGTAGGCAAAATATACTATTGATGTTATGCCTCGCACTCATGTTCTATCGTATACAAGACGGGAACGGGAAACGCAAGGTTTTGTTCTTTATGAGCTTTTATTCAAGTATACGTCAAAAAATGCAAGCGTTCAAACCAAACTCGCTGTTTCCCGAGAGTGCAGCCATTAAGTGTTTTATTATATAGCAAAAAGAAAATACACGGTTAAAATAGTCCATGTTTTTATTTTTATTTTCCCGCTCTAGCGATGTAGCCCGCGCGGGCAATAATTTTTTAATTGTAGCCCGCGCGGGCTACATTGAGTTTGTTCCTTACCACGTGACCATGAAAGAAAATATATTAGAGCGCGCGCTCTGATCGAATAAACGAGAGCTATATAATAACAGCAAATGGTGCCTGTTTCACTCAAACTTTTTGGCGTTTTGCAATAAGACAATAAAGCTTCAGGCACATGTGGGGTTGTTTGACCTCGGAAATTCGGTCAAAAAAATGTGAAGCGTGCAAAACATAAAAACTTAAAGTAAATGCCATATACAATTTCTGTATTTGAAAGAAAAGATGTGTTAGCATCTTTTCTACAGGCAGTCGAGGATGCATAGTAATCGCGGGTAAGGTCATTGTTTGCAGTCTGAGTCCTAGGGGGCAAAACCTTCGTTGCCAAATTCCTAGATCATCTAATCTTGCAGCGCATTTTATCACCGTGGAAACTCCTTTATTCCTTTATTTATAGTTACTTTATTCGTATTCGTAGATATAAGTATTACCTGAATTGCGCGAGCTCGTCAAAAGTCATCTTGTTGGGTTGGAAGGAGGCCTGGTGGAATTTCGGCACGGAAGGCATGGGGAGAGGGGGAAGGCGTGTGCTGCCAAGGTCGCCATCTTTACCTGACTTGTTAGCGTTCCTGATCAAAAACATAGAAATGTGGAGGTTAGGGGCGGCTTGGGGCTACGCTGACGGATTATCGTACGAGTTTTGATAGCGATTGTCTGCTTTATAGATGCAGGCGCGGATCCAGGGAGTTCATCGGGTGCAAATGAAGCCCTTTCCCAACGAACCGATTTTTTTGGGATCGGTTCGCTAAAGACCTTTTGTCATTTCAGAGTGGTTCTTTTCTTTTATGTGACCCAATGTATACCAGTATATTAAATTCATGATGTAACAACCATTTCAGGATAACGCTAAGAATTTTTTTGTTTTGAAAACAAAAACGAAAAGAATGTTTCCTCATACGTTGCACTTCACGTCAACAACAATGCAGGAGCTAATGCAGGAGCTCATGACATCGCTACTATCATTCCACCATGCACCACTATACTTGAACCACTGATATAGTAGCTTTAAAATAATATTTACCATGACTTGGATTTGAAAAGCATTCCTGGGATTCTTGATGGTTGTATCGGGCCAGGCATACTAAACCAAGAAGGAATAGTCTTATTAGCTACGACGTGATAGTGAAGTGGGCCAGAAGGCAGTAATCAACAAACATAGGAAGTAACAAATAACACAAGGGAGCAGAAGGAGAGATGCGCATTTAGGAAAAATTAGAAAAAAGCCCAGGCCTTCGTGGCAGATTTAGAGCGTTGGAGGGCATTCTCGTACCGGGACATCCGTTTGAGGACCTTCGCTGATTGGCTGATTTTGAACGTTGGAGCATGCGTCTTTCTCTCAACGGCTCTGTATCAAATATCACGCATGCGCCAATGGCTGTCACCAGAGCCTCCCCGCGAGGAGACGAGCCGGGGAGCTCTGGGTTTGAGAATGGTTGGATGTGAAATAATTATGAATGCGCGCTCGTGCAAATCCATTAAATAATATGCGCATCAACGGTTTACATATTACTTTTATTTATCCCTTCCATCTTGAGTTCGATACCTGCAAATTCACATCCAAATGCTTTTATTAATCATTACTTAAAAGTAGGGGTAGTGAATGGTAATTTCGAGATTTGCCGAGACGAAAGAAAATATCATCTCATATAATATTTACTGTATTTAGAAGTTTGAGGGCAAAAATCCGAGGTTCCGAGACGCACGTCAAAATTCAGAGATTCCAAGACTCTGCTAAAATTTGGCGAGATTCTGGATATTTGGGGGACCATTCGCTACCCCTAAAAGTAAAGGGTTAAAATGCATTCGATTTTGTAGTTGCACGTGTATATATAGGCCGTTGTCGCAGCTTTCACAGAAACCCATCCATGGGAAAAGTTGAATTTCTCATGGTAGAAGATTGGGAAGTGTTCGGATTTCCCATGGCTATCCATGTGAATTCCGAACGCCTTCCCATGGTTTTTGCAGAAATTCCCTGTGTACGTCACCTATTAACGAAGGCACAACGCCATTCTACAAGAATGAAAATTCGAGCGCCAGTCGACGATACGGGAATTACAACGTGAGAGTTTAATTCTGCATGATGCTCGCTGGAGGCAAAAAATGTCCCCGACTAGCCTTTCGCGCCGAGCTAATTGGATGTTGACTTTTACTAATGTGATTTGGACTCGTTGAAATTTTAAAGTAATTGTTGAAACGCTTACTTGTCCATTCTCCAGGAAATCTCAGGTTCTGGAAGAGAAACAATAACAACATAACCTTTAATATTTAAACTTTGCTCAACAAAAATAAAGCGAACGAACTCACTAAAAAGTCTGTATTTTATAAAATTAAGGTATGGAGAAGGTTCAAGGGGTTCCTTTGGCAAAATGGTTGTCGTCTGCTTTTTCATGTATTATATATCATTATAAAGCTTTTGAAGAGTACAAAACAAATATAATATTCTTATTAACTATTGATAAATTATTAACAAAATTAATAATTATTGTCAAAAACTGATTTTCTCGAGTCGGTAAGTTCTAGTCCGTCAGAATTCAATAGAACCACCCAGTTTTGTATCAAAATGAATGACACTAAGGCTTGTAGAAGCCCTAAATGTAATAACTGGCCCTAAGTGTAATAAAGACCCCAAGTGTAATAAGAAATGGCCCTAAGTGTAATAAAGGCCCCAAATGTAATAAAAAATGGCCCTAAGTGTAATAATGTAACAAACTGGCCGGGTAGCGACTTTTGTAAGTTCCCTAGAACAGGGATACAGAATAGAACTTAGTTGCAGGTTTAAAAGGAGTAGCAGCACACACCTAGTCTCGTGTTCCATGAGTACCTTGAAGCCGATACTTAATATAACAAAGCCCGTGGTGTTTGCTTCATATGAGACCCCGTTTACATGCGGTAGAAATATCCGTCCTATAGTTAGAGTGACAAATACGGTATTTTGGGACTTTAAAAAGTGGCTGCTCAATAGAGGATGGCCGCTTAATTGAGGTATAACTGTAATTAAGTTAGATACCAACCGAAAATGCTCGGAATTAGAGAAAAGTCGTTATCAAGTTGGAACACAGAAAAATATGAAAATCGCTGGCATACTTTTGGAGCCCACCTAAGGGTCATTCAAGATAATGCAAAACTGGGTGGTTGTATTGAATTCTGACGGGCTAGAACTTAGCCAAATAGGAAAATCAGTTTTTGACAAATAATATTGATTTTATCAATAATTGATTAATAGTTAATAAAAATGTCATTGCTGTTTTCTACTCTTCAAAATCTTTAAAATGATATATAATACTTGTACTTAAAAGCAGACAAAATGACAACTAATTTGCCAAAGGATCCCTTGACCGTTTCCCCATACCTTAAAGAAGTAAAGTTTCCATAGAACTAAGATTTAAAATGAGGTATCACTTGTAAAGATGCGACTTTTTTCGCGAAATTATGCCATTTTCACGAAAAATACCAAGAAGGTGTTCCGCAACCTTTAAGAGGCCTTACGTGCGGCCTAACGTGCAAAACTATGATTGGTGATCTGGCTGAGGTTAATCCCACCTCCTTTAGTGCACCGTGGGCGGTGTACAAGTGAGCAATAAACCAGCGAAGGTCGATATCACGGGTTTGATTCGTCTAGTCCACTACAATAACAACTTACCTACAACACCGAGCGCCATTGCTCTGTGGCCCCACCCAGAGCGAGCAGTATCTTGATCCTTAAATTGGACAGAAATACATTGAACACAATCTGAGTGTTAAGGTTACTGAGAACCTTCGCGCACGTCCTCGAAAAAAATCATACACGTCCTTACATCCTTAGTTTAACCAAAACATGTCAACCTGTACATCGAGCACAACTTTCTATGACTTTATCGGCGCAATAGAGCACTTGTGATGTTGGGAGAGAGAGAAAACATTGTAAAATCACAAGCCGCAGGCGAGTGATTTTAAAACGTTTCGAGTGTCTCTCCCAACATCACAAGTGCTCTATTTGCCTATAAAGTCATAGAATGTTGTGCTCTAATGCTTTTATTCGGCCCATGTAAAGGGATCCGGAATCCGGGATCCAGCTAAATTTGAGGTTTGGGATCCGGGATCCAGAGAATGGGATCCGGGATCCAGAGTGTGGGTTCCGGGATCCAGAGTGTGGGTTCCGGGATCCAGAGGTGTGGGATCCGGGATCCAGAGCTGTGGGATCCGGGATCAAGAGTAAGGGATCCGGGATCCAGAGTGTGGGATCCGGGATCCAGAGTGTGGGATCCGGGATCCAGAGGTGTGGGATCCGGGATCCAGAGGTGTGGGATCCGGGATCAAGAGTAAGGGATCCGGGATCCAGAGAGTGGGATCCGGGATCCAGAGTGTGGGATCCGGGATCCAGAGTGTGGGATCCGGGATCCAGAGGTGTGGGATCCGGGATCAAGAGTAAGGGATCCGGGATCAAGAGCAAGGGATCCGGTATCAAGAGTAAGGGATCCGGGATCAAGAGTAAGGGATCCGGGATCCAGAGCAAGGGATCCGGGATCCAGAGCATGGGATCCGGGATCCATGGTTCGGTTTCCGGGATCCACGGGTCGGGATCCGGGATCCAAAACTTTTGTGGATCCCTTTACATGGGCCGATTTTATGATATAGCGGGGGAGAACCATTACTTTATCGGTGAAATAGAGCATAGATTTGGACCAATCAGAGCGCGCGATATATCGTAGCTATATTATAAATACTGTTATCGTTGCCGTTTTTATGATCACATCACGTTATATACATACGGGGTTCTGTAGATCTTGGAGTATGTAATTGACTGTATCAGTGTTGTAGTATGGGGACAGGCTGTTGAAAATGTCTGGTGCAAACGGTCTCCTAAAAAACAAATGCATTTATTATGGTAACAGTGTTGGTATTATTCCATCAACTCAGGGGGGGGGGGGGGGGCGTAACTAGGGGACTCCCATATTTGTTGATCGGGGATGGTCGTCGTATCTTTTAAGGGTGATCTTGATCTTCAATAAAATTTTAGGGAGATTGGTATCTTTTTGGGCCAAAATATGTGACAATGTGTCTAAATTGTTTTGTCTCGTGATGGTGCTTCTAAAAACCGTGTAAGAAAGAGAAACTACTCGGCGAGAAGACGATAAATTAGGCAACATTAAAGGCGGCATTTTAGTCAAACAGGGAAATTTCTTGATGACTATCTTTTACTGTAACTTATCTCCTTCGTGCCTATGTACTTGGCACACAAGGACTCATCTTTTAAGGTGTCTTTTAGGGTAACAATTTTTTTGAGCCACGCCATGTTTGGTATCTTTTAGGGGTGAAACTCACAAACTCACTGGAAAAATCTCTCACTTTTTCCTTAAACAATATGCCGGTTTTTGGCAATTCTAGGCGCCTTGATTTCTCAATTTCTAACTCCGAAAATTAAAGAAAATCAGGAAAAGATACCTCTTATTTCCAAATTTGCTAAGAACAAATTGTCTAATTAAGTCCCCCTTCTACGAAAAAGATATGGTTATTATGTGTATATATTGCGACACAGAGCAATGGATACACGTGATACACCTGAAAGACTCGTCCGGCCCTTATCCCTAGAGGTGTATCTCAAGAGCACTCTGGATCTGTAGTATCCCGTATGACCATTCCCTGTGTCATATTATTTCAGAAAAGGTTGCACCAACACATGCCAACAGAACCGTCCGTTGTAGCCCGCGATGCGTCATGAATCATGGACACTGGTTTTTAAATAGCCAGACTTATTGCCACCCTGGTTACACCAAATGATTCTACAATAGTCTACATCGCTCGCGCGCAACAAATTTTACACTGGATAACGCACCGCGGGCTACAATAGGCAGTTGTGACGGTGCCACCTTTTCTGAAATAGGTGTATGTATCATGCTTAGGACACTACAAACTTCAAACACCAGAGCCTGACAGGATGTTGGCTAATGGGCTAGAGGAGGGATGGATACTATATACAGCTTACTAAGCCCACTTGCTTGTACAATAGGGATCACGTGCACTTCAGTACAAGCTACATATGATAAGGGAATGGTCGGTACTAAAGATCCAGTGCTTGTAACAATGCTCTTAAGGCAGATACACTACTGGGGTGGGGTAGCAATGCTCTGTCGCAAAACACTAAAACCCACATAGTCTTTTTTTTTGGAAAAAAAAGTAGAGATTCGGAAATCAAAGCGCCTAGAATTGCCGGAAAACGGCATATTGTTTAAGAAAAAAGTGGGAGATTTTTCCAGTATGTTTTGCATTAAGAAAATCGAATTTCCTATGGAAATTTTCGGATTTTTGGTGTGTTTCGTGAAACCAAAATATGTCGGGTAGTTTTTTTCAAAAGAGTGGATGTTTTCTCAGCATTCGGGTTTTTAGAAAATATCCGAAAAAAGTTGGGGATATTTCGGGTAATTTTGGCCGAAGAAAAACATTTAAAACAATTTGCAGAGATCAAAGTGAAAAAAAATCAGAAAAACGGAATTGCCGATTTTTGCCACGGATTGATAGCGTGAAATCCGAACACTTCCCATTCTTCTACCATGGGAAATTCCGATTTTCCCATGGATTCCCTGTGAAAGCGGGGTGGCCATGACCCCAGGTCAATTATCTTACGTGGGAGGCCTGTTGGTGTTGCGCCGTGTCTCGTCCATCTGTTTCCTACATCTTTGCAGATCTGCGATCATTTTCATGGTTTTCTTGTCAAGTTTAGACGTCGGCCGCTTGCCATCCTGTTTACTTTCCGTATCTCTTTGCTGTTCTTTAACTTCCTGGGTTTGTTCCTCTACTGACGAAATAGAAAATATATTAAAATAGACAAAGAGACCTCTGGTGTCTGTTTCTGTTTTAGGCAAACAGGACTACCTGGTCTAGCGGCAAGTCTAGTTTCGAATGCACTTATATACACACATTTTTATTGTCCCTCGTTTTTGCATCTCATTTAAAATGTAATGGAAGGTTACAGCCCCGGTAGGCTTGAAAGCGATTTAACAAATGGACCCGTCGCGCTATGAGTGATTTATTATAATTTGTGGCTTTTTTGTTTTCGTAGCGTTATAAAACGTCTGCAAGTTCAAAGCAAGCAATTTTGTTTTGTCTTTATCGTAAATAAATGGTGCGTTTGTAACGCAAATTATCAGTTTATCTCGGATAAGACAGCAGATAATCGCGCTCCATCGACGACAGGGTACCAAACTCTTACATCTATAAGAATATTTGGTTTTGAATTCGTCAAACGAAGAAGGAATAGAAAACGGCATATCAAACCGCAGTCCTAAGCAGAACAATTTATTTAAACAACTAGCCGATGCTTGAGTGCTCGTAATCGAAAACTGCGAAAAATCAAGGTTGACGTGAGCTAGAAGTAACTTTATATTGCACGGAGCAACAAAGTAGATCAATAACATTTGAACTGAAACATCATCATACCTTCCATTTGACCTTGCTTTTCCTGAGATTCTGAGTCTTCTGGATTTTCTACAGCTTGAGTTTCGTCCTGAATAACAAGTACAAAGGGTATTCCATTAGTGGAAGTTCTTTGAAGCAATCAGCTTTTGCACCCGGCTAAAAAATTACGCCGACAAGGATTAAAATCCATTGTGCAGTAATCAAATCAGTGTCTGAAATATTCTCCAGGGATCGAGCCATCATTTTCGTCCAAACTCACGTTTGTTGTGGAAAACTTACCGCTGTAGCACTCATATCTACTGGTTTAACTTGTGAAATATTATTTAGGATCTGTCGACTTTGAGGGAAATGCTGCGTTAGCCGCAGGGATACGCTCAGGAATAGTTCCTGTTATATACACTAGTTGCTATGGCAAAAAGAGTCTTTTACATGACACCTTCACCTCATATCAATTTACATTTTGATTGTACAAACCGACCTTCAAATATAAGTAAAACGCAAATATTATTAAATTCGATGATAAGCCAGCTATAAATGTATTGCAAACGAAGCAATTGGAAAAACAGTGAGTTCTTTTATAACAATCTTTTGTGCAGTGAGAATATTGTTTTGTGTCATGTGGCGCATCGTGAAAATCGTGGTATTTTATTCCTCTTTTGTTAACCGGACAAAGGCGTGAACAAAGCATTAGTGAAAGAGCCCCCAATACCCAATTAGCTTGATTGCTATACGGCTCATACCGCCTGATATGTGCATACCTGCCAACCCTGAAAACTCCAAAACCGGGAGATTTTGTCTCAACCCTGGAGATTTTCAAGTCACAAATACAACAACTGTATGAGAAAATCGCAAGAAATTTACCCGGGAGATATACAGTAAATATATGGAAAGTTTCATTTTTTTTTTCCCGGGAGACTGAGGGTTAAAACCGGGAGTCTCCCGCGTAAACCGGGAGAGTTGGCAGGTATGTATGTGAGTGAGCCTGAGAGCAAAGCCGCACTGGAACGGTTTTTAGTAAAGGTGACCTGCTTGTGAAAGAAACAAAAAGAAAAAATCCCCGAAACATTATTTAACAAAGAAACCCAAATAAAGTAAACAAGGAGGAAAGGATAAATCAATAGTTTGTAGTGAAAAAGATATGGAGCTACTTTCAGGCTACCTGTGTGTAACCCGGGTACATATTGGTCAGCGGTATCTTGTGGGAACAAAATGGCGGCGTGAAAATGGCGCCTATTTCGCTCCGCGAAAACAAAATCCAAGAACTTACAGAAGATTTTATTGAACAGCTAACGGGATTCAAGGTAAAATGTTTTATAGTCATACTCATTTCTATCTGATCTTTGTATAATATGTTATCCCCTTAAAATTTGCAGAAATCAAGCAGAAACTTCAATCTCTCTGTGCAATTTGCGTTGTCGAACTTTCGGTAAGCAATAAGTTACATAGAGGATATTACACGGTGGCGCGAAGATGTGAGTTTTATTTGCAATTGGCAAGAACAATATTTTACGAATGAGCGCAGCGAAGTCAAACGACTTTCTAGTTAATGAGCACGACTTTTTCAGCCGTGCAAATGATTTTTTAGGTCGTTTCAGAATGGGTACCGAACGACTTAAGGTTGTTATTATATGTTTTCCCATGCTGGGTCACATTTGCGTACCACATTTTTCCGTCAGGCAGCATATTTTGGCGTGAAACATTTGTCTACATTTGGTTTATTGCCTTTAACATTGTAGCTTAAAACCTCTAGTAGTTCAGGTGTGTTACAAATCTACACTATATTTGGACTTGGTACTTTTTATGAGTCAAATCAGCTAAAACCACTTGGTACCTTTAGGGAGACAAATCTAAGTATGTTTAACGTTCGATTTCCGAATGTTCGATTTTGTTCGATTGTGAAGATTTTGCTGTGAGTTCGATTGTGTTCGATTGCCGAACAAGTCGAAAATCAATCGAACGATTGGAAGTCGATTGAGTTCGATTACCAAACGTTCGATTGATTACGCCGGGAGTAAAACACTTGTGTCTATATGTAACCCTGCATGGGAAAACGTATAATAACGACTTTCCGTTTTTTTGCCAAAACGAACGGGTAGCAAACGACTTTTTCATTCGTTCAAACGAGTTTTGCAGCCGTTCAAATGTCTTGCATAAACGACCGAACGGGATTTTTGAACGACCGAACGGGAATAGTTCGAATCATGTATGCAGGAGATCCTACGATGCAAAATCAATACCCACGTGCGAAAACTAGTGACACGGCGCGAATGGATGTCGAACCCCAACACGCGCTGTCAAGTTTACTTCTCTCTCTCCAAATAAACAAATAATGGGAGCATGAAAAATAATTATTATCAACTACAAAGAGACAAAATTGCAAGAACTACTACGGTATTTACAGTAAGGCCTCCAGAACAAGCAGGGTGAATTTGGCGCAGCCTGAAACTGATGGCATTCATCGTCAAGCGCAGAACGTAAACAAAAACTTTGTGTAAAACTTACCCGGCGTCTCAGTCGATTTCACAGCATTCCAATTCCTGTTTCAAGGTTCAGGAATACTAACAATGCACTACGCATGATTTTTATCCCTTCAAAGCACAGTTTGAGTGCGATTTGCAGTACTGAGCACCACCGAACTTCTAGACGCCAGAGGACAAGACGTGTTTGTGATTTTCGTTTAGACGTACACGCTAATTACATATTCATAACTGGTTCGCACTTTTTATTCAATCTCTAAGTAAAATTCCTTTGTTTCCTATGTATACCTTTGTTCTTCTCTCGTTCTTTCTTCCTTTTCGTTCTATCCACAAAGCAGAGACTCAACTGCAATTCTTTGGGAATGCAAAAAGATAAACAATCGAAAATAGAAGTGAACAACAACAAATTCATAAGATACAATGCCGCGACATTTTACTTCACGGAAAAGTACAGCAAGCGCGTTTCAAGATGAAAGATCGAACATGACTCAAAACACACTTTTTCCATTGAGCACTTATTTCCAAGATATAAGAAATTCGGGAGATGTTACTTGAATACAGAGAGCCCAGGAGATGACGTAAAAAACTCCGGGAGATTCCCGGGTAAACTATGAGTATTTTAATCAGAATATAAATATTGTGCATGTTTGTTTTTCACTTTGCATTGAGTTGCTTTTGCTATCCATCGTACTGCGCTCGGTTTCCGACAAAACTACGAACGCATTGAAATAAACGACTTTACTTCTCGTTCAAACGTTATCGAAAAGTTTAAAAACGACTTTGCGTTCCATTTGAACGGCTTTTGAATTAGCATAAACGACTTTTAAAGTCGTTCAAACGACTTTCTAGTTAATGAGCACGACTTTTTCAGCCGTGCAAACGACTTTTCAGGTCGTTTGAACGGGTACCGAACGACTTAAGGAAAAAACGGAAAGTCGTTATTATACGTTTTCCCATGCAGGGTCACATATAATAGAGCAGATTTCAGATGACCATCGTGAAAGTAAACGCAATTGTGCAATCACTAGCCAATCAGAAACAAGAGTAATTACAACTTACTGCTGAATGGTTTCCAGCCCAGCCAATCAGGAGCCGAACCAATTGGCTAGTAATTCCTTGCTTGTAATTAGTTCGCAATTTGATTGGTTGATAGAAATAAGCAGCCAATGAGAAAGCAAACCAATTACAAACATGACGGTCATCTGAAATCCGCTCTAATGCACGTCAAAGTAAATCCTTTTAACAAGTCAGTGTTCCCTATGGGTAGGGATAAATCAGTTATTTTATAGTTATTTGATGCTCCACCTGCTAGTGTGGGGCCTGTGGAGGGGGAATGCCTAGAAAGCCTCCAAGCAGGGCAGTGAATAATAATGTCCAATTTGCCATCTCCAATAAAGGTAAAGCTTTTCCCTTAAGTCATCTGTGGTTCCAATAGTGGTATGCAAAGGCAAGGGCTCAAAATTATGCCAAAAATATGCCCATATGTTTCATTCTTAATATCCATTAGCCAATGCCCAGCATGTATCTCAAAATGTTTGTAAAGGCCTTTGATGGCAGATGAATGCAAAACTTGGCCAAATCGAGGGGTATTTCCGACTGTTGAACTGCCCTCTCAGGGCTGTAGCACTCTTAGGGGCCAGGGGGCACCAGATGAGTGTCAAAAACTAAACACTAATTTTAATAGACCAGCCAATCAGAAATGAAACCCATTGAACAACAGACCAATCAGAGGATGAAGAAAGTATGACTTGTGTTTAGTCATGATCCAAGAAAACACTGACAATTACAGGACTAAATAATAATGTCTTTATTCATGAATAGATAAAAATACATATCTATTGTTATAACGATATAAATGATAAAAATTCTAAATATACAAACAATTGCAAACTTATAATTGATATTTGATTCTAATAGCCTATTAAAAATCTATAGCAATTTTGTATTTAAAAATGCAAGTAATCATCTGATTGGCTGGGAGAGCAAAGTTGCGACAGATGCTCAGCTACTCAAAACATGAAGAAAACACATTTACCGGTATTTTTGACATGTCTTCTTTGCTATAGAGGTTTTGCACAGGTCACATGACCGCTATTGCTTCCTTATATGCTTTTCCTTTTATGCTTGTCAGTAATTTTGGTAATTTTCGGCAAATTCTGACAAAATTAAAGCTAGATTTTAAAGAGAAAGGATCAATGCAAGTATTATTTAGAACTTTTTACTGTAAATTTTCTTGTTTTAAATGCTCAGTGACTCCTTTTAGTGAGGAACAACTTGCACAAGCTCGTCTATCTTGGTCACCATTTTGTTTTGCCTAGCATGCAAGATGGTGGCATATATGGAAACAATAGCGGTCTATGACATGTGCAAAACCTCTATTGAATAATTTATTCCCTGCAGATATCACAGGTTTCTTGACGTTGACAGTGCCAAAGTTACACGCTTAGTACAAGGGTAAGAAGTAGTTTACAGTTATAATTCATCAGTGAAAACAGGAACAGTTTGTATCCTCAATTAAATCTGAAGAAAGATGCCAGTTGTAATACAAAATGTTTTAACCAATTTGCAGTGTTGTCAAAAAGATTCATGTGCACTCACAGTATGAGAAAGCTGCTGCATTAGAGGAGCTGTGTGAGTCATTTCTTGGTCTACCTCTTAGTGAAGATGACCCCACCATAAAGGTCAGTGAGGAGACATTACATTGTACACAATTATATGATTGTGATGTCATTTTATTATTTATCACTTCAAATTGAGTGCAGATACATGTACCCAGTTGCATGGTAATGAAAGCCATATTACACGGTTGAAAAACTGATAGCAAATTAATTGTTATGAATGGGTTTTGTTAGGTGCATTTGATGAATGGCTTCATGATTGTGTGCTTGTCTTATGGAGGGCAAAGTTTCTTGTTGATGAAGAATTAAACATATTTACCAGCTTCTTCTGTCATGTCATAGACATGCTTTTTTATTTTGTAAAGTTGTTCTCTGGCATCAGTAACCATCAACTATAAAACACTCAAACCGTGCCTGGTAATAATGGTACTTTTAAGCAATCCAACATATACTAACCTGTTTTCCTTGTAAATTATTCAACAGACTGATGTGCACTACTCCCTTATCCTTTTTCTCTTGCAACTCTCTGACTCGCCGACCCATGTCAACTACCAGCCCAAGGAACCATCCATTCAAGACAAAGGTACAGTATCATGAGAATCACATCACTCAAAAAGGACAACACAGCAACAAATGACCAGAGATTACAACACAAAACGCAAAACAATGGGTCTGACAGTAAGCGTTCCCTTCCCTCCCCTTTTCCCTGTATCTGCTTAGTCTATCTCTCCCCTCCCCATTCCCCTGCATGCTTACCACATTATAATATGAGGGAGCTATCAAATACTAAATTCTGAATATCAATAGTAATTTAAGAGGTATATGAAATATTTATAATTCCTGCCATTTCACTTTCAATACTTGAATTGTGAGTGCATGGTGCAATGTTCAATTAGGAGAAAGCAGGTAACTAGCTAGGTAAATATGAATCATTTGCCATCCAAGAACCACAATCACTTACCACCAAAATCAAAAACTATGCACTGGGCAGATACAAAAACATCTCATTTCTCTTGTTGATGACCTCAGTCTCAGCTGACCCATCCTGGAAATGCTCAGTCCTCAGTGCCCTCCCTTGAATTTCAATGAATTTTTTCATGACCACCCTTGGAAGTTTACATAGGTTTACCCACCCTGGGTAAACCTATGACTATACCCAATCTGGAATTCCAGAGGTCCTCAACAAGTGCAACACTCACTCGCTATCCATTTGGTATGTTACTAACATACTAACACAATGTCCACTATGAGGCTGGTATGATGTTGCATGTGTTTTCACAGCCTTTTTCCATGCCTTCCCATCCTTCTTCTTTTCTTCCATGATGCCAGTCACCCTCAATTGATCAGTGACCGCCTCAAACCATTTCGCCTTTTTTTTTTCCCTCCCCTAACTATTCTATGGTCAGTGACCTCAATGTTCCTGACAGTTAGATATGCTTGATGCTTGATCCACATGGCCAAACCACCAAAGCTGCGCACAACAGGTCATGGCAGACACAAGGTCAACAATATCAAATTTTGTGAGAATGACACTAGGCTGGTGCCATTATCGGGTTTGAGACTGCACATCCATCTCAGCAACAAGCTTGGTATAACTAGGTGTCGGATCAATTTGTGTTTTTAGAAGAAGCTGAGTTTGACTGGAAGACCTACCTACTTGGGGATGCAGAAGAACCAATTTTGGGGATTCCTCATGACGATTCATGTGAGGTAGGAATTATTATCTTTGCAACCATTTTTATGGCATTTTCACTCATCATGAAAGTATCCCTAGTCGAATATCCATTGCTTATACAAAGTAAACGCCACTTTATACAACACACTCCTGACAGATGAAAGTACCAGTGGCACAGCATGTAGATCAATGCCTCTCACTTCTGCAGGGCTTGAAATAGCAGCGCGCCAATGGCCAAATGGTAGGCCTCATTGGATATTTGGCAGTCCAAATAAATCACATTTGAACATATCCATATGATTATTTGCAGTATACAAGATAAGTGCATGCATTAATTTCATGTGACATAAATTTTATCCCCTTGGAAATTACTTTACACCTCTTAAATGCGAGAGAGCATGGCCAAGCTGTATTTTATGTCAAACTGGTACAGCCTCAGAACTTACAAAATTTAAGCTTACTTTGTGTTAAAGTGTACATTCTTGCCATTTCAGGTAATATGGTCAGATGATGAGCAGGTACATGTACAGAGATACATTATTTTGATTTATTTCTAACTTTATCTGATTTTGTGATGGCTTTGCTGCATGGCGATGCTGAATAGATTGTATTTAGAAGGATGGATATTTTTACATTCTGTGATTCCTTGTGCCGATTGTTTTATGATCCGTGACTTGATTTGTCCGAAGGAAAACATGTTGTGCTCAGCACACAAAAAAATATGTAGAGTTGTCACACATTTTCGCAAAGTTGGGCCAAAACCAAGTAAAGCTTTCCAGAAATTGGCCCATCATAGCAGGGTGTAAATCAGCCATTAGAAAGCAGATGCATTACTTAAAATATTTTCTCTTGTTTTGCTAGCTGATCTAGTGATGGCAAGACTTTTTCAGGATTTTATTGGCTGTTCCTGTGTTTTGCTTGACAATGTTTTGGTTTGCTTGGCTGCATGCATTGCATTGCGTAACTGGTGAAACACCATTCCACATGGTTAATGAAATAAAATTAAAAAGCGAAAGCGAAAGCTCGGAGCTAACGTTAAAACATGGCTGGAACTTAAACTGAAATTAGATAAACATAAAAAGTATCAGGATCTGCGAGCAGAGCCAATGTGAGAACAAAATGGATGCAAGGAGTGGATTTATTACGGAACTTACGGACATAAATTACAAAACCGTTATAATGATATATGAAATATATGAAATATACAACAATATATGAAATTCTATAAAAACAAACAACTCTAACCAAAACTACTAAAAGCTGACGAAACTCTCCTGTTGACTGTCTCTGCTTCGCGACTTCAACTTACTTGTTCTTCTTCAATATAATCTCTCTAATAATTCTAAAGTCCTCTTTTAAGAGTTCTGCGAACTAACGAAATGTGAATAATGTGAATTTACTCGGCAATTATCAATGAAAAGTGATTTGGTTACAATTGCTTGACTTTAGGACCCTTCATTATTTATCTTTTTTCATGCACTCAAAGTTGCAATACATTTTTAGGGTCTTTGACGCTAAATAATAACAAAAATGATGCCCCCGTTCTTACCACAAGCTAAAACAAGGGAGGTTATAATCTTTTTCTTCATTTCTTTAGTGCTTTATATTTACATGTTGTTGCTTACTTCTAATAGTTGCATGGTCGTCATTGAAATAATATGAAGTAAAAGGTGTAATGAAATAGATGAATAGGACTTAGAGACAGGTGCTTGCTGTTTTAATACTGAATGATTTGCTTGTGTATAATTAGTAAATTGCTATGCATCACAAAGTGTAACTCTACAATAATAATTTCAGTTACTAAATCACCCCCTTTTTACATCAAAAACAAGACGCATAACTGCCTGAACTGGCTTCTGTCTATTTTTATATTTATAGAATCGAAATGTTAGATCTTGAGAAATCGTAAATTGAATTTGAATGCTTATTCGATTGTAGCTGTCATTAGTACGTTTAAAAAACATACGCGCAAGTGTATTCCACGTTCGACTGTTGTGATGGTGTTGAGCTCGCCTCTGTAAAATGTCGCATTGAGTCTTGCATGTCTGATATATCTACTTGGATGACTATAAACAAGCTAAAGTTGAATTCTGACAAAACAGAACTCCTTGTACTTCATTCTAAATTTCGTCCCCATCTGCCTTTGACGTCTCTCTCTGTAGGCAGCGACACCATCTTCCCGTCCAAACATGCTCGAAACATCGGTGTCATATTTGACGAGACTATGTCTCTTTCCAAACATGTAGATGCTCATTTTATAATTTATGCAATATAGCTAAAATACGTAATTGCTTATCACTTGAGACAACCCAAACTCTAGTGGTTGCCCTAGTTCTTTCGAAATTGGACAACTGTAACTCCCTTCTCTATGCTATGCCCACAACTACAAAGGGTTCAAAATGCTGCAGCGCGTATTACTGTCAAGGCGAGTAAATATGATCGAATTACTCCTGTCCTTAAAGACCTACATTGGCTGCCAGTTGAGCTAAGAATAATTTTCAAGATAAATTTAATCACCTTCAAATGTTTAAATGACTTAGCTCCTCCAACAAAAGATCTAAAAGATCTTTTGTTGGTCTACAAACCAGCCAGAAATTTACGCTCCTCCTATGATGCAGTCAAACTAAACTTACCCTCTTTTAATCTGAAATCTTATGGATACAAGGCATTTTCTACAAACGCACCCAGGCTCTGGAATGAGCTCCCATCGAGTGTAAGGGGTGCAGGGAGCATAAGAGAATTTAAATCTAAGCTGAAAACTCATCTTTTTAGGCTCCATTTTAATTAGTATTATCTTAGTTTTTTATGATTTTTACTTATTTTTACCCTGTTTTTACCTTATATTATTTTACACTTCATGTAATTGCCATTTCTCTTTTTTTATTTTATTAAGTGTTACGATTTTACTCATTTTTATTTTGTTTTACCTATATTATAATTTTTCATTTTATTTATGTCATTCTAGTTGTAAAGCGCTTAGAACGGTCGTATAAGCGCTATATAAATGTATATTATTATTATTATTATTATTATTATTATTATTATATTGTTTGCTTGTTTTTTTCTGACGAAAATTCTTAGTTGTATCATTAATTCTAAGAAAAAGTTGAATTGAAAGCAAGAATTCGCAAACTAGTATTAAAATCGCTCTGGGTCATTGGGAAATATTCTAAGGGGCCGACTATTTGACTTTTGAAGGGGGGCGGGGGGGGGGGGGGGGGGGTGCTTTTTTGAAGAAAAAAAATTCTTGCACGGACCGAAAAAAAAGTGTGCATCCTTTGTTTCGATGGAAAAAATAGTCAACTACAGCAAAAAAAAATTTGCACGCCAAATGCCTCTGAAAAATATCTTGCTCACACAAAAAAGCCCACCCCTCTCAAAAGTCAAATGGTTGCTCCCTAAGTATATTTTCACTGAAAGCGGAACTGCTCACTTTTGTGTCGAGAAGCGTGCAAAGGTCGAGAGGCAGTTTTCAAAACAGATATGCTGTGGACCGAAACAAAACACGGGCTGAGACTAACCAGTGACCCAAAGGTCAAGCGATAGAGATAGTACTATTTTCGCTTTTTCCCTTCTTTATAAACGACTAGACGCCCAGTCAAGCAAAATGCGGATTTGAGCATCAAAATCTAGGGATCGATGGACAAATTAAGGAGCCAGAGCCTGAAACACTAGGCATAGAGGTGATGTAAACAAAAAGCTTCCCGGCCACATAAGCTTATAGATGTTCGTTCGAGTTTGGAAAGCGAGATGATGTAATATACCGTTGTAATTACGATAAAGCCTCACTTTCATGTTGCAGCGTTTTCATTTGCTCACCAGCCCACGTGATTGTGTTGTAATACTTAACCCTACTTGAACCTGCTCCGTGCGTCCAAAAGCAGAAAAAAAACAGCCGAATTTATGACTCGGGTTCCACAGGAAGCCCGAGTGATAATGCATTTCGGTTTTAAAATAAAACACAGCATAATAGAAAAATACTAGTTTTTCCCCTCGAGTGCACGGTAAAGAATTCTGCATTCTGATTGGTTCTCAGAGTGCGCGCGCGGGGGCGATATTTTCCTATCTCTAACCTAGGTCACGGTAACCATTTGCGCGCGCTTGTTTTCATCGATTTGTGTATCTTTGAAAAAAAGAAAAACCAGTAGCTACAGATTTCTCAACGCTCGAATAAGCCTGCGTATCCAAGCGCTCCTTAACCTAAAATAGGCAACAACATTTGATTGTTGCGTCATATAATCGACAAGAGATTTTCAAGGAGCTTTTTATGGAATGTTCGTTGGGGTTGGGAGAGCAAGAAGATGTAATTTCCAGTGAATATTACGAGAACGGTTCACTTTCATGTTGTACCGCTTTCATTGGCTCGCCAACAGACGATACGTGACCCTACTTGAACCCGCGTCTGCTGACCGAAAGCAGAAAAAAAAGAACCGAATTTCTGACTCGGCATTTCCCCACGGGAATCCCGAGTAATCAATATTTTGACTTAAGGTGGCTCCCGAGTATTTATTGCAGAAATAGACCTCAACTTCTAGCGTATGTTTGACCCTGAAAAAATCTTCCGATTTCCATAATTGTTCTCACAGAGCTTAAGCAACCTCTGCACTACCAAATGGTGTAGTTCATTTGATATATTAAGCTCGTCTGTTTGGGATATTTTAAATTTTCCAAAGGAGGTGTTTTTAGAATAATTGTTATAACTTGAAAATTCGACCGTGAATGATCTTATTACCAGCTAAAATCGCATCTATAGTAATAAGGGTTTACTCAGAGAAATGCCCAGGTCAGCTTTTCCCATGCGATTTAAGTTGTCTTAAAAATGTCTTATTCCGCTTCTGTTTAGTGTGCCGAGCGCGGATATCAGAAAAGTAGGGGAGCTCTTCCGGATTATATCGGCTAATGTTCACTTTTAATTATATAAAAGAGAAAATAGAATCGAGTATCTACAGAAAGCGGTATTTAGTAAACGAATGAGAGCAGCTTCTTGTCCAGAATGTGCTGTTGCTATAATATTCAATTCGAGCTCGAAATAACTAAATTGCTGGAATTGTTTCATAAGTTTCTTTCGTGAGAGGTAGAGTACAACTAACTGAGCAGACTTACCAAGTTTGGGCTCGTCTTTCCAATACTATGTTGAGAAACATTATCCAAAAGGAGTCAGTGTTTCGTTGCTCCAACACAAACGCCAAGAAAACCCACATGTCATGAGCGCAGTGTTCTCGCCTCAGTGCACTTCGCTAAATTCTTCACGTGCGACGCTTCCTAGTCCCGAAGTAAGACAAGTTAATACCGGTAGCTGTTCCGCGATCCCGCGGGTCGAGAAAGCGTCACACGTGAAGTATTTAGCACCATGTGCACTGAGACGAGAACGCTGAGTTCATAAACATATGGGTTTTCTTGGCGTTGTGTTGGAGCGAAGAAATACTGACTCCTTGTGGATAATGTTTCTCAACATAGTATTGGAAAGACGAGCCCAAACTTGGTAAGTCTTCTCAGTTGGTTGTACTCTACCTCTCACGAAAGAAACTTGCGAAACAATTCCAGCAATTTTGGTATTTCGAGCTCGAATTGAATATTATAGCAACATCACATTCTGGACAAGACGTTGCTCTCATTCGTTTATTAAATATCGCTTTCTGTAGATACTCGATTCTATTTTCTCTTTTATATAATTAAGAGTGAACATTAGCCGAGATAATACTGAAGAGCTTCCCTGCTTTTCTGATATCCGCGCTCGGCACACTAAACAGAAGCGGAATAAGACATTTTTAGAGGTAAAATTATTACATCGTTTACAACTTAAATCGCATGGGAAAAGCTGACCTGGGCATTTCTCTGAGTAAACCCTTGTTATTATGGATGCGATTTTAGCTGGTAATAAGATCATTCACGGTCGAATTTTCAAGTTATAACAATTATTCTAAAAACACCTCCTTTGGAAAATTTTAAATATCCTTAACAGACGAGCTTAATATATCAAATGAACTACACCATTTGGTAGTGCAGAGGTTGCTTAAGCTCTGTGAGAACAATTATGGAAATCGGAAGATTTTTTCAGGGTCAAACATACGCTAGAAGTTGAGGTCTATTTCTGCAATAAATACTCGGGAGCCACCTTAAACTGCAGTAAAAAATTGAGGCTCCTCCTTTTCTCACCAAGCCCTCTTCCCCAATAAATAGTGAACACTCCCTTTGAGGATAATTGTATGTCTAAAGTTGATGCTTTTGTGCTGTGTAAGGGTGATGATGACACGGATTTTGGTACAACAGTTGACTCAGGGATGGGACATTCCAGGTCTACCACAGACCAGGAAATGGCAATCCAGGAAATGACCATTCATCGTTATCAAACACCAGCTGAGAAAGTATGTACCCTCTATATATACAAACCAACTAGGATCGTATGAAAAAAGTGTGCTGCCCCAAGTGTAATATATTATTTTTATTTGTTTTCCTGCTGAAAAGGGTCACACGTGGCTGTTTGATCATATAACATCTCAATATTGGGACGAGTTTTCTGTGGATAACAACAATCAGAAAAGAAGCACTGGAAACTGTGCTCTCTCTGCAGTATGGTAAGATGGTCTAAGTTCTTAAACAATAATGTTGTCACAATAATTCAGTTAACAAACTGCGAGTCCAGGGAGTCTGCCGGGTAGTCTCTGGATTAAAATATCAACCCATTTTTAGGGAGTGACAAGAAACAAAATAGCAAACAGCGATGACAGCTACGGTTACGTTCATATGATGCCATATACTTGGTCTTTTCAGGCAAGAGTTTCAACAGATCCAGAACCCCTTTGCCGTGGCTGGAGACAGAATGCTGACAGAGACGCAACTGGTCAGGGAGACTCTCTGGTATGAGGTTCCATTTTTGTTTATGCTTTTTGTTTTTCTGTCGATCTTAGTTTTGTATTATTGATTAGAAGGCTGATATAGATAGATGACTTTGTGGGTTCCTGAGTTATCGTGAACAACAGCAGCTGCTACTTCAAAAGTAAACGGTTTCTTGGCCATAGTGTGAAGAGCAATAAATTTGTTTAACATGCAATCTTTAGTATTTGTTGTTTGTTTGTTTGTTTGTTTGTTAGGATGCTGTCTGGCATTCGATCATCGTATGTGTATGGTATCCATGGTAATGTCATCGAAGTGCGACAGGGTGTGGAGGTTTCTCATCTATCGCCAGTATGTACCGTTCAGTGTTAATAGTAGGACGCCGTTAACCTGAAGCTCCTTTTTGTACTCTAGTTGGATGCATAAGGGGTTGTCTAGAATTTGCAAAAATGTCTAAACAAATTGGTAAATTTTTCATCTAAATGCAATCATAATTTACTTCTAAAAATCTCATACTAGTCCAATACTCTGACAAATTTATGCATGGTATTGTTCTTCTCCATTGTATTGCCTCGTTCTATAATACACTCCATTGTTTTAGACAATGCCTTGCATAAATTTGTCAGTGTATTGGACAACCCTCAAAAATCTTCATAGATCTTAATGTAATCATGCTCATGGACATAGCGTTCTTTGCATGTCTTTGTTTCTTCGTTGCTGGGACCCTTGAGCATGCTCATGAGCCCCCATTATCTAAGTTTGGGCCTGTCAATCTTCCTTTGTTGAGATATGCATATAATATTTTGCTGATGTCCTAACACATGACACATTTTTGTACCCCCGTTGCCTGTTGGAGTCTGAGTGAGCGAGCGATGGATATCCTCGCATATCCATGAGTTAAAGAACATAAGGCACAATTCCGATCCTTGAGGCACTTGGTTGCATGTTTTGTGACAAACTGCTCATCTCATTAATGCACTAATTATGTATTATGTGATCCACAGGAGTCCTTACAGGTTCTTCTAAAGAGGTTTGCAAGTACAGGCAAACAGATATTGGAAATTTTAAACTATATTTCGTCAGTTCTGGACAGTAATTCTCAAAAGCCAGAGACAACACAAACTGCCCAAGCGTTTACCACATCACTGTCATCTTACTTTACGGTAAGGACAACTCTTGATTCCTGAGACCTATCATGCTTCTAGAATCCATCAGTTGGCCCTCTCCTGGTGATGTTTTGGTGCAGGGAAGAAAGTTGCTGGATCCTCTAGCATGGAGACATCCTCCTTTCTAGCTCTTCCATCCTCCTTCCTTCAAACATCGATGAACACATTCATTTGTATAGAGTGACTCAAATAATTATGATTCTTTTCTTCAGATGTACAAGACACGCCTGGCTCAACTCCAGAAAACCATCATTAATCACGGTATTTATTACGGTGTCGTCCCTGCGCAAATAATCACTTGACCATATTTTCCTATTGCTATTATATTTACCCAGAAACATATAAGTGAGTTGAAACGTGTAACAGCGCGACAACCTGCGAACAACTCGCGATCAAAAAACACCATATTTGGAAAGCAACAGATTCTTCGCTTAGCCAATCAGCAACGGGAGATGTTATTCGTCATGTTTTCTAAAAATAACGCGCGCGAACTCCCCACAACAGAAGCACAAATGAGTTGAGAACTGCCATGAAGAAGAACAAATGAAAATCTCAAGACAACAATTTATAAAGAAATAACATCGATAAGTTAATTTATAAACTAAACGTTTTTTAATTCACTACTGAAAGAAAAAAACAACCACATTTTTTGTCGAGCCTTGAGCTTACTTGTTTGTTTTAGGTTGTGATTGGATCCTTCGTTCTTTCTTTGGCATCTCATTTTCCAGTACAAATTCAACGACAACATATCTTGAAGTTTATAACTAATAGCACTGGGGAACTACTCTAATTTCCCTTCTTCTGTGTTTGTTGTTTCAAGAACGGATCCCTTGCAAATAGCCGAGCTGTTTTTCTCTTTTGTTCCTACGTGTAAATTAGTTCCTTTTCGATCAACAGCATCCAGCCGACGTTGATATTAATTTTTCCCGTTCTGGTTATTTCTTCAATAGTTTCTCAGAGTTCCTAGCCATAAAAACTCTGCTTGGCCAACTTCATTTTCTTGAAGTCCCGAAACTGAGTGGTGTGAGTTTTAACTTTGCAAAATATGCTCAATTCCTGAATTATTTTTCTCCTTCTGAGAAATTTATGCATTTTGGTTGAGCTTGGAAGTTCTTCTTACCAAGTTCATTGGTTTTCCAGCAGGAAATCTCGTAGAAAAGCCAGTAAGGCTTCCCAAAAATCTGCAAGCATCGATGAATCAGAATGTAGCTTTGCAAAACGAGCACCGAAGCCTGCCGTGTGCAGTGGAAAGTCACATCTGAATTTTGATTGGCTGCACGTAAGGACATTGTTTTCCAAATATGGTGTTAAGTGATCGCGAGTTGTTCGCTGGTTGTCACATCAGTTTCATTCGTCTGTTACACGTTTCAACTCACTTATATGTTTCTCATTTACCTTATTAGATTCCTTTTTACATCTAACGCGATTATTGTGCTCTTTCAAGAATCTCCTGTCACGCTTATTGGTCTACATGATGAGCTACGTGATGTACATGACGAGGTAAGTGGGAAGTCATGAGCTTGTGTTCCGTATTAAAAAAAGATTTTAGAGTCTGAAATAAGAATAATGGCACTAAAATTTTGTTGTTTGTGCATTTTAGATCCAGACTTTGTATACTGTTTACAGAAATGGAGTGGCATCTTGTCTAGACCTTTCCAACCCGCGGGTTAGTTCTTAGCATCATGTTTGGACAAGACCAGCAAAGCAGTTAGAGCAACAAGAACAGCCCCACCAGCAACAATAACAGTAACAAAACTGAAGATCAGCTAGGGAATAATTTTAATTGTTTAAAAACTTACCAATTGCAAACAGTGGTAATCTAACTTGGGCTCATCGTGTGGCTCCAAAAAGCTTGAAGTTCGCCATTGATCCTTTTATAGTATTCGAGTATTCGCTCTTTTGATGGCTCTGTATTGTCTTCCAGAGAACAGGCCAACTACTGGACGTGTTCTACAAAACGCTGTGTTGGTGTGATGACCAAGGGAAGTCCGTGAGACGAAAGGTATCGTCACCAACACGCATTTTATTTTTTTCTAGGCTACGTGAACTGTCCCCAGCTACTACAAACTCCTTCTCCACCCTCCCCGATGCTCTTCTCCAACTAGCAACTCCTGCTCAACCTCCTTAACCACCTCCTCCTCGACTTCCTCCTTCTCCACCACTAGCTCCCCTGCCTGCTCAACCTCCTTATCCATCTACTCCTCCACTTCCTCCACCCTCCCCGCCCCTTCTCCGAGGGTTGTCCAATACACTCAATCGGATTCCGACGGAGTCTGATGGTGTTCCATCGGATAGATGCAAATAGATAGGGAATGTGAACAACGTACTACGAAAGGATACCACATATCCCAAACGTATACATGGCGATATGGGGAGCTAGTCCGATCGTCCGATGGAGTCCGATCGTCCGATGGACCTTCAGACTCCGACGGAGAAAGGGTAATGTCCGACGGGAAATGGCATATCATTATGATGAAATTTAGCAATACAGCTCATGGCTTCCAAGCATAATTTGCAGTCAAGTTTTGATTTTATGCCATCGCAAGTCATTCGCCCAGCAAAGTGACAGTTCCATCGCAAAACTTCAATATTTCTACGTCTCGAACTCCACTCCATCTCCAAGGCCGCAATAAAAGCGACGAGCATTCCTTCCTTTTGTCAGACAATGAAAGTTACTTTGTTGAATTGTGTATGGTGTAATTTTAAACATAAGTGATCTCAACTCTGAATGAACTTTGCAGGTTATGATTGATCGAAATCGTTTTGTTTGTCACATGACAATTTCTGCATATAATTAAGTACTTAATGAGTTCGTTTTGCATACAATGTTTTTGTGAGGCATTTCCGGTTTCAAAATAAATTGATAGAATCCTCTGGGCCTAGAATGTGATTTCAAAATGGATATAATAAAGTGGTAATTGAACTTCGTGTCGTGCAATTTTGGTCTGAAATCATACTTGTGATTTCAAATCAAACTCGCGCTACGCGCGCTCGTTTGATTTTGAAATCACGCGTATGATTTCAGACCAAATTGCACTCCACTCAGTTCAATTACCATTATTTACGACAGTTTGTCAGTGTTGTTATATAAGTAAATTATGTGCTAGCCATACCGTCACACGATGAAATAAAACTGTTATTTTGAGTTTTCAGAGAAGAGCCCTGGTACGAATTTTCCGGTATGCATTTTGGACCTGCAGATGCTATAAAGACTATAAAGCGGAAACAGGCCGAGAAAAGACTCATCAAGTGAGAATAAATATGTTATAAAGACGTAAAGACTATAAACTGGAAACATGTTATAAAGACTTAATAAAGACTATAAAGCGGAAACTATAGGCCGAGAATAAGATTCATCAAACTTGCAATAAACATGCAACACGGACTTTTGATTTTCGTGCGTTATGCCCGATGCTCACTAGCGACATATTCATCTCTATCTATTGCCATCCATCAGGGGCCGGTTCCTAGAAGGCCAGTTAAGAGTTATCAGTGGATAAATGCTTATCCAACGGATAAATCCTGAACAAAACCTATACAACAGATAACTTTTATCCGTGGATAACTTTATCCAACCTTTCAGGAACCGGCCCCAGGACGTTATGTTGCAACGAAAAAAGCACGGGAAAATAATTGAAATAATATTTCCATGGATCATCATTAGATTACTTTACCAAAGCAATCTAATGTCATTTTTTGTGGACGTAAACGTTTTGAAACAATTCCATTTTGTTGGCGTGATATTTTTCTTATGTCGTTATGTCGCTAGTGTGCAGCAGGCATTATAGCGGATATATGTTATAAAGACTATGGTTTCGAACAACGATTACCCAATGCACCCGAGAAAAAGATGAAATGTGTTTTTACCACGTGAAGGGGGAATCTCAAGATTTTTCATGCAGTTTGCTTGACAGGTTTGGTTCTGACATCACAATTTTACAACATTGGCTAATAGTTTCTTTAACTAACCTAGCAGTAAAGCCCCAAATTTCCTATATTTTCTCAAAAAACGCCTATAAAATGGTGTAAAAAGTGCGGTGTGTACAAAGCCAACTTCAGGATATCACGTAATAATATGTTGAAACATGAATTTTTGTTTTCCTGTTCAGGCAACAAATTGCACTGTGTATTGAAAGCTAACCTTTTCATATCTCAGCCAAATTTTTTCCCAAACTGTTCAACTTTTCTAATATAGATGTGATTTTATTTATGGACTCGGTTCCTGGTAACTATAACCAATATTAATCCATAAGGAATTGGTAATGAAATTTTTTGTGTTATTGAAATAGCACTGTATTAAAAGAAAGAGAATGACAGAAGAGTATAACGGTTATGTTTAATGCAACATCAAACGAACTTTCTGTTCTCCATATTTTTTTAAGAACGAGGCAAACAGTATAGAAAATCACTCTTAAAGGAGTGATCAATTGGGGCATTGACGTTTCTTTCGAACATCTATTTAAGAGTCTTTTAAAGAACGAGGAAAATTGAATAACAAACTTAGTGACACAAGAGTATACGGTTATGTTTAATGGGCAATTCCAGAAAATAAAGGTACCCCCCCCCCCCCCCCCACGGGCGGCATTTGGAAATTCCGAAGGGATGGGGGGGTTTAAGAGCTCGGAATTCTGATTGCAAGGGGGGGGGGGGTTTCGAAGCTGGATTTCTTGTCACAAGGGGGGGTCTGAAGATGCCCAACTTCTGAAGGAGTTCGCGTGTTTTTCAGTCTGCTAAAATAGCGTTTTTTAGAAAGAAAATAACGTCATTTCACGCGCGGAAAAACAGTCTTCGCCGCCATTCGATAGATAGAGAATACTTGCCAGTTCGTACTTGTCCCTTCTAAGACAGAATCTCCATAATTTTTTACTGATTTCGACTGTTAGTTCAATCACGCAATCACGCAGCAGGTTCAACTTTGTACAATCACACATTGAAATTAATATAAAGGATGTTGGCGATACGGGATAAGTTGAGCTTGCATGGACGCGCAACTTTCGCCAAAACCCGCAACTTTCCCTAACATATCTAATGAAATCCCGGAACAACACGGTATAGTTTAATAAACGTTTTTCAAAAATGGTACATGTTATATGCATGTTGAAGAATATGTTTTTCTTTTACTCCTTTTTAGAGTTTCTATATGGGTTTTTCCTAAACCTCAAATATTCGAAGATCCGCAAAAAGTAACAACTAGGCTTTCCAAGCTTGGTCTAGCTCATTCTAATGTGTTTTCCTATTGGTTATATTTTGAAAAATTGTTTTAGAAAGCGATTTGAAAATGTGTGTTGCAAGTAAATAGCTTCCACACTTCATTTGAAATGTCTATTCCCCCATTTCACGATCGAATGGCGAAAGTCAAGTTTTTCCGTGATAATATCATCCGATTCTTTGCCCCTACAATTCAAATCTTACAAAATAGCCAGTTAGCTACTAGTTTAACACGCTAAAAATGTAGAGTTCATATTCAGTGGATGTTGTGAATGCCGGTGGTACTTTTTTCTTCAAAATCAAACTATCATGCTCTGTATTAATATTCTGAAACAACATTATGCGCTTTTTGTGTTTTCTTTACTTTGCAAATTTAATAAATTCCCGCAACAACCCCCGCAACTTTTGCCTTTTTCTCCGCATCGTTTCCCTCTCGCAAATTTTTACTTTTTCTCGCAATAATAAACAAGGTGGTGATTATTTAGATTCCGGAGGGGAGGGGGGGTAAAAGTTGAAATTTCTGAAGGGGAGGGGGTTTAACCTACCCGGAATTCTATATGCACGGGGGGGGGGGGGGGGGGGGTAAACCATTTTGGAAATTCTGGATGTATGGGGGGGTCAAAAACTAGTGCCGCCCGTGGAGGGGGGGTACCTTTATTTTCTGGAATTGCCCAATGCAACATCCAACGAACTTTCTGTGCTCCATATTGTTTTAAGAACGAGGCAGAAAATCACTCTTAAAGGAGTGATCAATTGGGGCATTACCGTTTCTTTATAACATCTATTTAAGAGTCTTTTAAAGAACGAGGAAAATTGAGCACTGTGTTAAAAGAAAGAGAGTGACACGAGCATAACGGTTATGTTTCATGCAACATCAAACGAACTTTCTGTGCTCCATATTTTTTTTAAGAACGAGGCAAACCACATAGAAAATAACTCTTAAAGGAGTGATCAATTGGGGCATTGATGTTTCTTTCGAACATCTATTTAAGAGTATTTTAAAGAACGAGGGATATTGAATAACTGTCCATAATGATATGCACGTTTCCGTCGGACATTTCACTTTTTCCGTCGGAGTCTGATGGTCGATCGGACTCCATCGGACGATCGGACTAGCCCCCCATATCACCATGTATAAGGTTAAAGTGCCCATGATGATATGCACGTTTCCGTCGGCATTTCACTTTTTCCATCGGAGTCTGATGGTCCATCGGACGATCGGACTCCATCGGACGATCGGAATAGCCCCCCAAATCACCATGTATACGGTACAAATATTTCTAAGTGCCCATAATGATATGCACGTTTCCGTCGGACATTTCACTTTTTCCATCGGAGTCTGACGGTCCATCGGACGATCGGACTCCATCGGACTATCGGAATAGCCCCCCATATCACCATGTATACGACCGTACAAATATTTCTAAGTGCCTATAATGATATGCACGTTTCTGTCGGAAATTTCACTTTTTCCATCGGAGTCTGATGGTCCATCGGACGATCGGACTCCATCAGACTATCGGAATAGCCCCCCATATCACCATGTATACGGTACAAATATTTCTAAGTGCCCATAATGATATGCACGTTTCCGTCGGAAATTTCACTTTTTCCATCGGAGTCTGATGGTCCATCGGACGATCGAACTCCATCGGACGATCGGACTAGCCCCCGATATCGCCATGTATACGGTGGGATATTCGATAGTGCCCAGAATGATATGCACGTTTCCTTCGGACATTTCACTTTTTCCGTCGGAGTCTGATGGTCCATCGGACTCCATCGGACGATCGGACTAGCCCCCGATATCGCCATGTATACGGTGGGATATTCGATAGTGCCCAAAATGATATGCACGTTTCCGTCGGACATTTCACTTTTTCCGTCGGAGTCTGGTCGAACATGAATCGCCACGATGTCTGAACGTTTCCTTCAGAAATGAAAAAACTGTGTAACGGGGGAGGGGTGGGGGGATTTGGCTTGTGTTCCGTGCTAAAGTATGTGGTACGTGGTAAACGAATAATAATAATATCTATCTGTACGAGATCTCCATCGGAAGGTTGAGTTTTCCGTCGGAGTCTGATTGAGTGTATTGGACATGTATGCCTTCTCCACCACTACCAGCTCCTGCCCAACCTCCTCTTATCCACCTTCTCCTCCTCTATCTCCTCCTCTACTATCTTCTCCGCCCATTCTCCACCACTAGCAGCTCTGTTCAACCTCCTTATCCTTCTCTTCTGACACCGTCACTGCCAACTTATCACCATCTTCCTTCTTCCTGTCCTCCACAGTTTCTCGTTTTATTGCCAGAACTGTGGATATTTTGCCGGTGATCCCTTTACAGACGATATTCAACATACAGTCTAAAAGGGCCGTACTGCACCAGGTCCATGCCTAATATTGAACATGCAATCCTGCCTACAGGTTGCTCTATTACTTGACATATTCCTGGACACGGTCCGGCCGTATATCGAGTTTATTGACGGCTGGGTGACGTCAGGAGATCTGAGGGATCCAATGACTGAATTCTTCATTCAAAGGCAAGGCATTTTTCATTTAGTCATTGTTCGTAGAATATATCAATCAATATATTCTCAAGGATATCAAAACCTGCTGCTGCTAATGCTTGGACAATTTGCACTGGGCATTGTGGATAATTTTTGCATGCCTTCTATTTGTTAACCGTATCGATGGTTTCAAGTTTTGCACTTTCACTTGCCGTCTGAATGTAAGTCATTTGCCAATTAGAACAATTGACTGTAGTAAGATCAAATACCTCTAGCCAATCATGAACGAGAGAAAATACATGTTGTTGTTGAATGGCTTCCTCGTTAGCTTATCACTTGCAAAGTAAAAACACTATCACGCGGTGAGCACGTGATTGCTTCATACACAATTGTGTGTATCAGAATGCTAAGTAGATGCAAATACAAATACTTTTCGACACTCATCTGAAACCCGCTGTGATGCATGATATGGACTGGGCAGTATTAACATTGCCCTTTTTCTGTCGTGTTTAGAAATGTTTTGGTCTCTTTGGAAAGCACGGAATTTTGGGAGTGTGGCATTACGCTAAGAGCCGAACAGTCCGGAGGTAAGGCTCAGTTGTACTTGATTGATGTCGAAGCATAGTAACCTTCAGGTGTGAATTCTAAAAAGCCAAAATTTGTCACTTGTCCCATGATAATTAATACGATTTTAATGAATTCGTTTTCAAGCGTCATGACGGAAATTCGCCCGCTTTTGTTTTCCCTAGGGACAGTGAACGGTGGAGGCATTATACCATGTTTCTTACAAGACTCCGTCAAGCAGGTAAATATGCAAGATTTGTAGATTGGCATACCACGAATCTTAGAGCTTGCACACCTTCCGAAATTTTTCATGTAATAGCGTCTTAAATGGAGATTGTAACATTGCTGCTATTTTTTTTTTCAGATATTATTAGCTGGGAAGTCAGTAAATCTCATTCAAGGTCTTGGAAAGGTAGAGTAGATACTTAATGTTCCCTTAACTTGTGTTTTTTGTCGTCACTTATGATAATTTTGATCGATTTTTATAGATGACGAATTCCTTTATGTCCAGTAGCGAATGTAAGTATCAATAGATCAATTTCGATATATGAATATTCTTACTTGAGTCCGAGGCTCAGGGGTATAAATCAAAAGAAACCGCATCGGGAGGCGAAAAATAAATAAATTTTTTCTTTTGTTTTATTCCCCTGAGCCTCGTATTCAAGTTAAAATCTTAATTATCATAATCATAATTAAAGTGGTCTATTGTCTTTTTTTATTTGAGGTAATAGGCAGCTTAGAAAAAGAACCCATTCCAGTTGAACAGCGCTCGAACACGGCTAGTAAAGCTCCTTCAGGGGATTCAACACAGCTAACTAAACACACATCAACTCAACTGGATGAAGATTGTATAAGACACCTTTCGCCTAATACCACTAAAATCACTTTTTGCAGCTTGTTCCCTCTGTGAGACATTTGTGAAAAACTTTATAAGCTGTATCAAGAAGAAAAGCTTGAGTACGGGAAATGAAAACAATCCAGCTGAACCTAAAGGACTAGAACCTCATGGTGATCTGCTGGGCTTGGTGGAAAGCAGAGCTGTCACTTCTATGACGCAAACCATTGGAGATCCCATGCTACGGGAAACATTGTTGACCTCCTTTATGATCAAGACACACGATAGAAACATTAACAGGTCAGTTTGTAGGGGCGGACGCAAAGATGTTTAGACTGCTCTAATGATATCTTTTCGTTGTATAACTGACCAACGATTGCCCTTATTACTTCACGCACTATGAGCAGTGACTTCCAAAAATACTGGTCAATTGTGAAAGACAACTTGTAAACGCAATCTCTATCATTATCAGCTAATGCTGTAGAACACCTCAATAGTCTTACGATTACTATTTCATAACGAAACCAAACGAAAATAGGCTCGACATCCAGCCGTCCCTTGGGTCATGTGATCCTGCGTGCTCACATCGGCAGCTTGAATTCGAGCCTACCGACAGTTCCGATGACAATGCTTAGCCATCTGCGACTTACCAAAAAAAACACGACAATGCAAAAATGAATTAAAAGGTCTGTTGTTGCAATCAGTTCATGATTCTTACTCAGCACGGTTTTCCCATAAATTGACAGCTTGTTTTATTCCTTCTTATCAGTCGCCACCAAACGAGAAGTGATCAGCTCCATAAAGGTATGAGGCATATGGTCTGAATAATAATTATCTTTTTTTATTCAACAACCACATGAAATGCAAGACACCCAAGCAACTTTGCTAGATGATAAAAGACTGACGCAAAAAACCCAAGCAGGCTGCCACAGGCATTCTCTTTAATGACTTATCATTGGTGCGTTTCTTAGCGATTCAGACCTGCATGGTTCCAATCGATGTCCTCTTCACAAGTACCTTGACTCCTCTTATACAAGCCAAATATAGAGTGGTAAGGACGTGTCTGTTATTGTTATTATACCACGTAATTAGGGACATAACGACAACGATCTCTCTCCCCACCAGGCATGTGGAGCACTTATTCGTCTTCTGAAAGCAGAATACAGTCTGATGGACCATCTCGCTGCTATGAGGGTGTGTATCAATAATATGGGTGTTATGCGGGGTGTAGGAATAATATGGACCACCTAGTTGCTGAGGCATCATACACAATGTGACGTTTAGTGGTTTCTGCCATTTCCCTCACGACCGGCTTATTGGGCTAAGCGGGTGTGTATCAATAATATAGACTATCTACATGTAGTTGCTATAAGGGTATAAACATTATGGACCATAAAGACGATAAAGAGGCTTTGCTGGAAAAACAGTTGAGCGATATACTCACTTGTAGGGCAACACTTTATATAAATAATAATATTTCTCTTATCCATTTCAGAATTTCTATCTTCTTGAAGCAGGAGATACAATGAACTACTTCTACACAGATATATTTAGAAAGGTAACCCCTTACTCTCCGCAACAGGGAACTCTGACTAGTTTAAGTGCGTGAAAATACATGTACTTGAATTGCTTGTTTATGTAAAACCATAGCCTTAATATATCTCATCCAATATGTGAATGGGGGTGGTATAATTCGGAGTATCAGGAGATTTGGCATTGATTGCATTCCTTTTTAGATCCGCCGGCGTCAGTCGTGGCAGGACACCTCCTATCTTAACTCCCTGCTACAAGAAGCTCTTCAAGACAAGTACCCACACTGTGTTGGAAGGTATTATACAGCCATCTCAGTCATAGGTGCCTTCGCGCGTTTTTCGAAACAATTCACAATTTGCAAAAACACGAAATGAACGTTAAGAGACGGGAATATGCTGTTCTTCGTGTTTTTTTTTTACATCCCGAATCCCCCTAACCCACCCTTCCTAATTTTCACCCTTGATTATGAACTTCGAAGGCCGATCATTTGTTGCACCGATAGGTTCCATTCTAGCATCTTTGACATCAGCAAATGTTTCCATCGTTGCGGTCTTCTTGGATCAGGATGTGAAACTTTACATGGTTTTACATGTGTTATGAAGGACCAGTAGTTCCGATACGTCTGTACATATATAAGTATTAAACTTCGAGTAGCTTTAAGTTTGTTGCCCTAGACAGTTCAGTGTACTTTTACGACATATTATTTTGAAATGGTTTTCCTTATACAATTCTTGCACATTAAGGAAGGCGCAAAGGACGTAATAGAATAACTCTAGACACTGCTTACACTAGTACAAACACAAGATGTCGCGCTATATTGAAGATTGTGTCTTTCCTCTTGTGCATAGGCTGGCCGTCAGCCTAGCGACCAACACCTCAGGATTCAAGGGAACATCAATACAAACTTTACAAGCCATGGCCCTAAGCTATAAGGTATTTTACTTCACACATGTACAGGGAAGGAAGTCGGCGGCGATTGATATCACCTTGTTCAAAGCCTTGTTCATTAAAACTGACCTCCACCTCATCCTAAAATCTAGCGTGGTCGAAAATTAATAAAAAGGAGCGATGAGAAGAGCCCAATCTTGTCCTCATTTTGTGTACCTTTATATCAACACATACTTTTTGGCAAATTCTTCAGTTTGACATAAAGATGAATGGTTAACCTTACAGCTTGGCCATTCATACCCGCCACACGCAAAGGATACATTAAGAGTACACGGTGTTTCATAGTAATGGTCCATGCTTAGCGTGCGTATATCCAGTTCTGGAAGCACGCGGATAGTTGTGAGAGCACGAAGATAGCGTAAGAGTCGCACGAGGCGTAAGCCGAGTGCGACGTTAGCTAGCTGAGTGCTCTCTCAACTATATCCAAGTGCTTCCAGAACTGGATATGCGCACAGCTAAGCATGGACCATTACTTGTATAACATAACCAACGGATTTTCGCATAGATAAGTGAAAAGACAGCTCTGAGCACGAACGAAGCGTGCGAGCGAACCCAGGGTAAACATCAAGCTGGAACTGAAAAACATTCATTTTTGCACACGAACAAAGTCAACTGGATTGAAATATGAACTTTCAAAACAAAACATTAATGACAATGTACTGAAATAAATAAGAATTTTGGAATCATAACCGTAAAGGAAAAATCGAAAGCTTTTTTTCACGGCGAAAGCTTCAATGAAACAACAAAGCCAGTGTACAAATCAGAACGCCCAACAGCACTAAACCAAAACATGTTATTTATGAACCGTGTAGAAAATAAGCTACAGAAATACGAAATTTCCATAAAAAAACTTACAAATTTGGTGTCTGTCAAGTCCCTTAATATAGAATTTCCACCAAGATTTGAATCGAAGTTCATGAGACCATTTGTTGTGAATTTCTTTCGCAGGCCGGCTCTTCACCCTGATTTTTGACACAGCATTCAAATGTCGACTTAATCCAAGAAAATCCACAGCTTTGTTCGTGGTCCTAAACTAGACAGGCACTTACAGCTTGTTGAGTGCAATTTCCGAATTGTTTGCCATATTTTTAGTGAATTTAGACACGAAAATCTCCCTTGAGCGAACCAAATCTTCCCGCTATTTCGGCGAGTTCAAAACGGGAAGACGGCTGTTACGTCATGTATACAAGTAAGGAGAAATTGAAAATTATCAGTAAAATATTCTGTACATTTAAGCGCTTGTTTTAGCCTAAGAAAAGTATTTCATTCGCTCAGAATAATAATGCTTCTCGCCAAAGGAAATGTCCTCTTCGCTCCAAACCAAAATAATGAGCGTGCGTTCTCCTTAGCGACGTGTATCCATCCTTAGCGACGTGCATCCATCCAGTTCTGGAGCACAGCCAATCAGAGCGCGCGTTATATCGTAGCTATGTTATAAATTGTTCTGGATGCTATACTACTATTGTTCTAGCTATACTAGCTATTGTGATTGCAAATGTCCTAGGTTCCATGGCCTGTCAGCGTGGTTATTGATGAGTCAAGTCAGAAGAAGTACAACCAGATTCTCATGTTCCTCCTCACACTAAAACGCGCCAAATGGTGTTTGGACGTCCTGCGATTTTCTGGTGGGTGTGCTAAATACAGTGCTGATCCTATATTTAGAGACGTGGCGTCTTGATAACGTTTAAGTTGAGCATGAAACATGTTGAGTGAGGATGCCAAACGAATAAAACTTCGTAGAAACCCTCCAACACGAGAACAACAGAAATATTGAGTGTGTTGAGAAGAATGTTTGGTCCAGACCAGAAATTTATAAGTGAATACGACCCAGCATGTCGAAGGCCTCATCAAACGTGCAGAGTGGTGGTGCCAGACGTAAAAATGGTTATTCTCCGCCGGAAGTACTGATAGTCTACAGATTTTGAGCCTCCGACTGAGGAGATCGGGCAATCCCTCCCTGCGTTATCCACGTAAATAAATTATGTTATATGTTATAGATCTAACGGGACAGAGTAGGCGGCGGATTACAGACTTGCCCTCCAGTGACGAGGAGAAGGAGGAGGAAGATGAAGACCCTTACCCCTCTGATTCAAGTACCCCTATCGACCACGCCCTCGTCCATAAGATGTACATCCTAAGATTTCGACTGCTGCACTTTGTCAACAACCTGCATAACTACATCATGACCAGGGTCAGATTCTAGTTTGACTTAACTTGCATGTGACGTTTGTTGCTGATGGTGTGCGATTTTCGGTAGCGTTATATTTCAGGGATTGAAATATTTTGATCATTTTCCAAATAAATACTATCGAAGTTCTGGGTGGCACCTACATATATTTGTCGCGGTTCACTATCAACATAAAGCTTGTTAGTTGCCTGACTTAGCAGCCTGACCGCTTCCGTTTGTTTCCCAGAATGTTTCAGCGCTGTTTACGCTGACGATGACATCCATTGTTATTATATAAGGGCGGTATTCAATCTACGGTTAGAACATTAGCATTAGAATGGCAATGTTGAGAAACAGTGAATAGCGTTATATTACCTTGCTATGCAGTCGAGCAATTTCGTTATAGAATCCCATAGCTCAATTCTTACGCGTGCGTTGATTGGCTAAAAACGAGTGAGATTTAACGTGGAATGGGTATCGGTAAAACGCGGATCCGGACGAGAAAATGAGGACTCACAAAATGCGGACGCGGACTGAGAAAATGAGGATTGAGATAATACGGACTGAGAAAATGCGGACTGAGAAAAAAATCACAATTTATTGCAATTAAAAATTTAAATTCAATATAGTTTGTGTACTAGGTGCTACTTAACTGCTCAAAATACAGTCAAGCGACCACCTTGGGGAGTGGAAATAGTTAATGTTTTGGTCGTTGACGAGAATCTAATGGCTTTTATGTGTATATCATGGTGATAACAAATAACTTTTGCTATCTATAAATGCTTTGGGAAGGCAAACTATAGCTTTGACGATAGCTTACGATAGCTTTTCACCGACATGTTTTCGCTGATTCCTTATACTAAATCACTATTTTCATCGTGATACAAACATCAAATTGATAGTTCTTTAGCCATGCAAAGGAAAATTCTTTCAACTTGTGGCCGTCCTGCTGAACCATTTGCTAAGCAACCGCCGCGAAAAAGCAATTGCCATCCCCGCGGGGATTGGAAACTATTTCATATCCGTTCTTCAGTAGCCTTCAGTAGAGGGAGACAGAGAGAGAGAGCGCGAAGCTGTCCGAAGCAAGAGATAAGTTAATGAGAACTGAAAGCAAGCAGTGCTGAAACTACCCATTGCGTATTTTTTATGCCTGTCACTCGAATCAATACTTGTCAGCTATTCGATATAGTGTAAAAAGCGTGGAAAAGTTTACTGAAGTTCATTCCCAGGCACGAGGAATGTTGATGCTACAATAGTAGTGCGCGGATTATATAACTTCCCGGTCAGTCTCCACGTACTTGGACCGTTCCACTCAGCTAACAATTACATCCTGACTTCAGTCGGTACTGCTACACAAATATTTAAAGTATTGCAGGAATGTAAGCTAGGGGAGGCTCCGCAAAGCTCTTTCAGTTTCTTTAAAATACTCTTCCAAAGACAGGCGAAGAAGTTGATAATGGGAACTATTGGTGTGCGAGTACGTTTTAGGTAAAAGATTAAGAACGATTTTGGTTTATTTGTCATCAAAACTCAAAAGAATACTACGATATCCCGAGTGTGGAGGGCGCATTAGCGAACTACGTTGTCTTGAGTGCTTTTTGTCACTCTAGTTTATACTCAATCTATTTCGAGTTAAGATTTTTATTTTGTAATATATATATTTTGTAAGATACATTTTTTTATTTTGAGTCCGCATTTTGTGAGTCCGCATTTTCTCAGTCCGCGTCCTCATTTTGTGAGTCCTCATTTTCTCGTCCGGATCCGCGTTTTACCGATACCCACGTGGAATAGACCAAATCGGCTAACGGTGTTTACATCTTGTTGCCACCCAATTCAGATCATGTGATGATTCCATTTGGGTGGTTACAATTGTCAAATTTTTCTCACTCGACTGAGTACACTAGTATATGTGCAGAACTAGCAAAAGTAACCACCCAAAGGAATCATCACCTGGTAAGTTGAGCACTGATGAAAGTGGCTTCAATTCCTTATATATATAGATTCTTCACACGACAGGGCTAGAGTTCCAGGAGGAGATCGCAAAGGTGGAGTGAAAGGGAATTTATATTATGATAGTTCAAAGTCTACTCTATTAACACTGGCATAATACAGAACAAGTGTATTAAGGAAGCGCGGTATGCTCAGTGTTACGGTGATGGGTGGTCTCTCGCCGCTGTTGTTCAGTAACGTTTCCCGGCTTCGGAGAGGAAATTTGTTTTCTTTCTCAGTCGTGATCGAGACTGGTTAATATTGTGTCTGAACTTAGTTGTACTTTCTTCCCTTATTTCTTCGGATAACACAATTAATTGAGGTCCCGTCTGCCTTGCAATTGCCTGGCTCTACGAGACATATACTGCCCAACAGCCCTCACACATGATTGTAAGCGGCGCAGCAGTAATTTGCGCCATCCAAATGCTGCCCGTTAACTCCGATTTGAGTTCTCCCTCGCGATGGTTCAGATTCAGGGTGCTATCTAATATGCCAAGCAGTTACTACCGGTATACAGCAAGGGACAGGCGGACAGCAAGAGGCGAGAGAATGCAGATGAGACCTGTAAGTCTGTGAAAACTCAATTTCTTTTTCAAGCCTTGATGTTTTCTCTTCTTTCTTGATAGGCTAAAGATTTTGATGACGTGGTAGATGTCCATAAATCGTATGTCAGCAAGGTGTATGATCGCTGTCTCCTAAGTCAAAAGGTATGTATTTATTTCTAGATAGACTGTACTATACCCGTCCATGTGTGGGGGAAAGCATTTTTATATGAATACCCCTAAAAGACTGAAAGCTATCACGAGTACGAAACATATACAACACTAATCAGTACGAGACGCCGACAGACCCTAGCGTTTGCCAAACCTAGCGTTATTGCTCAAAAACGATTTTCTCAATATTGTAGTGTGGTATGGGGCATTATTATATGGCAACGATAGTACGCGCGCTCTGATTGGCTAACGAGCGGGCGTAACTCTCCGTAATGCCCACGGGCATTATGGAAATTCTTAATGCCCGCTCGCAGTTCACGACTGACAAAAAATCATTTCCTTGAAATAACAAAAATTCAAAAGAAGATTTTCAGCGCAATTCACAACAAGGAATACATGAAACAGTATAACACAAATCTAACTTGTGACAAGAGGAAAATAAAGGCCTGAATATCAGAAATGACCTGTTTACAAAAGCAAACAAAGCCAAAAAGTTACTCTAAGAAATTCGAGTCTATCCGGAGAAATTGAGAACTTAAGGGAGTCAAAAAAGCAGCAACAAAAGATAAAAGCTACATGTAAAGTCAAAATTTAATGGGAATTCAAGAAACTTGAGAACTAAAAATAATAACAGAAAGCGAGTTCAAACTTTGTGCTTACCGATACTGATAGTGAAGTCGTTGATTTCTTTTCGCTCTCTCCATCTCCTCGAGTTAAAATTTCATTCTTACTTGACGTTTGCTTTTGCACAAAAGCCGGCTAAAATAACCATTGCAATTTTCTGGAGGATAGCTTGTGAAGTATCTTCTTCAGGTTTAACTCTTCTTCCGTATTTATTAAAGACTGTTTCCTAGTGCAAAAGGAGCAATGTTTTCCCCAATGGTGCTAAAAAAAAGTTGAGCTGACGTCGAAGTCTTGCTTCCCGGTTGCTTGCCGTTTGAAACTTCTGTAACTCCCTCAAAAGTTTCTCATAAATGACTAAACAACATTATAAAATATCTGTAAAAGAAAGGATTCCGAAGTATTTGACATCCATAAGAGATTGATTACATTAGATCAAGTCTGGCGTGGTTTGTTCTATCAGTTTGACTCAGTCAGAGAATGAAAAACTCTGAATGAACTCGAGCGCGACGCGGGCGCGTGTCTGAGTTATTTCGGCGGGAAAATGAACGAGGCGACTTCCGGTTCGTAAAACGTTTGTAGAAAAAGTGCCATATAATAAACAACTTACTAACCTCGACCGTTCGGGCATTACGTGAAATATCAAACCTCGGTTTTGGCGTATCAACCTCGCTATCGCTCGGTCGATACGCCAAAACCTCAGTTTGATATTTCACGTAATGCCCTCACTCTCGGTTAGTAAGTAGTTATTATAAGTAGTTAGTATCGCTATTCACCCCGTCACTCTGTGTTGTTGTGAGCCGTCAATATTTTCTGGTATTGACGGCTCGAAAAGAGCTAGCATAGTTCAACTTTTTTCGCGTTTCATTTCATCGTCAATAGTTAGAAATAACATTTAGCTATATGTTTAGCAATATCTAATGGCAGGAAGAGACTTTTTCGACGAAAAAGATGGGAAAATGTGAACAGAAAATGCTCGAGCTCGTGCGAAAAGCCGTTGTGATTGCGTGAGAGCGCTAATGTAAGGAGAATTGATATTTCAATCGATGAAAATAATCATTATTTCTTGCAATTTCCACCAGAAAACCATCAAGAATCGCGATACAATACACATTACGATTTTGAGACGGTAATACCACAAAATATTGACGGCGTTTCTCCCAACTAGCCGTCAATATTTTGTGGTATTGCCGTCTCAAAATCGTAATTAGTAAGGCTATTTATGAGATCAACTACAAAAATTACCAAAATGGAGCAGCTAGAGTCATAACCCGGTCTAGCTATGAAACAAGCACATCAGTTGTTCTCGGACTGGGACTCGTGCATGGCAAACATTTTTATGCAGCTTGTGCCAAAATAAAGTGTATCTATGTATCTATCTTGCAAGGAAGTAAATCCGTGTCAAAATCATGAATGTGTGGGGTAGTACCTTGCGTTGACCATTTCCCCATTAGCCGAAAATGTGTCCCTCGAGTCAAGTGATTCTACCTGCTCCCCTTGCCTGAGATGTCCGCTGTTCAAACAGCTATAAACACTTGTGATAGCTAATGTGGTTTACGGGAAAATCAGTAGCTGTGTATGTCATTACCATTGTCATCTTCAACAGATTGGATTTGTTAAGGACGCCATCACGAAAGTGTTAAACGTCACTCTGGCATTCCAATCCATGTGGGACCTGGGCATTCGACGAATCAGGTAAGAACCGCTGGCTCAAAACTAAATTGGTGCGACTAGGGTGGAATTCGTGCTGTGCGTGTTAGAAATGAGTACGTAGTCGAACCTGGAACATCATTCGACAGCTCCTGCTCTCAGTCGATAAAAATGGTCGTAGCACACACCCCAGAGAAAGCGAAAACGCACGCGATTCTACCGTTAACCGTGGTATGATACGCGTGCATTCTCGAACCCAGAGCTCCCCGGCTCGTAACCTCGCGGGGGAGCGGGGGAGGCTCTGGTGACAGCCACTGACGCATGCGCGAGATTTAATACAGAGCCGCTCAGAGAAAGACCTTTCAGCGCATGCTCCAACGCTCAAAATCAGCCAATCAGCGACGACCTTCAAATGGAAGTCCTTAGAGCCTCCCCTGCGAGCAGACGAGCCGGGGAGCTCTGGGTACAAGATTGGATACGCGTGCAGATTTGTGGCGAGATAACAGAAACTGTCGGGGTTTCTTACTGAATGTCTTTTCCCTTTGTTTCCACAGCTCAGGCGCACTTACCAAGGTGGAGGGCGAATTCTCCAAGTGCAATCATTTCGTGGTCACGTTCTGGAGAATCTTGTCAAACGAGGGGCGTTCCCACACCGTAAGTTTTTCATATATTTAATAGACCCGGCGCCGGGTTGCTACAGCGATCAGGCGAGGTAAAAGAACTCGTTCAAGTTTTGTAGCGACTGAGAGGCAGTTTCTAATACCTCATTCACACCATTCATTATCGCACTAACAAACCTCCCGTGTTGTGAGGCGAAGAAAAACCTTGTTTTATCTAAACATGGTTTTGGTGTGAGTGGGGTATAAGGCGGTTGCATTGAATTGGGTGCGAATAAAGTTACTTTTTACATGGGGGTAAAGTTTTGGTTACCATATATCAACAAAGTTTGACAGCGGGCTTAAAGGTGAAAAATGCCTAGCTACTCCCCTAGTCCCCTGGCGATGCGATCTCATCGTAGCATCTCATCTTTAGTTGTTTTTTCAATGTGCGAGTTTATGAGTAGCTCATGATTCTAATTTTGTTTGATTTTATTTTCGTGATCATAAAACTCGAGCGCGCTAGTATTTCCATGGGTTAATCTCAACCAAACAGCGCGCGGAGTGTCTTACAGTCAGAACAGCGACGAATCGAAAACGGCTCTCCTTCTTCTAATTTTAAACTTTGCTTTCAGCTGCGTGATTCCTATTCTGTTCCGTAGAAGGCTGGGTCTTATGTGACTTGTTTTGTTTATTTCAGTCGAGTCGCTTGCCCATTCGCTGTCAATGGATGCGCCTATCGCTAAGAAGGATTTCAGATGAGAACTCTGAAGCGTCTTAGAAATATGGGGTATGGATATAGCCAATCATGAACAAAAGTCAGCATGTGACGTATTGGACGGCGATCATGCTCGGAGAAAGCCCAATGATCAGCGTAATAAACCAATAAAGTATAGTTCTATTTAACGCCTGTTTTCTTCATTGAGATTCAAAAACATCAAATTATTTTTGGACTTTTGACTTTGATGTTCCGCCAATCAAATATTCTGAGCCAATGAAACTCTTGCCCTCCTGAACTAAAACCAGACAACGTCGCGACGGAAAGCCAGGCGACTGCACTAGGCAAAGCAGGGTAAGAATATGATTGGCTCATATTTGACTGGCGGAACAGGAAAGCCAAAATTGAAAACGAGGCTCCCGATGCAACGATTTTAGCTGTAATTAGTAGTATAGCCGGGATGACACAAGCCCCTTTTTACTGAGTAACTTACTGAGGGAATGCTTCTGATTGGTCGAGGGGTCACCATGACAACCAACTGGTTGGTTCAAACAATGACGTCAAGATGTTACTAAATACGGAATTGCAGAATTGAAAACTGAATTCCTTTTTCTGATACAGTAAAAACCCGCATAAAAGAACAAGTGTTTTGGGGGAATCAGGCTGATTTTGTTCTTGTATATTGGGTGTCTTCTGCAAAATCAGCCTGAAAATGTTCTTAAGGTGTTCTTAAAGTTGTTTCTTAACGTCAAGTCCTTGATTGGTAGAAAGGTGACAGTCATTTAGTAACAACAATTAGTTGTTAAGTCTAAAAAACAATTGCTAAAATATATACCCTGGAATTCCTGCTGTAGAACTGTGTGTGCATGGTCTAGCACATCATATTGATCTCCTGGGTACTCTACCACACAGTGGGTTACTGTACTCGAATCTAACTGGCAGCAATTTTTTATACAAGAAAAAAATTTATTTTTCAGGCTGCATGTGTTCTTATGTATAAGATACCTTTTCGACCAAATTTCAGCCTGAGTGTTCTTAAACCACATGTTCTTTTATGCGGGTTTTTACTGTAACTCATATATATTAATTTTCTATTTTCTATAGACGTTTAAAATTGTTGCACTCCGTTGATAAACTGTACAAGTTAAGCTGAACTAAGACATATTAACCAGTTAGATTGCTTTAAAACAACCCTGAAAAGGCATCTATAAGCGGATAATTATTATCGATTTGTATTTCTATATGTAGTGTATTGTATGATTGTTATTGTTTCTTAGTATAGTTTAACGCAGGCCTCCATTCAAACCAGCATTGCTGAACTGGACTGTCCTGTTAAAATATTGTTTAAATAAATAAATAAAATAAAAATAAATTCTGACGGAGTTCTCACATACTCATGACGTCATTGGCGTAATGTCACTCCTTTTAACAACTTTGTCAACTAAAGCCCGGACCTTAGATACAATGGAAACTTGAAGGTATCAATTATCCTATAGCCCGTGGTCGAGTGAACTACAGTAAAAACCCGCATAAAAGAACAGGTGTTTTGGGGATTCAGGCTGATTTTGTTCTTATACATTGGGTGTTTTCTGCAAAATCAGCCTGAAAATGTTCTTACTGTGTTCAAAATTGTTTTTTAACATCAAATACTGCATACGCTACCTAGAGTCATAAAGAATATGATTGACAGAAAATTAAGCTACATGGGTAAATGCACCCTGGAAATCCGCATACAGTACCTGCTGTAGAATTTTGTGCGTAATGGTCTATTGATCTACTCTATTCTACCACAGCAGGTTACTGTACTCAAATCCAACTGGTAGCCATTTTTCAGGTACCTTTTTGGCCAAATTTCAGCCTGAGTGTTCTTAATTCACTTCTTTTTTTTTTCATGCGGGTTTTTACTGTATTACAGTATCAGCGCCCAATCACGAAAACTAATTCTATTCTTGGGTTGCAACCATTCCTTTGGGAATTAATCTACACTGAAAAGCGCGGCGGCCGTGCTGAACCTTCTTTTGTTCTATACCACCAGTATGACCCCCAGTGACGTCAGATGCAACCGAAGAATTCTTTGTACATTCACGAGTAAATAAAGCTTACAAAGACACCGCGGCAAAACGCATTTGCCATGCGCTATTGTACATTCTAGAGTAAATAAAGCTTACAATCGCTTACAAATGAAATGGGATTGTATAGCGACTCTCTTCAGACTTGCAGCCCGTAAGATCTCACGGCGCCGATAGCTCCCAATCTGTCGTACACACAGACACTGACAGGGTCCAGAAGGGGTAAAATGGGAGCTGGGATTGGTCTTATTTTAGGATGGGAAAATGGGATTGGGGTGACTGGGATTTGACCACCGGGAATGAGAATTAATTCCACTAAACCGGGAATGGGATTCTATATCATTTTCCTTTTATTTTCCTTGTAAAACGATAAAAAAAACGTTTTAAAATAATTGTCAGGATAAAATCAGTGTAAACATGTGAAAAAGACATTAAACAGATATAACGACAAAAATAATTAACTGTACAACGGTTTCTTGTTTGGTTACCACTATCCCCCCTGACAATACTCAGTATTTCAGTCAGCGGCTTGCAGCGTCACACAACTGGGATTTGGCGATTGGGACTGGGATTGGCAAAAATTTACACTGGGAAATAGCATACAACAGACGCAGTGCAGTGCATGTGAGACGGGATTTGCAGCTTTACGTCCTTATCCGAAAAGACGCAAATGTGGCTTGTCTAGTCGCCAGAGGGGGGTTACCATTAGAACATTTAACGAGATTCTGTGTCGAATCCTTATTCGACATACTGAGAACGGTTCTACTGAACGTCGCTAGTCTAAATTTGCCTTGAATAGCAAAATATCATTATTTCAATCAACGTTGCTCCGTGAAACCATTACCGTGAACCATGCATTTGTAATAATGAAGTCCCTTTTTTTCGAATTTGACAAACCTAGCTGGACTAAGAGCACTCGATGACATAGCTTGCGTAAAGCTACCGGCTTCATGCAGGCATCATATAAATTTGACATGAACTGCTGATTTCAGACAAGAATCATCATTGCGAATATGAACCATGGTTTATGATACACGGTTTTGTGTAACGAAATGGCAAAATGAACATCTAAAATCAAAAATTTTGCCAATTCTAAAAGTGCACGTCTTATAAAATATCCCAGAGAGTGCACGTTACCCCCCTGTGGCAACTAGACAGCTTAGCTTAGAACAAGAGCTTAGACAAATATGGAACACATCAAACCACATTGAATCGTCATCTTCATATCCTGCATTAGCAACACTGCACTAGCAGTCTGATTTACAAAAGTTTATTTAATTTTTTCTTTGTACAAAATCAATTCAATATCGCTCATTTCTATTCCGAATCACGCTACAAGACTAAGAAGCATGCTGCTGTCTTTGTGTAACTCGTGTTTCGCAGGAAAATCAAGGTCCAAGTCTGTGACTGGAGACGGAGTTCTACTAGTACCCAACAGGCAGTCTGGTAGCAAATCATTGATCTCGGCTACTAGATCAATCGCTTCCAAACTCCTCCCATTACATTCCTCGTTCCCTGCCTTGTCACTATTAATGTCGTTATCTTTATCAGGGTTGAGCAATGTGAATTCTCTAGAGACATCAGGGACCTTTTCCAAAGTGACCAAATGCTGCGAACTGGCACAGGAGCTAACTGAACCAGGACTAGAGTACCCACTGTCACTTGGACTATCTTCCTGTGAAGCTCTCTGCCCTTCGTCCTCCGTGACAGCCTTCCACAGAGCACTGCAGCTATCCATACAGATACTTTGACTTGCGTCATTAGTTGTGGCACTCGTTCGAAGTTTCTTGGGGACGTAAGGCTGGAAATGCGCACTTGTCCTTTTACGGTACAGATTGCTATGATGTGATGCGACCTGTCGTTTACCACTGATGTCCTTGAGAGCGCGGCGAGTTAAAGCAAATGATGTTGAACATGTAGTAGGACTTGTTTGAGTGTCAGATGTGAGAGTTTCATTTTCTAGCGAAGCTTGTGCTGCCAAGCTCTGTGCTCTGGTCAGTGGGTAGATAGAATGGTCCCCTTGTGATGAACATGAGTCTGTATGGCCAGCAACACTATCACTGTTATGGCCCCCGCTTGTTAACACAGTCAGTTTATTGTGATTTGTCTTATCAGGCGACGGATTTACTTCTGAGACGACATAATCTTCACCGGGACAGGGTTGTGAGTGCAGCTCTTGTGTTTGCATTTTTGGCCGAGAGACTGGATTGTCGACGACTGATTTTAGGAAGGCTTCAAGCCTTTCACATAATTCACTATTCGATACAGCTTCCAAGTCCCTGTCATTCCCCATATATGTTGAGGACGACGGTGAATCACATTCTGTTGTTGTACAAGTAGATCCAGTTGAGGTGGTTAGTGCTAATGATTCAGGTGCAAAAGTACTTGGTGTGTTATTTTGACATTTCTTAATATCCTTGGTGTCAAGCAAATCTAAAGATTCACGAGGGTGATGTAGGTTCCTTTTTTCAGACAAACTACAAATTCCACTGTCTATGCTTTGAACGTCTGTTGTGTCGATCTGGGTTTCAATTAGAGGCATGTTATTATTGACAACAGGCTCACACACAAGAATGTGCACTTCTGATGGGGGTACCTCAGGGCGCTCGCTTGACCATGTGCAAGAATGAGATTTTAGGTCATCTAGCTCCATCCATTTTGAGCCTTTAAAGGAGAAAAAAAAACATTAATTTCATATACTCCCCATAGCTTGAATTTCAGTTGTCTCTTTGCTCTCAATTATACCTAACTTCGAAACCTCTGAATTCACCACAAGATTTTTTTGTCCAATACGTAATCACTGAACCCAAATCGATCTGTAGAATCTGATTGGTCGGTCCAGTTGTTTTCTCAGTAAAACATTCAGATGAACAAAAATTTGATTTTGTCTATGATTCCATGACAATGCATGCTCCCCTCGAGCAAAAAAGTGTGTGAGAACTTCCTAACAAGACACCCAAGTGTGTTAAAGATGTGCATTGTTTTGGAAGGGCCGTCAGAAAAAATAAAAGTTTTCTGCTTAAGTGATTACATAATGGATGAGAAAATCAGGCATTTCCTTTCGCAGTGAGGTAGGATTGAGAGCGAACGGGTGACCGAAATTCAGGCTATACCTTCCAGTGCTAAGAGCAAAAGTCAGGGCTCGAAATAAAGAATAAAACCCTGGCATATTTTTACGCCTTGTTTTGAAATTTTAGCTGTTATCGCCCAAAACGTAGAAGCACTGTACACAGCGAAGAAAGGGGTTTTCAGTTCGATTTTTGTTATTCAAGAAGTGCTTTGGTGCAAGGTTATTCCTAAGAAAAATATAAATGAATAATGAAGATGGAATCCTCCAGGAGTTCAAGTAACAAATGGAAAACATTCACAGAATAAAATTATTACCAAAAATTTGGACAAATTACAACTTTCTCCCCATGTAAGCCTCCCCCACCACACACACCACCATCTTTGAACCCATGTTAGCTGTTGACTCACCATCATATTGTCTGGTCCAGCAGACAAAGTGGTCAGGGTTCCGTGTGTACTGTACAAACTGTGTCACTTCAAACTGCTTGTCAAACAACTCAAACTTGTTATCTAAATAGTCAGCAGTCTTTAGCCCTTCTACAAAGTGCAGCAATACCATACATGGTGCCCTAAAGAGAAAAAATAAACATTACAATGACACCGAAAGAGAGCATATCAAGTAACCCCTGTCGGGGGTTGACTTTCAAGGACCTTTTCCAGGATGTTAAAAAACATTCAATGAGAAACATTGGAAACTTTTGGTGGGAATAACAAAAACACTGCAGGATTCGTTTGTTTTGCAGATGAGTTCAATTTTTAGTGCATTTCTTTTTGTTCTCAATTCTAAACATTACAATGACACCGAAAGAGAGCATATCAAGTAACCCCTGTCGGGGGTTGACTTTCAAGGACCTTTTCCAGGATGTTAAAAAACATTCAATGAGAAACATTGGAAACTTTTGGTGGGAATAACAAAAACACTGCAGGATTCGTTTGTTTTGCAGATGAGTTCAATTTTTAGTGCATTTCTTTTCGTTAGGTTAAGTATAGAGTAAAAAATATGCTCAATTTGCTCACTTCTTTCTATAGAAACGTTTTTCCATAAGTTTTAATTTAAAAAACATTACTTTTGCAGGCCTTAAAAGGAAAAAGTCTACATTCCATGACTTTCAAAATTTCAAGAACCTGTGGGAGCCCTGTAAAACCTCTCTTTTTGTTACCCTATTATATAAACAATTGCAAAACTGCAACTGTTCATATCTGTTAATTTTTAACCCTATTACAGTATACTGTTTTGTCATGATACAAACTTCTTGTTAACATCACTTCTTCTACAAATATTTTCTGACACACTAGACTTTTCGTATTTTGTGGTACATGTAAGTGGAAATTTTTAATGATCTCAAGTGATGGCTGCAATTTTTGAATCAACAAATACAGACTTGTTACTATACCTGTCATATTTCAAGACACTTTTCTGGTTTTGTGAGCCACATGTGGCACATCTCTTGACAAAACTTGCTTGTGGAAATGAGAAGTCATCTGGTGTATTGGGGAGGGTTATAAGATGCTTCTTTAACCTGGAAGATAAACACAAGGGTATTAACAAGATATACTGCTGCACTTCAGGCCAATTCAAGCTGGGTTACATGTACTCACATGTAAATAAAATAAGCATTTGCAAGAACACAAATCTGTCACCAGAATCTACATGTATGACAGATGCAGCATTTGCAATCTCAATTGCATCATAGGTAATAGAGCGGATTTCATATGACTGTAGTGAAGCCAATCGCAAAGTGATGACACAAATTCTGGACAAAATAATTACAAAGGAATTGCGAATTACTCATGACAGTTATCTGAAATCCGCTCTAAGGGCAAGGTGGCAAATATAAGTCAGAGCCATAGAGCAAATGCAATAAAAAACATCAACCTCAGGGAACTTTAAGGTAACCCCAGCTGAGCTACTTTAGGCTTAGAAGGAAGCAAAACTGAACAAACATTTCCCAAACATTTCAGAAAAATTGAAAAGGAAACCAATACATCTGATGTGGCCCACTTTACTTTGTTTAGCTTCTAATTTGAAATGTAACACCACTCTTACGCTCTAAGTTAATGGGATAATCCTTACCTTAGTTTTTATCATGCTTTTTTCTCCACCCACTTTTAAGATAAACCAGAAACTTTAAACAAATTTCATGTTTTTCATATTTAGGAGTATCGATCATGAGAATCACATAATTTTTAGCACATCTACGAACATGAATAATTTGTATAGCAGGCCAGCAAAAATTCAAATAAGACTCTTGCCAAAGTGAAGTGAGTTGCATCAGCCACATAGCCGTCATTACGAATGTTCCAGAAATGTTTGTTTCAGGGATGTTTTTTTAAGTAAAAAAAAAGGAAAGTAACCATGCTTATATAGCACTTATTCTCAAAGATCTAAGAGCATTACATTTTGGATAGCCCATCCTTTAGAAACCAGTTATAAACATGAGTGTGTGTTAGTATGGTGAATTCTGTGACACAGAGGTTGGGCAACTTCTGACAGACCTACAATTTGTGTCCTTATCAGAGAAGATGCGAAGGTCTTAAACCATTTGCAGATGATAGAGCAAAGGCAGAACCTTCTCCTCAATTATCAATTTCCTTTTCCTCAATTATTATTATTGAGGCCTGACATTTTAACACTGCACTAAGGGGTCGGCGGTTAATCTCACCTGGTAATATCTGTTGCTCCACAACATACACATGAGAAGTGCCAGCTCACTTCTTGCAAACATCTCTCTGCAGTCAAGCTATTTTCACGGAGTAACAATGGAAGAGCATAGATTGGTGAGTCATTCACTCCCAGCTCACACTGCATCTTTGGCTTCAAGTAAGTCCACAATGCCATGCGTACATTATTCAGCAAGTCTTTAGCCTCTGTCAGCTTGTCTGCTAGCATGTTTAAAGCCCTTTTGAAGCTTGAGATTAGATATTTTATCTTTGACTCTTCCAATGTACTTGTTTGGATCAAATGACTGATAGTTCTGTTGTGGACAAGCATGTTTAGTACACTGTCCAACCAGCAAAGAGCATCTTCGTTTTGCCACTGTATGAAAACATCTTGGCCAGCAGCCTTTTTTACTCCATTTGTCACTGTTAAAACCTATTGAAAAAAATAAACAGAAATTAATGGCTTAAAGGGAGGACACAGGGCTAGAAATTGCACCTGTATGAGTTGCTTTTGCAACTAAACTTTCCCCATTTGTGACTAAAATCTTAGTTACTTTGTCACCCACAGTCTGTAAAATGAAACTAAAAATTTGCCAAAATGCCTATTTTTTTCTTAATTCCCACCCCTGCAGACATTAGAATAAGTGCTGCTTCACACACTGGATCACAGGATTTAAGACAAGAACAAGGGTATCAAAGCAGTATACTTCATTTCTGTGACTCTTGACTGGAAGCACAATCGTGCAAGAAAATCAAGACTATCAAATATTTTGTTGCATCTGTGGCTGAACAAGTGATCACCAAAATACAAGTGCAAGCAAAATAAAAGTAGCACTTGCTTCCTGACAATTCCCATTTGTCTTAGGTTTTCTTCCAACACACTTGTATGAATTAACCCTAAACAATACACTTTAAAAACAGTTTATAGCCAAAATCATTGTTTCATGTTAGGATTTTTCAATTTTCCACCACTTAATTACAGTATCATGGCCAATCAGAATCTTGCCCTGTTTCACCTAGTGCAGTCAACTGTTTTTTTTTTTTTTTGCTGTGATGGAAACCCAGAAAACTGCACTAGGCGAAACAGGGGAAGGACCTGAGTGCCTGAGACGTTTTGACTGGCAGAACAGAAAAAAATGCAGCATGAAACAACTAATTTAGCTGTAAACTGATGCAGATGTCCCTGTGAGACACAGGAACTAACTTACAACCCTCTTTTGGTGAAATATCCATGGAACCAAGCACTGCCAGAAGAACACCACAAGGCACAAACTCAACATCATAAACAAATGCTTGCTACAACAGTACCGTACACGTAGAAATACAAGTTCCCTTCATTTGCTGAAGAAGGTGCAAGCCCAGCAGTCTTAAAACATGCCCCATTCTGTGATATACTTTTACAGTAGTTTTTAAAATGCAACAATATTTTTTCACTTTTAAACTAAAAACTTTCAACCAGTCAAACTTTCACCAATTCTTTGCTAAATTAGTGACTAACACTGAGGTTTTGCTGAAGTATTTTAAAATTCGTTTGACAGACACATGCAACAACACCTTAACAACGTTGCATCTACGTTTCCAAAACGTTTTACAACGTTTCACAACATGAACATGCATTGTATCTAGCCATACACTTTGTAGAACAATCAAATTACTACCACTTTCGTTCAACCCTGAAGCTATCCCTGCAAATCTTACCTTTGATTTAGCAGAATGTTTTTTCTTCTTCTTTCTCTTCAGGTTCGATATGTCAGAGGCTTTTCGTTGCAGAGTGAAGCACGACGCTTTCCATCCCGAACTACTCAGAGTATAAAAACACTGAAAAAACAAACAAACATAGAACTTGCAGGTCGCCAAAAATGAAACAAAAGTAGATCACAACACTGGATATTCAAGTCTGTGATAGTTTCAAGCATCAAAAGCAATGTTACCTGACTGTTTTCACACAGCAGAATCGCTTCGTCCAAGTTGATCTGGTACGGAACCAGTTTGCTTCCAACTCCACGCTCGCCACAAAGTTCGCAAAGTGTATCCACGGACATCCTAGTAGAAACCCTAGACACTCATCTATCTTGACTATATCTTCAACTGCTATAGTAACTCCAGTCCAATGAGAAAATAAGGCATTTTTGAGCCCCGTCTTCTACCATACAAGCACATGCTTCGAGAGACCGGCAAACGTTCACTGTCGTTCCACGCATGTCATTTAAGAAAAGTTTACCGCTATCACAAAATACCACGGGCTCAAGTCTAACAAAAAGTGTGTACTCAAAATGCACGGTGATGGCTAAAAGGGATAACTCAGAAGGACCTGATTAATAATTCATAGGATAAAAAAATGCACCCGACTGTGTCTAGGGCGAAGTTGCGACGGCAAACTCAAGGCCATTAAACTTTAGTGTTTTCTCCTCTATTTTTATCATTCTTTTTTCAAATCCTGCTTAAATGATGTCCCCTTGCGGCCCGCGCTATGATTTCTGGTTTTCGCTCGCCCCGACTAGAGTATTGCAAGCCATTGTTATTGAAATAAAAATTGGCGTTTTTTTTCTTTACTTATAACGTTTTGCATTTGGTTACTTTGTACTATGCTTTATAGAGAAATACGTCGAATTATCTACTTTTCAACTAATTCTGATAAATATTTCTGGTATGAACAATTTTATCTCCTTACCGAGTGGGGCCTGGTAACTAGTCAAACGCAATATTTTCTTTTGCAAAAAAATCCACTTACACCCTCTCAATCTCAAAAATTCGAACGATACGCAACAGTTGGAAAAATCACCAGTCACAACGTTTATAATAAATACCTTTCTTTTAGAAATGCCATTTTTAAGTGTTTCAGTTAAGACCGTTAAAACTAGTGAGCCTTTGGGGCAGTTAAGTTTGCTGCGTAGTCAATCACAATCGTGGTGAGCCATTCGGGTCCTTGTTCAGTGCACTCCTTTGGCTTGTTTTTCGAAACATGTCGCAACAGATATGTCGCACTAGGCGAAACTAGGAAAGGATCTGATTGGCTCACTACGCTTGATTTTCTCTGACAAAAAATGGTCTTCGAAACGCTCTTGCCATATTTCTTCAAACTTATAGTCTGACCTCATTGGCGTTGGTTTGCGAAAAGTTATCTTGCATGTCTGGGTGAATTCTTCAACTCAAAAAATGGAGGGTCGCCATTTTCGTTGCCATGGAAGCGTCAATTTAAACAAAACATGTGAACACATATATATAACAATCAATTGCATGTTTCTTACAAAGTGGCTTGCCTTTCTGTGTATGTATAGCACGTGAGATACAGGCCATACCAGACGGAAGAGTCAACTAAAAACTGCTATAAGCCACCTAATAGAGTGCAAATTTTCTTAGTTTTTTATATGATAACACGCAATGGCAGTGGTTCAAAACATTTTTTGCAAAATATAGACAATGCTTCAAATCTACTAAGATACCTATTGTCTTGAAAGAACTCCCTTTGATTTGCGATAAATGTGAAAGTATCTGAAAAACAGAAAAACTGAAGAACTTTTTCAAATCTGTAATGAATTTCTTCCGAATTGCACAAATTATAAAAATAACATGGTGAGTTTTACAGTCAAAAGATATGACGCGTGCCCCCTAGAGTTGAATATTCAATTCATTATTCCATTATTGATTTCATTATTCAATCCAAAAATGCAATTTTCAATTCAATATTGAAATTTTTTTATCTAAATTATTTGTCTGGGTGAACAATTGCTTATTCAGAAGTCAAAATTTGAGCATTTAACATTTTTTTAATATTGAATTGAAAAATGCATTTTTGGATTGAATAATGAAACCAATAATGGAATAATGAATTGAATATTCGACTCTAGGGGGGCACGCTTCGTGTCTTTTGACTGTAAATCTCGTGTGTTATAGCCGAAGTCTACCTCATCGGCGCGAATGAAATCTCAAATGTATATATTTAAATATATGGGACGCGCTTCGCGCACATGAATATTAATAACTTCGCCATTTGCGGTGCGCATGAACAATATAACCTTGTTGGCTCCATCCTCGAACCCAGAGCTCCCCGGCTCATAACCTCGCGGGGGAGGCTCTGGTGACAGCCACTGACGCATGCGCGAGATTTAATACAGAGCCGCAATCTCGTACCCAGAGCCCGTCATCTTTTTGCCAGCGGCAAGATTCAGGGCTCTGGGGGAATCCGATTTGTGAGCATGCGTGGTAGGTCAAAAACGTAACGAACTTTCATACAACCTTCAAACCGGAAACCCAGAATCTGGGTTTTAAAAAAATCGATTCCCCCAGAGCCCTGAATCTTGCCGCTGGCCAAAAGATGACGGGCTCTGGGTACGAGATTGTACAGAGCCGCTGAGAGAAAGACCTTTCAGCGTATGCTCCAACGCTAAAAATCAACCAATCAGCGACGGCCCTCAAAAATGGATGTCCCCAGAACCTCCCTGCGAGCAAACGAGCTTGGGAGCTCTGGGTACGAGAATGTGTTGGCTCAGGAGCCCATCAATAGAAGCTTTCATCTAACCTATATAGTTCAGGTAGCGTACTTCCTGGGCTTCTGACAGGCTTTGTTTACTATACCGTACACAAAACATGCTCATCTACCCTTTCTCTGAGGCTTGATGAAATGCGTTTAACAAAATTGGGGCGCGCTTCGCGCCCAGCAAAAGAAATATGCGACCCCATTTTTTCTGTAAAATGTCTTCAGTACTAGGTCAAATAGGGCACGGCAGAGGTGGGATTACGTTAATCATTGTACTTATAGAGAGGGAGGATCACTGGGCATTTTTACCGTGTATTACCCAAAATCCTCTCACGTACTAATCGAGGCGATAAATAATGACCGCGCTTCCTTAGCTTTAGCAGAAGTAAGAAAAAAGTATTTCTGCTATTAAGAAGAATGAAAGAGACATTGCATCACTCGAACAAGATTCTATCTGACAGGTTTTTCAGTGAACAAATTACATGGGGGAGGGTCCCAATTTTTTTTACCTACGACTGGGGGAGGGTCACATTTTCTTTGTAATGTTCAAGGGGAGGGTCCTAATTTTTTTTAGCCTATGGGAGCCCTCCCCTCCCGGTAAATAATGACACGTCCCTAATATGAAATAAATCAATAGATTACTACAACATTAATTCAATACTTTAAAATTAGCTAAACATTGATGAATGCAAAGTCTCTACTCGGTGTTGACGGTCTTTTTCTGCTACCTGAAAAAGATGAAAGTGAATTCACGTCAAATATAAATAATAATAAAATTAATGTTCCGGTCAATTTAGCCCGAAAAAAACCCGAACCTGGAAAAAATTGCAACATGGGAAATTTTTGGTACTAATTCTCAAAAAGATATGTAGGAATAACATATCCAAATATCGTAGAAATCCGACAGGGGGAAGTTGGTTAAATTTTTGGTTTTACCGGCGACGTCAAGGGCGCCTTTTGTTTTCGGCAGCACTTAGACAATGAAAACACAGAAACTGGGAGACTGTACAGATGAAACCGGGGAAGATTTAAGAAGGTTTTTCGGTCGAAACAAATAATTTCTGAGCGATGAGTTACGGCTATGAACAGTTTATTTCTTTTAGCGTATAATATTCGAACTTTAGTGTATCACCTACGCGGGAAATACAAGGATCAATATGGGATTCGTCAACACTCAGGATTATTTAGTCATTATTTTGCAGAACTGGTTATAAACAAACACAAAATTCACATCTATGCAATCACATTATACAGTAGAAAGAAATTGCTCGATATCGCATCCAATATCACACCGAGTTACGGCTATAAAGTCTGTGGCCCTCCCTTCGAATTGTTCGCTTTCGTTGTCTAAGTGCCACCGAAAACAACAGGCTTTCCCTTCGTGCAGACGGAAAACTCCAGATTTAACCAAGTTCCCCCGAACGGATTTTCACAAAATTCTCACATATGTTCCTGAGAATTTGCTGTATTATAATCTCATGTTGCAATTTTTTCCAGGTTAAAAGGTGAATTGACCGGACTAATGGTTGGTTAACAGCTAATAAAAATAATTTCCATTGATATACGATATTTCGGTCAGCCAGTACCGACCTTCTATAAACTAATTACGATTTTGAGACGGCAATACCACAAAAGTATTGACGGCTAGTTGGAAGAAAATATTTTCCGTATTTGGCGGGGTCGCGCAGCGACGGTGCCAAATACTTTCCAAATACCTATTTTTTTCTTACCATACCGTATTTCATTTTTGAACCCCTAAAAAATACCAGATCGCCGATTTCAACCCCTAAAAAATACTATGGTCACCCCTAGCATTCGAATATAGGGAGTCTCCCCCCCGGGATACAAGTGATGCGTGGGATATCCTGCAGTATGCCACTCGAAAGCATTGTATAACTAGTATATATTGACGGCTCACAACAACACAGTGGCAGGGTGAATCGCGATACTTCAGGTAATGGAGAATATTTACATTGTGAATAACTGCTGTAAATAAAATATCCGTCAAAATTCAAACGTGAAATGGATACATACAGATAGGAGTGTCACGTGATAAAACGCAACAGAAAGAAATAAAACAGAGATACATAGATAAGATCTAGCAGCTGAAATTGTTGTAATTTGCGTCTCTTGTATTGACCTATAGGACCTATAGGGGATAAAGTTTGACCTCTGTTTATAAACAAAAGCCTCCCTTGCTTTCCTAACAGAATCTCTATTGTTAGTGAGTCGTTCTGAAGGGATAAGTTGCATGCAGAAGTATGGTTAGGTGTGTTATGGAATATGAATAAGGCTGCTCTATTTGTATTAAAAAAAAAATGGGGAAAAGAGAAACAAGCTGACTCAGAACAAAATTGATAGAACATTTGGTAATGTTGTCTTACTTCGGTTTTCATAATTCTGCGAAAGTCAGTCGCAAAACGGTGTTCTAGTGTCCGTCAATCATTTTATTAAGGTTACTGAGAACCCTCGCAGCACGTCCTCAAAAAAAAAAAAAACAATCATACACGTCCTTAGTTTAACCAAAATATGTCAGCCTATATATCGTTGGAAAGCTGATAGAATGGACTAGCGGGCTATGGCAAAAAGAAATCACTTATTGATACCTGTATTTTTTTTTTCAAGCATTAATTAAATATTTTGGTGTACCATTTTCACGAGCTAACGCTGTCGAACTGCTGGACCATGACTCCCAAGTAACATGTTGTTTTAAGGTGACTCGCTCGAAATGGTTTGTGCGCTCATCTGTGTCCAGAGGTGGATTACCAGGTTATACATATCGGGCTATAACGTTTGCGTTTTTTTGCCGATTCCAGTAATTCTTTTTGTAAATCAAGCGCAAATGACCCTAGATTAGCTGCGAATTCTCTGATCTTTGCAATCTTTTTCATCTAAGTCACAATTCTTAAATACAAAGACGACCCCATAGTTTTTAATGCCCTCTCATAAAAAAATATTGCATATATTTTCGGCTTAAATCTTGGCGATGCGCATTAGAAGACTTGAACTTTCATCTGGCCAAGTTTCAGAAATTCGTAGGTCAGAAATGTATTAGCGAGGTCGATGTCGTAGACGCACCACAAATTAAGCCTTTCACTAAGGCATGAATGTAAAAATTTCCTGCGCACTAATAAAAGCATTTCAACGTATCAATTTTTGGGACAAGTTACCTAGATGCATGTCAAACTATATGTTAAGAGCAATTGCTTTAAATCCAAACCACTTAACTTTAGTAGCACTGTTTGTTTGGGGCATAAAACCAGAAATTTATAGCATCCCGCACTTGGTAAATTTAACCTTAAAATTGGATGTTTTGTATCAAAAGAGATATCACGGAATTAAACTGAATGTTTTGAAAGCTATTATGCAGGTTTAACTTAAAGTTGAATGTTTCATTGCCGCGAATTCTAATTTTCTTCTGCGAGCTAACTGCGCTCTCTCCATGGCCGCAGGTTTCAAACCTGTTGTTGTGAAATGCTAATGATCAGGGCACTCAATAGGAGGATCCTTGCTGACGTCATTGTTTACATTCTCGAAATTTTGAAACGCCGTTTTAGCTTTGAAAATGCAACGAAAATCTCAAAACAAGTTTATTTTTCATTCTTAAAAAAGTCCTGACGTGTTTCCTTTCTTTCTGTGTCATTTTTCAGGCTAGTTGAAGCTTTTTAAAATTGTGTGAAAATCATTGGGGCAAAACGCTATTTTGCTCACATGTTTCCTCTAAATTGAACGTTGCACCACGCGCTTAGAATTCGAGATATCAGCTTGAAATTTTCCAATTATGTTTTATTTACAGTACTCTATTGATATTCAGAACGCAACATTTTATAGCTCCCTCGAACGGTTTGATTCTGAGTATTGCTTATGCTAGTGAGCTCAAAATGTAAACAAAGGATCCTCCTATCGAAAGGGGGGTAATGTTACCTTGAAAAATGACAATAAGAGGAGTAATGCTTCGTTTGATCTATTGTAATAACAACACTACCATGTCTCAGAGGAATACGTTATCTGCCAACAGTATGTTCCCTAGGGTGAGTCACAATTTAATTGCTTTGCTCGCTTCTAATTTGCGACCTCAATGTTAATAACATCTGATTGTTGTAATAATAAAATCTATTCAATACCAACACGAATATGATGGTCATTACCCCCTTTTCAATTGAGTTCTCTGGTCATTAGCATTTCACAACAACAGGTATGAAACCTGCGGCCATGGAGAGCGCGCAGGTTTCGCAGAAGAAAATGAAACATTCAACGCGGCTATGAAACATTCAACTTTAAGTTAAACCTGCATAATAGCTTTCAAAAACATTCAGTTTAATTCCGTGATATCTCTTTTGATACAAAACATCCAATTTTAAGGTTAAATTTACCAAGTGCGGGATGCCATAAATTTCTGTGTTTTATGCCCCAAAGAAACGGTGCTTCTAAAGTTAAGTGGTTTGGATTTAAAGCAATTGCTCTTAACATATAGTTTGACATGCATCTAGGTAACTTGTCCCCAAAATTGATAGGTTGAAATGCTTTTATTAGTGCGCAGGAAATTTTTACATTCATGCCTTAGTGAAAGGCTTAATTTGTGGTGCGTCTTCGACATCGACCTCGCTGATACATTTCTGATCTACGAATTTTCTGAAATTTGTCCAGATGAAAATTCAAGTCTTCTAATGCGCATCGCTAAGATTTAAGCCGAAAACATCTGCAAGATTATTTTATGAGAGGGCATTAAAAACTATGGGGTCGTCTTTGTATTTAAGAATTGTGACTTAGATGAAAAAGATTGCAAAGATCGGAGAATTCGCAGCTAATCTAGGGTCATTTGTGCTTGATTTACAAAAAGAATTACTGGAATCGGCAAAAAAACGCAAAAGTTATAGCCCGATATGTATAACCTGGTAATCCAGCTCTGGACACAGATGAGCGCACAAACCATTTCGAGCGAGTCACCTTAAGGGACAATTTTATTTATAGTAGTTACCAATGTAAATACCATGTAGTTACCATGTAGTTACCATGTAGTTACCAATGTAAATATTCACCATTACCTGAAGAAGGTCGGTACTGGCTGACCGAAATATCGTGTAAATGAAAATTATAAGCTGTTAATCAACCATTCAAGTTTTTATTCTTTCTTACATATCTACTGGTTGATAGGTCCTTTATTGGATCCAGCTTCAGTTTTACTTGTAAGCGGTCCTGCAAATACTTCAAAGTTTATTCACCTTAAGGGAGCAGGTCAAAACACATGCCCCAGACAGGGACCCAATTTGGGCCAGAGAGGTAACGGTCACCGCCTGGTACCACCCCACCCCCATTAATGATGTGACGGCACCGCTAAGGTACCCCTCCCTCCATTTCCATCATGGGCTAGAGAATTTTTATATATTTTCTTTCTATGATGTATTGTTTTCTATCAATAACACGACCTAGAGACCCAATCTGCAAACTCGGATAACGGCACATATTCACCCCTCCCCCTCACAACTAATTAACTACCCATATTAAGGACCCATTACACAAACCGTGGCGATGGCACATTTCTACCCCCACCCCCATCATATTATTTCGTGAATTCATTAACTGACATTAAGGACCCATTCGAAAATCACTAGCGACGGCACATTGCTATCCCCACCCCCATCATATGATTCACGAATTCATGAACTGACATTAAGGACCCATTACACATAACACTAGCGACGGCTACAAATGCTTCCTGTAATTCACTTTTGCATCTGTTTGCATCCCACTTTATTGCTCGGGAAAATGTGACGTATTACACCAAAGCCTGCTAAAATGACTCAATTTCAAATAGTATTCATACTATATATCTTGATTTATTTTTATAAAAGCAGAAATTTGGAATCAGCAAAAGAGTATTAAATATTGCCTGGGTTGGGGATATTTCAAATAATTGTTGAAGTAAAAGCAATCTCGAATTATTTGCAATCGCCTTGGGATAAACACGAAAACAAGCTTGCCTAAATTTATTAAGGTACTTATGTACTAGTAAGGGTCCATTGGGTGCTATTTGGAATTAAACATCTTTTGTGCATTCCTGCTTGTAGAGAAAACGACATTTTCGGCACATTTTCAGTCAAAGACTTTCCTTCACTACACTTGGTCGTAGTACCATGCCCTAGTTTGCTTTAGGGGTTCCCATAGCAACCCCTTTTTTCAGTTAAAGAGGGTTGCCATAATATTTTATGCGCAAAAACGAAAAAATCTATCCAACCCCGCTCGAAATATGAATTAGTTAATAAGTAACCAATCAACAAAGTCAAATTGCCGTATTACCGATTTAAAATCAACACATATCCAGCCGGGTTTGGATACGATTTTTCACATCGATACATCAAATCTACACAAAGTTGATAGAGTTTAAAGTCGGAAAATGTCTTCCAGAACAACGTTAAGCTGCGATAGAAAAACAAAATTCGCTATCTGAGGCCAACATTTCGCTTCTGATGTTAGAATCATTCAATATCGACGTTACGGTCGATATTTCTTCGAAATCAGAAAGTTTCAGAGACAGAAGTGAGATCTACGCGCACTAGTTCATCATCTTTTTGAAATAGCTTCCTTCGCTTCCTTCCTTCACGAATTTTCTATTCTGATGGCCGCATTTCCTCCAGCAGGCAAGAGATGTTTGCGTAATTCAATTTTAGCCACCCAGCAGTCTTTTGTAGCCAATATTTCTCCCTAATATGGATCTTTTGCCAAAGCTACTAGACATAGTAAATTGGATTACAGCTGTTTCAGGTAACACGCGACCCAGTGCGTTCAAAACATCGAGAGAGCTTTTGGCAGTTGGGTTTTCCTGCGTAGTCAATCAAACCATGTGAGCCAATCAGATCCTTGCCTAGTTTCGCCTAGTGCAGTGAATTGGCTTCTGTCGCGACATGTCTTGCAAGAGAAGCCAATCGAATGCACTGAGTAAGGATATGATTGGCTCACACACGGACACGGAATCACAGATTGCATTGATGGACAGCACAGAATACCCAACTGCGAAACTCTGGCGGCAACGGCGAAGTCGCGTGTTACCTGAAACAGCTGTAAATTGTGCTCAAGTTTGCGCTCGTTAAAACCAAAGCTCAGAACAAGCGCAAAACTGTGAAGTTTTGGATTTTACAAAATTGAATTTTATAACAAGGAATAATCTGTTTAAGGCAAGGTGTCAAAAATATGCTTTCTACGTCTCAGTCAGGGACGATTCTCTCTAGAATGCGCGCGGCATGACTCCACGGGGGAGTAAATACTGGAAATGGAATGCGATTAAGCTTGACCAACACAACAACAAAATATTTCACTGAATGTTTTTAACACAAGGTGAGGAAAAGAAGCAACTTTAAAAAATATTTCGTTCTTACAAATGATCAAAGCCTCTAAGAACAGAAATAATTAATAAGTACTATCTTGCGTATTAAAATCGACTTCTGTGTCCAGTTAATGACTAACAGTAGGTCAAGGGTCAGTACAACAAGGTCCCGTTCGCACACTGCGCGAATTTGGTATTTGTTTTGCAAAAATATCTGTCATCGGGAGCCTGATATGACTCATCTAGATTTCCCTTCTGCACTAGACAATGGTCGTTTTCACACTAGAAGACGAACACATCGTCTGTACGTCTAGTGTGAATTTAGGTCGGACTTCTTTTATAGACGATTTGTTCGTGTAGACAAATCGTCTATAAAAAATCGTCTTCCTAGACGGCCAAACAGACGAACAAATTGAGACGATTTGTTCGTATCGAGAAGGTAAACTGACAGCTCGGTTGTTTGTGCAACCGGACGGTACAAACTGCAGGTTGCAGGTTTGCAGGTTTGCAGGTTGCAGGTTGCAGGTTGCAGGTTGCAGGTTTGCAGATGTGAGTGATCTTATGACACGTGGGAAAATTATTAACGTCCAGCAAGTACTCCTTACGGACATTGACGTCACTAAACACGTGACCGTGGGAAAATTATGAATATCTTCGCAGCATTTATATGAACAGCAATCAAACTTGGAAATTAAGGTGTTTAACGCTAGTCCAGCAAGTACTCCTTGATTAGATATTCACAATTTTCCCACGGTCACGTGTTCAATGACGTAACTGTCCGTAATCAAGGAGTACTTGCTGGACTAGCGTTAAACACCTTAATTTCCAAGTTTGATTGCCGTTCATATAAATGCTGCGGAGATATTCATAATTTTCCCCCGGTCACGTGTCAATGACGTCACTGTCCGTAATCAAGGAGTTCTTGCTGGACTAGCGTTAAACACCTTAATTTCCAAGTTTGATTGCCGTTCATATAAATGCTGCGGAGATATTCATAATTTTCCCACGGTCACGTGTTCAATGACGTCAATGTCCGTAAGGAGTACTTGCTAATAATTTTCCCACGTGTCATAAGATCACTCACATCTGCAAACCTTCAACCTGCAAACCTGCAACCTGCAAACCTGCAACCTGCAACCTGCAACCTGCAAACCTGCAGTTTGTACCGTCCGTTGTGCAACCGGTGTTATTTCATGATAGTAAACACCCAAGAGTGCACAATGTTGTTTATTCTTGCTACAAAGCAGCCAATAGAAAGTTACTGTTCTCACGGCAATCAACAATTGCCCAGGGTGAACTGACAGCTCGGATTGTTTATGCAAACCGGTTGTTTTTTCTTGCTACAAACAGCCACTAGAAAAGTACTGTTCGCACGGCAATACCATTTTTCGCGAACTGACAGCTGAGATTGCTAGTGTGGAGGGAATTCTACGTTTTTTGTAGCCGCGCGCCACAGAAAATCATTCCCCCACAAAAAAAGTACCGCTCATGCAAGAGCAGCAAAGGGTCTCGCTCTCCCGGTTAGACTTCTAGACGCTAGACGTCAGTCTACCCTTTGTGCGCAAATTTGCATAACCATTGTCCGTTGCCATTTGCCATTTTTAGCTTGACAACCGATGACGCTTTGATCCCAAAAATAGTGAAACATGAACATCAAACTCCTGCGCTCATCGCTAATATTTTGAAGGAGACAAAAGGCCATAACGAACAAGTATAAGGGTTGAGCTGTCGCATCACAGCAATTTAAACTACGAACACGCATTCACCAGAGGAGTGCGATAACTGCTAAATAGCAGAATCTACATTTTCGCTACTCGTGTTGTGCGATTCTGCTACTCTGCTAAATAGCAGAATCTACCGTACAGCGCGATACGAGATGATGATACGGAGTGAGCGGGATGCAGCGCGGGATACGGGATGAGCGGGATAACTTAGTGTTGCGAGTACCGAAAAAAAACGCGGGATACGGGGTGCAGCGCGAGACACGGGATGTTCGCGATTATGCTATTCTTCGATTGTGCTATTCTGCGATTATGCTATTCTACGACTGTGCTATTCTGCGATTGTGCTATTCTGCAACTGTGCTATTCTGCGACTGTGCTATTCTGCAACTGTGCTATTCTGCAACTGTGCTATTCTGCGACTGTGCTATTCTGCGATTATGCTATTCTGCGATTGTGCTATTCTGCAACTGTGCTATTCTGCGACTGTGCTATTCTGCGACTGTGCTATTCTGCAACTGTGCTATTCTGTGACTGTGCTATTCTGCAACTGTGCTATTCTGCGACTGTGCTATTCTGCGATTATGCTATTCTACGACTGTGCTATTCTGCGACTGTGCTTTTCTGTGACTGTGCTATTCTGCAACTGTGCTATTCTGTGACTGTGCTATTCTGAGACTGTGCTATTCTGCAACTGTGCTATTCTGCGATTGTGCTACATTCTGCGACTGTGCTATTCTGTGACTGTGCTACGGTATTCTGCGACTGTGCTATTCTGCAACTGTGCTATTCTGCGATTGTGCTATTAATATTTTGGCGTTTCACCAAAGTTCAAACGATTACAAATTTCGTAGAGCCCCTTTCGCCCCAAATTTTGTTGAGCTGCAAAAGTCCTTTGTACTCTGACAGCTAGCTGAAAGATATCATTAGCAGTTGTCAAATTTGATGAGCGAGACGCACAGAGGTCAAATATAGAGAAGGTTGTAGTTCATGTTCTCTCCGCCATTTCGCAATGGATCCCAAGCCGTACAGACCTCGTACTCCTTTATCTGAAAATATCCTTTCCCAAGACGGCGTATGGCGGTTTCCCGCAGCACACATTTATCTTACGGATCACAAAGTCTTTCCTGTGACACATAATCGAGTTCAAACACGGGTAGATTTTATCCATTTCTAGCCAAAGATATTTTAATACTCGAACACGAACAATAATTTTAGCGTGGGAAAAGAAGATAAGACATATTCCGCGGCAACATTTTGGTTGTAGTCATTGATTCAGTCTTGCACAACTGCAGTTTTGGACAACTTTCAGTGCGTTTGCAGCAATCTTTTGCAGCAATTAAATCCTTAAAGGCGTTTCTCAAAAACCATGTCTGCGTTTTTTAAATTTTGTTTAGTTCAAAAGTTATGAATTTTTAATTTTTTCAGAGCGCGAAAATTCTATAAAATTTGAAATTTAAAAGTTCCATAACTTTTGAACAAAGCAAAATTTTAAAAAACGCAGACACGGTGTTTGAGAAACACCCTTAAGGATTAAAACAATGTGTTACTTGGGAGTCAAGGTCCAGCAGTTCGACAGCGTTATCTCTTGAAAATGTCACACCCGAAGTTTTAGTAAAACCTTAAAAAAAATATTTCTTTTAGCCAAAGCTTGCTAGTCCATTATATAAGCTTTCCAACGATATATAGGTTGACATGTTTTTGTGAAACTAAGGACGCGTATGATTGCTTTTTTCGAGCACGTGCGCGAAGGTTCTCAGTAACCTTAAAGAGATACGCGCGACTCGTGCGATATCGTTTTACAATTGAAATCTATCATGGAATTCACTTGTCGGGCAGTGGGCTGAATTTTTCTTGAATCACATGGCCATAAAATTATTAACTAGAAAGCCCACAAAGTGAAAACATTGGGCTGTCTTTGACTTGTTGAATTGTCCTCCTCGGTTTGGGCATAATGTTTTCCAACATTTTCAGACCAGCATTTATCTGAGTAACCTTTCTTTCTTGGCAGGGGCATAGCAAGGGGAAGGGTACCGCCCCCCCCCCCCCCCCCCCCCCCCCCCTTACGATAAATGTTTTACAAGGCCCCTTGGGGTTCCTCTTACTAAAAAATCATCTGTTTGGTATGCTTCCATATTCATTATTATATCCTTCACTGCATATCAGAAAACAAAAACTCACTCACTAGTTTCTGTCAATCAGTGCGCATCTGATAGTTAGAAATATAGTTATAGGGGGGTTCACTAAGAGTGCATGCCTTTGGGTAAAAATCCGGATTCGGATTCTTGAATTCAAAAACAGATTTTTCGTTTGTCGTGGATTCAGGAGATTCAATCCAAGTCCGGATTCGACGGATTGTGAACCCATGTGATTCTTTGAGAAAGGATTCCAAAAGAAAACTAGAGGTCAATGTTTAGCTATCATCACGTGTGAGAGCGTCATCCAGCGACTGTTACCATATGGTAAAAATCGTTTTTTGGATTCAGCGTTTTTTTTTTTTTTCATTCTACAAAAAAAATCCATGAAATTTCATGTCAAATCCAAATCCAGATTTTCCCAAAGACACTGCCCTAAGAAAATAGCACAAACAAGGATGGATAGACAGCAGCTAGCAGAAACAGAAGCATTGCTGAACTGACCATCACTCTAAAATATAGCCATGGCTGCGTGTTGCTTGGCATTTATTTTTTCATACCCAGGTACTAATATTTCAGTCGGGATCTGCATGCCAGTGCATTACCTTTAATTTTTTTAACTCTTCATATTCTTCATTATCTGTTGGGAGTTCATGCCGACAAACTGGACAGCTGTTTGTCTGCAATCAGAAAATCAATTCCTTCAGACATCATATTCTTGATAATCAAGCCCTGATTCAAATTGCTTTTGAGTTTATGCAGGGTAGTCCTGCTTAGACTTTTTTAAAACACCTACATGTTTAATGCTTGTGTATAAGGCATAACAACTATTGCCGGATTTCAAGGCAAGAATGCCTGGGGCGAATCCCTCAATATTGCCATTATCGAAACAAGCTCTACATAAAGAGGAAGAGCATATTAATTTATTAAACTATACAAAATCCTAAAGTTTGGCATTGATTGTGTAAATTCAGATCGAGATACAGCCATTCCAAGATGCTGGAATTCTATAAGCTTTTGTATGGTTTTCCGGACGCCACGTCCGGATTTCACACAAATCTTGTAAAATTTTGGACTTTTTGACTGGCTGTTTCTCAATCACTGTTTGACTGTTTAATACCAAACTTTGGGATTTTGTATAGTTGAGCATGCCCTTTCTTCCCATGTTGCTCTTGAACGGATAATCGATATATTATAGGATTCGCCCCAGGCACTCACCGCTTGAAACCCGGCCATGATTGTATGTCTTGATATTTCACAGCCCTGTAATCCCTCCTAAATATTCTTATAATCATACACTACATTTTCTAGATAAAAAATGAGTTGATTATTTTACCTTTTCAAGCCATGGTAGTATACAGCCTCCATGGAATAGATGATCACATGGCATTTGTTTGGCTTTTTCTCCTGTCTCATATTCTGCTAAGCATATTGGGCAGCTTGAAGAAGATTCATCTGGCCAAATATTTGCAGTATAGATATAAGTTTACAGATGGATACATTTTGTTCAAATTCAAGAAATGTTTGCATGAATATGAATCTGATGCATGTCAAACTGCTTAGAGCTGTAAACAAGGAGAGAGCAGTCCCAACTAATTGTTAATATATATTAATATATTCTTACAACAAACAGAAACAGCTAAAGTGGAACTACAGTTGTTTAAATTCAGGTTGATGGTGAGCTTTTAATACTATCATGATGATCACACCTTTTAAATGCAGCCCTGTAATTTCAATTGATGGCAACTCTTGTACAGCTGCTTTAGAGGCTGGTGGTGAGCCTATGTCATTGAACCCTGCACTGGAGATTTGAAAAAGAGCAACATTCAGGCAATTTCAACAACTTTTGAAATTTGTGTAGATATTGGTTAAACAAGTGTGGACATTTCCCTGTCTCATGGAAGGGATTTGGAAATTCCTAAGGGGTGTGGGACGTTGCCTTTGATTTCCCATACAATCACTGTATTTTTCACAGGAAATTCCAGAAGTGGGGAGGGGTATATATCTCAACCCTTTCCATCAAACATCTCAGAATTAATTAACCAACAACTTGCATGCTATCATGAATCCTGCAATCTGGCTCCTACTGGTCTATTACTATGGTCTAAATTACATTACACTTAATCTACCTAAAAAAATTCACAAAATTTAATGTGAAGGTGACATTAGCTAGTTTCAAAGAAGTTGGAATTATATCATTGCTGTGCAGCGAGGGAGCCTGAGGCAACCAAGCAAGCAGCTCTATAATCAGGGGTCACTTGCAAATATGGGCTATTTGCAAAGGATTGTGGTAGCAATTATAGCCTATATTTTTTTACCACAATTCCATGCGAGCGTTTTTACCACAATTCCATGCAAATGTTTGCCCAGTTTGCTGTGTGTAATTGCCAACTATAGCCATGTCGATAAACCGGCAATTCACAAGTGTGTAGCGCGCAAGCATCTGTGCACAGAGAAAACTTCATTTATTGACACCAGTAAGGCATAACTTGTGACACTTTGGTTTTAGAGCAGAAAATATACAGAGACGTTGATTGATTTTGATATACAAAATTCATTGTTGTAATGAACAGTTTGTTTCTATCCTTTTTCTTCAAATCTCGATTATGTAACAATTGTAGGCATGAGTGGGTTTTGTTTCATGCATTATTGTTTTTCTTGGCTATGCTAATCTGCTCTTGTTTGAGTGGGGTAATCGAGTCTAGGTCATTGTAGTAATCAGATATTATGTAATGATTAGACATGTGATTACATTGTAATTAGCATATAGCACATGACATGATTTATCAGAGATTATACAAGCATCTACATGAAAGAGTCTTCGCTCATGTCTTTCTATGTATATGAACCCTTTTACAGGTCACTAAAGTCATTGATTATTAGCATTCTCATTAACATGGTCGACTGGTAGCACACGAAGAGCCGCTGGATTAAGAAGTTCTAAAACAGTGATAAACTCAGGCCACATGCTGTTGGTGCAACTCTGGAAAAGAATGAACATGAGCAGCACTTTTGCTGTGTTGGCAGAGTAGTATAATCCCTAACACAAAACATTCACCCTATTTCCACTAGTTTGCATTTTGAGACTCAATTATGCACCAGTCAATTGACAGCCCCGCACCCCCCCATTCGCGCATTAGCGGGGTACTAGCGGGGCTTTCGTACAGAATTCACACTACATTACTGCCCCGTTGGTCGGGAGATGCACTTTCTTTCACGGCTTCCACACAGTACATCGAGCGGGGAGTCACTCTCTTCCCCGAGACACAACACAACAGAAACCAGCCCGCTTTCCGGGCTGCTTCACCTCCATATGAACTCCCCTTTACTTCACAAAAGACACGACAAATACAGATTTTTGTTACTTGAATTAAACGTATTAAATTTTAATCTACACTAGCGAAAGTACATGCAAGTAGAAAAATATGGTTTTATTAGGCTTTGCGATCGGCTGCGGCTGCATTGAAAACTGTGCACCATTGACATGACTCTATTCAGTGAGTAAAAATCCTTTGTGTTATCTTCTAAATTCATTGGGCAAGGAGCGCATTCACTCTTAATTATTACCCTGGGGAGGGGGCATTCACCTCTCAGATTGTCCCCGCAAACCGAGGCCCTCACTGCCTTTCATTTGCCAAAAAGTGAATGCCCCGCTAATGCGCGAATGGGGGGGTGCGGGGCTGTCAATTGACTGGTGCATTATGTGTCAGATATCTGACTGACCATGTGGGACAATTGTTCTTTTTTGACATAAGAGTTTGAGTAGAGTCAGAAAATAGGATGATTTGTATGACATGATGAAAGACTAAAACTGTTTTCATTCTGCCCAGGGGACCACTCAATATATTTTTATGGTTAACTAGACAACAGACAAACCTTGTAAGCTGTATGAGGTCATCAGATGACAAGAGAAGCCTGCATGAAAAAAAAAAGAAGTAAAACAATTTAGACCACACAAGGCACAGTACTCTAGTAATTATATGTGCAACATCAAACTCGTCTCAATCATAATAGATCAGTTCATGCTCTTTATAGATGCATCTTGGGTGATCAGGGCCCAAGGACTCCCCAGGGGCAGATCCAGGTTTTTGGAGGGGTGTGTTTCTGGTTTGAAGAGTCAGATATGTCAGTAGGGCTGCTAGAACCAAATCTTTTAAGACTTTATTTTTGCTATTTTAAACCATTTTTGCAATGCAAAGGGGAGAGTCCGTCCACAACCAATGCACCTCCCCTGGATTCGCCAATGCTCCACTATCTTTGGGGCGGGATGCTCCTCTTGAACTTTCGATTTTACTCCTAAAAGGTACCAAAAAGGGCATGGCTTAGTTGACTTTGATCCCTAAAACCAACAGGGCCCCCAACAAGTGCAGAGTACAAAGAGGTACTTATCTGCCAAAAATTTCCAGTTTTCTTAAAATATATGACCCCTTGAAAGGTACCAGATGCCAGATTTTAAACCAGTGTGAAGTTGATTACCTAGTTACCCAGTCACCTAGTTCACTCTCTCCAGTTACCTGAGATTTTCAGTTACCTAGAATCTAACTACACATAACTCATCCAAATGTTATCCAATTTGCACCAAATTTTTAAATTATGCCTTTTCGTCAGGAAACGTCATATACATGTCATTAAATGTTTAAAACTTACAATGGTCACGTGACCGTGGGAAATTTGCACATCACTCCAAGGGCTTTTGACGAAACTTCACCAAAACTGACAATTATATAAAAGGTACAACGAGCATCCCTGCCCCAAAATATGAACCCAATGGGATCTAGGTGGGAATTGGTCAAAACATGAGACAGAAAAAGAGCCTTCCAGTTGTACACACGGCAAATCAATAGAAGATCAGAGGAAAACTGATGTAAGGCCCATTTACACGCTGCGATTTGTCGGGCCGATTGTCGGACGGTGCATTCACACGCTGCGAATTAATTTGTCAGGCCTCTGCTTTTAGTGATCTGCGAAATGAAAAATCGGGCCCGACAACTAAAATATGTTGAATCGCATCCAGGCCGACACTGAACGAACGTAAACAACATTGGGCTCAACAAATCGGCGCGTGTAGACCAGCCTTTACAAAGTCACAAACGGAAGCTGTCTTTGATCGGAGTATTCTTTCTATTCATTGTAACAAAATGCCAGTCTTCTCGGGAATATGGAAATCCATGTCGAAGCGAAAAACAGCACAGAGCGAAGCCAGATTCGAACTGAATCCACACTTGACTTCTTATCTTTTAAACTCACCTGGCTAGCTCCAGAAGAAAGTTGGGATGAGCTGTCTTGTCAGTAGAAGCGTGTTCATCAAAATACGACGCCATTATGAGAAAACATTGCTGTGTCACCTCCACCTCGTCTTCCAGGGTCTTCTGGGTAATTTTCAATATGGCGCCCAAAACTCCCAATGATACGGTGGTGTGGTCCCGGGGGGGGTTCTCCCAAGTAAGAGTGATAGGGGTGCTCGTCGGGACATCGGAAAATATACCCTAATATATAGATTTAGCCACTGGCTAAAAGCGGAGCTCCTGGTTATAAAACTTTCTATGTGAATGAAAGGGATTCCCATGTGTACATGGTTTATATGGTTGCTTTAGAGTCTTCACGAGATATTAATTTTTCAAGCATAGATGACGTCATCGATGACGTCATATCACGTGACCACTTCATTTCGTTCATATGGTGGCCTAGACTACACTACCCAAGTTTGGTTCTTTTAGAGTTTTCCCTTCACGAGATATTATTTTTTCAAGCATAGATGACGTCATCGATGACGTCACATCACGTGACCACTTCATTTTGCTCATCTGGTGACCTAGACCACACTACCCAAGTTTGGTTGTTCTAGAGTCTTCTCTTGACGAGATATTCATTTTTCAAGCATAGATGACGTCATCGGTGACGTCACATCACGTGACCACTTCATTTCGCTCATCTGGTGACCAAGACCACACTGCCCAAGTTTGGTTGTTTTAGAGTCTTCTCTTCACGAGATATTCATTTTTCAAGCATAGATGACGTCATCGATGACGTCATATCACGTGACCACTTCATTTCGATCATATGGTGGCCTAGACCACACTAACCAAGTTTGGTTCTTTTAGAGTTTTCCCTTCACGAGATATTATTTTTCAAGCACAGATGACGTCATCGATGACGTCACATCACGTGACCACTTCATTTTGCTCATCTGGTGACCTAGACCACACTACCCAAGTTTGGTTGTTCTAGAGTCTTCTCTTGACGAGATATTCATTTTTCAAGCATAGATGACGTCATCGATGACGTCACATCACGTGACCACCTCATTTCGCTCATCTGGTGACCTAGACCACACTACCCAAGTTTGGTTGTTTTAGCGGAGCTCCAGCGCGGGCCGAAGGCCCGCGCAAGCGGAGCACCATACCTAAGGGAAAAACGTATACCATCGAGTTGATTTTTGAACGTCACGGGCATTTTGGATCATTTTGATGACGTCATTGATGGCGTGAGGGAACGTGACTTTGGTGTAGAGTTCCTCTGATGGTCTTTGAAAGTTTGTCCAAGTTTGGCTTCTAGAGAAGCTTCCCTTCGGGGGATATGATTTTTCTTTATTTTTCTGGTATTAAACCTATAGTGTCCGCCGTCCGTCCGTCGTCCGTGTACACATGGGAACCCTGTGGTATGCAAAGAAAAAATTATATCTCCTCAAGGGAACATGCTAAGACAACCATACTTGGGATATTTTGTCTATGCCACAAGGGGGGTGCTGTAGCACGGTCACGTGATGTGACGTCATCGATGACGTCATCTATGCTTGAAAAATGAATATCTCGTGAAGAGAAAACTCTAAAACAACCAAACTTGGGTAGTGTGGTCTTGGTCACCAGATGAGCGAAATGAAGTGGTCACGTGATGTGACGTCATCGACGACGTCATCTATGCTTGAAAAATGAATATCTCGTGAAGAGAAGACTCTAATATATAGATTTAGCCACTGGCTAAAAGCGGAGCTCATTTTTCAAGCAGAGATGACGTCATCGATGACGTCACATCACGTGACCACTTCATTTCGCTCATCTGGTGACCAAGACCACACTACCCAAGTTTGGTTGTTTTAGAGTCTTCTCTTCACGAGATATTCATTTTTCAAGCATAGATGACGTCATCGATGACGTCACATCACGTGACCGTGCTACAGCACCCCCCTTGTGGCATAGACAAAATATCCCAAGTATGGCTGTTTTAGCATGTTCCCTTGAGGAGATATAATTTTTTCTTTGCATACCACAGGGTTCCCATGTGTACACGGACGACGGACGGACGGCGGACGGACGGCGGACGGACGGCGGACACTATAGGTTTAATACCAGAAAAATAAAGAAAAAATCATATCTCCCGAAGGGAAGCTTCTCTAGAAGCCAAACTTGGACAAACTTTCAAAGACCATCAGAGGAACTCTACACCAAAGTCACGTTCCCTCACGCCATCAATGACGTCATCAAAATGATCCAAAATGCCCGTGACGTTCAAAAATCAACTCGATGGTATACGTTTTTCCCTTAGGTATGGTGCTCCGCTTGCGCGGGCCTTCGGCCCGCGCTGGAGCTCCGCTAAAAATACCAGGACATAAAAAATCCACCCCCTAAAAAATACCTTATAAAACAAAATGTCCCCTAAAAAATACCAACAATAAACCCTTTTTGTGATTGTTCATTGTTTCTTATCTCAAAACAGGCCATTTTTAGAGCTATAAATGAAGAAAGAAAGCCAGAAAACGTTTTGCTTGGTTTGTGACCCTTTCATTCATTTGCGTACCCCTAAAAAATACAATTTATTAGTGAAAACCACAATGTTTCTCCGATACACCCTAAAAAATACCGGAGAGTCGATTTTGACCCCTAAAAAATACGACGAGCACCCCTATCAGGTCGATATGTGAAGAACCCCCCCCGGGGGTGTGGTGCGAGAGAGCTAGTAGTCCAGTCCCTGAACTCTTCTTCGCGGCTCCGTTGTTTCCAACGGAGCCGCGAAGAAGAGTTCAGGGACTGGACTAATGTGCGGATAAACGCAGTTTCGAAACTGCTTGACGATGTCGAAAATTAGTAACCGAGACTAAATTTTCTCAAAACCCAGGCTAGACTTCAATAAACAGCCTTAATTTTCCACCGGTCCCTTGACGGACGTTAGCATACCTGCCAACTCTCCCGGTTTACGCGGGAGACTCCCGGTTTTAACCCTCAGTCTCCCGGGAAAAAAAATGAAACTTTACATATATTAACTGTATATCTCCCGGCAACTCATACAGTTGTTGTATTTGTGACAAAATCTCCCGGTTGAGACAAAATCTCCCGGTTTTGGAGTTTTCAGGGTTGGCAGGTATGCGTTAGTCCGAATAACAATGAAAAATGAACTTGTAATGAAGTGAATGTAAAGAAAAGTAGAACACAAAGGAAACAAATGGACATGCATGGAAAACAAATGACAATCGCATACTAATGTGCCTGTAAGTTTGTGCCGTACATGTCTTTACTGTATATGTGATGTAAATATTTATGATATGTTAAAATTTAATAATAAAGACTCGGCCTACGCACATTTCTACGAAACGTATCCACAGTTGTCATATGGCCGTCAAACGAATGACGTTGACTTGCGAGAAATCAGACCTATCATTAGGAACGGCTAATAATTAGAACGGCGTATGTCCTACTGTCATTGACAATAGGACATACGCCGTTCTAATCATAGCCGTTCTAGTCTAAGTTTATTTGTATACTATAGGACTAAAGGCTCATGATTAGACTGGCGTATGTCCTCAACATGGCCTTAAAATGAGGATTATCATCAATCTGGTGACATGGTTATTTGACATGCGCATGTGTCCCACATGGCTGTAGGTTGAAGTAGTACAGTTGTAGGGACATGTTGATGTCCTAGGCCTTACTCTCGTGCTCACGGAGAGGAAATGGGTGGGCAATATCTTCCAATCCCACTTCCCCGATCCCCTCATTAATCTTAACTCACCGAGGTCTTGATAACGGTCATAAAACGACACTGCTGTGATTACTTAAAATCCTTTTATTAAAAATATTATGTTTTGGTAGAATACAAAGAGAAGATTATACATAAAAAGACAAACCAAAAAGAGCCTGCAAGGATTGTATTGAACACTTCACTTGCATGGCTGGACCGACATTTTTTAGTTATACAAGCGCCAGGTAGAAGAGACATCACTGCCGTTAATTCTGTTTATTACGCAGTAAATTTGGGAAGTCGAACTCGTTTTGGTGTGGGTATTAACACTGGTGGCGGATCCAGGATTTTTCAAAGGGGGGGGGGATTTTTTTCAAAGCCCTCCCCTAGATCCGCCCCTGATTAATGATGTAATTAACGTGTTTATCCGTTACGTGCCGTGAGAATCATTCACTACGACGCTACACTACGTTTAGGCATAAAAACGTACTAGATTTCTAATAACCACGTTTATTATTCAGCACATCGATGCACGGTCCAAATATGGTCATTGGAACGCTAGTAGCTGTCTTCTGTACGTGACACATATCGTGCGATATCCGTCGTCTGAGGGAAATATGATGTGTCGAGCTCGTATTTAATACGCAAAAGTAAATAATTTTTGGGATTTTTTTGTGCTTTCGATGTGCTGAATAATAAAACCATTATCCTGCTCGATTTTTGCAGAATATCGTCTGATTCAGCTAACTCGGGACTGCGTCCCTCGTCGGCTAAGTATCAGACGACATTCTGCTCAATCTCGCAGGATAATCGGGTTAACTTGTTGCTCTATTTCTAATTGTAAAAATCGTATCACCAATTTAAAATGGTGCAGTATCCAAGAGTTTTTCAAAGCCATCTCTTAATTGCGAGTTTTACAAAAAAAAAAAAAGCATATTCATGTTTGTTCCCTGCGATTCATGCAAATATTATATTTTACACTTTTAATGTTTAGTTCATAAATGACGGTGTGTGTGTGTGTACTTTATTGGGAACAGCACTTGGAGTCCACAACTGAGGCGAAATGGCTTTTGGTAATGCCATCGTAATATAGACAACAGAAAAACATAAGTTAGTTGAAACGTCTCACAGTCGCAAAAGGTACCTGTTTGGAAATGAGAACCGTTGTCCGGTGATTACAGGGCACGAATGCGCGTGCGCCAGAAATGAGTCGTTGGCCAAATATTTAACAATTAGACTACGAGTTCGAGTTTTCTATGAGTCAATAGATAGTTAACGAGGCGCGTAGCGCCGAGTTGACTATTTGACTATTTGACGAACGAAGTGTACGACGTACACTCTACACTGTTATAATGTGTTATGTGTGCAAGAAAGGCGAGTTCCATGCTCTACAGGGGTACAAGGTTGAAGGGAATGTTCGTAGTAGGACTGGTTAACAAATGACTACTTCTAATAAGGGTGTGAAGACTTGAAGGCTTTCCTAAGTTGCTTGCTGCTTGTAAAAGTTAGGGACAGTGTTCAGTAATTCGTCAAGTAAAATATGATGACTGCTGCAATTGCTGTAAAGGCTAGCGATGGAGCTGTCTTGATACCAGCTGGGTTGCAGTAATTCCCCTTACAGCATTTCACTTCACATGGGCCGTATTTGGTACAGTGCAGTCTGGCTCCCTCGCACTTCCACGAAGAATAGCACGTTCGAGTGACCGAGTGATTCCCATGATACTGGACCTGTCAGGGAATATTAGAGACGTTTATAGTCAGCCCGTCAGTCAATAGCACCCTCACCTCTAGGGGCCTTCCGTCTTACAGACAGACGTACTCTGCATTATCACGGCCGTAGCTAGAAATTTTCGTTTTAGGAACAAGCCCGGCCCCCCAAAATTAGAGACATTTGTGTTGGTAAATACCTATAGTCCTTACGATCAGCCAATTTGGAATTGTAGGCGTAAGGCATGTATCACTTCTAGGGTTCTTGCAACACAAGCAGCATTACCCCAAATACGATGTACTCAGTAGTTCACCATAAAAACGTTTTTCGGCCCTCTACTTTGGGATGAAATGAGTTTCGTAACAATATTGAGCGTCAAAGCAGAAGGACTCCACCGTTCTGACCGTTCACCTGCCCATAATCTCGAACGCATGTTGAACCGGGAATATTACCTTTCATTTCCCCAAACTCAGTAAGTGGACGCACTTACAGACACATTTGGTAAAACCGGTAAAACCTTTTTTTTTGCATGTTCCAAATGTTTGACACAAGATTCAAGTCATCTCATACTGTATTGGCACTTACATACATAATTCATACAGGCAAACCTTTTCGGGGCTGAGATAACAAGTCAAAACAAGTTTTTACATGTATCTCGTTTGTGTACATACGCCTATTTTAGAGAATTAAGGTTGCACCGTCACAACTGTTTGTTTAGGCCCTATGGGAGCAAATAGGTATAGAAAACAGAATAACTGATACTGGTTTTGGTTTTTAGAATAATAGCTATACTTATCACCCCGCTTTTGCCAAATTATTCCGTACAAAATACGTTGCTCGCAACAGTTGTGACGGTGCCGGCTTTTAAGGCTGCATTCATTATGTATACTACAGGGGGGGGCAGAGGATTTTTTTGGGGGGGATCTCAAAATTTAGGAACTGGAAAAGGGGGGATGTCAAGTTTTTTTCATAACATGAAGGGGGGATGCATATTTTTGTTGAGGTATTATATATATTTAAGATAAGGTTGTGCAGTTTGATAGTAAATGAAAAGGCTCAATTGTTGAACACCGAGTTTGAACCTCCTTCCTGAAGAAATATCACTTGCACTACTATTCTTGTGTATTCACCCTCTTTCAACTGATATGTTGAAAAAAAACTGCGCGCTTCGCGCGCATAAAGAATTATATTAAACTTAAAAAGTCGTAAAAGGCCTTCTTGTTTTACTACAATTCCTTGAGGTCCTCTTCAGTGGCTTTCCTCTGCCAGACAAAAACGCCTTTGGACTTTTGATTAATAGTCTTGTAGCTTCATTGTCATTGTTTTTCCTTTTGACCAAGAGGGGGATTCGTAAAAAATATGTTGTGCCTTGGGGGGATCTGAAAATTTTGCATTGTCAAAAAAAATTCCTCTGCCCCCCCTGTAGTATACATAATGAATGCAGCCTAAAATAGGTAGCTATAGGTGTACTTCACATCCAACATACTCAGACGTCCACTCAGACGTAGAAATGGTTTCCTCTACTTGTGAGATAAAAAAGGGGATACATCCCATAATTTGTTAATGATATTACCTCTATACACCTGTCGTATTTGAACCTCTTGAGATGGTTACAGTTAATAGTCTTCTCACTTGCTCGACATTTGGTCTTGTCCATTGCTGGCCAACATAGCTTACATTTGATCCCAACAGCTGTAAACAACATTTAGACTGTTAGTGGCTACATCACCTAAACTTTGCAATTTCTACACTCATTAATGCAGGTCTGCGACAAACCCTGTTGTTAAGCGAGTGCTCACTTCAACCGAGCGCGCGCTCTCATTGGCTAAATCAAGGTCACATGGTGAAATACAAATCAAATGTACCCCGATGAGTCAATATTTCGAAAAAATATTGACCGATTGGGGAAATTGCTTTCGCGTTTGAGAGCGGCAAAAAAATAGAAGTTTATTGTCTTTTCGAAAACCATTGGTAATTTTGATAAATATTTGCTAATGCAAGAAAATTGTGTTGTTTAGCACAGGGAATTTCTGCCAAAATTTCCAAGACCCACCATGGGAAGTGTTTGGAATTCACAAGGGTAGTTATGGGAACTCCGAACACTTCCCATTCTTCTACCATGGGAAATTCAGCTTTTCCCTTTTCCCAAATTCAGCTTTTTAACTTCTCTTTCATTCTTGAAATACAAGAGAAGTTAAAAAGTGTGCGCGCGACTGCATCATGTAAAAGGAAAACACTCCCTATCACAGGGAATTTCCGCAAAAACCCAAATTTGTTTTGACTTAATAATTGCACTTTATTTTTTGCTATATAACAAAACACTTAATGACTACTCTCTCGGGAAACACCAGTTTTGTTTCCCTCGAATCTCGACATCGAGATTCTCGGGAAACAAAACTGATGTTTCCCTCGGGAGCTAGACTGCTTGCAGCCCCTTCTTTGGCAAACGTCCGTAAACCCGCGGCGCGCTTCGATTTGTTTACAAGTGTCAAGTACTCAGGAGAGAGAGAGAGAGAGAGAGAGAGACCGTTCGCCAAAGAAGGGGCTGCAAGCTTTGTTTGTGTGCGTCCAGTGACGTTAACATTCGGAAATGGAAAAGATCCTATGTGATGTGCATGGATAAATAGATATCGTATCGTATCGGCTTTTGGATTGTTTAGGACTCCTTGTTAAACAGTTAATCGCTTCTATCTCTCGTTCTCTTTAGCAAACTATAAAAGTTATTTGTTTTAACTGAACTTGAGTGATCGAGAAAAGGCAGTTGCAAAATGTTATTCGCTCATTGCTTGTACGATGCCTAATATTTCGTTTCTTCGTTTAAAATGTTTCTTGCTATTACAATTCGGCCACTTTGAAAATGTTTATTTAGTAATCCTTCATTCGTTCCGTTGTAACGTTCAAAGATACTTGTGATGTGACGACGAGTGGCTGAGTCTTGGGCGCCAAAACTGAACTGACACATTTATCGAATATACATAGTGTGAATCAGCAAAGTTATTCAGGGTATTTTGTATAAGTGGAGGACATTAAGATATTAACACCAACTAAGTTTCACTTCATTTAAAGTACTAGGTATTAGGACTAGTATACATGTGTACTGATGACATGTCCAGCGAGGACAAAAGTAATGTCATGATGAGTAAATCTGTGTACGACAAACTCGAGCTGCAAAAGTCAAAAGAAACAATAGTTATGAAAACTATATCGCTCAGAGCCATGAGCCTATAAACGTGCCTAAAAAGATAGATATAGCACATGTTTGTTGTTTCTTAACACAAAAGCAGACGCGACTCGCTCCCCGCCTCACTCTGAATAATAACAGATCATAACAGGTTCAAGTATGAGAGCCGTTGTCCTGAATCGAGTCAACAAGATGGCCGCCGTTGCAAGAAGTGGCGCCGAAAGCACCATGCTTTCAACTATTCGATAGTCAGGCTTTCCTAAATTAGCGCCACGTTTTGTCGTCTCTTTTTTAGCCAAAATAACCGATCTTTATTTAGACCTATTTTAGTTATCCTTTTAGAATACCTGAAAAACTTAAAACGCGTGCATGCATAACGAGTCATTTTGTTCCTCGTTTCTCCTCAGCTTGCACGCGAATTAGTTTCTTACGCAGGTCATTACATAGTAACTACAAATCCAAGGTATATTTTCGATATTACAACATTTGCCGTTTGCTAGACTTTGCAGACCATGTTTTTCTATCTGCAAAAATTACAATGACCTACGCAACATGGTTATCGTTATTCCAAATTAGCATATGCAACAACATGGATATGGTAAAGAGAACGCTTGTTCCTTCAAATTTGTCTTGCTAATTTCATTTTTGGAATAAGACCACTAAGCTATTTTCACATTTACCCATGGCACATGTGATATCTTGTTTACGATTGTATATACAGAAACTACCTTTCCTACTAAAGTTCTTGACTTACTTGTTTGTAGCTGTATTGCCACCAGCAGGACTACTAAAGCGATGTACTCTGCCCTCATGACGCTAGTCCGTTTCTCGGTAAACTCGTTCTCCGGGTAGACTCGACTATATGATCAAAGAGTTGCCTATCAATAGAGTTTAATAGACAAGGAAGGTTCAGAGAACAACGACAAAAATACAAGTTTTGCCTCTTAGTCACGAAGCCTTTATGGTTCATGTAGTTTTGAATTAATGACTGCTGATTTTAGCCAATCAGAGCAAAGATCCGATTAGAATTATCTCAAAGTTGGGCTTGATATTGTTACTTGTGCTGAACTTCGCGTCTGTATAAGTGAAGGAAAAACACTCGACTCCTTCCCATCGATTCTAGATATTCTTAGACTTGCTTAATAACAATGCGTTATTTCCCTTATTATACAGGCATCTCTAGGAAACGCAAATAAGAGAAGGTTTGGTGATCGCCCAAGGGCATAAATACTGCACAGCCCTAGAGATTTATGGATGGAATGCACAACAGGCAATTTCATGCGCTTTGTCTAATTTATTCTGACAGATTAGAGCCACACCACACAATAATTTTACATGCCGAGAACAACAAAACTCAGCAAGTTGCGTCTTTTTCGAGATTGCGCCGTAGTTGTTTCGACACAACAGCCTTCAAGATACAGATTACAAACACTGGCAAAGGCGCCAAAAAGGACGCGAAAAATATAACAAACACTCGAAACGCCGTCCATGCTCACTGTGCAGGCGTAAAGCGCAGTTCAATAATTATGGTTATTATCAATATTCACAACGCTTCATACTATCTATCCCATCTGGCCAAGGGCCGGTAAAGGAAAATAATCCTCTGTTTGCAGCAGCTCCTTATTTCCTACAGTTGAACAGGTTGAATAAATGTCTTCCTAACTTATCTCCACATTCGATAGTCCACATGCAGGCCATGATTAATGCAGAACGTCTCTTGTTATTGTTGACTAGAAATAAGAAGTAACAAAGTTCCGAATGCTTCAGTGCCCGACTGTACAAAGTCGAAAACTGATTTCTTTCCAAAACTTTAACAAAGAGTCCATGCAGCATTAACAATCATAAACACAGGATCCCTGCTAGCTAACTAGATTACAAATATATTAATATATCGACACATTTTACATGCCATGTCCCGGATGTATCATAAATAATTATCTTCTCCTTCCGAATACTGCTCTCCGACGACACTGTTTGCATCAGATCCTGCAAGGAAAACAGGTTTTGAGCAAGGCATTAGGAAAACAGGGCATGAGCAAGGCATAAAGAGCTGCACCCGGAGCTGCAACAGTAAGGTGCTGCATTAGTAGCCACTATAGTTTTGTTTCTCACAGTAGAGGGGGGGTGGGGGGGGGGGGGGGGGCGGCTTGTGAAAACAGGGGACTCTGTCACCGTCACCGTAATGAGATGGGAAGGGCAATCCGAACAGTTATCAGTGTAGGACTTTCTTTCTTCAACAACAACAACAACAACAACAACAACAACAACAACAACAACAACAACAACAACAACAACAACAACAACAACAACAACAACAAACGTCGTTATATACATATGTCGTTATTCGCATACATACGTTGGTTATAATACGTCTTGTGAATCAATCATTAAAACTTTCTTTGAAATTGTTTCGCTACAAAAGCCTTTATATGATATCATTTCAGCTACATGGATAATCCTACAGGCATACATGGTGGATAAAGGTAATGAAAACGATCTTTAAAAATATATAAAAGTGAGCTTCCCTGACCATGTGCCGGCAGAATGAGATGTGCTTATCGGAAAATGATAATACATGATAAAAAGCAGACAAAACAGGAGTCGAGAACTGCCAACCATCATCAGGCGACCTGATGAAGGATTGACAGTAAAATCCGAAACGTTGGCATCCCTCGGCTCCTGTTTTGTCGTCTCTTTACTCTAATTACATATATGTCTGCGGACATCGCACCCTATTGGATCCAGAGACATCGCTGTTTGAGTTTATCATCTTTCCCTTTACAATGTCGGAAAATGACAAATAACGAATAAAACCTAATCTCGTAAGACCTTTTACCTGTTTTGAGGTCTTCATCGTCTTCTTCTCGTCTTGTTTTGGTTGGCGTTGTCGGTCTTTCCTCTTCCCCAGCGTCTATAACAGGCTCCTGACCCTTTATCAGCGTCACCCTGTAGTGCTCTGTCCGAGCGTCCGGAGAATGGTCTGGGGTGTCCGAGGTTCTGTCCGTTTCACTTGGGTAATCTGGTAGGTCGAGAACGTCTTGTTGTTCTTGTCTTTGTTCCACACAGTAGGCATCGTTAGATTCGGGATTAGTAGTCCAACCCTTGATCACGTGTCGATGAATATGTGATACTTCCTCACAGGGGGACAGAGAAGAACCAGGTTGCCTTGCTACCCTTGGAATTCTCTGTAAGAGATTAAACATTACACTAAAACTTGAAAGCAGAACACAATAGCACACATCGATGCAAGATTTAATGGACGCATAAGCGTCCTTTCTGCTTTCACAATGGCAGGATGTGTAAGTTGAGACGGTTGTTTGACATTCAGGTCAAAATATAGAAAGAAACGTACACATCAAGTACAGGGTTCGTAAGAACCACACACGAAGAAATTGAAGGTATTTTCAAAGACTTTCAAGTCCATGTTTTAAAAATACTACGAGTGTACTGATTCTGGTAACAAAGAAATGCCTTTTACCCAACCCCGGACCACCTTCAGCTTTCCCATAAAAGTAATTCTCAGCTTCAAAGTAGATGTAGAAAAAGCACACACTAATTCTTGGATTTCTATTTTCATACTCAAGCATGTCAACGTTCAAGGTTTGTACGAACGCTGTTATAACGTTATTTTTCCCGGGAAGTCAGTTTCAGATAAAATTCCTTCAAGAATAGCAAGACAGTTGGCTTCCCTCTTATTCCTTCGGCACTGTGCTGCATTACTGGGAAAACGCAGTTTTGACCTCAAGGACCAGGAATATCTTACTTAATTTTCTTTCCCCCTTTCTACTTTTTTTTCGCTTTTTCCCTTTTTATATATAAACAATGAGATGCAGCTTAAACGGAAAAAATTAATTTAATGCTTGTAAACCTAATGCCATCCGCCTCGACTAGTTTTTCTATTTGCGGATGGCGTTACCGTTTTCCCAACTTTATTTATGTTCAAAATAAACTTCTTGTCTTCTTGTCATACCGTCTTACCGAATAATCAGTTCATCTGCTCTACATTTGAGACTCAGATGCCGGGCGGTTGACCAACGTTAGTTTCCCGTTATTAGAAAACATGCACGATACACCACAAACCAAATGGCCACCAAAACAGTGAAACACGACCGAGAATGTACCACTCATACCTGTTCATATCTCTTGATAAACCGCGTGTAGCGCATGTACTCCTTCAACTCTCTCGTCCTCTCACGCTCCGTCAACTCCTTATTTTGGAGTCTCCTGTTGAATTCATAATCCAAAAGGCTCTGATACTGGCGTTGTTTTAGCTGCATTACATGAGACACAGAGTAAATGCGCGCTATTCCCCAGATGTACTGCTTCTGTCCCATCGTCAGCTTCTCGTGTGTGAGAAACTCGTTGCCTTTCATGAAGTTCGGAAGTGTCACTTCGGAGCCATCGAACCGTCTCGGACTTCGGGGGGTCTTCGCTATGCGGTCGCGATCCCGATCTTCATCGCACGAGTGGACATGACTTGGAGGTCGGTTAAGCTTCGCCGAGCGTCGAAGCTCCTCTTTCATGTACATGTGCGATGGCTGACATGTTCGGGCATTATAGGCTGTGCTGTGGTTGCTACGAGAGGATGCTGCACAAGGAGATAAAAAAAATATTACATGGTAAAATGCCAGCCACTTGACAATTTCATACGACATTACACACGGACAGAATCTTTGGTGTAAATCGCAAACGTTTCTAGGCAATATTGACAATAATTTATCCAACACATTCATATTTTATCCAACTGATTTGGTGAATACTAAACAACTGTTCCCCTCAGGTTCGATAAAGAGTGTCAGAATATATACCTTCGCGTTGCATCTCGGAATTTATACCACGCTACAGAAAATACAGCCATTCAGAACGCAGGAATGGCGTTGTAGTATATTATAACAGTATAGGTGGTGTTCGCGGGCGTAAATGGTTTGGCCCTTCTCAATGCTCATTTTATCCCTCGCGCATGAGAGCACTGCGTACTAAAAGCGAGAATTTATGGCGACTATCATAACGCCGATTGACTCGCGCCCGCCAACATGTTCATTAGAGACCGGATAATACGCCACAATGCTTGCCAAAGTTATAATAATCGGCGGTATTCCACTCAACCTTCCCATCGTACACTGCATTTACGTAAAAAGGCGCCTTTAATTTTCTGTAGCGTGGTATAAATGAGTTTTATATTATTCACAATGAATTGGACACAAGCTCATTTTCCTACCCAGAGGTCCCCTGCCTCGCGGAGTAGGCTGTGTTTGAACGATGGGGCGCATGAGCAGAATATTCTTTCAGGAATGATACAGCCACTCGTAAGATCTTGTGTGATTGGATAGGCAGAACAAAGCATCCCATTGTTTCCTCGTTCTATTGTATGACCCTCTATTGTTTTGCACTCAATCCAATAGGCTTAGATCTTACGAGAGCTGTATCATGACCCTATTCTTTCTCTACGGTTTTGCCAATCTCCAACCCAGAGCTCCCCGGCTCGTAACCTCGCGGGGGAGGCTCTGGTGACAGCCACTGGCGCATGCGCGAGATTTAATACAGAGAGAAAGACCTTTCAGCGCATGTTCCAACGCTCAAAATCAGCCAATCAGCGACGGCCCTCAAATGGATCTCCCGGGCTCTCGGTACGAGAATGCGGTTTTGCATCAAATCTCGCGCATACGTCAATGGCTGTTACCGGAGCCTTCCCTCCGAGGCAATCATTGTTATGGACGTACCTGGTCTATTTACTGGAGAGGGTGGTTTTTCTCTAATCTGGCCAGCACTTGCCGCTCTCTCGAGACTGAACAGGGAATAACAAAGAAACATTGACATTATGGGCTGTGGAATGAGTTTCGCGAAGGAGGGAGGGAGGCTCAGTACATTGGTTTGCAGTGGACATTTCGTTGATAATGTAAAGTTTGTACTCCCAAGAGCCGGCTTAAAATTCAAACTGATTATATAAACAGCGATGAAATGCCGAGTGTTAGCGCGAAAACTTGTGATTTTCACACGTGAAAAGCCGGCTTAGAATTTTTTACACTTGCCTGTGCTCCGTGCTCGATTTTTAGGTTTTACAATAAAATTAGAATTTGTTATTTCATTGATAATAAACAATAATAATAATAATAAACAGAACATTACATGACCGCTTGGAGATTCTCGTGGAAAAATTAATCCCACTCGTTCGCGCGGCCATGTAATATGCTCTATATAAGTTAGCTCAGTATTCTTTGTTTTTTGCACTTCCCCAGAAAAGGATATGCGGCATTGAGAACATTTATAGAATAAGACTTTTGTAGCCAAAATCCGCCAAAAGCCGATCAGGTTCGTCGCGACGGAAAGCCAGTCGTTTTGAAAATGTGCATCGCAAAAGGTATAATTTTGTTTGCGGGAGATTAACCAAGTTTCAGCTACCTAGGAAACAGCCCTCGCCACCTTTAACTTGTTGATAAGGGTGATAAATACCTGGTTTGCGTTCCCGTAGACCTCACTGATAGTGCAGTCTGATCCCTCGTACTTTGGACACTAAGGGTCCTGTTTGTAGCAGTGTTGCCAAACTTGGGCCTCGGAGACTGTGGGGCTGATTGGCAGGATCTTGCTTTGGTGGGGGTTGACGTGTACCTCGGGGATGGAGCCGTGGACGACATAGCGGTACTCGGCCGGGACTGGTACTATAAGATGCAAAATGCCGCTAACTATTTATCTTAAGCAAGATAAACGATCTATTTCGTCATGGGCAGAAAGAAAGCCGGAAGGTTATTATGTTATGATGACCAAAACAAACCGGTAACCTACCTGAATTATATGCTACATATTTTCTATTGATGATTTTTATTGATCAGATGGTATACTGGCGTCAAAATTTTCTTTTCTTTTTAAATACTAGTAAATCAGGAAAGAGAAGCTACTACTTCACTGGGTAGCCAGAGTGAGATTCGCTCTACTTTTGGAAAAAAGACACTATACCAAGCTGAAAAAAGGACCGTTATCGCGCAAAATTTTTGCTCACGTTTTAAGGTGGCCCGCGGTAATTATTTGTGTGACGACACATATTTTGCAAGGACAGTTATTGGCTCTCAACTTTATCTGATCGCTCTAATATTTCGCGTACCTACTGACCAATGCTTCTATTTTGTAATAAATAAAGCGAATTTACGATAACAATGACTAAGCCGGCGCAAAATGCTTGGAAACAAAATGATATTTTCATTCGAGGGAGGGCGGCTAGAATGGCCTGATACGGACATTTGATGAGAATGCTTGTTTTATCTATTATTCGCAAGAGTTTGGCAACAGATGTGTGTGTTCGTAACGATGGTTTGTTCGAGATCCGTTTCCTGTTATCCATCAACTCTGTTATGGCTCTGTTATGGTGAAAGAGTTGACTACTATATGGTGAGTGCGAATTTTTAGTACGACGAGTTTAACTATATACACATTAACTAAATATGTATGAGACATATATTTCTGTGTTTGATTTTGAGCCTTGTGAATTTCTCTGTGTATCAGATGGTATATGGTCTCAATGGAGAGTACCTTTTGCTTTCGTACATGCAATACTAAGTGTTTTGCAACTCTGGTAGTTTTTGAAAAATCACGAAGAAAGTAAAAATGTAGGTTTTGTTTCCAAGCATTTTGCGCCGGTTCAGTCATTGTTATCGTAAATTCGTTTTATTTATTACAAAATAGAAGCATTGGTAAGTAGGTACGCAAAATTGTAGAGCGGTCAGATAACGTTGAGAGCCAATAGCTGGCCTTGCAAATTATGTGTCGTCACACAAATAATTACCCGCGGGCCACCTTAAGCAAAAATATTCCACACAATACGGTCTTTATAAGGATCTTGCACGTGCAAAGGTAGTTTAAGACACCATTGCCTTTAAAATAATTTGTAGTACTAGTACACATACTCTCTCGCCTTTAGGGGTTACATAAATTCTTTACAGTGCTATCTCGTTACGGTAAAAAGTTTCAAGGGTCAGATTCTAGGGGCAGGTAGGGGTTATTGCCGGCAAAAATAAACTCTCGCGTCTGTACAAAATCTGACATGGTTTTAATTGTGGAAACTTCTAGTTCAAGGCTTCATCATCGTACTATTTCACTTGTTTAGCATTGCGCGCAAAGGAATGGTCTTTATTGCATAATTTGTGACAGCTAATGAAGTTTTGCAATCGATCAGTGAATATCACCTCCGCGCTTATAAACGTTTCCTTTCCCTCTCCTTCTACTAATACTATGGCAGACTATGGCACAAAAAAAATTATGTTTAGCTGCAAAATAACGTTTTCAAAATAAACAGAGGGAAAAAGTTTATTTAAGCAACAAGAATGAGCCAAACATAGATACCGGTATCAAGGAAAAAATTATCAAGCCTACGAGAAACTATATTTCCGGAGCTAAACCCTGATTTTCAATGCTACAAGTTAATAGACTTTGCTAGTTTGCTGTCGCGAGGAGTCCTACCCCAAGAACTGTAGAAATCAGCTTTCCAACCTCAGCAGAAGGGCATTGCCATCGCCTCATCTCGCTTCGTACGTCCATTATTTTCCTTGGTTCAACTTTATACATTATTCTCCTATCCTTTCGGATGATATTCACGTCTAGGGTTGGTTGTCTCTCTTGCACGATGCATTTTACCGGTGCTAAAATCGGATCCATTTTTGTGAAAATATCGGAAAGTTTCAAAATCAAGCGCAAACTCTTTCTAGGAAACTACCTAAATAGTGCCGATTTCTAAAGACCTGGTCGTCAAAGAATATTTAAAAATCAATCTAATTATTCGGCTCGACTCGGAGAACAATACAATTTTCAGGTCCATTTCGTGTTGCTAGGCGATGAGTTTGTTTAGTCTTGGTACAGATTATCTCTATTGTATTTAGTATTACGGCGATAACACATGAACAAAAAGATCAAAACTAACAGTGGTTTCACGAAAACCGAATACTATACAATCAGGGTTCGGCTATTCTTATAATTAACACCTTAAAATCAGTTGGCACTTTGAAAACATTTTCTTCTATTCAGCAAGACCAGCCGCTAACTATCGGTTGGGTGTCTACCGAGCAAAGCTCACTGGAAAGCATACAACTTTCTTTTGCACCTGAAGTCCCCGTGTTTGTTTACGTGTTTTGTCGCCACATTGACGTTAACCTTTGAATTGCACTCTAAATTCAATTTTGAAACTATTTTACAATTTGAAACAACTGCTTCGTAATGTAACGATTGAAAAACATCAAGTTTTAATCCAATTCCATCCAATTCTGCTCAATAGCAGAAGCAGATACGCCAAATTGTATTCGTGTGACAGATAAAAGGCTCATCTACAAACCTAGATAGTTAGGGACCGTTCATTTTTTATCAGGGAGGGGGGGCTGGTGGAAATGAAGGGAGACCCTGTATTTTTTTGGGTGGCCCCCCCTTTCATGTCCGTATTTTTTTTAGGTGGCCCCCAAAAATCCAATGTATTTTTCTTGTGCCCCCCCCCCCTCTTATAAATGCTTGCCCTGTAAGATAGACTCTTGCCTAAGTGATGCATTCTCTTTCTTCTTAACGTTTTTCTTACTTCTGTCAAAGCTAAGGAGCCGATCCCCCCTCAGAACTATTAAACGTTTTCGTGACACCCACCTCAGGTCCACTATCTACTAGGGTAGAAGACATTTTACATAAAGAGGGGGTCACATAATTCTTTCTTTGCGCGAGAAGCGCGCCCAACTTTTGATAACAGCATTTCATCAAGCCTCAGAAAAAGGGTAGATGGTTTTTTGTGTATAGTAAACAAGCCTGTCAGGAGCCCAGGAAATACGCTAATTATATAGGTTAGATGAAAGCTCCTAGTGAAGGGCTCCTGAGCCTTTAGGTAATATTTTTCATGCGCTCCGCAAATGAAGAAATTATTATTCATGTGCTTGAAGCGCGGCCCAAATGACTAAACGTTGAACTCACGCTTACCTAAGGTGTGTTCTTTCAAACATAGAGACTGCCCAGCAGGCCTATCAGTGCATATTATATGTTAAATTCTGCATGCGCGCGAAGCGCGCCGAAATTTTTATTAAGTATTGAGTGAAATTAGAAACATATAAGCGAGTTGAAACATGTAACAAACATTATTGCATGCTGTAAAAAATACAAACTTTTCGTTTCCTCCCTGTTATGTGCTTGTATTTTTTTGGGTGACCCCCCCTTTAGTGGCGTATTTTTTTGGGTGACCCCCCCTTTGAGGCCGTATTTTTTTGGGTGACCTCCCCCCTCATTTCCACCAGCCCCCTCTTCCTGATAAAAAATGAACGGTCCCTTATTTTGGGTATTCTCTATGAACCAAATGGTTTTTTAGCCTCTTCAAAGTAAGGCTAAATTTCGCTAAAACCGTGACAGCCTCCCTTTAAAATAGTAGAATTCTTATATACAATCGGTCAAATTTGGCTTGTTAGAAAAAGCGGTCAGATTGCGTCCACTGTGTTCTTTTTTATGAGAACAACTTTCACTGTTGCACATGTCCCGCTGTTACACGCCCTCATAGTCTTAGTATGCCATAGTTTAGTGCAGCCGATCCTTGCCCGCCTGGTCTGATCATCCCTTTTCCTTTGCAAACTCATGGAAAGGTCCAAAATCCTGCTCTACTTGCATAATCTCCCCTGAGCTTCCATATGATATCGCTCTCGAGGATTGCGGCCTGCAGACGCTGGCTGAGCGTCGTGACGTAGCATTCTGGAAGTTTACCTTGGTGATGCATTTACCGGTATCGGGTACCCTTGCGTACTTCCTGGCTTTGCCTCTGCAACCCTCGAGGGTTGACTGCGGTTACGGTTGCTGTAAGAACTGATCGTACCATCCCGAGGGCATAGTCGAGCGACTCGGCAGTTTTGTTGCTGACCACACATGTAATTCAGTACACTAATTATTATTATTATTGCTATTGTTGTGGGGTTTGGTATTTCTAAGAACATTGTAAGAAAATTTGAGAAAAAAGGAGTGTATTTATTTATCGTCTCCTTGAAACCACATCCAGGAAAGATGCGAATTTTGATAGGGGGAGGGGGGACTTTTCCATACATTTATATATTATTATTATTCAGCACATCGATGCACTGCCCAAATATGGTCATTGGAACGCCAATAGCTGTCTTCTGTACATGACAGCTATCCTGCGATATCCGTCTCTGAGGAAAATGTGATGTTTTGAGCTCGTAAATAATACACAAAAGTCACTTTTTTCGTTTTTTTTGTGCTATCGATGTGCTGAATAATAAAACCATTATCCTGCTCGATTTTGCAGAATATCGTCTGATTTTAGCCAACTCGGGACTTCGTCCCTCGTCGGCTAAGTATCAGACGATATTCTGCGCAATCTCGCAGGATAATGGTTAAATACCGTAAGCCAAATCGTGTCCGCACTCGCTCCGCTCAGCCCTGAAGCTGTGCCGCCAAAAGAAGTTCGCAAACCCGAAGGGAAGGTGGAAATCTGGACCGTGGGCGTGTTTTTGTTGGAAAAGATTCACCTTGGGCAAAGTTCTAATTCAAGCGATTTCTTAAGCGAGGGACAAAGCCGCCATCGCGGCCATGTTGAAAATCTCCCACTGAAACTAAAAAAGAACTCGGTTCGCGCAGCCGAAAGCACCAAAGACATTGAAACCTAAATGGTTCTCTTACAGATTACATACAGGAATGTGCAGGGATAATTCTAACTTGAAAGATTTAAGCTGAGAAAAATTTTCATTCAAGTTTCAACAAACGTACACACTACCTTGCTTGCCTCGGAGCACGCGCTTAGTCATGCTAAGGGGTGGACCATTAGAAATTGGGGGAGGGGGGATGGCAATATTTTTGCGTATGTATTTTTTTTTTCGGGGATCAGGTTGTGCAGGAATTTTTTTTCGGACTCGAAGGCCATGTACGAAGTTTTTTTTCGCAGACACACACAAAAAAGTGGAAGATAAACTTACGAGGGGTATCTTGCGCATCGAGCACTACATGTTCCCGTGGCGTTCCGTTCCCACACTGGCCGTCCAAATCCGCATCAACAAAATTTTCTTATACTATATTGGTTCAGAAATGGATTAAGAAAATCTTGTTGCTGTATGTATAGATACAACAAATTTTCTTATGATATATTTTTATTGGTTGCCGTTAAAAAAGAATGAAGCTGTTAAACGCCCGGGGGGGGGGGGGGGGGGGGGGACTCCCATATTTTTGGGGCGGGGGTGCTCGTCGTACCTTTTAGGGTTTGAAATTAGGCCTCTGGTACCTTTTAGGGGTAAAATTTGAAAACTTGCAATTTTTGCCAGATAGGTACCTGTTAGGGGTCCGTTGTAGCAAATCAAGCTTGTTTGAAGCCTGAATTTGAGACGTATTTTCGCTCGGAAAAAATACAAGAGAAAATTACGAGGGAGAATACGTCTTGTTGGTACCTTTTGGGGGTCAAAATAAACTAAGCGACGCCTTTTTAGGTACCTTTTAGGGGTAAAATCGAAAGTTCACGACGAGAACCCCCGCCCCAAAAATATAGGAGTCCCCCCCCGGGGTTAAACGTTTTCGCCATCCCCCGGCCCCTATTTGACATGGTAGAGGTCTTTTTCTTCCGTTGCGCGCGAAGCGCGCTAGAATTTTTATAAACGCATTTCATCAAGCCTCAGAGAAAGGGTAGACAAACGTTCCGTTTTTTGTGTATAGTAAACAATGCCTGTAGGTTTTATTATTGATGTCGCAAATTACGAAATAATTATTATTCATTTGTGTGAAGCGGTCCACATGACGAATTTCTATACGTGTAACGTCGAACTCACACTTACCTAAGTGTTCTTCTTTCGAACATGCCAGGCCTATCACTGCAGGGCATTTTTTGGGAGAGTTTGTTTGTCTTCGGTGCGTGAGTTCTCACCCACTAAATATTTGATGATATTTTTAATGCGCGCGAAGCGCGCCGAAATTTTTATGAAGTGAAGTAGAAAAATGCAAAAGAGAAGTTGCTGGAATAACTACTTAAGACATCTTTTTAATGAGAACCCAAGCCATGTCTTTGTAAGATTTTTATTTCCTAGTTTGAATCTCTGCAAGATTTTTTTTTTGAAGGATTGGCCTTGCGCGAATTTTTTTTTGGGAATTGCCACCCCCCTCCCCCAACCTCTAATGGTCCACCCCTAAGTCGAAATGACACATTTACAAACAAAGTCCGTGAAAGTCATGAATAATAATATTCTCTAAGTATAAATCCTGACGGCTCTATCGCAAAACGAAGAGAAGGAGGAAATCCCTCCAATGGCCAGCATGTTTTGTTGGAAAAGATTCACTTTGGGCTAAGTTCTAATTCAAGCTATTTTTTAAGCGAGGGATAGAGCCGAAAAAATATAAATAATATAAACTAAAAAAATTCTTAGTCCTTAGACCATTTTTACTTGACCTGTTTCTTCTCTCCCCTCACTGAGATATCACAAACATACAAACAATTCCGAAGTCAAATTGCGCTTTCGATTTTCATGGGTTCTTTGACCGATTTGAGAGACGGACACACGCGTGATTTTGTCACACCAATCAGGGACACCAGTGCAAAAAAAAAAAATCCTTTTGGGCTTACTTCATTTATTTAGGCATGGTGGGACGGGGTACTCATGCTGATGGGAGGTTATTAGTAATGTAAATCCAGCAGTTTATGGAAGGGAGAAATCATGAACCCCCTCCCCACATCCATATGGCCATTGTGATTTTTTTTTCGTTTTTTTAAAACAGAGAACACTTTAAGTAAAATAAACTTCCCCCTTACACTCCGTGAATTTTTCACGGGCATCAGCTAGTTTACTATATGTGCTGAAGGATATTTGGAAATTATAGTGCCTATACTCTCACTATCCAGCCCCCTTACTGAAATTTCTGGATCCACCCCTGAATGCTCTCAGCTAAAAAACACTGTAGTTGCTGGTTTGTAAACATCAACTTAATTTTGCCATCATGACAGGAAACAGACTGTTTTGTTGTTTTTGCCTTTGCAAAATCCAGGCTATATTTATGCTAATCATTTGACAGAAATATATTGATGTTTTTTTAAACTATATCTCTTACACTGTCGAATCTAGGGGAGGGGCCAGAGGGGCTGATGCTCTCCCCTTCAAGTAAATTTAAATTGATAGGAATTGTACAAGCATTTCAGATGTTCTAATGAACATATTTGGGCAGTGCATTGATGTAATAAATAATGTGGTATATCCAAATGTGACCTACTAGACAACACAACATGTACTTACAACCACAGTCATCTAGATCTATTAGGACCTGTAACCTACTTCCAAGTGACGTTATAGAGCCAAACCTAGCCAGATTTTTTCATGAGTGATACCACACCTGCAATAACAGCAGTGTGGGTCCCATGGCCACCTGCACAGATCATAAAATGGACCATGTGCCACTTAGATATTAGCAAAAGCTATTTAAGTGATAGAATATCAGAACAGTAGAACTTGTTTCTGAATGGCTGACAACCTGACAAAAGTGGGATGATAAGGTCTATAACACCAAATTCTGTCACATTAATGATCGGTTGGGTTATTTGGTAATAAAGACAACTAATTTCAAGAAGAATAAATCTGTTTTACAAAAGTGTTCTAGTTGATCGTGAAAAAACGGTCCATCATTTTAAGTGCATTCTGTTTGCTAATGGTCTGAGTTCCATCAAATCATGCAATGCTATCTGATTGGCTTGTGAGCATGTGCTTGTGGAGGAACACTGAAACATCTATGGTATCTATATGGCTTCTGAGATCCTCTTACTACTTAAACCTTTCAACCAATCATATACAGCTGAGTATAAAAGTATGTAAACAAACAAACAAACAAAAATAAACAAGAAAACAAACAATTAATAACTAATACCTTCTGTAGTGAAGAATAATCCATAGTAGGTTGTATCCTTATTATTTTCAACCCTGTTGGTGTCATCTGCATTCGTTTCCACTTTTCATCAATATCCTGCTGAACAAGCTGCTGCTTACTATAGGAAGCCCTAAAAGAGATCCAATCAAACAAGAATGATTGTTACCTCAATTTGGAAATGATATGTACAATGTAGGTATAAATCATGATGTGATAAAATGCAGCAATCCCTTGCTGTGTGCCCCTCACTCCAGTGATTTTTGCTCTTATAAATTTAGTATTAGGAAATTATTTGCCAATAAACATAATTGTGAGATTATGTCATATCCAAAGTGGTGACCTCCTTTCAACCTCACAAGCACTGGAGATTTCATGTTGGGATAGACAATAGGCCACATTACAGTGTTAATTGCAGTGAAATCGCATATATTATTTTCATGTTATAGGCACTGTAAGTCAGTCTTGAACCATGTCTTCATGTTCACTTGTTCCTGTGGTTATACATAGCTATTGAGAGGCACATTCTCAGCAATGGGAGCTCATCTTGGGGGTTTACTCCAATATTTTACAGTAAGAGTAGGAAACATTTGCATATTTGACCCCTAATTAAAGATGGCCAAACCAAATTTAAACTCCTAAAAGATGTCATGTGCAATTCCAGAAAAGAATCCATACCCCCCATGGAGGGAATGCACTTAAAGATCCCCCACCTCTCTGGAATTTCCAAAGAAAAATAGAGTATTTGTACGGAAAATAACAGGTAAATTGAACCCCCACCCCATTGGAATTTATGTGATGGGGGTACAGAATTTTTCTGGAACTGCACCATCCACAAAAAAATCCTAAGCAATCCTAAAAAGCACTACAAGCCTAGCAAAAAAAAAAAAAAACCCTCTTATTTATGAGCGACCTCTCATTTATAAGGATTGGTATACCTCTAATTTTTTTGGCCGTGGTGTCATCAGCAAAAATGAACCCCCTCTTAAAATCCTGGATCCAACACTGCCTTTATACTAGATTTTCCTGGATACAGTAAAAACCCACATAAAAGAACAAGTGGATTAAGAACACTCAAGCTGAAATTTGGTAAAAAATGTACCTCATACATAAGAACATGTGGAGCCTGAAAAATGAGAATTGTTCTTGTATACAAAAATGGCTGCTATTTGTACTGGGTCCCAGTAGTACGTATATAAGAGATCAACTCATTAGCATATGTCTCAGTCTCAGTTGGTTTGAGAACAAGCGCCGGAATGGCGTCCATGGTGGACACCATGTGTCGGTGGCGGCTGTGGGTCCCATTGTGCTCACCCTTAGGCTTGGTGGTTCCCCGGCCCTAGCTTTTATTCACCCACCCTGCCTCCCTTTGCCTTTGCCATTTTGTGCTCCGCCAGGCCTACTTTCCCATAACTTATATAGTACAATGGGACCCAGTGCAAATATAGTAATATTTAGATTCTCGTACAGGTACAGTAACCTACAGTGGTAGACTACCAAGTAGATCAATATAATGTGCTAGATGATTCCACACAGAGTTCAACAGCAGGTACTTATGGGGATTTCAAGGTACAATAGATAAATGACAAAAAATATGCAAAAAACTCCCTGAAATCTGACTGTAACATTTGCTCCTGGGGAGGGGAAATTTGGAGGAAAATGAAGCTTGCTCATACCTGAGTTCAACTACCAAATTTATAGCCAATAATATTAAGTTCAGAGGTGCTACCCCCGAGGGGACTCCCTATATTCAAATGCTAGGGGTGACTGGAGTATTTTTTAGGGGTTGAAATCGGCGATCCAGTATTTTTTAGAGGTTCGAAAATAAAAAAACAGTATGGTAAGAAAAGAAAAAAGGTATTTTTTAGGGAGTTTTCACGCAAATAAGGTACATAGGTCCAAAATATTTGAAAGAATCATATTGTATTTGAAACTCGAGAGGATACATTTGATGTATAACAAATAAACGGCCAGAATCAAATTTAATCTGTCAAAATGATTGGTATGTTTATAGGTTATTTTCCCCGGGGCCGGGGGGGGGGGGACTGTAAGGTTAAAATGCTCGGGGTGACCATCGGGAAACTTGAATTTTGACCCTAAAAAATACCTGGTCGGAAAAAATTTCCACCCTAAAAATACCCCTCAGTCTGAAAATGCCCTAAAAAATACCAACAATTTTGACAGATTAAATTTTATTCTGGCCGTTTATTTAATATACATCAAATGTATCCTCTCGACTTTCAAACCCCCTAAAAATACCTATTTTTCTTACTATACCGTTTTTTATTTTCGAACCCCTAAAAAATACCAGATCGCCGATTTCAACCCCTAAAAATAATATAGGGAGTCCCCCCCCCGGGTTATTTTCAGACTGAGGGGTATTTTTTAGGGTAAAAATTCGAGTTTCCCGACGGTCCCTCCTTGAACAAAATTATTTAGTTCAATACCTTGGTTTCATAGTTTATTGTGCAAATTCTTCAGTAGACGACAAACAAACCGCATCTCTGTTTTATAAGCTTGGCTATTTACCACAGATCTGAGTTGTTTAATTTATTTCGCAGCTAAAAAGCTTACTTAACTTATTGGTCAAAAGTTATACTTCTTGCAACTAGATTTGCTGATAGTCAGGGAAAAGTCTTGACAATAGTTTAATTCTTTAGGGAACTGTTTACAGTCGAGGATAGCAATTTACAGTCACCAGCACTTAGAATTGGAAAATCAAAACAATAAATCACAATTGACAAGGATAGTACTAGAAGAATTCATGTTTGCTCGTCGAGAAAAACTTATTGTTGAGAAAACTTTACTGTCAAGTAAATACTGTAGCATTTTATGGAAGGGTCTCAGATAATATTTCATAGGATAGATAAAAAACACACAAAAGAGAAACAAGCACCGTGTAATTTTCGCGCTTGAAACTGACAACTCACCTTGACTTCGGCCTTGAGGCAGACTCCGGCATTTTGTTGCTAATTATTTTTTGTCACTGATTAACTCTGTATCGGAATTCAACATTCAGCCTTCATTTCCCATCCAATATTTGCTAGGATGTGGGCTTCTAATCGTTTCTTTTGACAACCAAAACAGAATAGCGCTGTACAAAGCATGCAACCCGACAAAACACGAGAGCGGTCTCTAAGGGCAATTTGGCTTGATTATGTTTCACAATAGGTTCCTGTGTTTGCATTGTCTAGGAGCTAAGGACCCGCTGACCAATCACAGGACAGAATGAACAGAAGGGGCGGATCCAGGAATTTTAGGAGGGGGGCGGGGGGAGAGGGTGCGCGCGATAGTGAAAATATGGAACGAATCAATCTCCTACAGCAAAACAGTTAATGTATGGAAAAATCGCCCGAAAAAGGGGACTGCGGCCCATGCCTCCTAGATCCAACCTTGATAAAAATATAAAAGAATTTGCTTTTCCAGAAGCTCATAAGTACTACTTATGAGCTTCTGGCTTTTCTTTTTCAATTCATTGTCGATACGAAATGTAAAAATGTGAATTGCCTAACAAAATGTAAAATCGGCTTTAGGGGAAAACTGTCAAAACAACAGTACTTCATAAGTATACAGTTTTGATATGCGATGTTGTAGGTGGCGGGCGTCGGGTGGTAACCCCCCCCCCCCCCCCCAAAAAAAAAAAAAAAAAAAAAAAAAAGAACAAGCTTCAAAAGTCACAATGATAATTCTTGCCTAAAACTAAGCAGTTCATGTCAAATTGTGTCTCAAAGTAGTAAACAAAGTGCCATTGGGTGTTTTTGTATAGGTTGATTCGCTCGAGATGCGACGGAAAACGTGATACAAAGCGTGTCAGATAGATAGATAGATATATAGATTCAAGATAGATTATTAAATAGTGTTTATATTGTTCTGCTGAATCGGTTAACCTTACCTTTCGTATTGTTTCAAAACTCCACAGGGGCAATGAAGACAAACACTTCTAACAGCCAGGTGAGTTTCTCGTGGATTTTTATTAACAATTTCTTATAATTTTTCGAGTCAACCTAGCTCACCTTTCGTGAGGCTAACCGATTTTTTAAAAACTCCACAGTGAAGAATTTGCCCCTGCTTTCCTCGCATCGTTTGCGCAAATGACAATAAATACTTTGACTGCTTTTATTTCTCTTTTTTGCTTTCCAAAATTTATATTTCGACAAGAGCTTATTGGTGGTACGGTAAATACGCTAAATAGTGCGCAACTAAATCCCGTGCTGAATCACGTTTTGGGTTTCCTGTGCCATTTGTACTGGAACCGAAAGTGGTACGCACGCAACGCCTTATGGTTAGGCATGTTATTTAGCGGGTTTAGGAAAGGTTAGGATGATCTTTCGACACAGTTGAAATACTTTCCCCCCAAAGTGCTGCGAAGCCCAAGGCCCAAATGAAATCTAGGTAAGATAAAAACCTTGAGTTTCAGAAATTTGAAACTTGCTGTTTCATAAAGCCCCATAATATTAATAAGATAGTTTCCTGTCTTCCTGTAAAGTGAAGGGGCGGCCATCTTGGATACTTCGAGTTTTCCCCCAGAGCCATAGTACAGACCTGCCGACCTGGTGAAACCCATCCCTGGGGGGAGGTGAGGGAAGGACCCTGGGTGAAACCGTGAGACTCACGGTTTGAGGTATGATCTAATGGTCTCACGGTTCGCCTTCATTAGAGAAAAATAAATGAATTGGGCCATGCTTTGTGCAATCCAAATAAGTTAAGGTAGTAGTACCTATTCTCGGCCGGAACCTATTCTCGGACGCGCGAAAAGAAAAAAATATATCCCATCAACAGCGTAGACAAACTACGAAAAGACGCCACACAGTGAAAGAACATTTGTAGTCAAACTTGTATTTCAAACCTTTTGCTGAGTGTTGCTTCTGTCACAAAACTACTGCAATTTTTACCTGTGCATCCAGAATATAGCGGTGGAAAACTGAATTTGAATTTCCTTATGCGAGGACGAAAACTTGCAGTAAAAATTGTTAAATCTCCATCGATGGTGCTGAAATTCACTCTGCTAACTCTCCTCCATGATGTTTGTATCCCATGATGCAAATCGGCCTTATTGAAAACTGGTTCTGCTTTCCAGTTTGACTTGTTTACGTATGAGCCTGCTTACCTATTCTCGGACATCAGGTGATTCCCTGTAAAGTTTGAAGCGCGCGCGCACGTGATTTTGCTCGGAAAGGCTACGTCCGAGAATAGGTAAGTGAGTCTGAGAAAAGGTGAATGAAACACTGTCTAAGAACAGAAAATTCATGTTGTCCCAGGTTGAACATCTTACCAAGATCTTACCAAGATCTTACAAGATCTTTGCTAAGATCTTACAAATAATTTCATGAAATAAACAAGATCTTGCAAGATTCTGAGAAGATCTTGGTAAATCCTGCTAAGATCTTGACAAATCCTGAGAAATCTTGTTAGGTCCTGCAAAGATCTTGAAAAATCTTGTCATGTCCTGCTAAGATCTTGAAAATTCTTGTCAGGTTCTGCTAAGATCTTGAAAATTCTTGTCAGGTCCTGCTAAGATCTTGCTAGACCTTTGGAATACACTTATGAAATCTTATATGGCACAGTTTAGATTTGAAACCCAAAATTTGAGGATTACCAGCTATCTACCATGTTTCTTCATCAGGAAATGTTCTCCGCCCAGTAAGCACCATAATAAAGAAATAAACAAAATACTATCAATCAGTTAATCAATTTATTTCTTTTTAAACTATACATTTTCATATGAAAAAATTGAGAATATCTAAGAAAATTGCTTCATGCTCATTGTTGTTGAAGAAAATGAATGACTAAAACATTTCAAATTCACACAGATTTTACTCAATAAGTATGAGTTTGATATTATGACATGCTGGCATTAAAAAGTAATCAATATAATCATAAATCGAGATGGCAGCTCCCTTGTGCTTGTTTCATCATTTAACTGTTAAGAGAACAGTGACATTGCATAAGAAATTATAATGAAATGTGGGAAGATTGTGCATGGGTATAGACCTCTTTACCTTGGACGTAATGTTGTCCCATTTCAGATCATGTGGCATTCCCATGAGTATTCTTTCTTTGTTTTTCTGCTACGCACCGAAGGATATATGAATATGGAAGCAGCTCAAACAAAGAAAGAATATTCAAATGAATGTCACATGATCTAAAATGGGACAACATTAGAGGTCTATTCCTAGTTCATGGGGATTCAATTACACAGCTAAGAGAGAACTACTGAGAAGTTCTTATAAAGGATCAACCTTAAAATTGTGCCTTTATTCATGGCTAATGTTTATTTCATCATTTTGTGTCCAACAAAAGCATTTGTGGTCGGTCCCTAAAAATTCATCTCCTGTATAAACCACAAATAGAATTATTTCAGTCATTAAGAGCTCTCCCCTTTCTGAAGACCTGGCTACGCCGGGGGAGGGGTATCCACAAGCTTAATGTTTACTGCATTTTTCGTCCCCAAAGGGGGGTCACAACTGATTTTTTCCTGAATGTTTATTGTATTTTTTGTTCACAAAGGGGACCCCCCCCCCCCCCTACGCCCCTGCTCTCAATAAAGAGGAAAAGTCAAAGCCCATGGATTAAGAATTACATTCTATTTCTAATCAACTAAACAATTATCAAGGTGGCTCAAAACGATTGTAAGCTCAGACTTATATTCAAAACACAGGCTGAAATTTTCACAGAGTTCGTTTTCGGAGAACAAAAAACTAAATGTGAAATTTTTCACCTTATGGAGTATCGCTTTTTGGAATTTGCATACAAACAACAAATACAAAAGATTCTCTACAAATTGTCTGATTCGTGGTTGCCAATAAAAAAGCTAGGATTTTGATCCATGAAGCCTGCTAGCAGGCGTTGGATGCTGTTTTTATTGGAAAAATCTTGGAGTTCGAAGTCACAAGCGCCATTTTGGATTTTTCACTCGGCCCAGGACGCACGTCCAAAAATCCAAGATGGTGCTCGTCGGCCCTCGCGACTACAAAACTCCGGGATTTTTATCAATCCACAAAATCCTAGCCTTTTAAACATATTTCAGTTTCAAACAAAACAGACACACATAAACTTAGAGCAGACCGAAAAGTATATTACCGGTAGAGTCATTGAACACGAGGCCAAACAAGGCAAACGAGTAGGAAACCGAGTGTCGTTGTTTGCACAGACAAGATTCTAGTTTTTTTGGCGATAATCTTGCACATTCAGGTAATACATGCTAGGAATTTACCACTTTATAAGATTGTGATATGAAGAAATATAATACTAGTTAGTTATCTACAAAGTTCCGAAAGCATTAGGCCGAATTGCTTGCCTGAATATAAATCGATCCGCTTCTCATAGTAGAAAACTCCCAGTTTAGCGTGCAGATCTTGCGTAAATAAGCGATTGTTTGGTTTAAATACTCACCTGAACAGCCAAAGTCTGTTACATATTCCTTTGCGGCTGTATGGCATCCATATTCTCTTGAATTTAGTCGAAAGTTCTTCATAAAGACGGCACACATCCTAACGACTTGCTTGCTCGAGTGACCGTTTGAAGTTCAAATGCGGGTCACGTGACCAGCAGACCTTTAATTCCAAACAGGAGCCCCCGCACATCGGCACGCCACAGGTTTTATTGCTCTCTTTTCTAATTTCTTTTATTTGATATCTAGACTTTCAACAGAAGTCTAAAAAAAAAATAAACAAAAAGGAGAAACGATTCATGGAAATTAATTATTTTTACTCATTCATGCACGCGCAGCGCAAATGAAGGAGTATTGGTGTGATGTGGGACTTCTGCGTTAGCACGATTCTGCGTTAGCACAATTTCGATTCGATTTTACTTCAAGCAATTTCTAGCGATTTCTAGCAATTTCTAGCGATACGATTTTACTTCAAGCAATTTCTAGCGATTGTAATCTAGAGCGACACTTGCACGATTCCTAACAGAGGAGTATTTTGTTTATGCCATGCGCAACAACCGCTGCCGTCCATGTTTACATTGCAGACTCAACTCAGGGAAAAGCACTGTTGAGTATCACGAATTTGTAATCAAATAGCGCGCTATTTCTATTTCTCGGTTGTTTTGCTTCTTTTATTCTGAAAGCGGGAAGGATAAAATAAAAGGTTTATTCAGCTGCCTGTGTAGTGCAAATAAACGTATTTGATTTGAAGATCTGTGGACCTTCATCTGCGACTGTTAAAATTGATTCAGACTGAAATTCAGACTGCAAGAACCGGAAAAAAGACGATGTTTAGCAATAGTAACGATTTCATTTTTAATCCTATCAGTTTACCCTGATATTTCGGGGCCTTCTAGTGGGGTTAGATCAAGTAGAAAGATATCATAGCTTTGAATTGAAAAAATAAAGTTGACCAATTGTTCTGCACATAGATTTTGCTGGAAAACTCCAACCACTTACAAATCAAAATGAGCATCATTCAGTATACATTGTACTTTGATTGACCTGTTACTAGTAATGAAAAAACTACAATATGTCATGGTGACCAAACAAACATGTTGATTAGTGTGTGTGTGTCATAACCTTAGAAAATGTCTGGACAAGCTTCACCATCTATCCCCCCCCCCATCAGGTACCCTATCTTCAGATGGTACCTCAAGGTGCTGGATTTGAATCACCTATCCTGGAATTAAATTTATCTTACAACAATGATTTACAAACCCGGATTTTGTATCTAGCCAAGCTGGGAATTTGTCAACGATTTTAAAATACCCAACCTGAAGGCTGTGAAGGGTACCCACCCTGGAGATGCAAGCTCCATTTTCACCCTTTCTTGGGATTCAATGATTGATTATGTCCAAGAAAATATTGGAACACCATATTGATCAACAATTTATTATGCTATTTATTACTAGCGGAGTATTCCGACAAGTTCTGTAAACTGCAATCCAATTTAGAGAAAATTGGGCAGTTGACAAAATTAGGAAAACTTCCACCTGTTAAAAATATTGGATTTTTAGGTGGCAATATAACTTTTACAAGCTAAATTGAAGCAAAGGGGATTTGATACAGCACTGTGATGTTCTACTGAGCACTAAACTATCTGTAGTGAACATTCTTGAATAGTCTCTACTTCCCAGAAAGGGAACTCTTTAGGAATAGTTCTCTCTTAGGTATAGTTCTACTTCTGAAAAACAATCGATGAAATGCTGTAGTGCTTATCTAACATGTTAATGGCATTATCTCTTTGTGAAATGGGTATATAAATGAACACCAACACCTTCTGAACCTGCAACAAACAATGTACAGAATGTTACTTCTGAATTACTTACTCTCCATTATAACTTTTATTATGCTTCTAATCATATTTCCTTATAGCGGAGCTCCTGCGCGGGCCGAAGGCCCGCGCAAGCGGAGCACCATACCTAAGGAAAAAACGTATACTATCGAGTTGATTTTTGAACGTCACGGGCATTATGGATCATTTTGATGACGTCATTGATGGCGTGAGGGCACGTGACTTTGGTGTAGAGTTCCTCTGATGGTCTTTGAAAGTTTGTCCAAGTTTGGCTTCTATAGAAGCTTCCCTTCGGGAGATATGATTTTTTCTTTATTTTTCTGGTATTAAACCTATAGCGTACGCCGTCCGGTGGTGTCCGTCCGTCCGTCCGTCCGTGTACACATGGGAACCCTGTGGTATGCAAAGAAAAAATCATATCTCTTCAAGGGAACATGCTAAGACAACCATACTTGGGATATTTTGTCATGTCACAAGAGGAGGTCTGTAACACGGTCACGTGATGTGACGCCATCGATGACGTCATCAATGATTGAAAAATCAATATCTCGTGAAGGGAAGACTCTAAAACAACCAAACTTGGGCAGTGTAGTCTAGGTCATCAGATGAGCGAAATGAAGTGGTCACGTGATGTGACGTCATCGATGACGTCATATATGCTTGAAAAATTAATATCTCGTGAAGGTAAGACTCTAAAACAACCAAACTTTGGTAGTGTAGTCTAGGTCATCAGATGAGCGAAATGAAGTGGTCACGTGATGTGACGTCATCGATGACGTCATCTATGCTTGAAAAATTAATATCTCGTGAAGGGAAGACTCTAAAACAACCAAATTTTGGTAGTGTAGTCTAGATCATCAGATGAGCGAAATTAAGTGATCACGTGATGTGACGTCATCGATGACGTCATCTGTGCTTGAAAAATTAATATCTCGGAAGGGAAGACTCTAAAACAACCAAACTTGGGCAGTGTAGTCTAGGTCATCAGATGAGCGAAATGAAGTGGTCACGTGATGTGACGTCATCGATGACGTCATATATGCTTGAAAAATTAATATCTCGTGAAGGTAAGACTCTAAAACAACCAAACTTTGGTAGTGTAGTCTAGGTCATCAGATGAGCGAAATGAAGTGGTCACGTGATGTGACGTCATCGATGACGTCATCTATGCTTGAAAAATTAATATCTCGTGAAGGGAAGACTCTAAAACAACCAAATTTTGGTAGTGTAGTCTAGATCATCAGATGAGCGAAATTAAGTGTTCACGTGATGTGACGTCATCGATGACGTCATCTGTGCTTGAAAAATTAATATCTCGGAAGGGAAGACTCTAAAACAACCAAACTTTGGTAGTGTTGGTAGTGTAGTCTAGGTCACCAGATAAGCGAAATGAAGTGGTCACGTGATGTGACGTCATCGATGACGTCATATATGCTTCAAAAATTAATAGCGGAGCTCCTTAGCGGCCGAAGGCCGCAGAGCGGAGCACCATACCTAAGAAAAGAGCGTCCCAACGATGGCAAATGTAGCGCATGTATGATATCCACAGGGTACCCAAAGTATCACAGGCGGGAATGGGCGCAAAGGGATACGACTGAATTTTGAACGTCGAGCGCGCGTGTGTGCTTCCTGAAGCCTGACGTCACAGGCCTGATATCCACAGGGTACCCAAAGTATCACAGGCGGGAACGGGCGCAAAGGGATACGACTGAATTTTGAACGTCGAGCGCGCGTTTGTGCTTCCTGAAGCCTGACGTCACAGGCGTGATATCCACAGGGTACCCAAAGTATCACAGGCGGGAACGGGCGCAAAGGGATACGACTGAATTTTGAACGTCGAGCGAGCGTGTGTGCTTCCTGAAGCCTGACGTCACAGGCGTGACGTCACAACATGCGCCGCCGGTCGAGTGACTTTTTTTTTAGACGGGGGGAGGGGTGATTTGTCGGGGTGGCGCCGCCGGTCGAGTGACGGGGGGAGGGAGGGGTGAGTTGTCGTGGCCGGGGGGATAGGAGGTTGCTCAATATTGGTGAATTATTCTCGAGCAATCTGCTTGAAAATATATCAAGAGTCTTTTGATCGAAACCATTCTTCCAAGCGACTGCAGAACTGTTCTACTGAAAAGTATGTTTACAAAAAGCCAGGGACTACGAGTGTCTGAAGGAATTTCCTGTTATCTGACAAGAAGGCTTAAACTTTTCAGCGCAAATCCTGCTATGGGCCAGGGACTACGAGTGTCTGAAGAAATTTCCTGTTCTGACAAGAAGGCTTAAACTTTTTAGCGCAAATCCTGCTATTGCGGCAGAGATTGTTTATTCGCCCTTTCTTTCACAAAACAGTGGAATTTATAATGGTACAGAATTTTGTCGAAAGGTAAAAGTAACTGCGAGACGCTACATTTGTACATTACGGCAGTAGCGTGAGTCAAGAAGGTCATACTTTGAGAATTAATTTGTTTGGAGAGTCAATGGCGGCAAGTCGTTAAAACAATTCGATTCGTGGATCAAAGTCACTGCTGGATAAGAGCACTGTTTATAGGGAGATGGCAGGACATTCACAAGTTCCGAACAGATTTACATTCAGGTTATTCCTACACGGGGGAAAAGCTACTCAGGATGAAGGTAAAATTCCTAAAATTCGCTGTTTCTTTTTTCGAGCATGTCGACTTTTCTTGAATCTGAGTGATAGGTCGCGAGCCTAGTAACAACTCAACGTGTTTAGCTTATATGCGACCCTAACTAAAGATCTCTAGAATTCTATTATTAGTCCTTTAAGAACGACTTAGTCGTGTTTTCTAACAACGAAGGCTAATTAAGCCTTCTCAGCTTTTTGCAAACGAGATATAAAAACACTCCCAAAATCGACACAAGGAAAATCTAAGGCAAAAGTGCTGCAACCGGAAACTGGTTAATGGTATTGGAGTCTTGGTGATCACCTTAGTACCTTGGACTTCCAAGCGGCAAGATATTGACTTATGGTACTGAAAAATTATTTTCTAGCAAAAAAATATGGTATTACAGTAAATTTAATTCTGTTGAATTGGCTCTAAACACTTGACTTTCAACATGCATGGACTGTGTAATTTACTACCAAATGGCAGTGCCAGTAGTAACAATAGGAAAACAAATGAATTAATGTATTTAGTATAGTACATGTTGTTTGCTAGAATTTCATTCACTATTTACAAAGTCATTGTGATTAGTAGAAGTATGCCCATTCCCTGTGGAAAACAAAATTATGTTATACACTGTACAAACAGGGTTTTATTTAGATTAAAAATACCAATTGGTCATTGAGACAGTAAAATTTAACACCGAATTTTTCCATATGACATACTTTGTGTCTAAAATTTTTTGTACCTTTGGGCAATTCCAGAAAATATATGTACCCCGGGGATGGCCAGCATTTGGAAATTCTGAATGGGAGGGGGGTTTTCAAGCTCAGAAATTCTGGATGCATGGGGAGGGAGGGCGGGGGGGGGGGGGGGGGGGGGGGATGGTCAAAACCTAGTGCCTCCTGTGGTGGGGGTACATATATTTTCTGGAATTGCCCATGATGGGTTATCAGGCAGTGTATCCATGGGGATTGAAAATTTTGTATTTTTCCCTCTTGGTCTATATGGCATACTTTGTGTCTAAAAATTTTTTGTGCCTTTGGACAATTCCAGAAAATATATGTACCCCGGGGATGGCCAGCATTTGGAAATTCTGAATGAGAGGGGGGTTTTCAAGCTCGGAATTCTGCCTGCATGGGTTTTTTTTTGAAGCTGGAAGCTATTGTAGGTTAACCTCTCAGGAATTCTATATGCATGGGTGTGGGGGTAAGCCATTTTGGAAATTCTGGATGCATGGGGAGGGAGGGCGGGGGGGATGGTCAAAACCTAGTGCCGCCTGTGGTGGGGGTACATATATTTTCTGGAATTGCCCATGATGGGTTATCAGGCAGTGTATCCATGGGGATTGAAAATTTTGTATTTTTCCCTCTTGGTCCATATGGCATACTTTGTGTCTAAAAAATTTTGTGCCTTTGGACAATTCCAGAAAATATATGTACCATGGGGATGGCCAGCATTTGGAAATTCTGAATGAGAGGGGGGTTTTCAAGCTCAGAATTCTGCCTGCATGGGTTTTTTTTTTTAAGCTGGAGCTATTGTAGGTTAACCTCTCAGGAATTCTATATGCATGGAGGTGGGGGTAAGCCATTTTGGAAATTCTGGATGCATGGGGAGGGAGGGCGAGGGGGGGGATGGTCAAAACCTAGTGCCGCCTGTGGTGGGGGTACATATATTTTCTGGAATTGCCCATGATGGGTTATCAGGCAGTGTATCCATGGGGATTGAAAATTTTGTATTTTTCCCTCTTGGTCCATATGGCATACTTTGTGTCTAAAAATTTTTGTGCCTTTGGACAATTCCAGAAAATATATGTACCCCGGGGATGGCCAGCATTTGGAAATTCTGAATGAGAGGGGGGTTTTCAAGCTCGGAATTCTGCCTGCATGTTTTTTTTTTTGAAGCTGGAAGCTATTGTAGGTTAACCTCCCAGGAATTCTATATGCATGGGGGTGGGGGTAAGCCATTTTGGAAATTCTGGATGCATGGGGAGGGGGGGGGGGGGGGGGGGGGGGGGGGGGGGATGGTCAAAACCTAGTGCCGCCTGTGGTGGGGGTACATATATTTTCTGGAATTGCCCATGATGGGTTATCAGGCAGTGTATCCATGGGGATTGAAAATTTTGTATTTTTCCCTCTTGGTCCATATGGCATACTTTGTGTCTAAAAATTTTTGTGCCTTTGGACAATTCCAGAAAATAAATGTACCCCGGGGATGGCCAGCATTTGGAAATTCTGAATGGGAGGGGGGTTTTCAAGCTCGGAATTCTGCCTGCATGGGGGTTTTTTGAAGCTGGAAGCTATTGTAGGTTAACCTCTCAGGAATTCTATATGCATGGGGGTGGGGGTAAGCCATTTTGGAAATTCTGGATGCATGGGGAGGGGGGGATGGTCAAAACCTAGTGCCGCCCGTGGTGGGGGTACATATATTTTCTGGAATTGCCCATGATGGGTTATCAGGCAGTGTATAATCCATGGGATTGAAAATTTTGTATTTTTCCCTCTTGGTCGTATAATGGTTTCCATTGTGCTTTTGATAAAGAATTATCCAACTTCACTATTGCTTGGCTTGGATCTATTGTTCAAACTAGCATCTAAACACAGTATAGAGCCCCTTGATGGAAATCCGCTGACTCAATATGGTGTAGCCGGCCCATAGTGCAGTGACTACCCATGGAGGGGACTCAGAGCGATGGGCACAGAAAGAAGTACGTTAGAGAATGTTGGAAAGGTTTCCATTTCTCTTTGATAATTTTTAACTTTAGAACACACATTGAGAATTACAAAGTTACTCAAAGTAGTAAAATCTTACATATTCCATGCTTTGCCAAATGGTATACTTCAGTCTAAAATTTACCCCTATGTGTTTATCAGGCAAACCCTAGACTTGCTCAAAGTCAACCTCTCATAGGATACAAGCAAGCAAAAATTTGAAGGACTTTGAGGAAGTCTAGGCATAACCCATGGGGATTGAAAAATGTGTCTTTTCATTGTCAGTGGTATATTGGTTTCCATTTGTGTTTGACATAATTTTCAATGCTTTAGATAACAATTTTACCGTCTTCACTATTGCTTGACTTGTATCTGTAGTACAAACTAGCATCTAAGGCTACATTCCATTTATATGGGGTGGGGGGGGGAGGGGGGGGGGGGGGGGTGGGCAGGTGAAATTCTTAGGGGATACACACATCTTTCCGACGAATGAGGAGGATGCAACTAACTTGTTCTAAGTTCTGTTACATTTCCAGTCATATTGTAAAATTGAAATGTCAACAATTTTTCTTGGGAAGAATGCCCCCACAACCCCATTGAAGAATAATATAATTCCTACATGGTTAGAGCCTCCAATTGTAATCGGGTGACTCAAACAGGCCTGACAACTTAGTACCAACTGGGGGGGGGGGGGGGGGGGGGGGGTTCAAAGCTGTAAGCTAGTTTAACCTCTCAGGCATTCTATGCATTCTATATGCATGGGGGTAACACATTCTGTATGCATGGGGGTAACACATTTTGGAAATACTGGATGCACGGGGGTCAACAACTAGTGTTGCCCATCCCCAGGGCACATATATTTTCTGGAAATACCCATTATTAATATCAGTGGGATTGGTGATTGGGAGCTCCGCTTTTAGGCAGTGCCTAAATCTATATTATTATTTTAATGCAGAGTAACTCAGAGAAGTGAAATGAAATTGGCATATTACAGTCAAACTGTTTTTTTCTCTTCACATGGATGGCCAACTTGCCCAGTATTAAATTTCTGTTGTCACGAGCAACTTTCATGCCACTTGTCTCAGCACTAGAGAAGCAGGCCTAGTGGGCAAATCAGAAACAAAATGTTTCAATTTCTGGTACAATACCTTGAAGACAGATACAAAATATTTGTTTGCAATTTGATCTGAGCAAGTTGTCCATCAGTGTTGCTAGGCAATATTTCAAAATTGCAGGGAAGAGTACATCTGGGTTTACTGTAACATCAATAATTTTAAAATTTCCACTCACAAGTCACCATTTATAGCATTATAACAGTGAAAATGCACTAGCACACAGGGGAAAGTTTCATTGTTGAAAGCCATCCTCATGGCAACCAGGGAGGACTGCTGGCCATAGCAAGATATGAACAAATACATCACATCAGCTTACAACAAACAAGTTAATAATATTTTCTCCGATTTTGCCAGCTAATCCAATATGACAGGATGATAATATCATTAGTGAGGCTCAGCATGATAGAAATACTTGTGTGATACTCTTCCTAGATTTTTCACAATAATATATTAATAAATATTCATTAGCAAAGAAATTTTAGGCATAATTTAGCAGGCAATATTCTCGAAAATATGCCACCGATCACTATGAAATAAAAAGTAATACTTAGTAATGAGTTCGATACGCGTTATGACTTTCAACACGATTGTCGAGTGTGAAATTCATTAGAATTTTACCAGAGACGAAACCGAGTAAAGTGTGGTCATACTTTCAAGAAATAATCAGAAAACTTTCTCCGATTTTGGGGCTAATAAACCCACAAAGAACAAACAAGGAAGGACGATAAAACTAGTCCAAATGTCCGAACTGTGATACTCTTTCTACGATTACGGAGAATTCACTGTCAACTAAGTCTAAAATGAGGTTTTCACACATTTTAATATCGTAATATTTTCGAGCTGGATCGCTGAAAGAGAACAACCGATTTACATTTTTGTATGTTATGAACAAAGCATAGAACTAAAACTTACCATAAGACAGGGTTTCGGAGCAGTAGCCTTCGTTGCATAGCAGATATCCACATCGAAAAAACCCAAGCAAACCACAACATGCTGGTGTCAGTCCCGTAAGTGAGTAGCAACTTTGCATGTTTGTTCGGTAAGTTAGAAGTGAAACTGTGTTCTTTCACTCGCGGATTCCAGCCACAATTACAGACCAAAAGCCCATTTAGCTATTTCTTAGATTCTTGAGTGAAGTTAATCCTTACACGGTGCACAACTGGTGCATTGTTTCGACACACTCAGTAATATTTCTCCGCCATTGATAACCAAACAAGACAAGTTCTTAAGATGCAATGCGCATGCGCGGCAGAATACTCCTCTATTACGATTCCTAATAAAAGGAAAAAGAAATCATAATGCGCGCCCAGCCTGTAGTCGAACCCGTAACCTTTCAATTTGCAACCTGACGCTCAACACATTGCGCCAAACAGCAAAAGATAGCAAAGCTCTGCAATTTATCTGGGTCAATCTAGACGACAAAGCATCTAGACGACAAAGCATCATGGGTATTTTAAATAATGGAGGCCGGAAGCGAGAACGATTTTCAAGTACTTTCCAGGTTCAAGTATTTATTAACACCAAAGAATTTACAAAAAGTCGAAAGAAGAAAGCTAATTGAAGAAGTGAGAGTATGCACTTCATCTTTAACGTGATAAAGGTGGACGGACAAGCTCGCTATTGCTTCTTGCAGCACAGAGAATTTAAGGTAAAATCTGTTTAAAATAATATTTGGAAAGAGAAATAGAGAAGCTTTATTTTTATACTTGGAGTACAACCCATATTTCTTCTAATTGATTCGGATTTCTTTCGAAATAAATTCGCTGCATTTTAAAGGCTTATAATGTTATAATTTATAAGTTATTGTAGCATTATAATGGAGGCTCAAAGTACTTGAAAACTGCTCATGAGCAGAATATAAACATCATCTGATTCTCACTAGGAGGAAAGTAATTAACTCAGCACCCCTGTTTTTGTTTAGGTATACAAATTCAGGTTGCAAGAGAATGGTATTTAAAAGCATCAACTATTTTCATGGATAAAATGCATTGTTTTGTGTTATCCTAATTCTTGCGATAGATTTTACGGTTTCAAAAAAGCCTGTGGATCATGTTTTTCACGTAATTTTTACTTGTAACATTTCAGATTTCGTCATTTTCGAGTATATAAGATTAGGACTCCATGCTGAACAATTAAGAAAAAAATCGAGTGACAAGTTAAGAGGATCGGGAACACCAAAATTGGACGAGGCTGTAGACCGAATCCATTTCATTGGTGTTTCTGGAATTTTTATATTCATTTTTTTCTTAATTGAACAAGCATGGAGTCTTTTTATTTATCAATGATATAGCATTCATACAAAACTTAAACTATCCAATTCAAAATATTCGGGGCACTATCCAATTTAAAGATAATTGGATACTTCAGCAAAATTCTAGAAAAATCAATCTGCAAGCACTATTGGATTATGAGGTCATGTGTATGCTTGTCATGCCCATGCTAGGGGTAAACCAACTGGAGGTCTCTTTCAAAGGCAGGATACAACAACATTTGGAAAAAAATCAGAGACGTTTTCTTGAATTGCCAATTTCTTCCATGTGGCTACTGATGAGAACAGACCACATGCCTGTACCCAGTATTCTCCTAGGGGGGAGACTCCCCTATTTTTTGCAGGGGTGCTCCTAATTGTCTTTCATATTACGAGGGAAAATATGTCTGAAATTCAGGCCACCAACAAGTGTGATTTGTTCATTTGCTAGAAGGGGCTCTACGAGGTACCTATCGAAGTTTTCAAATTTTACCTAGCCTGGTAGCGGCTGTAAAAGGGAAGGGAGGTAGTCAGGGTGAGCAAAAACCGGAAATAGTGCAGGCCTCAAGGCTAGCCAGGCTAAATTTTACCCCCTAAAAGGTACCAGAGGCTGCCCCAAAAATAGGGGAGTCTTCCCCCAGGGAGTATTTCAACATTTGAAAAATTATCCATTCAGAGCCCTTTGATTACTTTTTGTTGTAACTTTTGATATTTTTTTTTTCATCAAAATTTTCTCAATATTTCAATTCATGAATGCCATGATACAACGTAAAAAATGGAATGAGGAATCCTCCCTCTTTTTCACTTTAAATATCCCCTTTGTACTTCACTGATTGAGAGAAAAATACAGTTGTGACTGTCACCTCATAAATTGATGTTTTTTAGGAAACAATAAAATACTGGAATGATCCCTCTCTACCTCTGGCAGTTTTTTGATCATGTAAAGTTCACAAGAACTTGTTGTTGATATAAAATTAAAAATTTGCCAAGATCAATTAAGATCTTACAGGAATCCTGAAAGATCTTATCAAGACATTGTAAATTTGTTGTCAAGATTTTTTATAATATCTTGAAAGATCTTGCCAAGATCAAGAAAGATCTTATCAAGATTTTGTAAGAATCCTGAAAGTTCTTATCAAGACATTGTAAGAATTTGTTGTCAAGATTTTAAAGAAATCTTGAAAAATCTTGCCAAGATCAGTTAAGATCTTACAAGAATCCTGAAAGATCTTATCAAGATTTTGTAAGAATTTGTTGTCAAGATTTTGAAAAGATCTTGAAAAATCTTGCCAAGATCTTTGAAAGATCATTCAAGATATTGCTCGAGCGAGCGCAGCGAGCGAGAGCAACTCTAATTTTGTACCACAGTTTGCAATTTTGTACCACAGTTTGCAAATGTACCGTACTCACGAGCTCACCAATGGCCTCTTTGATTCTCGCGTAAATCTCGCGCATGCGCAGTACGATTATAAATTGTGAGACGGGATTTTTTGGGGCTGGCGGCAACATGCCACAGGGTACCCGTTTGTAGACCCAAGTTTGGTATACCATAATTTGGTTTCTCGACGAAACGTGTTCTTCTGGTCTACACTACAGAAGTGAAGCGGCGTGTTTGTGGAAATTTCAGGGAATTCGGTAAGTATAAACGTTATGAATCACTTTAGCTATATTCTTGAAAGCTATCACAGCTTTCAAAGCATGTTATTCACTGGTATGAGATCATTTTCACAGCAGATTTATCGACGACTAAGACGATTTGCGAGTCCGATGGTGGCCATCGAAAACAACACGTTTGGCTTTGCCAAATCTCCCCATTTTTGGGGGTTGCCTGTAATAATCAGGTCTCCTCCGACTTGGAGGGATTATCATTCCCGGTGTGGGATTGCCAAACTAACCCAATGCCTATCAAGGCGGGTAATCAAATCAACCCAATGCCTATTACGGCGGGTATACAAACTAACCCTTCGCCTCTGGACTGGTGGCGTATGGGATCAAATGAACAGTCCAAACCCCATTGCCTGATGGCTGTATGGCTTTGGGTAAAGAATCAGCCTACAAAACTATACAATTTAGCCCTTCGCCTATGGACTGTGTGGCGTATGGGATCAAATGAACAGTCCAAAACCAGTGTCTGATGGCTGTATGGCTTTGGGTAAAGAACCAGCCAAGCAAAATAACTCAATGCCTAGCATGGCATAATGATAAACCCAACATGGGTGCAAACCAGTCATTATACTGCAGTACCAATGAGCTTTACACAACATTGTCAACTGACACTACCAGTGAAAACACAACTTTGAAAGCTGTGATGACCCAATACTCAGGTAGTTCTGTACTTTTATGTGATGAAACTGTTAATCATGTGGAAGGGAATACCAATGATAGTATGCATAATTATTCAGGAGCTCTGTTAGAACACGTACTAAAGATTTCAAGAGACAAAAGAGAGCATTTCAAATGCTCAGCCAAATTATGAAACTATTGACACTGCTACATTTAGTGAAATGCAATACATAGCATATAGTATCATAAAGTCCCATTCTGAGGATTTTTCAAACAACAAGGAATCTCTATGCCTTATTTTAAGTGGGGTAGCTGAAACTGGAAAAAGCTATCTCATTAATGCTGTTCGTGCACTTTTAAAACACAAGTGTGCAGTACTGCTATAACTGGCAAAGCCTCATTTAACATACAAGGAGTTACTATCCATTCCCTGTTAAAACTTCCTGTTGGACCAAGAGGCAAAAAAAAACCTTGCAGGACAAAGCTTGAGTAGATTGCAAGAAACTCTTAAGGTAAAGAGTACATAATCATTGAGAGGACTCAATGTTAGGCCAAGTTATGTTTGGTTGGATAGAAAAACGTTGTAAACAAGTGACAGGTCATTATGATCAGCCATTTGGAGGATTTTCAATAATTTTGACAGGAGATCCTGGTCAGTTACCACCTGTAGGTGTCAAGCCCTGTTTATCATGCTAAGCCAAGTAATAACATTGGAGAACAGGGTTATCTTGCATACAGAATGTTTGATAAAGTTGTTAAACTCACCGTCAATCAGCGTGTTCAGGACTCTGACCCAGATCAAGTGAAATTCCGTGATTTACTTTCACGGTTGCGCAAAGGTGAATCAACTGTTGATGACTGGAACTTGCTATTAACCCGCCAACCAGTAAAACTCCCAAACTTAGAGGAGTTTGAAAATGCTACAAGGTTGTTCTACAGTAATGAAGAAGTTGGTAAATACAATTATGACCAACTCAAGAAACTTGGAGAAACTATTGCCAATATTAATGCTCGTCATTCCTCATCAGTGGCAAAAAAAGTTAAACCTGATGAAATGTCCGGTTTAGAACCTTTTATTGTTTTAGCAAAAGGTGCTAAAGTAATGCTAACCATGAATGTTGGTCTGTGTAATGGAGCTACAGGAATTGTGAGATATATAATCTATCAGACAGATCACCAGCCTCCTGATTTACCCATTGCAGTAATTATTCAGTTTGACAACTATAGAGGTCCATCTATTAGTGACACAACTCCTTCTTGTGTGCCTATATGCCCTATAACTGTATCAGCTCATTTAGGAGATGGCATTCATGAAAGGCAGCAATTGCCTCTTAAACTTGCATGGGCTATAACTATCCATAAAAGCCAAGGCCTGACATTACCCAAAGCCTGGGTTGATATTGGAAAGAAAGAAACAACTTTTGGTCTTTCATATGTTGGTTTAAGCAGGGTAAAGGCTTTATCTTCTTGTGTTATAGAACCAATGACCTACAAACGATTATCTGGCTTAAAATCAGCACCAAGCTTACAATATCGTCTAGATGAGGAAAATAGACTTGAAATGATAGCACTAGCAACTTGCAGTTCATTTAATAGTATATAGAATCAATTAGCGAAGGGCGATCAATATAACCGAGCAACTAATAGTATAGCTGCTGTAGTACATACTGTAGCAGTAATAATGCTGAATACAATGCCAGTAGGGAATTCCCAGCACTTGCACTATTCACACTTCAATTGCCTGTGGACCAGATTACCAAATGACCTATTAAAAGCTAATAACCCAATAAATTTTGGTACAGTTGCCACAGCTTACATTAAGCTGAATACACTAATTGGGGCAAAAGATGTTCCAAAAATAGCACTGTCACCTTATGAAATTATCATCATTTAAATCCATTGTGTTTTTGCCCAGGTAAGTAAACCATACTAATTATAAATTCTTTTTTCTTTTCTTATTTTAACTTTTTTTTTATTTTTCCTTTCTTTTGTACGTAGATCCAGCCTAGTGGCATAATGAATCACCCGTAACAACATACTCTTCAGTGGCCACAAGTTGGCATCCGGTGATTTCATATGGAAAATGATAACAAGACTGAACATGTATAGTACACTGGTGCCCTGTGAGCAAGCAACAAGACACTGTTTACTATCATGGCACAGAAAAAAAACAGGAACCAAACTTAACTGTTACCATTGCTATCCAATCAACATTAAAAAAAGTTGTTGTGCAATTATGGAGCAAGGGGCCACGTTGCTATATAATTATTATTATTATAATGAACAATGATGACAAAATTATTTGAATGAAGACAATCAACAGAGGATCTGGAAGCTTTTACAGAGTGTAAAAGACACCAAGCATATACATCAATTTGTAAGACACCAGTGTCTATTATTATGGGAATAATTATCTCAGGAACAGAAATGACTGACTTAGTCAAACAATATCTAAAAACTGGGTCGGTGCTGTAGCTTATGCATCAAGAGTTTAAAGAATATTTACCTGGAACAAACTGATCAAGAAAATGGATCCACAGCTAGAATATTCTACCAAAACAAGAAACGGAGCTACTGCAATGGAAAATCCTGCTTTAGAAATTATTTCACACGAACCTGATTCCTAAAACATACATATACATTGATATTTAACATGCAAGTGTCTACACCCCTCCTATAGTTGGATAACTGCAGCAGAAGTCACAGGAGTGTTCGCATGTTAATACAAATCACTCTGCAGAAACGTTGCAGCAACTGTTCATGTCCAATTGTTAGAGTAAAATTCCATGATAAAAGAACTTTGTATAACAGCCCAAAAATTCAGTTGTAACAAGAGTGCTTTTCTCTGGGCTGTTTGTGAGAACTCTAGAAACATTCCTGAAGCAGCTACAAAACAGTGCATCTTTCACTGGTTTCAGATACTAACATTGATCAACAACATTGAAAATGATTATGTATACAGTTCAATAATTTATTAAATTTCATGGAATGTTCACAACATTCAGACGCCTCAGTTTTTATACACTAGGATGGAAACAAAACACTTTCAAGAGAGAGTAGCTTTCCGCTCGAGCACTCACTATCTCAATAGATACTGCTAGTATTATCTTACTTGTCTTTCTCATTGCAAAAGTCTCAGTAAGATCTTTCCAAGATCTTGTCAGATCCTGATAAGATTAAAGTAAGATCTTGGGAAATATTTCTTGGATCAGAGTCTTGGCAAGATTTAATAAGATCTTACAGGATCTTTCAAGATCTTGGAGGATCTTACAAGATCCTGGCAAACCTTCAACCTGGGGTTTTATTGAGACAAACAATAGAAGATTCTTCATGGTTAATATTAAAAGCGGAAAGCAAATCAATTGTGAGAAATTTTAGCATAAACCTAAAGCGGCCGAGAATAGGAGGGGTAGGGATGGGTCCCTAAAATATCAAGAGTCTCACCAAATTTTAGCAGAGTCTCGGAATCTCGGGATTTTTAACGTGCGTCTCAGAACCTCGGATTTTCACTCTCAAACTTCTAATACAGTAAATATATGAGCTGAAATTTTCTAAAAGGTACCACTACCTTACACCAGCTGTAAAAACAGGTAAACCAATTTGAATTATAAGAGGTAATAATACACATGAAAAAATTAAGGATTTTGATTGGCTGAGAGCAGTGCAGGTTTAGGTAACAAAGTGCCAAAAAGGTAACAAAGTGCAAAAATGGTTAACAAAATGCAAATTTTCTTTTGAATGCTAAAAATAGGATTACAAAATATTTTGATAACATAGAGTTATCTTATTGAAACTTTGGTTTTTGTTCATGATCAAATTCTGACAGGTTTTAGTCCAGATTTCAATAAAGGAAAAACGTGTGCGGCTTGTTCAGTTTGTAAGCAGCGCCATAACTGAATGGAGACAACGAGTCGGTTGATTTACCACAGTGACTTTACTAACAACATGGCGGCCAAAGGGCCGACCCGTGAACAGGTTCATGATCGCAAGTCCGCTGACCATAACATATAGTGGGCTTACAATAACATAATATAACCGTATGGCGCAACCTCTTTTCCTTATCTTCCTATACAAAAGCTTTCCTATGCACCATCTGGTAATATATGAGTAAATGTCAATACAGGGAGACAATCTGTGACTATACAAAAAACTTCTACATGACATGCTAAAGTATAGGGCACACACACACCTCACAACGGTGAGTGGGTAACCATGGATACAATACAGTACAGGGGCCAGGTGTACATACACAACTACAGTAGGATTACACACAGGCATACACGGCTACCTGTGGTACCATGTGTGGGGGTGGGGGCGACCACTTTTTTTTTCTTCCCCAATATCCTCCTATAATTTACATAACACTAATACGGACACAGGCTAAATGCAGGTACAAGAAAGAGTAAAAAAAAACTAACGTATGAACGAGAACTATACAATAGCAGGGGCAGAGCATGAGGCGGGACTGAATAAACTGAATAAGGAGTAAAAATGAGCAAAAGTTCTATGTACAATATGGAATAAGGTCCAATAGTAAATCCGCACAAAAGAAATAAAGTTAGAGTGCTAGTTCATCCTGTAGCTTGTTATATTGGCTGTAGCAGATCTTGTTGTCCTTGTTATCCGAAAGCCATGCCTCACAATGAACCATAAACTCAAAGTCACACAGATTTCACAGATGCAGGTTCGATAGCAACTTATCGCAGACTTGAATTCAATGTTCGTACTAGCAAAGACAGTAGCTGGAAGGACTTAGCAGGACGCTTCTTGAGTTTCGTCTGTTCACTTGAGAGGAAATAAAAGTAAAACGATGGCAGCGTTCACATCAGGGTTTTCTTGGAAATTTCCACCACTCCCACTCATACTCATAAATCCAAAGGCAGCAGTGAGTGTTCATCAATCTGGGTTTTCCAAAGGAATTAGTTGTGTTCATAAACAGAATGAATGCAGAAGACGGTTCACAGAAGTAGTGTTCACATCAGGGTAAATAAATGCAAAAAAAAAAACGAAAATAATTGTTCATCAGTAGAGTGTAATCTCCATCCTGTACCAGATCTTGTTGTTCAGGTCTTGGGATTGTCTGTAGCAGGTCTTGTGGCTCAGGTCTTGTTGAGATGTCATGACTGTACCGTAGCAGATTTTGTAAGTTGTCCTTGTTTTCCGCTGTGTATCGCAAGAAAAGGCAAGTAAACTCAACGTCTGCGGGCAGATTTCACAACTCCCGGTACAATGCTGAATCATTGCACAGGTCCCAGTCGAAGGGAAAGCTTACTCTCAAACAAAATAAATAATGCAAATAAGGCAGTGTTCACAAATAGCGGCATTCGTGTGCCACAGGCCGTAGATCTTGTTTTACGTCGTGAACAAAATCAAAGAACGGAAATAAAAGGGTTAAATCAAATTGTTGGAGCACGGCACGGTCCGATTTGTGCCCTGCCACGTGTAGAGTAAAGGCTGCTTCCAAGGCTCTTTCGGCCAGGCGTAAACCGTACAAATCGAGTACAAAACCTTCTTCATTGTCCCTTGTAGCACCATTATACTTCTCCTTAGGAAGTCCAGGGGATTAGTAATCTTCGAATCCCACCGCTGGACACCACGCCATAACTGAATGGAGACAACGAGTCGGTTGATTTACCACAGTGACTTTACTAACAACATGGCGGCCAAAGGGCCGACCCGTGAACGGGTTCATGGTCGCAAGTCCGCTGACCATAACATATAGTGGGCTTACAATAACATAATATAACCGTATGGCGCAGATTTGTGAATGGCTCCTTAGAAATTTTTACATGTGTATTATTAAAAGGAAATCATATATGACCTTTTTCATTCAATTTGAATTTATTTACACTTGTGGGTTTTTCAAACGACCGAGCGGGCGGTTTCCGCATGCTGGAATGTTGAATGATCCGAATTTGCATGAAAGAAACAGTCAAGTCAAACCACCAGACCGTGAGCTAGACAAGCACAACCAACAGATAACTTTGAATTTTTTCAGGCATCTTAAAAAACTTCAATTGAGCAGGCGTTCAGATTGGCCTTTGCAAATGTTGTGAACTTCAATCCAACAGAAATCAATAAAGTACGAAGTCTATTAAAATAATTCTAAAACTGGTAGAAAATGCGACTACTAGATTTGGAGAAGTACAGTAAGACATATTACATTGCATGCTACCAGCTATATAGTCGAGGCCTCGAAATTCCACTCAAATTTCAATTATAAGGCAATTGATCCCGGAACATCAAAGTAAAATGATCTTTCTTCTTTCCTATGAACTTTAATATTCGCTTTTTGTGCTCTATTTTAGCCATTTCTAACATTAAACCGGCTATCAGGATGTTCATGTCGATCTCCTAGACCACTCGGAAGTGCACGTCACTCACTGACTACCCTATTTACCTGTGTATAATGCGCACCTGTGTATAATACGCACCCCAATTTTGAGGGTCAATTGTGAGAAAAAATAGTGTGACAAAACAATGCGCCAAAAAACTTCGAACCTCCAAGAACCATATGACTTGGGGAAATATCATCAACAATCAAATGCAATTCTCTCTTGATTTATTTACAACATTTCATAATATTGATTCGAACTTGAAATCAAAGCTATTTACATACCTAAAGGTATCTTAATTCAATTCAATTTCAGCTGAGTGATATCGCCCACCGCTAGCGCTCGCCGTAAACTTGTGATTTCCTTCAGTCATCCAGTTCATCCACAGCTTTTTCACGCGATCCTTGAATGGTTTGTTCAAACAACCATCCAATGGCTGTAGAAGCGACATTAATCCACCGGGAATAACAGCAAGATCTGTATTTTCTCGCCGGAAAGCAGCTTTCACGCCGTCTGTCACGTGGGCCTCGAACATGTCGTAAACAAGCAGGCTTCTCTGTCGCCTGAGTCCCCACATCCAAAAACAACAGTAACTCGGTTTTTCATTTCCGGTCGTTCGAATCTTGACTGTTTTCTCTCCTTAGTCATTGGTTATTTGAGCATTAAAACAACCGAAAGGTTGGTTTTTATTGTTTCTGTTGTTATTCAAATTTTTGTTTGCCCGTAAACGAAGTTCTGTGTATAACACGCATCACGTTTTGAGGCTCATTTTGGACTGAAAAAAGTGTGCATTATACACAGGTAAATACGGTACTTGCCGATGGCCCAAAAGGCTGGGCCTGTGACCAAACTGAGGTGACAGTCCAGAGGACCCTTTGACTTTCACACATGAAATAAAAACATTCTCTTTTCCCTCTGCAGGCTGCAGTGTTCATTTTTCATCGAGCCACAAGTGATTTTTGGCCACCATATCAACAGGGTGAGTACAGTATGTTGCCCTAATTCCGGCCAGTCATCAATTGCGGCCATTTTAGGTTAGAAGTCTAGTGATTTCTCTTGTAACTAGACGCATGAAATGCGTGAACTCGGGCTTCCCTTTAGGTCTACAAGGGCGTGCAAAAAGGTCAAAAGGAAGGAGAACGTCATTAGATTTAATCTATTCACACTGGTTAGCAAAAATATTATTTTTGGAAAAATGGATATGTACAATTAATTTCAACTTCTTTTAAATACTTTCCATTTAAAAATGTGAAATTAAGTAAAGTCCTGATATGCCTATGGCTAAATATTGTTCCATCATGGCCAGTTCCTCTATGGTTTTCAACGCAACTCAGTCTGTTATCCTTTTGGCTATTTACAAGTCAAAAAAGTCTCTTCACTTTCTCATTCAAACTCATGAAAGATTTAGCTGGCAGAGCTCTTTGATTCTAGTAGCATTCTACTATTTCAAGTAAACAGTTACACATGTTGGTATGCATGGATGAAAAAAATATTTTAAATAAATTTATCGTTGTGTTACAATTGTCTGTAAAACTAATTTTTAAAAAAGTAAATGGCTGCAGTGTCGGGAAGGTGGAGAAAGGGCACCACTCAGCCACCCTGCCCAGCTTTTTTAACATTCACCACATTTTTTCAGACTAATGCCACTCTTTGGCCATTTTGGGTGCTCAATCAAATTTTGAATGCCACATTGGTGGTTAATGTGAACTAGGGCTTCTTAACATGCAGTCAGAATGTCTGAACATTCGATTGATTTTGGTGATTGTTACATAATGTACACTGCATGGAAGCTAGCACCGAAATGGTGAATTGGTGATTGAGTGACAAAAACACAATATTGCATTTCTCCCCTTGCATTTCTCTCCCACCCTATTATCCTCACATCATGTTTTGTTTAGCTTTATGCCTTTCACTAACAGAGGTCCCTCAGGTCACTCATTTTCTCACCTCCTGAAACCTTTGTTAGCAGGAAAGTATTCCCCTGAAAATGCCTCCAGTACATTCTTGACAATGCCTACATGTACACTACAGTCTGATAAGCACTAAGAGACTGGTCATAAATTAGAGGGGGGAGGGCCTTTATTTTCATGCAGGTGAAAAAGGGAGGTTAAAAAAATTTGGTGCAAATGATACAAGGGAGGGTCATTATATATATTAGTTTTTACGCAAACGTTGCTAGGGTAATATAGAGCCATAGTGATCAAAGGGTCAGGGAGGCCCATGCCCCCCCCCCCCCCCCCAATTGTTCCCCAATCAGTTCCCCCAATGCGGTAATTTCACATGCAGAGCTCTTTATTTTCCGTGCGCTTTGCACGCAAGAGAGTTTTAAAAAATTTCCTTAAAAGCTGACTTCAGTTCTTTAGATGTTGTCCCCCCCCAGTTTTTGAGTGTTTGGAGGCTTGCCCTGTAATAGGATCTCTAGATTTACCAATCAACTGTAAGTAACATTCAACTTGACAATAAATCATTATCTGGGATTTATGCAACATAATGTACATATTTGAGGGTTGTCCAATACACTGACAAATTTATGCAAGGCATTGTCTAAAACAATGGAGTGCAATGGAGTGTATTATAGAATGAGGCAATACAATGGGGGAGAACAATACCATGCATAAATTTGTCAGAGTATTGAACTAGTATGTTGAACTGCTATTATAACATAAAAATAGATTGAAAAATGTATGTTTTAGTAATATGTAATGTATTTTTAGTAATATCTAGATCCAGTGAATGATGTCACCGCATTTGGGAGGGCCAACATTTTTCCTGCATCTTGTCAGGGGAGGGTTTCCAAAAAACGTTGACGAAAATAAAAATACCAGCCCTCCCCCCTCTTATTTCTGACCAGTCCCTAACCATCTTCACATTACCACAGTTTCTCAAAACATATACTGTAAATCGCAGGGAAGGCTTTACCCTGGAAATGACTTTGGTACATTCTTGCCCACATGTACACTGCAGTCTGATGAGCACTAACCATCTTCACATCACATTTTTCTCAAAACATATACTGTAAATCGCATCTGATAAGTGCCCCCCCCCCCCTCAGTTACAGCTGCTGAGTATTATTATTCAGCCATGCCACTATATCGATTCTGATTGGCTAAGAGTACACAGCAAAAGCATGTTGGCATGCAGTTCGTGACGTCAAACTCCAGACATTAGGATTGATGCACTCTAATGACGTCATAACGCAAACCATTAGGTTTGGAGGCCACCTTGGTTTTCATTTCGAAGGCGAAAGCCAATTTAGCCAATATTCTAGATGAATCTGCTGTGTTTTTTGCCGAGAGATCATTGCTCAGGATATCTAGAAATCAGCAATGGCTATTTGAATTGAGTACGAAGAGGAAATTGCTAATGGACGTAAACTGAAGTTGAAAAAACGTTTCACCTTGCAAGGTCTCATCGTCGACTTCGTTTAGCTAGGTAAGAATTCCTTGTTGCTGAATAATAAAATAATTATTGAATTCCATTTTTGCATGATAGTGAGATTTGTCAACGCCTCGAGTTAGTGTTATCCGCCTCAGCTTTGCTTTGGCAGATAACAAAAACCTTGGCGTTGAAAAATCTCACTATCATGCTCAACCTCATCCAATAAGTGTTAATTCTGCAAACTCTCAAGAGCCCTGGTGAATTTTGTTGGACGATAGAGCCCGGTTTAACCTCCCTTCCCTGTGAATAACACGATTTTGTTCAATCCGGAACTAATCCTGCTGCCAATGAGAAGGCACTAAATTCACCATCCAATGATAGGAGGCCCCAAAGCTCTGCCTTTGGGACTGACGTTTTTGATTGATAGAACTGAGAATCCTAGTGAGTGTCCCCAGGGTACGTGATGTCTCAGCAAGAAATACTGAAGCAAAACAAACTACAGTGAAATACGACTTCAAACTTGGATTGAAAACACACAGAAACTTCACCCTGGGACCAGGGTACAAAATTCATTAAGCTTACATCAAACTTTGCTTATAGAGAGTTTCAGTGCCATAAGTGGTTTGCCGGTCTGTCGATTCGGTTTTAACACCAATCAAATTTATCTCATCAATATCTATATAATGTGTGGTTCCAGAAAATATCCATACCCCCTCCACAGAAGGGTGTTGGAAGTGATTCGCCCACCCCTCTGGAATTTCCAAGGAAAAATACAGTATTTGTATGGAAATGATCAGGTAAATTGATCCCCACCCCTCCAGAGTTTCCAATGCCCTTCTGTAGGGGGGGGGGGGGGTATGGATAATTTCTGGAACCACACAATAAACAAAACATTACATGGGCACTTGGAGATACGGATTTTACCTTCTTGTGTTCAATCTCAATCTCTCAGTCATTCCCTGCACTCACTCATGCCCGCCGTAATCAATCGAACGTTTGGTAATCGAACTCAATTGATTTTCGACTTGTTCGGCAATCAAGCACAATCGAACCCACAGCAAAATCTTCACAATCGAACAAAATCGAACGTTCGGAAATCGGAATTTTTAACAGACCTGAGCTACTAGAAGTTTTAAGGTACAATAGCTTGTAATAGATTCTGTGCTGAGACAATAAACCAAATGTTTCACTCGAAAATATGCCACCCTAGCAGAGGTTTTTCCTCAGTAATTCGCTCTCTTGTTTTGTTGCTAGCCCACGCGGTTTTGCTGTCGTTTGTTAATTGGTTATCTCGCCCCAACTACACGAATGTATGACACGTGACTAACTTCGTAAAATTTTAAAAGACTGACAGAAGAAAGCACTGCTCGCAGGTTACAAGTGGTAAAACATGTTTCTTTTTTACCCCCAAAAGGTACCAGAGGGCCGATTTTATCGATCCCCTAAAAATTATATGAACCAAAAGCATCCCCACCCAAAAGGTTTAGGAGTCCCCGTCTTTCTCCTGACACAATCATTGCTAGATATCATAATGATTTAGCTTGTTAATATGCTCATGTATGAAATTTAGAGGTAGATATAGAGGTAGAAATCCTGTCACACATTCATAATTACCGAACAAAATCGAACAATCCAATCTGTTCGATTGGTTTGTGTTCGATTGTTCTAAAATCGAACTCACAGCAAAGCTCGCGTTCGATTTTGTTCGATTGCCAAACAAATCGAACGATTGGTGTTCCATTGAGTTCAATATATTTTTTGTTTTGATTTGTTCGATTGATTACGCCGGGCTCATGAGAGATTGACTTCAACATTTGAAGACAAAACTTGTATCTTCGCACACCCATGTAATATCCTCTATCAATACTGCAAATCCCATGTGATAAGCACCCCCTGGGTAAAATGCCTTCTCTAACAGTTGCCCCACAACCCCTTCCTAAACTAACTTTTCAACGAGAAACAAATGGTTGCACATAAACAAACTGTAATTGGATGGTTTGAATTAGAACATACATTCAGTAAAATACGTTTTCTAGCTTATTGCAATTTTGAAAGTACAACATTGTTAAGAAAATCAACTTTTTTAAAAATTCAGTATTTACTGAATTTCAGTTTACTGAATTTCCATAAAAAATGTCACATTCAACATAGCAAAATTTTCATTCAATTGTCACAATTATTATTAACATCCATTCAGTTTTTACCAAATAAATTCCATCCGCATTGTAGTGTTGCCTTGGGTCTGTTTACAGTTGCATTATTACTTTTTATAACTCCTGAGTTGTGTCTTGGGGATTTCCGAGCTGGTTCCAGCCTTCCCACAGTTTGTAAAACATTTCACTTGCTCCTCCCTCCATACCATATAGTATCTTGTCAAGTTAATTTAAAAATGATTCGCCTGTTATTACAAACTGCGATTACCTAACTTTCGTCCTTCCATTGTGTGTTTCTCGAAGAGATAGACTTCTGGTGTTTTCCCTCGAAAGTTTTATACTGATAAATTAAATTGCAATTCCCAATTTGGAAGTCCATTGTGAGTTGAATTTTCCCTGTCTTTCAAATGATGAATCCATAGTTTGGTGCAGTTCTTTATGCGGCCCTGTGTCGAAGATGAAGTAGAGGGATAAAATACGAACTCCTTTGACACAGAACAAGGTTCTTCTGCAGTTTAGCCCAGATGACCAAGACACATTTTTTCCTGAAAATCTCTTAGATCATTTGTAAATAAATGGCATTGGTCAAGTCACACCTGAATTTATTCTATCAGGAGTCCATATCTATTGAATGTAGCCATGTTTCAAGGTTTTAAATCGGCTAGGATCGAAGGTTTTCTTTCCACGAACTGGACTTAAAGCAAAAACTTATATTAAATAGATTCTGCGCGCTGATTGGCTAAATTTTGATGCGCCGTAAAGAGCATGTTAAGAACTGCACACTGATTGGCTGCGCCATTTTGAATCTGCGCGACTGAGCGCGCAATGCTCATGGGATTGATCACATGGTTTTCTGCACATTGATTGGCTCCGCCATTTTGAATCTGCTTTTTGCGTCTGGAAAAACAACAGAGAAGCTTCATAATACTAGACGAGTCATCACACGGCCTGCCAAATTCATTGTGACTCGATTTTGCTCGTAAAATTTGCTCCTCACTTGTGACTTCTTCCACAAGTTTGTCTCTACCGACTTTGTTTGCTTTATGATGCAAGCAAAGTGGCTCCTGTAGTAGAAAATGACTTGAAAAAAGCACTTAAAAAAGCGAATTCATGGCTCGCCCTCTGTTCGACAAGCGAAACCAAGAATCCAACGGCCTTCACTGAAAAGGGTGAGCCCTTAGTCTTTACAAACAGCGGGTTTTTTTTTTTTGGGGGGGGGGGGGCAGCAGGAAGTCTTTTACTTTTTCAAGTAGAAGAACCTTACCAAATAAGCGAAATTACAGAGATAAATTCGGGCTACAAAGGGTTAACAATGCGCCAGGTAGGATGAAAAGCTCTTTTGAATTCAAAACAATAGACAAATCTTTGCGGCTTTATAGGCAAAATCCTTGGCTTAGTGCCACTTCTAGGGTTAAGTTTAGCCTTCGGATTAGATTTAAGTTCGGGTTAGATTGAGCTTAGGGTTAAGGGTTTAAGGCTAAGGTCGATTTTAGGAACTTAGACTATTTGAACATGATTTGCGCAGAATTTTTAAAAACCGATAAACAATCTGAATAGTCTCTTAGATCGTTGTTGATAAAGCCACTGGTTAGAGGCCGTTTTACAGCGTTTCTCGCAGCCATTTTTGCGGGAAAATGCAGAGAGGCTAGTTTTAGGCTATTTTAACAATGTTTCCGCAGTTTGTTTGTCAAAAATCGGAAAATCGAAAAACAGTCCCAAAGGTCACTTAGGCGGTTCTTTCACCGACCCGTTCAAGTAATTTCTTCATTCATGACTTAGCGTGCACTCTGTAGGCAGTGGTGTAGTTCAAACTTGAATGAAACTTTTTCTCAGATTAATGCTTTCAAATAAGAATTATCCCTGCAAATTCCTGCAAGTAATTTGTGACAGAACCATTTAGGTCTGGATGGCTGTGGTGCTTTCGGCTGTGCGAACTGAGTTCTTTTTTAGTTTCTGTTGGAGATTTCAACATGGCGGTGATGGCAGCTTTGTCCCTCGCTTGTCCATCACTTGAATTAGAACTTAGCCCAGGGTGAATCTTTTCCAACCAAAACACGCCTGTTCCAGCTAACAACCTTCGATAATTAGGAACATAAGAAATTCATTTCACTGAACAATATTTTACTGTAGTCCTTTCTCGCTTATACAAACTGCAAGTTTTCCGAGTTTTACAGTGATATAATTTTACACGTGTCCACTCCGACGTTTGACAACGTTTCATTAAAAAAACATGTCTTGTGTCCAGGTGACCGCGCCTGGCATAGGGTTCCCGAATTATGGCCAGAACATCCTCCCCCGTGTTCGATTTACGACGAACACTCCTCCAATAATGCAAGCTTGACCGCCGGACGTTTCATCGAACCGAACTTGGTCTCCAATCCCGCACTACGCACAACTCCGTCCTTCCCAGGGTACACTTGCATAATTCTCCCAAGAGGCCACGTACAGTACCCCGGGACGTAGTGGGATCCAACACAAAACACTGGCATAAAACACTATGGAGAGAACAAAATCACTATGGAGAATTTTGCTTATACCAAGGAGGGTATGAGATACCAGTACCTCAGCCAATCACAGGACTTCCTGTCAGATTACTTCTCCAAGTGGTATAATATACCCCTGGTTTACCAGTTCCTCAAACATATGTTCGTGAAAATATCAAAACTAACGCAGTTACAACCAAGAAATGTACACCAGTATTTAAACAATATTTAATTGAAATGATTTCCCTTAAAACATTCACATTAATGTGAAAAAAATCACTATTCTTAGGTAGCGTGATTTCAATTGTGTGCCAAAAAGTGCGCCTTTTTCGAGTAATCCGATTCTCGTAATGTTGTGTTTGATATCTTTCGGTTTGCTCGAGCCGGTTTTTGTCATTGTACTTTGTTTTCACCTGTTGTAGCTTTCACGTAGTTTTCCCTGTAATCAGTGACGCGAACTACATTCCATTTCATGGGTCAACATTCATACTCTCAAAGCGTATCGAATAACAATCCAACAACATTTATTATGAACGCTAACTTGATAATGCTGAGCTTTCTAACTCTTTGTCTTTAACCTCCCGCCACTGCCTGGCTGGCAACCACTCGCTCTCCAATTTATCAGTTCTTCTGCCTTCCTCTTTTTCGATTTTCTCGGAAAAAACATGATCGAAAATCTCTAATACGCTTTGCCGCTTCCCTAGCAAGCGTGACGGCAAACTGCGCGGAGAAATCATTGAGCCATAGACGCAATGTTTTATTCCCATGCTGGAATGTAGTTGGCTGGGAAACCGACGTCAAAGCTACGACAGGTGAAAACAAAGTACAATGACAAAAACCGGTTCGAGCAAACCGAAAGAGTAGTAAAGTTTAGCATTTTTTCTCGGTGCCTTAAAATACTTCAATGAACTCAAGACTTGGAGGTTATCTTTGGTGTATATTCAAGAATAATTTACGGAAGTATCAAAAACTTTACATATGAGATTTGTGTCAGAGGCGAAAAGTGTAAGTTTTATAACAAACGGAAGATTTATCATATAATTTCTCAAATTTTGCAGTTTCCTTGAACACATGCCAAACAAAATCGGAAGCATTCTAAGAAGTGAAAATTGGCTGGTACATTGCCTTGTGTTTGTAGATTATTCGGGCGGCAAGGAGTTCTTAATTCCGCAGATATTAGCCATTATTTTTCAAGGAAATACTTTGCGGCATAAATAACTTTGACATTTTGGAGGCTGAAAAAGTCCGTTCGAGTAACATAAAATCGGCCCAATGAATTCTCTCTAAACTTGCTGTGATTAATGTTAGCTACTCAGGGATTAGTGTGAGGGGTGTCATTTTAAAAGTTTAGGTCGCGCAACGCGTCTGATGGCTGCTAATTATAAACAAGGGTGTGGTTATAACGTTGCTATAGCAACTCCGATCACAACAAAATGCACACTACAATAAAGTTCAAATCCTCCAGGGTAACCATGTGAAAGTTCAGACTGGTACAGGGTTTTGAGCCTGAACAGCAGGCATACAAAGATTGGGTGTTGAGGGCAGAAAAAATTGTAGGCAGCCTCCTTAATCCGATGTGTCTTGCCAGAAGATGAGTCGACCTCTCTGAGGATACTACTAACAAGAAGCGCGAATTTTTTAAAGGACTTTGAGAAAGTCTACGCACCTATATTCGAGAATTCGAACTTTTCCTACAACTGGGGACCAGAGGCTGAAAGTCTGCCCGTTCGCGTTTGTGAATTCTTCGGCCTCGAGTCTCTGGTTTCCAGGGTAAACTTTTCCGCGAAACATTAATATTATAAATATTCTTGCCGTCTTTATATCTAACGGATCTAGCGATAATCCGGTTTTACGATTACGCTTCTGGGTCCCGGCGGAAAATAAGGTAAATTTATTAAACAATACCTCCCGATCTAACTATATTCCCGGGTTTTACGATGGAAATCTCGGGAACGAAGCGTACATTCAACGTGAGCTTTAATCCCACTACAACGGTATAACTGGTAATTTTGTTGTAAAGGTAACAAAAACTCCAACAGTTTTATAATATAAGTTTTGTAACATCTGCCGTATGCATTAGTGTGCTTCCTGTCACTTAAAACTGATGAAACAATCAGTATACGGTTACCAGTGGTGATTCTTGATCCCTTCGAACCCTATCTCCTACGGACCTCACTGATACCCTGATGCAACGATATTTTTGGCTGCTTAGATGCTGTATCCTTAAATCGGGCCGATTTTAGGATGTAATGTTGCTGCCCCGAGGGGAGATATTAAGCTTTGAATCCAATGATCTGAACTAGTTTTATAGGTCACATCACGCTGTGTCAGATTACTTCTCCACGTGGTTACCACCTCAAACTTATCTTCGTGAAAACGTCAAAAGTAAGCACTTACAACCAAGGAAAGTTCACAAGTCTCAAGAAAGTATTGAATTGAAATGCTTTCTCTACAAAACAATATATATAATAATAGTTTCTTTCCGGCTTTCAAAGTCAAGCGAGCGAGTAATCCCATGTACGAAAATATCTACCGTTTGCATTTGCATACAACAGATCATACTACTCTCTACAAGCTGTACTAGAGTCAGTCTAGGTCACATCACGCTGTGTCAGTCAGTACTTCTCAAGTGGTATTAAATACGTCTGCCAATTCTCCTCAAACCGGGGTCAAACTTATCATCGTCGCGAAAAGATCAACTAAGCAAGGAAAGTGCACAAGGAAAGTGCACAAATATTTAGAAAATATTAACTGAAATGCTTTCACTAAAATGAATCTTCTTGAAAAAAATCGATATTCTTGGGTAAGCGTGATATAATTGTGTTACCCAAAGTGTGCCTTTCTCGAGTAATCCGATGCGTGTACTGCTGGAGTTTGATTGCAGCACATATATTCGAGAATTCGAGCTTTTCCGTGAAATGTATTTAGTAATAATGCGTTCTTGCCGTCTTTCAAAGTCAAGTGTGCCGTACACACAGCGTGATATAACAAAGTGTGATATGATTGTGTTACCAAAAGTGTGCCTTTTTCGAGTAATCCGATGCGTGTACTGCTGGAGTTTGATTGCAGCACATATATTCGAGAATTCGAGCTTTTCCGTGAAATGTATTTAGTAATAATGCGTTCTTGCTGTCTTTCAAAGCCAAGTGTGCCGTACACACAGCGTGATATTAAACAAAGTCTTGGCTAGACTTTGTCATATCACGCTGTGTCAGTACTTTTCAACTGGTATAATATATATTAATATACCCCTGGATTACCAGTTCCTCAAACCCTGCTGATCAAACTTTTCTTCGCGAAAAGGTCAAAACTAATGAAGTTACTAGCGGTTTCTAATAGAAAGTGAAGTGCTCGCGACATTGTTGACCTTTGAATTATCGTACCAGTATTGTTTTAAATTCGCGAAGTGAATTTCCAGCCCCGGGGTGAGGGAATCCCATTTGTCGTCGTTTGGGGATGCTTCGTCGTCGTCGGGAAAACAAATATCAACCCTAAAAGGTAGCATTTTCAACATGGCTCTCGAATTCCAGCCACGATCAAGCAAGAAACAACGGCTGGGAATACAGCCTACCGAGTACCAGCACTAGCCTCTCGTATTTTTAGAAAATACCCGATTCTGGGAAAATTGGCCATTTTTCGTCTTATTCCCTAAAGGATACCTGGAACCCGAATTTTAATCCCTAAAAAATACGACGAGCATCCCCGCCCGGCGACATATGGGAGTCCCCCACCCCCGGGGTCTCCGGCGTACGTTTTTCGAATGCAAGGACGAGTCGAGATTAGATATGCTCGTGCTACAAAAAGGAAAAACACAAGTGTTAAACAATATTTAATTAAAATGCTTTCCCTAAAGACATTCCTTTTAATGTTTAAAAAAAATCATAATCCGATGTGTGTACTGCTGGAGTTTGATGGCAGCACATTTATATTCGAGAGTTGGAACTTTTCCGTGAAATATATTTACTAATAATACATTCTTGGCGTCTTTCAAAGCCAAGCGAGCGAGTAATCCCATTTACGAAAATATCTACCGTTTGCATTTGCATACAACAGATACTATCTGTACTAGATTCTAGGTTACATCACGTTGTGTCCGATTACTTCTCAAATGGAAAGTGAATTTCCACCTTCCATCGGCCCAAACACAACTTATCATCATCCTCATAATCAAATACCGTGTTTTATCGGCTTACAGTAGGTAAACATCATTTAATGTTACAGCAGGACGGGAAGGGTAAAATGTGAGCTGGGATCAACCTTATACAAGGCTAGGAAAATGGGATTGTTGTTACCGGGACTGGGATTTGACCACTTAAAATATACAAAAACTGGAAAACACTGTTTCTGGGACTGAAAAACTCTTAACCTGTCGTTGAGACGGCTTTCTTTTCTTGTTTGCAGGTTTTTTTGCTGCTGTTTTCTTTGGCTTGGCTGCTCTCTTTTTACCAGTGACGATCTGAAGTTGAAAGAAAAAGTAGAATTTGGTAAAATTTATTCCCTTTTTTGTTCATCCTGTTTATTTTGGGTAGTGAATCTGGTTTTATATGTATGACACACAAGGCAGATCCACGAATTTCAGTGACTCAGTACTGTTAACTGGATTTTAAAAAGAGTTTTACAGACTTTTTACAACAATTTGCGCTAATTTTTAAAATTTTATTATGACGTGATTCGAATAAAATGATCGTACCGGAGGCATATTTTCTTGCTTGTCGGTTAAGCGTTGCAGCTCTTCTTGAGCCTTTTTCTCATCATCGTTTAGCAGCTGGATTGGCGGAGTTGCTGTGTACCCTCTTAATTTGGGCAAAGGCCAGTGCTTCCTGCCCAGCTGCCTTACTTCTTGAGGGGTCATTTCATCCCATTGACGTCTTAGCACTTCTTCTTCATTTGCAAAGTTATTCCACCAAGTTGTCTCTTCGTGAGTCAGCCTCTTGCCTTTTTTGATGTTGTCACGAAGATTCTTCATCTTAATGGCCTCCTTTCCTCCAAGAGAAGGGAGTATGAGTGGAGGGATGCCTTCCGGGATGTCCTCCAGTATGACCATCGGTCCTTCCTCTGGAAGCCATGTGTCATCTTGCGCCCACTTCTTATAGAGTAGAACGGCATCCCCTTCTTCGTCAAGGAATACTTTGAAGCAGTGCGGGTAGACGTGGTTTTTAATATCCACGATATGTGGTTTGAGCCACCCTGAGATGTCACCCTGAGATTGTAAAATCGAAAATGTCGTAGGGTTCAACAAATTGATAGAATATGATGTTCAATTGAGGACTTAATTTTTTACCATCCATTTGATATCCCTAAAGCCTTGTACCATGCTCTGTAACACACACGTTTGTCGTTGATAGAGAAGGCATAATTCCTCTTGCCTTCCTTGTAGTAGGTGTTCAGTGCATAGGCATCTAGAAGGTATTGCCTCTGTTCGTCTTCCTGTAGTTGCCAGAAGTTGCTACGCCACTTCAAGATATCATCAGCATTAAATTGCTTTAAGTTCATCGTCTCGCAACACCCTGAACGTAATGACTCGTTGATCGTTGCGATGGATAAAGCATTGGCCTTACGAAAGCATCTGTTTTTTCTTCGTTCCTCCTATGGGAAAAATTAATCAAGTATTTTTAGAAATGCCTCTCATACATTTTCGAATGCACTGCGTAAAACACTAATGTTTAAAAAAAGGAATCTGAAAACAATAAACGAACAAATCACCAAAAAGTAAATCACAGCCAACTTTCACAGCCAACTTTCGTCAAACTGTAGAAAGAGCTATACTTACAGGTGTCATTTCCGTATACTTCAATGCCTGGTGGCGTTCTTTTAAGGAAACGTCTGGGACACTAGTGATGCCGTTGTCCTTCTGGTATTCTTGCAGAATCTTTAACGCGTCCTACAATCGAAAACAACTGTTATAGTCGATTTCACATTTCCGTTAGGAATTTGCGAAGTTTGCGCTGAGGTGAACTTAAAAAGAATTAATAGTAACTATATTTAGACACGTGTTGTCTAATGAGCTGCCAGAGCTCGTTCAAAATACGAACGTAAGTGCTGAATAAAGGAAATAACTCACCATATCCAAGGAATTTGTAAATACTTTTATTGATGTTTTAATTTTATTATTATTATTATTATTATTATTATTACCATTCCCCAAAAGTGATGATAGCTTATAAGTGGACCTAAATTACTCTCTTTATCGCCATAAAAATTTCTGTCTTTGAATTTGGACCTGATTATGACTACCATAATTCGATATTTGCTTTTAAACTGACGCGACATGAAAACTGAGAAGTTTTTCAAAGCGCCAGTGTTCCGCACGTTTTTGATTTCATTCCTTTTAACAGCGAAAAGACCTATTTAAAATTGCATAGAAAGGCCCTGTTGTTCCTTTCCTTAAGGTGTGAAAGGAACCAATTGACTAATAAACGGAACAAAAGGACCTTTTAAAGTTAAAAGGAACCAATCGGTTCTTTCGACTGCGTTCCTTTTACTTAATAGGAACAATAGTTCCTGTGTGAACTGTTCCTATCTAAAAATTCGGACCAATTGTTCCCAATTAGTTGAATATAGGAACACCTGGTCCGAACAATGCTATTTTTGTTCCTCAATTGCCAAAACGGTTCCGATTAGCACCTTAAAGGAACGATTCGTTTAACTATTAAAGGGAACGCATTGTTCCTTTTAAGTCTTCTGAAGCAATAACAATGCGGGTTTTGAAGGCACGTCTAAACTTGCAGATTAACCAGCTTGTGTAAACACGTAATTGTCATTTTCTGACAAGCCCAAGCAATATGTCACGTCTTCTTTTCATCAACATTTCCTGCCTGGGCTTGTTAAGCTCTCTTGGGTATTGCCAAAAGGGCATGTTTGTGCAGATATGGTCACAAAGAGCTGTGATTCGCTAGCCCAAACATACGTCTCCTGGGAACAAAAACTAGTATAAAAAGATAGCGTCGTTTGGAGACTCATTTTAGTCTTGACTTCTGAGTGAGATGAGCAAACGAGGAGAGGTAATCAACTGGTCGAAATTACCGAATGCTTCGCTCAAGCCTAAAAGACTTCACCTAGAGGAAGACGAAGTGGATGGCCTTTTTCACTGTCCTGTTCAAGAATGCAAACACGATGGATTCGCCACACAGCGAGGATGCAGAAAACACGTAAAGAGAAAGCATCTTTGGTTTTATTACTTTGACGAAAAGCCTGATATCAACATTGCTAAAGAGTATGTGAGTACCTCTGTAAAACGTGAAGCTGCTGGGAACTCTGCGCGTAATTTGAGATCAATGCCTACGTATGACATTTCAAGTAAAATTGCTCAGCAAGTTTTTTCGTGGCTAACTGGCACTGGAGGTGGCTGTAAAAGTGATCGCCAAGTTTGGCAAATAGTTAGCAGGTGCTTGAAGTTCTTGAAAGTTTGCTGCGAAGACGAAGAAGACCTAACATTTGAGATAATAGACTTCAGTTTGTGCTCTCCTAATCTGCTTTTTAAGTTTTTTTGACGTGCTTCAGGATGAATGGAAGCTTGGGCATGCTGGGCGGGTGGGGTACATCGACGCAATTGCAGAACTTATAGATTTTAGAAAGGTAAACGGAGCGTCGGCAAAGGTGCTAAGCAATTTTTCTATCACGGAAGTCTACTTGAAAAAAGGTACGCAGAACAGTTTCTAAAATGATGCGCATTCAGTGCACTAGCGACCTCGATATAGACGCACTAGAAGCTAAGGGACATTGGGCAACATTAGAGGAGCTCTTGGAAGCAGTTGGTCATTATTTGTCGCGCTACGAGAATGTGTTTAAAACCTGTAAGGAACGTCCACGCGCAGCATCGCCGCTAGATTTATCATTTGCCACCAAATTCCTCGCGCTATATTTGTTTATCAAAGTTAAAGGTTCTCGCCAAATGACGTATCAGTATTTGACTGTTGACATGGTCACAAAAGCCAAGACAAACGGTGGATTTATTGACCAGAAATTGTTTAAGACTGCAGGGAAATATGGGTTTGACTCTATTTATTTAACCGACTCTATTTATTTAAGCGACACAAACATGCAAGTACTTGAAGGATTCATCACCCATATTCGGCCGCAATTAAAGCCAACATGTGATTACGTCCTCGTGACAAGAAATGGAGGCCAGCATAGCAAACTTGGAGAATTAATGAGCAAGTTGGTGTTTGACGCGACCGGCAAATAGGTTCATCCCACCCGCTATCGACAGATCGTCGAGACCGCAAGCTCGAGAAATCTGGACAGCAGTGCCCAAAGCACCATCTCGGAAGACCAAAAACACACTTCTGTTGTGGCCAGGGTACACTACCAAAAACAAAGATCGCGCGACGTTGCGACAAAGGCGCACATGTTTATCAAAGAATTGCAAGGTGACAAGGGTTCAGAGCTTGAAAACGACGTGCGCGCACGGCTCTCTGACAAGTCTAGTGCATCCTCCCAAGAGCAAGACGAGAAAGCAGACAGCTCTTCTACTGATGAAGATCCGCCCCCTGAACTCCCCGCTTGTACGCCAAAGCTCAAGCGCGAGAATGCATTAAAAGGGAAAGCCTCGTTAAGCTCCTTGAGACGGAAGAATGTCATGTATACTTCCGAAGAGGACAAATATCTTAAGGCCGGACTTAAAAGGTATGGTTTGGCCAGTGGAAAGCCATCCTCGGAGATCCCGAATTTAAATTTCAAAAGGGAAGGACAGCAAACTCGTTGCTATGTCGAGCGTCACGACGATTCCCGTCTTACTGTAAAATGTAAAACAAAATGGACTGGCCGCCGACCAATAAAACTGCAGCTTTATCTAGGAGCATGCTGGGTATATTACACTACCATTAAAGTTTAACCGACTGAGCATTCGCTCTCTTTTTTTGCACAGAAAGACACGAACGAGTCAACATGGACAGAATATTAGAGAACCACCCTGAACATGCAATCAAGGACATCATATTTGCTGGCGATTTTTTTCAAGACATGTGTAAATGCAACTATCCAGTCACGACGGCCATATTGGCGGAACGTTTAATGTGGCGTCATCTAAACAGAACTAAGGATAGGAAAAGGACAACTCTGAGAGAACTTATCCTTGGGTGTCTCTTTATTGCTATCAAAATAGAAGACAGCGATCACGAAAGAAACGGCCATTTTATGGACATTGTCTCCGAACCGGTCAAAAGAGAGGACGTGATCGAAGAAGAACACAATGTGTTAAACTCAGTGAACTGGAGGCCATTGGAATACCGCGATTTAATGGGATACTAGTTAACAAATATTGTGTGCTCGAATGAGTGAACTGGAGGCCCTTGGAACAGTTTGACTTGATTTGACTCTAAATGCAAGGTTGCGCTGTAATGTAGATTAGTATTCTCGTCAAAGAAAATAAATATTTCAAACTGATCCTTTCAGACAAACTTAATATACTCAAATCGCTGAACTGGTTGCATTTGTATGATCAAGCAAGATTGACTTTAATGATCGTGGTTTATTTCATAAAGAAATGATTTCACTGCCAAAGCATGTAAATAGTTATAGAATAATTAACAAATGTAAGGTTTTGATAATTCACTCAGTCAAGACTGTTAAATAGACATGTTGCTAAGCTGATTTGATTACAATTGTTCACGAGCTAGAATGAAAGAAGTCCGTTATCCTTGCGATCTTTGTTGCCTTTTGACTTGGGGGCGCGCAGCGCTTTGGACGGCTATGAATGTGGAACTCGAGTTTCTTGCGATGGTTGCTGAGAAATCTCTGCGAGGAACTCGGGTTCTTGCGACGGTTGCTGAGAAATCTCTTTTCTAAACTGCGACTGTGTTATAAACATCGATTCATCGTCATCTTCGTCCTCATCGCTTTCCGTTACAGCGTCACACGGGTTCGGCAGTGGGTCCCAAATGCTAACTATCTCGTTGGCCTGTTGGCTAGACGTCCAACCCATAGTAACAGATAGGCGTTTCCTCTCTTCCAGCACTAAATTAAAGTTTCTTAGCAACCTCTTTGATATGATGCAGACGGTTTTGAGAACCAATGAAAAACGCTGGCTTGCCCTCAAAGACCGCCGGGAAATATTGAGCCCCTTCAAATTGAAAAGGCACAGGCTGCTTGTATCTCTTTCGTTCATGCGCGCCTACTGACAAGATGGATAGGATTACGGAAAACCACCCAGCGCTCTCTTACAAGGACCTAGAATTTGCTTGGGAGTTTTTCCAAGGTATTTGTGTATGCAATTATCCGAACAATACGGCCATATTGGCTGAGAGTTTGATGTGGCGCCACCTAAACAAAACGAAGGACAGAACGAAATCAACCTTGAGGGAACTCATGCTAGCATGTCTTTTTATTGCCGTTAAACTTGAGGACAGCGACAGTGAGCGTAACAATCTGTTCATGGATATTGTTTCTCAGCCGGTTTCAAGAACGGTCATCATTGAGGAAGAATTTAATGTTTTAAAATAAGTGAACTGGAGACCCTTGGAGGACAGGGAGATCATGGGATACTAGCACTCAAAGTTCCTATATGCAAGAGGAGACCTGTATTAACTAGAACTTGACGCTATAGACAGATAAATATCAGTCAGTAAGAATTTTTTGAGAATTCGTTTGACGAATAAAAGCGCATATTCTCTTGATTCTTGCGTTTATTTTCTTCACACACTTCAATTTCAAATTCACTCAAAGTTTAGCGCAATTTATTTTGGATTGCACGACATTACACGCTTTCTTTTGCTTCACAGTTACTGTTCATGATTATTTTTGTGACGTGAAGAATTTAGTGATCTTAGGTTGAACTTCGGCAAGCTGTTGTGACTGGGAGATCTTGCGTTTTTTGCCGCCCTTGTGAATCAAGAACTCCAGCGGATTCTTTGGCGCGTCTTGCGATTTTCTGCACGTTAGCGCTTGCGTTTTGAATATCTCGCGCCTTTCCGCGTCTTCAACTTCCTCCTCTTCAATCGCCTCTGTCTCATTCGCGTCACTAGTTGCTTTACACGCATCTCCCCAATCGTCATTCGCATCGTCTTCGCCATCATCCTCTGCAACGTTCGCGCCGCGTGTCGGCCAATTTGCCATCGGCAGCGCCTTGTGCACAGTGTGGACAGCGTTTCGCGCCTCGCTGGGACTGACTAGGCCCAATTTGATTAGCGCCAGTCTTCTGGCCCTCACTGCGTAGTCGCACAGCGTTCCAGAATCTTCATGGATCTTTCTAAGTGCTTCTTGGAGCACCTCGACAATGTACTTTACCGACATTTGATACATGGGACGGTCAGCAGCCTCCACGAACGCCTTTTGAAGCTCGTACATCTGTTTTTCTCGTTCAAGAACTCTATTCTCTGTGAAGATAGCCTTTGCCTTCGATCTCAGATCTTGTCTCTGTTGTAATTCCTCCTCGTTACGGCGCGCTTCCAAAGCTGGAAGCGGTGCTTGTTTGCGATGTCCTCTGGGAGGCGCCATGGACTTGCCATCATGCAAGTTTTTTCGTCGTCGGAAAGTGTACCCACATCTTTCTCTATCCTGGGAAATAGTAAAAATGAAAAACAATTTGAATTCTAAAACTCATGAATAGTCAATCAGGCAAACACAATGGAAATCAGGACCATGAAGGCCGTTTGTATACCCCGATAGAAATTAGCATTTTGGGGAGTCCATGAATATTTTCAGGGAACAGCTGTTCTGATTGGTTGCCATATCATAATGGTGCTCAATCAGCCAGAAACGATATAGAACTGCTGCGCACTGAACTGAATCTGATATAGAACTCCGGTGACGTCAGAGTTCTATATCAGATCCAGTTCAGTGAGCACAGTTCTCTATCAAGTTTGGCTCACTGAGCATCAGTAATGATAGGACAACTCACCAGAACAGCATGTTTCCCCGATAATATTCATGGAGACCCATCTCTTACAAACGCTCTGTGGTCATGATTTCCACCTTTTCCCGTAACCTACGAAAAAAAGAACGCATGTTAGAAATGAATACGTGCATTTTGTAAAACGATAGTTCATTTATCACATTTATTAATTTTCGGTGGCCATGATTTAAACATCCCACAACGACTCGGGCAGTGCCGACCACCCTTCTGTGAACATTTCGTGAAACGAGCCAAAACGGACATCTTTGACAATTATTTGGCAATACTTGAGTTGAATTGGGCTCAAAGTCATGCACAGATAAACGAATTTAACTCACCCGTCCAAGTTACTCTACTTGGCGAGTCCGTACGAACCGCACTGCTTTGTTAACCGAGAATGAATGGGCAAATTGCATATGATGCATTACGCGCATGACAAAGAAAATTTCGTCAAAGAAATTTGAATCATAAAAAGAATAAAAAACAATAGGAAACACTGCCCCAAAAACTAATGACATAGCACTTTCTTTACAAAAGCCAATCAGAAAGCCCTAGCATTATTATAGGTATCGCTGGTATCGCTAATACATTCATTTCTTTTCTATGACATTTGAACGGCATTTCTTTGCTCATCATAATTATAGGTAAAAAAGTGACAGCTATTCCAAAGGGAGTTCTTCTCTTTTTGAAAGTCATGTAATTATGAACAGACCTTTTGTCCCAACACAGAAGGTATGTCAATTATTCGGAACGCCTCTCTAAATACACTATTCGTAATGAAAAGCTCTCGTTGTCGATCTTTTGTTTGCCATTTCAAAATGGCTAAACAATGCAACTTGAAGCCAGTCTATATCAGATTTCTTATTCTCGATTTCAATGAAGTATTTCTCACAAATTTATTTCCTTTTTTTGAACTAGCTTGGAATTATGAATTATTACTGGCAACCGTTTTAGAAGTAGTTTACAAAACTCGCTGTCGTGTTTTATCAGCAGATAGAATCACTCGGCTTCGCCTCGTGTCTCTATCTGCTGATAAAACACTCCAGCTCGTTTTGTAAACATTACATAAAATATCCTATATTTCTTTGAGATACGCACTTCCTCGTGTTTCTCGTTTCCATGGCAACGACTTGCCTACATCCTTGATTGCGCACTTACAGGTAACACATACCTTTCGATTGCCCTTTCTGCAGACTCCTTCAACCATCTCTCTCTTTCGCGTTCTCTGTTGTCCATTAGAGTCGCTATCTGGCGGGATTCCAAGCTGCCTTTCCTTGTCAGCCCTAGTGTTTCGTCCAGTGCCTCGAGCTCGAACTCGCCCTCGGAATCGCTTGATTCATTTTGCGATGGTAGTATTGGAGGACTTGTGGGAGGACTAACGGGAGTCAGATCTTCGGTCAGGTCGAACTCAAATAGCTCTGCCATCTCCTCTGCGTCCAGCTCGCCTCCACCCACTAAAGCCTTTGGTTTCTCAACATGTCTCGTTTCTGGAAGGACTGCCATCTGCATGGCGGCCCAATGGATGCAATCCATGGGGTGCGTCTCAAGCCACGCGATCACTGTTGATTCCACTTGTGGCAGGGCCTGAAAGGTGTATTTTCGCAAACGCGCGTCCATGGCGGCATTGTGTTCCTTGCCAAAGTCCATTGGCGTTTGGCAGGTTATTAGCATTGGTATTTTGTTGATAAAACCCTGTGCAGATCTGTACTTTGTGTCATTCGCTGTCCATCCACCTTGTGTAACCACCTGTAAAGCAATCAAAGAAAACAACATAGCTGATTAGGACTCGAATTACCATCTTTAAGGGTACAGCTTACCACCCTAGAATTCCTGACTTGTCCACCCTTTAATGATTTGTGTTTACCAACCCTGAATACCCTCACTAGAATTTACCCATAATTACCCACCCTGAGTTTCCGCGCTGCCCTTGAGGTACCCTCACTGACCAATCAGCGATCAGCGACTTGGTCAAGTGGAGGGGCGGGGGGCGGGGGGGTAGTCTGTCCTCTTGCCGGGTTGAACATTCAAAGCGTGATATAATCTATTGCGCCGACCTCCCTTTACGGGAATGTACCTTCCAATCGTCAACGTCCATTAGATTCACCTGTTGCTTCATGAAAACATGGGACGAAAATGTTCAAATTTCCTCCAGCAAATACAGTAAATGTATGGGAAAATCTCCCGAGAAAGGGGGGGGGGGGGCCCTTCCCTTCCCTGCCCCTTTTCCGTGGGACAATTGAGCGAATTTGGCAACAGATACTGACAGGATAACTGGTCTGCTACGTCACTCATTGTGGCCTTGTATGAAGCCTCTACCAATTCGATGACGCAACTTGAGCTGTGGTTTTAGGATTCGAAATAGCTCAATCATGGAGGTCTCTGCATTTTTCTGGACTCGTACGCTGTTCAAGTCTTCTACTTCACAATTTATAAGAGTTCGTTTAATGGGCAGAACTGAAACTTAGCGCCAGTAGAGCTGGAAAAGGCCAACCAAAATGAAAACTTGGGAATCGCTTCCTTTCGGCCGCCATTGCAAAGCTTCGAATTGTTTCTTGTGAAACTTGTGAGTTTGGACAGTTTTCTGACGCTCCACTTTCTTCTCCATTATCGTCTTCGCCTTCGTCATCTTCATCGCCATCTCCGGGCTTATCTTTTTCCCTTGCAACTTTCTTTGGTAGCTCTTGCACTCCAATCGACGAGAAATAAAACTCAAGACCATCAAGCTTAGCCAGTGCATACATGCATTGATCTCTTTTCTTGCAGACTAACTTCCAGGCTTCTGCCAAACCCTTTTTTTGAACTCGCCACACGCAGGACGCAGTCACAACTGAAAGGCGCTTTTTTATAATCGGCGTCAAGAAACATTACGCTGCATCTTTGATCGTCTTGTTGTTTAGCTGACGAGCGGGAAATCGAGCAATTCTATCCATCGTCGTTGTCTGCTACCAACTGATGCAGGGAAACTTGTTCGATTAAAGTTTTGGGCCTAGCGCATGCGCAGTCCCTCTGAACACACCCACAACATGGAATTCACACAAGCAAGTAGCATACCATTACATAACCTTGCATTGTTCTATTGTAGTAGGAGAACCTTGTTTACTTAGCCATGGTAATAGGTGCAAGCGCAGTACACAACTTTAAACAATGAAGTCGATGAAAATGCTTCAAAACCCGGCGTGGCATTTTTAAGTTGCTTCAAGCACTGGACATTGCATAATCATTGCATTATTGTCGTTCATGAGGAAACAATAGTTGCTTGTTTAGATCAAGGACACTGCAGACGGACGCAGCATTCTGAAATATGCAAGTTATTTTCACTTTGGGGCTGATTCAAACTAATTCGCTCAGCATTTCAGCGCGAGTATTGGCTGTATTGAATGCCAAAAATATTCACACAAATAAGCTGTTTCTGTCATGGCAGCCAGGTAAAATGAATTGCATATTATTTGAAGGAACAGTTATTTTTCCCATGGAAAAGAATACTTCATTCCATAACTGAAATGTGGTGAAAACGAAACTTTTTATTAGAGGCACCCTATTTAGGAGTGAAATCCGTTAAGACTGCGAAAATATTAGATGATTTTACCAAGGATAGACGGATTTCACTTTTTAACAGAGATTGTATGAAAAAATCCGTGGAGCCGTCGATCCGTCTGTCTTAAAAGTTTTCCTGTCAACCTCATTTGCTATTCAATAGAATAAATGTTTCTACCATGACAGATGGACGGCTAGACGGATTTCACTTTTTAACAGAGATTGTATGAAATATCCGTGGAGCCGTCGATCCGTCTGTCTTAGAAGTTTTTATTTCAACCTCATTTGCTATGCAATGAATTACTTTTCCTGCTATAACGGATGGACGGCTAGACGGACATCACTTGGTCGCATGTCCAGATTGACCCTTCCGCACCCATTTTCTCAATTCGGAGTTCATAACACTAACATAGAGGTTCTTAGCAGCGAAGTGGAACCTTTGGACCTGTCGAAAGCGTTCCTTTTTCTCAGTAATACCTTCTCCAAATCAAGCTCAATTTGGGAAAATAACGCTTTTGAGGAGATCTCAATTTGTTTAATACTCTAGGGCTAGATGGAGATGTTCGAGCCATTGAAAGATTGAAAAAGCAACTCCTCTTTCTTTTCTAAGTCTTAAAAGAAAAGGGAACCCAATTTTTGGGGAATGGTTATTACCATTCCCCAAAAGTGATGATAGCTTATAAGTGGACCTAAATTACTCTCTTTATCGCCATAAAAATTTCTGTCTTTGAATTTGGACCTGATTATGACTACCATAATTCGATATTTGCTTTTAAACTGACGCGACTTTTCAAAGCGCTAGTGTTCCGCGCGTATTTGATTTCATTCCTTTTAACAGCGAAAAGACCTATTTAAAATTGCATAGAAAGGTCCGGTTGTTCCTTTCCTTAAGGTGTGAAAGGAACCAATTGACTAATAAACGGAACAAAATGACCTTTTAAAGTTAAAAGGAACCAATCGCTCCTTTCGACTGCGTTCCTCTTTACTTAATAGGAACAATAGTTCCTGTGTGAACTATTCCATAGGAACACCAGGTCCGAACAATGCTATTTTTGTTCCTCAATTGCAAAAACGGTTCCGATTAGCACCTTAAAGGAACGATTCGTTTAACTATAAAAGGGAACGCATTGTTCCTTTTTAACAGGGTAAGTCTTTTGAAAAAATAACAATGCGGGTTTTGTCTTATTTGAAGGCATGTCTGAACTTGCAGATTAACCTGCTTCTGTTAACACGTAATAATAAGTCTGGGCATGTTTAATTGCCATTTCCTGACAAGCCCAAGCAAAGTGTCAGATCTTCTTTTCATCACATTTCCTGCCTGGGCTTGTTAAGCTCTCTTGGGTATTGCCAAAAGGGCATGTTCGGGCAGATATGGCCACCAAGAGCTGTGATTCGCTATCCCAGACATACGTCTCCTGGGAACATAAACTAGTATGAAACGATAGCGTCGTTTGGAGACTCAATCATTTTAGTCTTGACTTCTAAGTGAGATGAGCAAACGAGGAGAGGTAATCAACTGGTCGAAATTACCAAATGCTTCGCTCAAGCCTAAAAGACTTCACCTAGAGGAAGACGAAGTGGATGGCCTTTTTCACTGTCCAGTTCAAGAATGCAAACACGATGGATTCGCCACACAGCGAGGATGCAGAAAACACGTAAAGAAAAAGCATCTTTGGTTTTATTACTTATACGAATGATATGATATCAACCTTGCTAAAGAGAATGTGAGTATCTCTGTAAAACGTGAAGCTGCTGGGAACTCTGCGCGTAATTTGAGATCAATGCCTACGTATGACATTTCAAGTAAATTGCTCAGCAAGTTTTTTCGTGGCTAACTGGCACTGGAGGTGGCTGTAAAAGTGATCGCCAAGCTCGGCAAATAGTTAGCAAGTGCTTGAAGTTCTTGAAATTTTGCTGCGAAGACGAAGAAGACCTAACATTTGAGATAATAGACTTTGTGCTCTCCTAATCTGCTTTTTAAGTTTATTGACGTGCTTCAGGATGAATGGAAGCTTGGGCATGCTGGGCGGGTGGGGTACATCGACGCAATTGCAGAACTTATAGATTTTAGAAAGGTAAACGGAGCGTCGGCAAAGGTGCTAAGTAATTTTTCTACCACGGAAGTCTACTTGAAAAAGGTTCGCAGAACAGCTTCTAAAATGATGCGCATTCAGTGGAATGGCGACCTTGACATAGAAGCATTAGAGGCTAAAGGACACTGGGCGACGTTAGAAGAGCTTTTGGAAGCAGTTGCGCAGCACATACCACGCTACGAAAGCGTGCTTAAATCGTGCAAGGAAAAACAAAGCGCTTTATTTGTTTATAAAGGTCAAAGGTTCTCGCCCAATGACGTATCAGTATTTGACTGTTAACATGGTTATCAAGGCCAAGACAAACGGCGGATTTATGGATCAGAAAATGTTCAAGACTGCAGCGAAATATGGGTTTGACTCTATTTATCTGACAGATACAAACATGCAAGTACTGGATGGCTATATCTCTCACATCCGACCTCGTTTAAAGCCCACGTGCGATTTCGTATTGGTGACAAGAAACGGCGGCCAACACAGCAAGCTAGGCGAATCGATGAGCAAGCTAGTGTTTGACGCAACCGGCAAGTATGTTCATCCCACGCGCGTTCGACAAATTGTAGAGACGGCCAGTTCAAGAAACCTGGACAGCACTGCGCAAAGAACCATCTCGGAGGACCAGAAACACAGTTCTATTGTCGCCAAAGTACACTACCAAAAACAGAGGTCGCGCGAAGTTGCAACCAAGGCGCACACGTTTCTCAAGGAACTGCAAGGTGACAAGGGGTCAGAACTTGATGACGATGTTCGCGCACGCCTTTCAGACAAGTCGACATCCTCGCAAGAGCAAGGCGAAAAATCGGAGAGCTCCTCGACAGATGATGTGGAACCCGAAAAGGAAGTACTCGCACATAAGCGCCATGTAGGAACACCACCTCTGAACACGAAAACATCAATGTCACAAAGAAGGAAAAATGTTCCATATTCTCCCGAAGAGGACAGATATTTGAAAGTCGGGCTAAAACGATACGGCTTTGGACAATGGAAGGCCATCCTCGAGGACCCCGAGTTTCGTTTTCAAAAACGAAGAACATCCAACTCCTTGCTATGCCGTGCAGTGCGCAGATTTCCCTCATATGGCAAGAAGTGAGCAATCATGAACCAATAGGACACAGGGAGAGCAATCACGGAAAAGGCTGGGTAAAATGCGCTTCCATAAAATACCGTCATAGAGAGCGTTGGCTCTCTTTTCTTACAAGACGAGAACAACGCGAGTGACAATGGAAAGCTTAGTGGACAAACACCCGGAGCTTAGCGTACGGGACATGAAGTTTGCTGGCCAGCTTTTGCAAGAAATTTGTGAAATCAACTTTTCTAAAGAGACGGCATATGTGGCGGAAAGTTTGCTTTGGCGCCATTTAAACAGGACGTCGAACAGGAAAAGGTCAACTCTCAGAGAAGTTATATTGGCCTGTCTCTTCATTGCCGTAAAACTGGACAGCAGCGACTTCAGAAGAAACAGCTTTCTCATAGACGTGCTATCTTTGTCGGTGCCAAGAACGGACATTATCGAGGAAGAGATTCGCGTTCTGGAGTCAGTAAATTGGAGGCCCATGGAACATTTGGACATTCTAGGCCTTTAACTGAAGAATCGGTTACTTTGCACGACTGTGAAGACATATACCATTATCAGACACTTCAATATCAGTAATGCCCTTTATAAGCGATTCTAGATTCAAATAGTTCTTGTTTTTGACGGAAATCAAATTAAACATATGATGCGCTAAGAGGTTGTGGTCTTTTGGAGATTCAGTTAACATTTGCTATTTTGTTTAGGGAAGGAAGAAAAATCAGTGTTGGGAGTACAGAGTGAAAAAAAAGAGCTTGCTTTTTGCCTGCTATTTTTCTTCCTTCCCTGGTCTATAGCATTCAGGCTAAAGAAACGTTCTCGCACACACGTGATTTTCAATGGTCGTCTAAATTTAATTTAGTGATTCAACAGATTCATTTCACTACAGCGTCAACTTAGACGTCATTTACACGACTCGAGTTACATGAGTTTACTTATATAGACTCTACTGACTGGAAAAAAAGTTCAATATTGTTTTCTGTCCTGAGAGACTCTTGCCACGCTTTCCAGCCTTTTGCTTTCCCTGTGACGTTCTTTTTGCTGGTCGAGTGGGGGTGTTCACTGGAATTCCTCCCCATGTGCTTGGAAGGCTGTAATCTTCCAATGGCCGTGGAACCCAGCTAGGGGTTGGGGGTGCAACTTCCGGGTTGAAGGTCTCGCTCCTTGGTGTCGCTACTCCGGTTGTGTAGTCGATAACTGCAGAAGGGTTTCCGCTTGGCGTGGGAGGCATGAAGTCGTCATTGTCGTCGTTTCTTGGTGGTGTTACTGGTTGTGGAATGAACCATAATCGAGAGTGTAAGTTGTTGATGTCAGAAGCATTCTCTGGCGCCACGAGACCAAGACTCACATACAGCTTGCGCCTCTCCCGCAAGGCTTCCCTGTTGTTGGTGGTACCTTCTTTTTCATGGAACAGCTTGAGCTTGTGCTCAGTGATTTCAATCATGTTAATTAGAGCCATCTTTCTGTCCTCCACCTTCTCTTTCTCCATTTCTCGCACGTATCTGAAAACAAACAGAATCAGAAACTGTAGGCCTAAATTATATCTAGGCCCCAATGCACACACCTATAAACGAGATGTAACATAAACATAATTAATTTTGATCAAGTCCCCCTTGTAGTACTGTACATGTCCTGTGCGGGAGGTGTAACAATATAATACCTACCCGCAAAGTTCCTTTTCCTTCTCTATGAGCCATGGAGTTTTAAAGACGTGTTTCAACTTCTCTTCTTCTCTCTTTCTTCCCTCCTCCTCCTCTTCCCTCCATTGCTCTCTTAATTGCTTCATTCTCCTTTCCTCGATGTGTTCAGGTAGAGGCTGAAATGGTTCTGTAATGGCCTCTCGCGCTTCGTCTTCGCTGGCGATTCCCAAGGCCACAAGCTGAGCCCGTTTCGACGTGACTATGTCTTGGAACATATCTTGCTCACGCTGTACAGCAGCATCTGCCATCTCCTTCATTTTAGGGAACAGGCGAGTACGGAAACAGGAGCTTCGTTCTTGCTGAGCGCGAACGATGGTTTGCTGTCGGCTCTCAGCCGTGGATTGCTGGCTCGTGGCTTGCGAGTCCGGGTCATCAACGTCGCCTTCTGTTATCACATCATCAACATTGGAGCAAACTTCGTCGTTCTCTGGTGTGACTTCCTTCTCCAAAGTGAAGCAAAGAATATCTTCCTTCTCGTACTCTGTAAGCCTGGGCGTGGAAGCTTCATCTGTAAAGAAAAATAACAGCTCGTTTTTATGCTACTTTGTAAGTTATTTGGCCCAGTGAATTTTGTGAACACACTGCAAATAATTAGATGTTTGAGTTAATACCCCTTAATGATCCAAAGCTGGGGGCTGGAATCCTCTTGGCCTGCTGGATAGCATATACGATGCAATGAACGGGATGACTTCGAATCCATTGGAATGCTGCTGTATCGACATTGTTTAAACTTTGGAACGTATAGACGTTAAGTCGTGCATCCATGGCTGGTTTGTCTACATCTTTAAAGGCCAGTTCTGCCTGGGATGCAATGATCATAGGGCATCTGAAGAAAAGGAAATATATGTTTCACTGATAGTAAGGGTTAACAAATAGCTTGCTGCGTTGAACCTGGGCAAAATCGCTGCCATCTAGCTAGTTGTTATAGTTTGCATCGGAAGTAAGAAATCACCCAGACATACTTGTTTATAAATCCCTTTGCGCTACTGTACTTCACGTCATGAGCTGTCCAGCCACCCTGGGTGAGTAATTTCCAGTCATCCACATCCATCATGTCTGCAGTTGCCTCATCTAGGATAACTACCTCAGTGCTGTCATCGATCATTGCCTTGTTGAACGAGCGTTGCTTTGTAACTCGCGCTACATTCGAGGGGTTGATAACTCCCAATACAGCTGCAAGCAAGCTCGTTTTTCCGCTGTTGGCTTGGCCAACAAGACAGGGCACCTGTTAAAACATAATTGCTTTTAGCAAGCTATGATTAAGTATACATTCATGCAGGTGACCGTGGAATGTGGATGGTTGTCAGTGCTACAATTTCCGTTTAAAATCAAAGTCGCCTATTACCTTTTGCTTGTGCTGCTTTCCTTGGAAGCTAAACAAGCCAAGGAAGTATTCGCAGAACTGGGAAATGTCGCTAGGGGACAAGCTGTTTTCCAATATCCCACGGAAATATGGGCAATCCTCATTGGATGTATGGTCATAACTAAAGTATGCTCGTGGCGTAACAAGACCGATTTCACTCTTGTTGATGGCACGTTGAAGAAACTGCCGTTTTGAAATGGAGAGACACCATCCATTTAGAACTTCAATTAAACTTAAGGAAATGCACCTGCTTCGTTCAAGTGGAATTAGAATGAATAATATACGGTGTAGAAATGTAACATATCATACTCCGAATTCACTCCTTGAAGCGGCCATGCTGAATTTGAATAACAATGACATTTCTGTAAACAATGAGCGAGACTCTCGCCCTATTTTAGTGAGAACAACCACGCGTCCAGAATACAGAACAGTCACGCAGCGTACAAGGAACTATAATAACATCATTAGCATTCAAACTGAAACTTGTGGAATTAGAATGGGTAATATGCGGTGTAGAAATGTAACGTATAATATTCCGAATTCACTCTCTGAAGCGACCATGCCGAATTTGAATAACAATGAAGTTTCTGTAAACAATGGGCGAGTCTCTCGCCCTATTTTAGTGAGAACAACCACGCGTCCAGAATACAGAACAGTCACGCAGCGCACAAGGAACTATAGTAACATCATTAGCATTCAAACTGAAAAACAAGTCTCAAAGACATCGCCATCTATTCGGTTTGCTGTTTGGAATGCCCAATCGATTAACAAAAAATCGGCCTCTATATGTGATCTTGTGATCTCCAAACGCTTGGACATCCTTGTTCTCACTGAAACGTGGCTCTCTGCTCAAACCAACGATGATACCACCATTGCTGAAATGACCAATACTCTTGCTGATTACAACTTCTTACATCTCCCCAGATCAGATAGAAGGGGAGGGGGAGTGGGAATTTTATTACGTAAGGGATTTGGAATAAAACAGAATGACGTTTTTACCGCATTCCAGTCTATGGAATATTTGGATCTCTCCATCACGTCACACAAATCTACAATGCGCCTTGTTGTAATTTATAGACCACCGCCATCGAGAAAGAACAAACTTACACCTTCATTGTTCTTCGATGAATTTTCTGTCTTTCTGGAGGACTTAGTTGTCACGCCTGAGTATCTGCTTATAGCTGGAGATCTCAATTTTCATATGGATATTGTTTCTGATAAGGACACGATCAAGTTCAATGATTTGCTTGAGTCCGCGGGTCTGCAACAACACATCACGGGCCCTACTCATCGCAGTGGCCACACCCTGGACCTTGCTATTGATCGTCAAGGGGGTAGTCTTATTCGACATCTTGAGACACTCTCACACTTACCATCAGACCACTTTGCACCCATATGTTCACTTGATTTCCCCAAGCCCATGTCCACCAAGAAGTCTATCAAGTATCGGGATCTTAAGCGCATTGATAGACAACTGTGGCGTAGTGATCTGACATTATCTTTAGCTACCATCGTATCATCGGATGCCGAATCTATCACTGAAAAATTCAACTGCGTCCTTCATGAGCTTTTAGACAGACACGCTCCTATAAAAACGCGTTCGGTGAGGATACGCCCGAATGCACCATGGTATACAGACAGCTTGAGAACTATGAAGAAAGAAAGGCGTCGTTATGAGAGGAAATACATGTCCACTCGTCTAGAAATTCACCGTCAGCTGTACAGGGACAAATGTGATGCATACACAGTTGCACTTAACGCTGCAAAGTCAGAGTACTATAATGAAAAGATCTCCAACTCTGATAACCAGCAGCTGTTCCGGATGATTGATGGCTTATTTTGTGTAAAGGCTGTTCCTCCTCTGCCTTCTCATGATTCCCTTCCTGACCTAGCTGAGGCGTTTAGTAGCTTCTTTTACACCAAGATCCAGAAGCTACGGGATGATCTGGGAAACTCTAAGCTGTCATCTGAGGAACTTTCTGTCTCTGTTGACATTGCGCCTTGTCCTTCTTCGTTTTCGGATTTCGCTCCAGTGTCAGAGAAATTCGTCTGTGAGTTACTTCAAAAGTCTCCACCAAAGTCTTGTATGCTTGATCCCATTCCTGTACATTTACTGAAACAAGATCTTGACCTCCTTGTCCCGACAGTTACTAATGTTATCAATGCCTCGCTGTCGGAAGGCACATTTCCTTTGTCTTTGAAAAAGGGCATCATATTTCCATCATTAAAGAAGTCCAGCCCCAACAAGGAGGAATTCCCCAGTTACAGGCCGATTACGAACATCGCCTTTCTATCAAAATCACTCGAACGGGTCGCATCCACTCAGACAACTAACTACCTAGTGGGAAATGGCCTCTTTGCTAGATTCCAGTCTGCATACAGACTATTTCACAGCACAGAAACAGCAGTTCTGCGTGTGATGAATGATAGTCTCCGTGCTATTGACTCTGGCAGTGAAGTGGTCTTAGTATTGCTCGATTTATCCTCCGCTTTCGATACTATCGACCATGCCCTCCTCCTGGAAAGACTCCAGCATCGCTATGGGATTAGTGGTACAGTGTTAACATGGTTTCGATCATACCTCACTAACAGAGAACAATCAGTTGTCATCAGAAATGTTGTTTCATCCAGTAAGACCTTGCATTACGGCGTGCCTCAGGGCTCTGTACTTGGGCCGTTGCTGTTTTCACTATACTTTGCGCCTCTCGAAGATCTGATAAAAGCGCACGGCGTCGCATGTATGATGTATGCAGATGATACACAATTGTATGTGTCAGTTGACTCTACTAGTAATAGACCTGCTATGATAGCAAAACTTGAGCTCTGTGTTAAGGATATACTCATCTGGTGCACTGCCAACAAGCTTGCATGCAACCCCCATAAGACTGAGGTTGTCCATCTGTCATCTCGGTTCAAGAAACACGAGCTGATGCCTGGTATCTCCATTGATGACTCCTTTATTGCACCTGTTCCTGTTGCCCGTGATCTTGGGGTCGCTTTGGACAATCATCTTAAGCTGAATTCTCATATTAATAATATCTGCAAATCTGCATCTTTCGCTATACGAAGCATTGGCCGAATTCGCAAGTACCTGAATCAACATGACTGTGAAAAGCTAGTGCATGCCTTTGTTACTTCCCGTCTGGACTCTTGCAACAGTATTCTGTTTGGCCTACCCGATTCTGAACTGACAAAGTTACAGCGATTACAGAACACTGCTGCTCGACTTGTTAGTAGAACCAAGAAATCGGATCATATTACACCTGTGCTTGTTCAGCTTCACTGGCTTCCTATCAAACTTAGAATTAACTACAAGATTTTGCTAATAACTTATAAGGCTCTAAATGGCATGGCTCCGCATTATATCTCTAACTTGCTTCTATCTTATAAACCAGCTCGCAATCTTCGATCTTCTGGACAAAACTTGCTTTCTGTACCAAAATCTAACACTGTCAATTACGGCGACAGAGCTTTTTCTATCTGTGCTCCTAAGCTTTGGAACTCCATGCCCTGCAATATTAGGAACGCTGACAACATTGCCACATTCAAATCAAAACTTAAGACTTTTATATTTAAACAATTTACGAAATTATCCTAATTATTTTATTTTTTTATTATTATTATTTTTTATCTTATCTATATATTATAGCTTACTTAGAAATTTGTATTTTATTGTAAGAGCATTGAGCTTGTATAATGCTCCTAGAACGTATTTATTATTATTATTAAATCATAGTTAACACGTATTTGTCGGATGACCTGGCTGTCTGGATTAGATAACCTCTCGTTCACCTTCTTGCCATACTTTACCAGGCGATCTTTGAATGCCTCATTCCCTTCCAGTGTTCCAATGAATGACTTAATGTTACCTTTGGGTTGGTACGTGTAGACTGCTCGTGAATCCAGCTTATACAAAGTACCTTTTGCAAGTGCGTAGTTCAGTGCTTTCATTGCCAACTAAAACAAGTAAGCAAAAAAAGCATTTTACGAAGCAATCAGACATAAGGACCAACATCCGCTAAAATTGGAATGACTGGGCTCGTTTGGGACCAATGCAATATGATTATATAATACGATGTAGTCCTGGTAACGTCATCTTCGCATAGTGGTTTTACACTTTTCAAAAGTAAGAGATTTTGTTCTAAGGTATTTCTTCGTAAAATCATAGTCAAAACATATTAATAGCGTTTTTTATGAAAATGCGAAAATCCAAGATGGCGGATCAAAGATGGCAGCTAGCCACCATTTTGAAGCTTCATTGTGGTATTCTACCCCAAGTCGTAGGAGCTTGAAACAAGTCTAGTCTGAGTAAGGTTTAAAATCACACATACCTTTATGTCGTTAATTAGTTGAGTGCATGGGTCATTGGTGAGCGCTTTAATCGGGGTCTTTTCATAGGCTGCATCGTTCTCCACCGAAACACCAAAGATGTCTACCACTAAGCCTTTCGATACCATCATGTTCACCGCTCTTCCAGCATCTCTACCATATTTTGCCTTGACCACTACAAATCTGAGCACGTTCTCTCGGGCCTCCCTTTCTGCTGAATCCACAAAGTCATCGTCCAAGTCCATATCCCTCGTTGTTTGTTGGAAGCACGCTCTGAATGAGGTACACACATAACTTGAATTATGGTCTTTTAGCACTTGCCATAACTGACTGCGAATCATCTTTGCCGTGGCTTGTTTTGATCTCGCAAAAAGCACTTTTGTTTTCAATACCACGTTGCATTCCAGCAGTCGTCGATGTAGGCTTATTAAAGAAATCTGTGCCCCATTCTTTGACTCAAACGCTATGTAATAAGCTATAGCTGGCACGCGCGTCTTGTCGGAACTCTGGGAGCTGGGTACCGCTTGATCCTCTTGTGTGTTATCTTCCTGCTCTTCTTGGGATTTCTTCTTGGAGGACTGCAAATCTTGAACTGTTATGCTTGAGAAGTAGAACGCAACGTTCTCTAAGCCTTCGATCGCACTATCGCACTCGGCTCGTTTTTCGCAAATAGACTTCCAAGACTCGTCCGATTCTCCCTCTTCTGAGGCATCCCAATAACATTTTAACCACACAACACACAGTTTGCCCGCGACCAGTGGTAAAAAGTAGCTCTCAGCCGCTTGTTTTACTTTGCTGCTATTGAGTTGATGTGCAGGATTGCGAGCTGTTGATACCTAGATATGACAGAACAGGAAAAATAAGCAGCTGAAATCTTGTGAGATTAGAATTTAGAATTTCACAAATACTTACCGCTTCCATGACTCCCTTATATCTTCAGAAAGCTCTATCCTGGTCCGTTTCTTGTTCCGACTGGCGGTAGAAACTTTGTCTGCTTCGGTCTTTATAAGCTCTTGCCCGAATGTCACATGACATAACTTACGTAATCAGGGCGATCATGTAATCGAAAACGTAAACTTGCAAAAAACGAGCACGGCGGTGCTATATCCAAACATTATGTAATCGTTGCAATGTGAGGCCTAAAACAAACAGCCACTAAAGCGTTAATGCATTTATGTCATGCAAAACAAGAAATTTGCCACCATTCTCTCAAGCTCATTTCTTGTGCTTGCTCATTGCTTTGTTAGAAAAAGCGCGAAAATCAAGCTGCTTTTCTTTCTGGATCCCGAGTTGTTGAAAAACAACAATAGGTTTCATTTGAAATAACTGACGACTTTATCTACTTTTACATTGATCACCGGTGGCATCGATTTGAAAATGACATTAATATATTAATATATTATTAATATTATTAATATATTAATATATTTATATATTAATATATTTATATATTAATATATTAATATATATAATATATTAATATTAATATATTAATTATAATATATTATATTGATATTTATTATTCCCTTTTTGCTGCTCAAATAAACTGTAAGTTGTTTTCCCTTAGTTCCGTGGATTCCTTCGTATCCGTCTATTTCCAGATTAATTCACCCCTACTATTACACTTCCAGTCCTAATGGTATGCGATTTGACTAAATATATCTAAATATTGGCGGATTGTACGGAAACTACGGATTAACGGAATATCATTACTTGGAGATTTGTGAAAAATTGCGGGAATAAGGTCTTGTAGTTTCAAAAACACTAGAAATTACTGTTAAATCGTCAAGTTGTACAGCTAAAATTTCTAAGTACCCAGCTTGTTCTTTTGCGCATGAGCGAAAATTCCATCAGCTATCATAAGCGAACGACAAAACAGGAACTTACGATCCTTTCGCCGTTGTTCCCTTTTTTTAGTTCAAACTATGTAAAAACATGGGTACTAGTTCAACTATTCCTTAAAGCTGGAAATGCACCAAAACTTAGGATAAAATTGTCCACCATCGATAGATCTTGAAGATCTGCAAAATTTGAAAGCTTGAATCAACTAAACAGCTTTCAAAGTAAAAGGAACATCAATTTGGGGAATGGTTATTATTATTATTATTATTATTATTATTATTATTATTATTTCATTATTATTATTATTATGTTTAGGTTCACAGCTAATAATAGCTGGAGGTAGACTTTCTAACTGAGGGCAGGTTAATAATAATAATAATTATTATTACTATTATTACTATTATTACTATTATTACTATTATTACTATTATTACTATTATTACTATTATTACTATTATTACTATTATTACTATTATTACTATTATTACTATTAGTCGAAAATGGGTCAAGAGTTTGATGTCTTGTTTCCTAAGACTGGGAAAAAATCTGGGAAAAAATTTTCCCCCTCGAAATTTAGAATCGTCATAACGGGCTAGGAAATGATGCGGAGGCATTCAATGTTTGCTTCGATGTTGCGGTTTCTGATGCAGTTAACATGTGCTGGTTGCTCCTTCATAGGTAGCAAAAACGTTTTTTTATCGTCGAAAAATATTTTGACAACCAGGACTACAAACTACTGGGTCCTACTGACCGGTCGTTCTCCCACAATAATACGCCAATTGTTGGCGACTGCATTTTTCTGACATTTATATCGAACGTAATTTATGCGAGAACATGTTTTCCCTAGGGGTTCTGATTGAATTCGGCCCTTGTGCGCAAGAGTAAACACCAATAATAGCGGAAAAAGGAAATATTTTATTGTCGATGTATGCACATTTACCAAACTCGTGAAACGTAAAAACGCCAAGCTATCGGCGTACAACCTCAACAATCTCGAGTGATAGAGAAAACATTCCAACTGAAAGTGAGAATGTCAATTAAAACAGCGCCTCTCAAAGGCAGGACACGGGATCCTTTTCTTGATCTACTTCTTTTGGTAATTGCGGCGCATGTGCTTAACTTTACTGTACACCCTCTCCGCACCTTCTCTTTCTATGATGTCGTTCGTCTCTTTGTTTGATCTCAGCCTTCTGAGGATCATTGCCCTGTTAGGCACCTCTTTCTGCTGGATCAGTCCTTGACACTGGTCCTCGATCATCTTGGCGTCTGCGCCGGAAAAGTGGCGTTTGGCGTGGGAGCGGAACGTGCTAAGAGAGATTATTCCGTGCTTGTCGGGAAACGTACTCTCTGTTGGTGGAGCAACGTTAGTCTCCGCGTCTGTTTTCTCCGAGGTCACGTCATCTTCTACTCTTTTCTCCTTTTCCGCCTCAGCTCCACCGGTCTCTTCTTTCTCTCCCTCTTCGTGCTCGGATGGTCCTCCCATCAGGCTTGCCACGGTATCGTGCGCTTTCGACGCAGCCCTCATTTTATTTACGAGATTGTATGATCGATCGGCGGTGCTTCTGATGTGGCCCATCTTGCTCGCGAGCTCGTTCTTTTCTGGGGAGCTCAGCCCACGCGTGTTTGTCACCACGACGTGTCTGAGCATTCCCGAGCAAAATCCAGCAAGGCTTTCCGGTCTCAGGCAGCCAGCTTTTGCTGCAAACTGTTTGAGTGCTTGGTGGACGTGGCTGGTGGTGTATGAGGTGCCAGTCGAGTTAAGAAACATGGCGTCTTCTCCCTGCTTTGCATTCCGAGCCAATACCGGGCGACAATGCTTGAGATACTTGTCGATAAGCTGATGAAGCTTGCTCGAGAACTGCATAAGTATACCGCCCATTGTGCGGCTTGTCTTCTGCTCGGCAATATGGACGGTATACTTATCCCCTTGCGTCTTCCCATCGGCGTATCTCGAAAGCGTCAACTCGGCTATTGGCCCTGACCTGTTTACGTTCTCAACGTTCGTCAAGTAAATTATGTAGTTCCGGGCGTTGGTGGCATCTTCCATGGTGTTGCTGTATTTTTGGGGGCTCATTAGCATCTTGTGGACTGTCTGGGCATGCTTAGACTCCCCAAGACGCCTTACCTCTTCCAAAGTGGGGAGATTTTTCCCCCTCAACCACTCCATCTCTGCGCGTTGCACTGCAATCCTTTCCCCCCACGATTCCCTCCAATTTCGTTGCACATCTTGTAGGGCCTCTAATGCCTCCCTCTTGTCGGCAGACATCGAGTTTCTCATGGACGAAATAGCGTACGTCAGAAAGCGCTCCAGGCTGGTGGAAAATCCCGACAACGACTTGTTGCAGTATCCCTTCTTGCTGTCTTCCTTTCTTAGATCGATTTGTTGCTGGAAAAAGCGCTTGTACACCAGATCTTTTTCAAGGAATACTGACAAGTCATTGAATTTGGGATCTACGGCTCTTGCAATTCTATCGACAATGTTGCACATCTGCCGAATCGCGGTAGGGGACTTGTCAGTTCCGTCTGGCGTCCCAAGATGAATGTTCCATCCCCGCAGAAGAGCACCAATTATAGAATATTGCTTTGTGGTTGGGCCATATGGACCTAGCTTATCTGTTCCATTCTCTTGTTCTTCTTCTTTTTCGTCTCCTTGATTTCCGTCTTTATCGTCATCTTCTTGGGGATTTTCCTGTCCTTGCTCCTGCACGTCACTTTCGTCATCTTCGCTGTCTACATTGTCATCATCATCCTCTGAATAGTAGTCATCATCAGCGTATACTATTTTGAGGTCATCGTCGCTCGACTCTGACGAGGATGTCTCGACTCTCTTGCGTTTTGCCGCTTTCTTCGTCTTCTTCTCTGCAGCCATCGTCTTCTCTCCATACTTCTTCTTCTTCTCTTCGTGTTCCGCATGTTTTCCCTTCTTGCCGTTGCCGGTACCTTTCCCTTTAGATTTCTCTTCCTGATCTCGTGATCGCTGCTGGCGTCCTACAGCCTTGCTCTTGGCTTTTAGCACGCTCATCGAGTCGCTACTAGACTGGACTTTATGGTGCTTCTCGAGATGGTATTCGAGCTTGACACCAGACCAAGCACAGTTTTGTTTCGGGCACACAAGGATCTTGTGTCTGTCCTTTCTGGTCTCTTGCTGTTTCCCGAACAGCCACCTGTCGTAGTCTTCATCCGACCAACCATGGCCTGACTGTTTGGTTGCCGTAGGTGTGCTCTTTGTTTCCCGCACACCGGACAGGCACCAGTAGAGATAAGGGGTCTTTTTCCCTTCTTCTTATCCTCCTCATCAGCTGGGGCACCCTTCATCTTGTGCTCAGCAGGTCCATCTCCATGACAAAGAAAAATCAAGGCTAGAATATCAGAAATGACCTGTTTACATAAGGCAAAGCAGGGCCAAAAAGTCAAGCTTACTCAAAACTATAATTCGAGTTTAGCCGAAGAAAAAGAAACCTCGAGGGAGCCAACTAAAGCAGCAAAACGTAAAAGTTACATGTAAAGTCAGAATTTTCTTATCAGAAATGCAATAAACTTGGAAGCTAAAAATATAAATAGCATAAGAAGCAATTTCAAGTTTTTTGCTTACCGATAACTGATAGTGAAGTAGTTTCTTTCCTCCGAAAGTCTCCGTCATGTTGTCAGAGTTGAATTCATTCTTACTTGGCAAGCTCTAAATATATTATTCGGCTAAAACCATTGCAATTTTCTGTTATTGTCAATCCTGTTCAATCCAGTTCTGGCTCCCTGTTCGTAGATCTCATATGAGTATTCGAAGAAGGCGTCGTTTGCAGCTTTTACGAAAGAAACTGTTGTTTTTCTTCAGAAGAACGCCGAAGTCTTGCTTCGCCGTGGGCCGGGTATTCTGCAATCTAGCCTTTGAATATTTTGCAACTCCCTCATAGTTTCTCCAAAATGACTAAACAACATTATTAAATATCGGCGAAGAATCGAATCCGAAGTATTTTGACAATCATTAGAGAATTCTTATGAGCAAATTTGGCGTGCTTCGCACCCACGAGTTTGTCTCAGTTTGACTCAATAAAAATTTCGTCTGAATGAACTCGAGCGAGCCGACGCGGGCGCGTGTTTTGTGAGTTTTTTCTGCGGGAAAATGAAGGAGCGACTTCCGGTCCGTGTCCTTGCCAAGCACCGCGTCAAAGCACCGCGGCGCTGTGCTGAAGGACAAAATGACGCGCGCGCTCAGTGATCCAAGACGGACTGTGATTGGCTGTGTACACGGGTCGCCACTAACGCAAGTGCGCATGCGTAAATAAGAGCCCGCGATGTTTTCGTAAGCCGCTGAACGTATCGATTTGGCTTGGATGGGTTGCTTTCTCATGTGACGTTGAATGATACGTATGGGGCTCCACTCCGTGCCCTGGGCACGGGGAGTTCCGCTATTATGGATTTAGCTTTTGAGCACTGCATATCAAGCTGTTATTAAGGTTCGTAATTGCTCCACAAATGGTCCTGCTAGATCAAGCATATTCAGTGGAAGCTCATTTTTCAACAGTTTAAATTCTTTAAGGCGACCTATGGCTCTTTCTACATGGATGCGTGCTCTCGCAACTATTTTTGCTTTCTGTACCTGTCCCTTTGTAAACTGTTTTCTACCTTTTGTGAAAGGAGGTATTTCTACATTAACATGGTTCTCAAGAAATAAGTCTTGCACATTAAACCCTCTGTCTGCAAGTGGAATCATGCCTCTGCTGAATTTGTTGACTACCCCAGAGTTCTCCGTTATGTAACGATCTGAGGCTGACCCTCCATAAGAATCTGATATGTAGCTTACCGAACCTGACTTGGTGCAAATAACTAATTTTTTCAAAGTATTTGCACTTTTGTATGTACTATAGGTCTGATACTGCAGTTTTGCATTTGAGGGCTTAGCAATGTGTTGTTCTGTACAATCCACAATGCCTTCCACTTTGTATAAATTGCCAACAAAACACTGAGGATTATAAGATAGGGTCTCTTCTACAGTTGGCCAGTAAATTAGTGGCTCAAGTTCTTTTCCTAAAAAGACTATCCAGGTTGAAATGATGCGAGTAACTGTAGATGAACTCACACCAAATCTGAAAGCTAGATCTTCCATATTCAAATCTAAACGGATTTTCATCAAATTCATAAGCAAATGATTTTCCATACTTAGTTTACTACATGGACCAGGCTTTCTCCTGCAACCATGTTTGCTGGGGCTTTTCTGATAGTTTCTTGTCTTATTTAAATCATTCTCTGAAAATCTTCCCTTGAAATAACGAAGTTTACCTACCTTGGGTCTTACCTTCTCTAAAATAAACAGAAAACTAGCATAATTAGGACAGCCAGTATAGAGTTTGATGAGTTTGATGTCTGAATGTTGAATCCTATCAATACCAAATTCTGACAAATTTATGCATGGTATTGTTCTTCTCCATTGTATTGCCTCGTTCTATAATACACTCCATTGCACTCCATTGTTTTAGACAATACCTTGCATAAATTTGTCAGTGTATTGGACAACCCTCAAATTCTGAGACTGATTTGACATTTTGAGTGTTATTGCCTGAGTTCCCTTGTTGCTTACCACCTGCATTATCATTTGAAGCAGTTTCTTCTAACACACTAGACTGACTTGAATGATTTGTTACATTTACCGCACCAGACTGAAGAGAACAATTTGTTGTAGTTTCTTCTATCACACTAGACTGCCTAGAATTATTAGTAGTTACAGTTTTTTGCAACACACTAGAATCATTGCCTACACTTCCGTGCTGTGATACAGTATCTTGTAGCTCATTAGAATTATTAGAAGTTATAGTTTCTTGTGTTACATTTAACACACTAGAGTGAAGAGAACAATTTGTTGTTGTTTCTTCTATCACACTAGACTGCCTAGAATTATTAGTTACAGTTTCTTGCAACACACTAGAATCATTGCTTTCACATCCGTGCTGTGATACTGTATCTTGTAGCTCATTGGAATTATTAGTTCTAGTTTCTTGTGACGCAACAGAATCAACCAACATTCTTGGCTTTCACGTGACGTCACAACTTTATGTAAATTAGGCCGCCGCCATGTTGGTGTCCCTCGAGGTGTAATATAATGCAAATAAACGCCATCTCTATAGTCAAGTTTTATCTTTGTCATGCGAATTTCTCGATTTAAATATTGATAAACCTGGAAAAAAAGATGAAAGAAGTTCCGATGGAGTCTCGAAAGCTGTTCCAGTGCTCTCTGAGTATGCTAAAGAGCTGGAGAGTCATGTAAAAACAAGATATTTGCAAAAAATATCAGTGATCGGAGTGGATCCAGCGTGCATACCTACAAGCGAATTCAGCCCAGAATGTTTGCCTCCAGTTGAAGTATCAGATTTGCTGAGCTACCTGGTACTCGAGACCAGTTATTATACGAACAAACAGTTCAAGGCCTTTAAGAGTTTGGAGGCTTTTAACCAAATGGTCTCTGGTCTTGTGACCTCGGTCATGGGCAAAATGATCGCCGCTAATAAATATGTGGTCGTGGGACGCGTGAGACACTCGCAGAGAATGAATGATCCATTAACATTTGGATCATCACAGAACAAGATGGAACTGTTTTATCGGCTCATTGCTTAGGATGTAAAGCGGGACTAGCAGAGGCATGCTCCCATATTGCTAGTGTCTTGTTTTATTTGGAAGCAACCACGAGAATTCAAGGGAGACTTGCGTGTACCCAGGTCAAATGTACATGGATTTTACCAACTTACGTAAATGAGGTTCCTTATGCCAGAGTAAAGGACATCGATTTCACGTCAGCCAAAAAGCTCAAGGAAAAGCTTGACGAGAAAATCGACAACTTAGGCTTAAATCCTGCGGATGGTCAACAACCGCTTCCGAATAACCAGGAGGCTTCATTTCCTGGGAGCGCTTCCTGCAAGAATTCCGTCCCTTCACAACAGGAAATGAACGATCTATTTTGCAAACTAAATCAATGCATCATTAAACCTGTGGCTCTGAGTTTAGTCCCTGATTATGCTGACCAATTTGTGGATCAAAGCCGCTCAGTGCCTGTTGTTTCTGAATTGTTCCATACAGAAAACTTAGGTCTAGACTATTCAGAGTTGATGCGGAAGTCCGTTGAAGGGCAATTAAGTGTCTCAGACAAACAAATCCAGCTTGTCGAAAAAAACACACAGGCTCAGTCTAAGGGTTCTGGCTTTTATAGGCACCGTGCAGGCAGAATTGGTGCTTCTATCAGCGGTGTTGTATTCGACACTAATCTCTCTCTGCCTTCGCAAAGTCTAATAAAAACAATCTGCTATCCAGGCCTATACAAAATTAACAACAAAGCAGTTAGACATGGCTGCCGACTCGAGGGTGCTGCAATTAAGGCTTATGAAACTGTAATGAAAAGGCATCACGTCAACTTTGAGATCAAGAGATGCGTACTATTTGTAAACAAGGAACACCCATTCCTACATGCCACTCCAGATTTTCTCACATCCTGTGACTGTTGTGGACTTGGGTGTGGTGAGGTGAAATGTCCCATTTCTATACAAGATGCAGATTTTGAGGGTTATGCATCAAGCAAGACCTCCTGCCTCGTAAAGGTGGAAGGGGCTTTCAAGCTTAAGAAGGAGCATAACTATTACCATCAGACACAACAACAACTATTTACATTAAAGGATCAGAAGCATAACGATTTTGTTGTGTACGCCGTAGACAATGAAGGAAATGAACATTTTATAATGGATCGCATACTCCCTGATTTACAGCATTGGAATAAAGTTTTGCCAAAACTAGAAGCTTTCTGGAGAATTTGTGTTCTTCCTGAAGTGCTGGGCCGTTGGTACACCAGGAGGTGCACAATTCCTGTTAAGGGTCCTGATGGTAGCATATGCTTCTGCAGAGCAATGCGGGATGAGCCCACAGTATCATGCAGCAATACCGACTGCCCTTATGGTGAATTCCACACCTCATGCTTGTCCCTCACTAATGCTACCTTTCCCAAGACATGGTACTGCCCACACTGTTGCAGGCTTCCACAGTTCAAGCGGCGTGCAAGGAAAAAGTCAACAAAGGCTAAACCATCTGACACTACTAGGGATGCACTGCTGCAGGACAGTATATGCATCTGTAAAGTGAAAGCCACTGCAGCAGACAAACTAGTGGAGTGTCATGGAACACTATGTCAAAGTGGCAAGTTCTTCCATCTAACATGCTTGGGGTTAAAGCGCCTGCCAAATAACCACAAGACAAGCTGGAGATGCTACGACTGTAGGACCAAGCCCAAACCTATGCAAACTACCACTTGTGCTTCTTCATCAGACTCCTCAAGTGAAAGTGAGGAGGACAATGCTACATTTGTCAAATCATGCCAAGGTAATTTAGATAAAAAGGGAGCTATTGGTGATTTAACAGCATCTCATTTCGAACTCATCAGAAATCCCATTGGATGGTTAGATTGCGACATTATACAACAGGCACATGTACTCCTTAAAAATGTCAATCAAGCCATTGAGGGATTCCAGCGCCCAACTCTGGGACCAGTAAGGAATTTTGACATTGTTTCTAGTGAATTTGTACAAATTTTACATACCGGTAATAGTCATTGGGTATGCATAAGCTCTATAGGCTGTACACCAGGACATGTCCATCTCTATGACAGCATGTATGACGATGCAATTAGTCCTGAAGTGGAGCAGCAAACTAATGACATGCTTGGAGGCCAGATGATATCTTTGAACCCTGCCCCAGTTCAGCAGCAAACCAATGGCAGTGACTGCGGGGTATTTGCCATTGCATTTGCAACTTGCCTGGTGTTTGGAGTAAACCCAAGTCACTCTAATTTCAACTTGCATCAAATGAGACCACACCTTATTTCATGTCTCAGGAACAACGAAATTTCATTATTTCCTTCATTTTAATTACTGATATGAGATTAATTAATATATTTACAAATACAATCTAGTTGAACTAGTTGAGATTTTAGCTGTCATTTGAAATAAAAAAAAACTATGAAATACAGAAATGCCAACCTAGGACTAAATACCACCAATTAAACAATAGAGAAAACAAAGGAATGGCAACTAAATACTAGTGCTTTGGTTGGTTTTTCATAGATTGGGCAATTCCAGAAAATATATGTACCCCGGGGATGGGTGGCATTTGGAAATTCTGAATTGGCGGGGTGTTTTTCAAGCTTTGGGGGGGGGGGGGGGGGGGGGGGGGGGGGTCAAAGCTGGAAGCTAGTTTAACCTCTCAGGAATTCTATATGCAGGGGATAAGCCATTTTGGAAATTCTAGATGCATCATGGGGTCAAAAACTAGTGCCACCAATCCCTGGGGTACATATATTTTCTGGAATTGAATAAATATAAAAAGTAAACAGGCATTGTAGGAGAAAAATCAATGCATATCGATTAACAACAGGCCACAAATCTGGCTCTTTCAAAACAGGCTTGTCTAATATTAGCTCCCATGTGTGGAGCACTTGCTGGCGGGAAGGAATTACCCTTTTTGCTCACTTAAATATAAAAATTAAATATTAATTTTTGGAATTATTGAAATTCTGAGAGATTGTTTGTTTTACTAAGCTTATTGCTACTGTCTCTACTGTCTAGTAAAGTTCCATGTGTGGTTCCAGAAAATAACTAAATATCCATACCCCCACCCCATGGAAGGGTGTTGAAGTGACCCCTCACAAAGATCAGGTAATCCCCCCCCCCAGAATTTCCAATGCCCTTCCATTTTTTTTGTTTTAATTTGGGGGGGGGGGGGGGGGGGGGGGGGTATGGATATTTTCTGGAACCACACATTCATTTTTTTGGGACAACCAACTCTAGAAGCCTTCAAAACAGTTCACTCTAATCAAAAGGGACAATTGGTGGGCAAAAATTTACCAGGGCTGAGCACACCCTCACAATCATATCAACAAGTGGGATCCGGCGCTCAACAGGACCAGTGGGATTGCAAGTTAGAAAGTCTGTAGGTAAAGTTGCTTGCAATATAGTGTACTTCCTCGGAGGACACCAATGACCCTTTCCACATGGATCCTCACATTTGCTATGCCACGCTTGCTTTCCACATTTACAGGATCCAGTTGTGTCTTTCCTTTAGTGAATGCAGGTATCACTCGTTTGGCATGCTTAAGTCCAACACTTTCAGTTATTGTAAAACCACGATCGGCCATCACCATGTCTCCAGGAAGTAAATGGTCAAGAAACCCACAGTTCTCAGTAAGGTATTTATCTGAGGTCCTACCTCCCCATGCTTGTGATACATAAGAAATAGTTCCTTGTGGTGTCACACCAATGGGTAATTTGATGGTGTTGTGGTGCTTATAATTGGAAAATGTCTGAGCTCTAGCTAAGAGATTGCTTGGTTTTTCAATAAAAACCTCAAAGCAGTCTATCACCACTGTTACTTTCTTCCCAAAGGAATACAAAAAACACTGTGGCATTGTCCTCCATAACTGTTCTCTTTCTGGCCAAGAAACCAATGGGGAGAGCCTATGTCCATAACATTTAGCCACGAAGAAAATATCCTTGATACTGTTGACAGGGAAACTTGGAAGCGATAGGCAAGGTCTTGAAATGGGACATTTAATCTTAGTTTCATTAAAACCAAAACAAATTCTTGGAAGCGGTCTAGTGAAATAGTTTTCCGTGTGACAAACGGAGAAACATGCTCAAAAGCCACCATCAAAATCTCCCGTGAAGGCAGTCCCGTGTAAAATTGCACTTTATCGTCCGAGTCAAAGAAATCTTGCGTCGGAGCGCTGTATCCCCTCCGACTGAACATATAACCAAATTCATCGGTCTGGCAGGATGCATCGCGGGTTGCCGCATCGATATCCTGCTCTGACTCAACTACAACAGTCACAGAAGATTCTTCTCCCAATGTAGCATCGTTATTCGAAGACAAATCCTCCATATGTGCTGAAAATGCCCCTTCATGTTCTGTAGCTTCATTCACTGCAGAAGTGTTTTGATCAAATGTTATTTCTCCGATGCGCTGGCCGCTTACATTCAAGCGTTTTCGCTTCTCAGCCGCTTCGAATTCAACTCGCTTTTCCGCCTGCTGTCGTCTTCTCTTTACTCGTTCAGCTTTTTCTGCAGCGATATTATGGTCTTTCTCTCTATATTTCTTCTTTCCAAGATTTTCTGTTGGTATCCAATGAACGTGGAATCGGTCCCAGACAGGAGCTGGTTCCCCAAACACAAAATGTTTTGAACAAACACGCTCAGGATCTAGCACATTTTTGGTCTTGGTATCTCCGCGGCTGATCGCCGAAATCCACTCGTTTCTCCTCGCTAACGTGAGTTCTTCGTGTTCTGCCCCTTGATTAACGATCACCTTTGGTATACGAAAGAATCTTATATCTTTATCCCTTCCGCTTTTGCTAGAACAGCCAGGAATAACGCACAGAACCATAGTTCGATTCTCACATGTTTGTCTTTTCGCGTCTCTTTTGTTGACACTCGAGGGACACCAACATGGCGGATAGTAACCGTTGTCAAGGACATGGTCACGTGGGTGAAAGCCAAGAATAGTTCCTTTCAACGGACCAGATAAATATGTCTTCCCTTCTAGTTCTAGCGCCACTTTAGCCAGCTGATAAATGCCCTTGTAACATGAACATAATGTATTCATAATTTTGCACAATGCTGAAGTCAAATTTTACATTAGGTTTGCCTTGTAAACATTATTTACGTCTACAGCAGAAGTTGTGTCCGCCTCATTTATCTGTCTGGTCTTTCTCTTCTTTCTCGCCGGTGGTGACGACCTTTCTTTGGGCGGCGGCCGTTTTACTCCAACCTTTTCTTCGCGATCGTATCCTTTTAGATATAGTTCTGGCGGCCTGTTATTAATAGGCCTTCCAAATTTAAAGTTGTTTGAACAAACCTTCGTGTTCTTGTTCACTTTAAAATGTTTTCTGCTAATTCTTTCTGACCACGAGTTGTATTTCGCGGGATCGGTACAACTCCAGAATCTTATGCTTGGTTTTCCACCAAAATAACCTTTATGTTCTTTGATTACGTACTTGTGAGGATAACGGCGGTCATTATCGCACCCTACAATAGAACAGCGATCGTGTTTACCCATTTTAACCTTGGAAAGCTCTATTCTTCCACTCACTAGTCACTTGTTTACATTCGCACTCTCGAGCGTTCTCGCATGGTTGCACCCGGAACATCCCATAATTATCTTCGAAATTAAAGATGGCTGCCGTATCGGGAATTAGGTATATTCCATATACAAAATAACTTTTGCCATGTAAACATCACGTGATCTGAAATGGGCAATTTAGATACATCGCGAAAGAGGTATATATTGAATATTGATGCAGGATTTTTTACCAAGTTCAAGGAAACTGTTGATGTTTATTCTAAAAAGATTGACTGCTACATATATCTTTTTACTACAACAAGGCCAACAACAACAGTTAACATACCACCTGGGCACACCAGGAGTACTCAAAGGATTTCAACCCTTCAGAAACCGGGAGAAAACTAGTGATCTCGGGCGAAATACATTGCAAGTAATAAGGGGCCGGGGCAGTCACTACTGGATAAGGCAGCTACTTCTTACTTATCAGGTCACTTGGCTGCTTGGGCACTGACAATTCAACAAGGTGGAGTACACACCAGTGAAGCTTTAACACACTGGCATCGTGTGCATTTTTGCTTGCATTTGCACTTGATGAGCTCACGACAAGCTTGTGACACCTCAGGAATGGTTATCCATTGAGGAACCCATTTGCCCGCCTCTCGTTTCCAGGGAAATAGGTCTGGTGATGGCACGGCAGGCTGCGTCTGATCACTAGTTGTCCAGATACCAGCTTGAAAGACCGAACGCCTGACATGCTGAAGAAGAGCTTACTTAAGGTAAAAAACAGTTAAACGCAGACAATTAACATGAAATAAATATTTCCTCTTTATTACATACGAAGAAGGTAATAATACGGATTATATATATACACTTGTTTCAATTAACGTTGCTCTGCAAAACGTAGAACCATGCTTCATAAGTCGTAATGGTAATTCCTGCCTAAAACGAAGCGGTTCACGCCAAATTGTGTCTCAAAGTAGTAAACAGAGTGCCATTGGGTGGTTTAGTTTGGTTAGTTTAGTTTGGTTTGCCAAACTCGAGGAAAATACGAGAAATAGCGTCTTCATTATGATGCATGGTTCATGGTTTTACGTTTTGCAGAGCAACGTTAATTGAAATAGGTGTGTATATAGCATACGTCTGTTGGGGACAGCTTGTCCATGGCTCTGTTACTGTTGCAGAAGATGTCCTTTCTTACGGCCCATTTGCCAATCAAATACCCAGGTAATACCCAGATACAACATGTATAGCCGTACGACTGAATTACTTAGTATACAATAAATATGATAATTATAAATTCTAAGAATACTAATTTAAAATGAGATAATTTGTATGCCTCTAAAGATTTCGTTAACACTTTGTTATCATATATATACTACGCTAAGGAAAATTTCTGTTCTCCACCCTTTTACGGAAAAACGGCTGAGCTAGAAACCCCCAAACCACACCATTGATAGACATTGCTGGAAAGGATTTGGCGAATTTGAAGATCAAAGTTCGCAAAGGCGCAATTTTTGAAGTCTCCCACAGAAACTAGATAGAAACCTCTATTTAATATCAGAACTCAGGGTAGTCCAATCAGAAGCTTAAAAAGCTGCCTGTTATCAACAGGAGCCTGAAAGCGCCATAGTCATCCAGACCTAAATAATTCTGTTACAGATGACTTACAGACAATTACAGGGCTAAGGCAAATTCATAGGCTTTGAGCTGAGAAAAATGTTAATTCAAGTTTGAACAAACGTTCTAATGCCTTGGTTCGCAGAGCGCGCGTTAAGGTTACAGGATACATTCGCTGGGTGTGCATTTTCAAAGCCTTGTCGCGGCGCAAATATTCATCGCATCGCCATAACCAATACATCATTTTAAAGATAAAATGTGAAATTTATCTGCTGTTAACCTTTTGTAGCAGTTTCATGAAAATTATTTACGGCGCACAGCAAAAACCGCGTTTTGGACCGCCCCTGATAAACGCTTTGATAGGCCGCGGCAGTTTATAGGCTTGGCAAATCTGACTGCGCAATATCAATCAGCACATTGTTGTCTCTGTGTCGGGCTTTTTCAATTGAAGGCTTTGTTTAGGAATGATCGAACGATCAAGTTGATCTTGTGTTTAATAGTTAAATGGGACCCTATCGTGATGAATAATTTTTGAAATACTTCGGAATTCACAATAGCCCGGCACACTTTTGCTCCCCAACCATTTATCTATCTCATGGCAAAATTTCAAAGCATTCCGTTAAAAACCTGTTGGTCTATCAAAGCATTTATACACTAGATTTAGCGAAATCTTAGAGGCGAGTTTTGGACTTCTAAAGTTGTGTAAACATAAGAGGGATTAGTGACGAATCTGTCATCACGCACTTCACCTCCAGCCAATCACGGCAAGTACCCCCGGTGTGCCAGCAAGGACATACTTTTTCGCGCGGAATAGATAATGAGGCTTCTTTCCGGTCTCTTGTATTAAATTGTCAAAGCGAACATTTATTATCGTCTTGGAATTCGAAATCAAACGGTATGATTAAGCCACCTCCAAAACCGAGTTCTAAGAAGTGCCCAAACTTTGAAAAGGGAAAACGAAACCAAAGCAAAGGCGCGCGCCGAGAAAGACGACAAAGACAAATCGCTTTGTATTGGCTTTCAGACGATTCTTTATCAACTCCAAATATCTCTATTCTCGAACTCGATGCAATTGGTGGATCTTCTGTCCGCTGTTCTTCGTCTTCAGCATTCTCCTTGGATTTGGGTTGATCGAACCACGAGCCTTTGTCAGACAGAGCGAGTAGTTCTTTCATGTTCTCCTGAAAGCTTAAAGATTTGGCTTTTTGACTCCTTTCGCACGCTTTGAGACCCAAGGACTGCGGTTACGCTTCTTTCGCTTCCCTATGATTGGGAATAGAGAATTTTCAGAAAAAATCGCTTCTACACGACACTTATACACTAAACCAGAGAACAACAATGTGTGACAAAATATGGCGGACCATAACAGTCACCTAAATGTCCCGTATGTTACGCGAAAATACTAATGATGTGCGCTGAACCGAGTAGACATCACAATAGGATTAAAGGATTATCTCGCCTGTATTGAAAGACACATTTCTCGGGCATTTCTAGTTTTCTATACATTTCTCACGCTGCGTTTAAGATTTCAGGAATTTTTTTTCGAGAGAGTAAAGATCAGGCCTCGATGCGGAAGAACTGTGATTTTCGAAAATTTCGCAAATAGAAGGCCGCGAATGTATCCTGTAACCTTAAGTCGAAATGAAAGGTTTTCACAACACAAAGCCATGAATAATATTCTCTACATATTAATCCTGACGCTGTATCGCGAAACGAAGTTCACAAACCTGACGAAAAGGAGGAAATTGCACCAGTGAGCAAGAAGCGTCGAACTTTTTTAACGGACGAAAAACATTTTTTTTTAAATAAATAGTATACCGTTTAGGGTTTGCGCCTGGACAAAATGTTCACTAAAATAGTTATTTAAAGTTTGTTTTCTACAGAGAATAAAAGAGTAGATATAGAGAAGTAGTTAAATATGTTTAGCCAGTAAACAAAGCGTGTCCTACCTGTCCTAGTGTACTAATTCGACCCTATCTAGGCCTTATCTTAGTAAATTATTTTCACTTCTTGCATATAGAGCGTAATTTTTTGTTTATTTGTCAAACAAGTTAAGCGATATGTTAATTAAGAATGTTAATCCACGAGGCTGATTCGTTCGTTTGTTTTTAATAAAGATCCATACGCGGGTTCTTTGTTTCTTTAGCGTCTATTATTTATTAACTTTACAGCACGCACATTACAATAAGTATAAACAGGAAGTAAGCTACTAAATAATTCGTCTTAGGCAAGCAGGGCAAAACTCCTCAATCCTCCATAAACATATGAGTGGTTGTTTACTTTACCTCCACCCACCTAGCTCCATAGCTGTTCGAGCATGTAGTTAAAGTTGTCGTCTGTAGCTTCCTTAGCACAGAGAAGATATTTTTTTACAGGGCATGGTTACTTCCCTGCCATTGTCTCCCGCACATATAGAATCATCAGCTCCATCCATCCTCCTTTCTGTAACACATCAATCGTGGTCATTGCTTGGTGGTGATTGGAAGCATTCTTGGCATACCGCAAAGCTGCTTCTGACGCAATTCCCAATTCCTTGGCCATGTGTACAATCACTACATCCCAATTCACAAAGAGCAATGTTTTTGCCATGTTTATTTCCACAAGTACTGGCCTTCATTGTCCTCTTGGATTTTTTCTGATGTTCCCATTCCTTTCCAAAATATGACTTAACTGGCTCACCATGTACAGCCAATATGTGTGTTATCAATTTAGTTCATGACAAGTAAATTTCGGGATCCATCCATCGTGACACTGACCCACTGCCTTGCGCCTGCTCCAGTAAAATCAAAGAGGGTGACCTTTGCAGTCATTCCTGTTGCTCTTAACACCTCTCTCACTGCTTCATATGATGCTGGATTAACAAAAGCTATGTCAGAAACAGTAATTCGAACAGCTTGACTGTGCCCAGACTCCACATGACCCCGCTCAACATCCTACAACTTCCTTTTCCCTGAATGTGTAATTCACACTCATTTGATCCTGCATAAGTGCTGTGCTGCCTCCCCAGACTGCTGGTCTTTACTCCTTGAGATTTACTTTACAGCTGCTACAAACTCTTTTTTGAGGCATTTCTGCACCACAATTTCCACAAATCTTGCTGTTCTTTTTTTTCTAGCTCTTCAAAATCAGTGTCAAGGCAGTCTTTAATCACACCATCTCAATTCTGCTGCTCTTTCACAACATGTTCTAGAGACTCCTGGAGGACTCTTATTCTGAGGAAATAAAGTACAATGGACAGAATATTTGGGATTGCAGTGTACAAAAGGGTACACTTTGGTATCGTTTTGATAGTGAAACAATGTACAATTCTTCAATTGGCGTAGTTGAAGAACTTAGTATCGTCAGGGAGATGTGAAAGATGGAAATAAAGCTGTATAAGTTAAGGCGATTTCGCACATCAATGTTCGTTTCGCTTTCCGCTAAGCTCATTAAGAAAAGTCGTATGTAAATCAGTTTTCATAAGGGAATGTTGCCAGAATCACCACGGAAACGAAGGAAAATCGCATCTCCAGAAAAACAAAATTGCGGACCCGTTGAACGGTTCATTCGTCTTGAATTTCTGTTGTTGGGATATTGTGTACTTCATAGGGCTGAAGACTTAAAATTTACCTTATGGAATATCAACATACATGTACTTGTCAATGCAACTTGTGAAGTGATAGCTATGTTGATAGCTATGTATCAAAGGAAAGAAAATATTTTACAAGTCATAGCCTAGTAAAGAAAAAATATCATTGACAATACCAGCAATATTATCTTGGGGCTAACTCCTCTTTCCTTTGCAGATGGGTCTCCTTATTAATCACAGCTTGGCACACACTTGTTAGGATGCTTACCTCCATGCTTTTTGATCATTATCCAACTATCTGATCATCAAAAGCAATGGCGCATTCGCCTTCTGGAAACGACCTTGGGACTGAAGCTAGACTGCCTCTCCAGTTAGTGCCAGTCCCATGTTCCCGCCTGGTAAAATCAGCTCTCAGCAGATGGAGTTGTGGTCAATGGCTGCTAACTCCACTCTTGCAGTGAAAGGTTCATAACTGTATGGAACAGAAAATTGTAAAGTGTGTTAAAAATTCGGTTCACTGTTTTGGTTTTGGGACCCCTGATCAACCCTAGAATAAAAAAAAAACAGCAAACCAAATCGAAGAAGATAAATTCCATTTAAACATGAAAGGTCCCTGTTTGGCCAGTGTGTGTTCCCAAAAAATCTGGAATTGGAAATTCCAGAGGGGTGGAAGGTCAATTTACCTGATCTTAACCATACAAATACTGTATTTTTCTTCGGAAATTCCAGAGGGGTGGGGTGTCATTTTTCAACACCCTTCCGTTGCGCATTGCCATGTCGGCTTGGACAAGTGGCACAACATGATTATTTCATCAGGCTATACAAACTAAGAAAAGCAGACTTCATTATCACATACCTAGCCGTTTCGCATTATCACAAGTAATAGCTTGCAGCAATGCTAGAATCTTAATAAGTGGGTCCAACCTTAAGCCACATAACTTTACGGCTATAGCCATCAATAGCTCCATGAATACATAAACCATAAGAATTCAGTTTGTCATAGCCATCAATATGCCACACATAATTGGGACCCTGTAAAAATAGTAAAACCAAAACAGAGCATATGCATGTACAGAATGTTAATTGATAAAAAAAATGCTTTTCACTAAAATACTTCCCAGGTGGACTTCTAGAATTGCTTACTTTGCTTGTGTAGATTCTTCTCTTCAGTCGCCTCCTTTTCCTTTGAGCTGTCCCTTCTGAATCAAGCTCTTTTAATAGATTTGCAACAGCATCCCTTAGAAATAGTTGTAAGAAATGTATCACTGAAACATTCTACAGTACATTTAAAAGAATGAAGGAAAGGTAATATAAGAGATGCAGGCACGTTACAAAGATTTGTTCTGGGTCTCGTTTCTTTCGACTTCACCTTCACCTGCGAAGTATTTCTGTATCTAGCCTACCACCTGGAGATTGATACGACGTTTGCGCTGAGATACTGTCGCTTCATACTGGGGCATTGTATGCCAAATTTAGATGCTATATTTTGGTCTGAGAGCATCAAATCAGTCGGGGGTCTCGTCATAAAGCTCTTCATGAACTCAATGTAGCCCATGTGAGCTACAATAAAAAATTGTTGCCCACGCAGGCAACATCGCTAGTGGGAAACTTCGGTGGGAAAGATGTTTGTTATTTTGTCGCATTTCTTTATGCTATTAATAAAACACTTAATGACTGCAGCCTCGGGAAACAGCGAGTTTTGTTTTCACTTGAATAGTGATGCTTCCTTTGACTTTTGTGGACCTCAAGATTCTCCTGAAACAAAACCCGCTGTTTCCCTTGGGGGCAGTCATCTTATATATAATACGCGATGTTGTTGGGGCCAAGGTCAAACTGTTGGCCCAGCAGCCTGGAAAAACGGCTGCACCACGGAACTTCTAAACCACGCCATTTTCTTGCATACTTGGGGAACTGTGTTATAGGATACATTTTATTCGAAAACGATAAAATGGACGGAATATCTAATTCAAGCGTTTTCGTAAGCGAGAAGATCGACACAGAAACCAAAAAATAAACAATTTCTCGCAGCCGAAAGCAACAAATACGTCCAAACCTACGCGATTCTCTCACAAATAACACAGTAATGTTCAGGCAAAAGTCGTTTTTCCAAAAAGTTTGGAGTGAACAATATATCCCATTCAAAGGTTTTGACGCGTTGCACAAAGCCCCGGCGTGCCATTTATAAATAAACAAACACTCAGTCCTTTGACAGCCTATTTATTTCGAAATCTATACTAAAAACAGAGAAGTTCGAGCCGAAAAAACGAAGCTCCCAAACCCGACTGGAAGGAGGAAATGTATGAAATTTTCGAAATCTATACTAAAAACGGAGATGTTCGAGCCGAAAAAACGAAGTTCACAATCACGAACGGAAGGAAATCTCTCCAGTGTGCATGTTTTTGTTGGAAAAGGTTTTACTTGAGGTAAGGTCTAATTCAAGCGATTTTCCCAAGTTTCACTGATAAGCTTAGATTGTTTAAGCTACAGCAAGAATCTAAAAGTTTTAGTTTACCTTTCTGGCGCTTCCTAAACCTTCCTATTCACCAGACGAGGGACTTCTCTTGATATAATCAATTATAAGCAATTATTTACATCTAAAACCAATAGTTGTTGAAGTTCGAGTGGTACGACAGCTCAGCTTTTTTCTTTCTTGACCGAAAATACGACTATCTCGACCGACACACGCGCAATCTTTTCGCGCCCAAACCACAGTCAAACCAATGCCTCAACACCTTTGATAGGAAGTATTTAGGGAGTTATTGTGTGGCATTCGCCTCATTTCCATTCACAAGGAACATTGTTTTCAATCTAATTTAAAACGCCTTTCCCATCGTATGCTATGGTGCGAATATTTCACACCGGTATGCCACCTATCTATAAGCTGATAACAAATACTTTAATACTTTAAAGTAAACAGGCGTAGTTACAAATTGTTTGAGCACATCTCTCTAAACGGAGCGGTATAACTGTTCATTCCACAACGGCAGACAATCCGATAATTTTCGTCATTCAAGGAAAATTTAATTCGTGAATTTTTCACGGGTACTTAAGTGTATAAATGCTGTCAGGCAACAACTGAACTGAACTGGTGTACAGTGTCAGCAAGGTCAAAACAAATAATCGAACTGTAATTTGATACAAGTACAGCCCAAATAAAGCCAACCTTGTCACTTGGAGTCCATATTTGTGCCTCAGACACTGCCACATCGAGCGATACCCATACAAAGATCCAGGACCATTAAGTTCTCCCTGTTTTATGTTAATGACACAATGCCCAATTACAAGAGTAATGCACCAGTCAATTTTAAGCCCCAGGGGAGGGGGACCGGGCATAGCCAGGGGGATTTGACATTTTACCCCATTTTGATATCAAATTCCCTGCCCAGGGAACAACAGCTGGTGTCAAATACCACTTCTCCTGGGGGCTAAATTAGGCAGTGGTTTAGGATTATATAAATTATCACGGCAATATCATAGCTTTATTCATAGTGAGACCAAGATACCTCTACATGAGATCCACCTGCAAGACTTAGTCAAACACCCCCACCCCTGGGACCTACAAAAGAACAAGATGCATCTAATCAGCCTAAAATTTTATCAATGATACCATGTATTGGCCCTCTACATGTTTCCTTAAATGCCCGAGAAACAGTGTTTACTGAGTTCGTTCATTCTATGAAATTATCTATAAAGAACTCTTCCCAAAAAGCAAATTAGCCAAGACACTTAAGAGCGGTTCCGCGTAAATATCGACTAGAGCCATGCAGGATCGAAAAATCGAAATTTTTGATAATTTACCACAAGAATGCTAGTGGGTCACAACTTAGGGAAATACACATTTTTCTTTGTCTAGTTTAATATTTTTTTCGATACTGCCGGAGCGGCAAATGGACGGTAATTCGCTTGGAAAACAGAGGTCGAACTTTTTCTCTCTTAAGTCGCAAACTAATTATTCAATCCCAAAATAAAATACACCATGCTCAAGCCTTGTGTTTATCTGTATTTCGACTTGTGATAAGAATCAGATTAAAATAGAATTGTTGCCAGATGATTGAAATGCGAGTACTTCACGCGACATTCTTCGCTGAAATAATTTAGCCAGCTTACCAGTGATTGCTGGCAACCCGAAATCAGTAAAGACAAAACCCCTACTGCATTACAGACTCTAGGTATCAAAACTATTTTTTTAAGGACGGCGAGTACCGAAACACAATTGTAAAGGTTTATGGAAGCTTCGTAACGTGTCAATCACGGGGAGATAACGGGCTTCCTAAATCTAAGTCGATCAAGTTTCAATTATAGTCAACTACAGCCTGAATAAGGCTTCCATACATCGGGCCATGCATATATTGTTTAGATTGTTAGGTTCTAACAGACACATCTTTAAATGATAAAATTCCAGGAGGGATTTATATGCGGATGTTTTCTACATATTCTGGCATGTACATTCCTTTATGGCATCGGTTAGCAAAGCAATATAAGGAGCCTTCCGGTGAACACTTGTCACGGATCCCGTATCTATGCCGAGATGCTCACAAATATCGCGAAGCATCTTGATACTGAGAATGCTAAGACGGTCGCGCCGATACATCTCACACAGGTTATACTGGTTGTGTGTTATTGGATGCTGTAGTCCCATTTCTAACACGACCTGCGCTCGTGTGTCGGCGTAATTCTGCTCTTCTGTAGCAGCATTTTCGTTATCCCTGGTCAGCTCGTGCTGTTGTTGCAGTTTTGCAGCTTTTCATGAGAAGTAAGACTTTATTAGTGCAGTCATTTTGTGAAATGACCTACCATTAATTGCAACAGAAAGTACTCAAGGGTTTTAGGGCCATAAAGTCAGCCTAACAAACATACTAAAAGTCCTAAAAAATCCATGTAGGGGAACATCTCAAAATTCAAGTTTGAAAATACGGCAGAATTTTCTTTTGTTGCCGGCCATCTTGCCCTTTGTTATTAATGAGTTTTGCCGCACTTAAGTTTAGCGAAGCTTTTGATTTTCTCTATACTGTACAGTATTTCCAGCTAAGCCCCATAGGCTAATGTGTGGTATTAAAACAAAATGAAATAAAATTAAACAAAAATGAAATAAAAGTAACCCATCGAGCACATTTCGCGTGGTTATAATTTCCGATGGACAGCCGCTGGTCTAAGTATCGCGGACGTGGTCCGTCGTGTGTACCCAGGCCAGGTTCCTCAGCCTGCCCCATTGCCAACACAGCTGAAAATTTTTCAAGTTCTCATGGCAAAATCAAATGTAAATCGACTTTTCTGCCAAAATAGCAATCGCTAGTATATATTTTACATGTCAGCGACGTTTTTGATCGTGATTGTTGGCAGAGTGGAATGAAATTGAAGTGTAGACTGTGAAGTAATCGATGAGAAAATCAACTTCACATGTTTTAAATCACGCTATGAACGGCTTTTGATTGCAAAGAGAAGAACAAGAATTGCACAGGATTGTTTCAACTAATAGTCCAGTCACTCTATGGAAAAAAAGGGGTCAACCTGTCACTAATTGCAACAGAAGGTTTCTCGACGGTTTCAGGTGCCGAAAGTCCCCCTTTATAACATACTAAAAGTCCTAAGAAATCCTATCACGGGAACACGGTGAAAAATTGCGTTTTTTAGGTCGCCTTGGAAAGGATTTTTTCTGCATGAAAACGAGGCTGTGCATAATACTTCCTAAATATTATCCAAGATTTCTTTCTTTTGTGCAAGGAAATGTCCAAATGATATCCAAAAATTCAATCCTAATATTAATATTAATCATGAAGACTAAGTTTTATTTTATTTTTTAGTTTTCTCTCAAACTGCTGTGAGTATTTCTTGATGAAAATTTCTTGAATGATGCCGAACTCGCAATTTTCTTGCTCGCATGTTTTGACACCACAATCTGTCTCAAACAAACTGCGTTTACATGATTATGAATATAAAATAAAGTTGATTGAATCTGCTACGAATGCGAAGCTCTAGCTACCTGATTGAGTAAAGTCCGTCACTATTAAAAGTGTTGTGTTTCTTTGCTGCCAAACAAGCATCTGAATAGAGAGAGTCACTTACTTAGGACCCGCTCGAGAAGAATTGCCTCAGTTACTATATGAAGATTAGAATCATCTTTCTACAAGTAAACATACTAAAGAATCAACTGTCAACTCAACTCTCAGTTTTGTCGAGAGTACGCGGGATTAGCATTGAGGGTTTCCCTGCTAAGTGCTAAATTATGCGCACAAATAAAGACGACTGTGAGTGATTTTTCCAAATTTACATTGAGCATTTCATGGCAATGTATTTTATGTAGAAATATCTTATTCTTCGATTTTAAAAGAGCAATTTTAGAAGAGCAATGATCATGAGTTTTTCAAAAGTTTATTTGCTTGTACTGAACGCTACGTTCACTGATACACGAACGAGTTTGAAGTGGTTAGCCAATAATTTTGTATCATATTATTTCAGAGGATCAAACTCAAGATGAATAAGGCAAGGTATTACTTGCAAAGTTTTCATGTTTGCCACATAATATAATAATAATTTGCCGAAAATTCGGCAAAGTGTTTTGCTCTAAGACGTGTCGCACACACACACCCAAGTGACAAAAAGGTCCCCATTTAAGGGCTTCGTATTTCGAATTCAGGCGGGAGAAAAGAGAATGGATACTAAAATTGATTAATTAGTGATTAAATGGACCAAACAGAAGACTGCGATAACTTTGGCATAAAGGCAGTTATTATACTTGCTTTTCCTAGCGAATTTTGACAGCGGTTTCTCGATAAAAATAAATTCAAACCACGTTGGTCCGCTTTTCTAGATTAGCACCCCCCCCCTCCCCCCCCCCCCCCCGGCCTGGGTAGCACTAGTGTGAAATAGGTTTGCCGCCCCTCCCCCTAGCTTGGGTAGCACTAGTGTGAAATAGGTTTGCCATTGCTTTCCTATTTCTGCTTCTGTTTAGAGTTTATATTTCATTGACAGCGAATTCTATTGTTCCTACAAAATTCTGGCAAAAAAGACAGCGCTAAGGCTGCTCGTCGGCGCTTTTATGTTTTCGTCAATCAGCTGGCAAAGTTTTATATCGCAAAGTCAGAAAAGTCTGCCCAAGTGCGACCCTGGACTGCTCTGTCGAGAGACTAACATACAAATTTCTGTTTGCGGTTTGCATACGCACTAGGATACGTGCTGTTACACGGGCCGAACCTATCCCTGCTCGTTCGCGTATATAGAGAACACATGTTGTTTCGGTGTCACGCATACACGGGGTGCGACATTTGAAATCAGCCAGAAGGGCTAGTGTGTACCCTATTTGACACTTTTTTTTTTTTCAACTTGGAATTCAAATGACATTTTTTTCTTTGCCGCCGGTACACTGCCAGCAAATAAATGCGAACCCAAAATGGCTAAAGTTTGCCGATATGCAGTGAACCATGCGCAACCAATAGGACGGATGTAATGGTCATACGGGAAAAAAAGGAGTAAATGAATAAATAATGCTCGCAAAGAGCGCGGTGATGATATTGTGGCAATCCCAGGCACAAATAAAAGAATTTTGATCGTGTAAGTAACCTTCGCTAAAACCGAACTCCTTCATAAGGCGTCGCACGTCAAGGGCTGGTCATCATTTATCGCCAGGAGGAGTAGTATGATTTTTCTATGTTTAGGCGAGCGAAAGGGGGATTTCAAGAAAGAGGGGTAGCTGCAAGTACCAATTGCAGCAACTTTTATTCATTTGCATTTTTCGCAACTGGATACGATAAAAATTGCAGCGCCCATTGCGTCATTTGTACCGCGCTTCACGCACATCGTAGGATTCACCTATCCTACTCTTGGAAACGTTATGAGTAATTTGCGGCGCATGAGGAAGAAAAAAGTCTTCCTGGTTTGTCAACTATATACAAAATGGCATTTTCTCCTACATTTTTTCAGGGCTTGATGAAATGCCCTTATCAAAATCACGCGCACCCAAAGAGGCATGCCATGGCCTTTATACATTTACATTTACATTTATGCTTCCTATTTGGACTGCCTAGCCCTAGTTCCAATAGGGAGTTGTGGGGGATCACGAAAACTTTTAACAGTTCTAAGGAGCGTTATTCATAGTACTTTCAGAGGGATATCACTTCAACTTGTTTGTTTATTTCACAAAACTGACAAAATGTTTCGCAACCCAACACCATACCAGGCGGTCTTGAATTTGTATTTCATAAGGCAACACTCTGTGACGCGTTTGGAACGTCCTGAAAATTCGAGCTCACGGCTAGGAGTGGAGGTGTGTCGGAATATTCTGTTACACACGTTCCTCAGATGCGAAACTACAGTGACGCGTCACTCCAGAATTTCATCTCACTCGATCGTTTCCGAGAGCAAGCCAACGTGTTCCAGCAGACTAATAGCACTAGCCTGCGTAGCCGGCTCTGTACGTTTGTTGTTTTCGAGAGGAGTCAGTTATGAAACAGATTCCATGGGTAGCACTTGCCTCCATGGGTCGCACTCGGCTCCGGACCGCGCTTCGCGCGGAGATCCTTCCTCGAAAAAACTCGAGAGCCAGCTAAGCTGGCTAAATAGCACTCGAGAGGTGGTCGCGGCTGCAGAGGGAAGAGCTGTTGGTTGAGCGCCGGACAACCTTCTACGCATTATAAGATGCAACTGTACCACAGGATGTAGCACCAACAGGATGTAGCACACTACGATCATTACTCCTTGCCGCAAGCATAACAGAATGATCACACCCGCCTGTTGCCACTGCAAAAGGACTCTGCAACTCTCCGATTAATGATGGTCTCGGGACACTTTTTTCAATTTTGAACTGCTTTTACCTTTATAAATACATTTATTATTGACGATGGAAACAAAAACGATAACCTTAGAGCTCTTTAATATTTTTTTGTCGCTTTTGTTAATGTTTATGTTGAAAAAACTTCGCAAACAATTAACATATTAGGGAAGCGGAGAAGACCGAAAACTGAAAACACTATTTTTAAGCGTAAATGATATGCAAATACCATATTAATTGATTGGACAGCTTGTTATTCATAGAACTATGACAAATCCTCGAAAATCAGGCAGAAAATACTATTAAAACGGGCAAAATAGCGCTACTTCCGGTTTCAGCCTCGTTTTCATGTTACAGGAGAGCGCGCGTATCAATGATGCTCATTTTAGAGGCTTTCCCGTGCTAGGATTTTTTAGGACTTTTAGTATGTTGTTTAGTACGTTCAACTGACCAATATTGTGAAGAAAAACCTTCTGTTGCAATTAGTGACGGGTCAAACCATAGAATGACTGGACTATAAAGCACGGAGGGGATTAAGTTGTCCAAAACAAGGATTTAACAATCGACTCTTTAACTTCACGCGTGCTCGACGAGAAAAACATTTCACTCGATAAGAGGGAACTTTGTGCATGCTGATTCCCGGGATAAACATTAGATGGGAAAAGGCCATAGAACTTTATGGAACTTTATGCCACCCGTTACATCGAAATCCTTTACAGGTGTTTAGCAAGGAAGGAAACTGAAGAAGAAATTAAAGCTGTTGTTTAAAATGAGACGCTTTTCCATTCAAGACGAAAACCAGAGAAACAATTTATTGGCTGAATTTATGAAACACGAAAGCTAAATTATTAACTACTTTAAATTAGCGTATATTTTAGCGGAGCTCCTGCGCGGCCGAAGGCCCGCTCAAGCGGAGCACCATACCTAAGGGAAAAACGTATAGTATACTATGGAGTTGATTTTTTAACGTCACGGGCATTATGGATCATTTTGATGACGTCATTGATGACGTAAGGGCACGTGACTTTGATGTAGAGTTCCTCTTATGGTCTTTGAAACTTTGTCCAAGTTTGGCTTCTATAGAAGCTACCCTTCGGGAGATATGATTTTTTCTTTATTTTTCTGGTATTAAACCTATAGCGTACGCCGTCCGTCCGTCCGTCCGTCCGTCCGTCCGTCCGTCCGTCGTCCGTCCGTTCGTGTACACATGGGAACCCTGTGTTATGCAAAGAAAAAATTATATCTCCTCAAGGGAACATGCTAAGACAACCATACTTGGGATATTTTGTCTATGCCACAAGGGGGATGCTGTAACACGGACACGTGATGTGACGTCATCGATGACGTCACCTATGCTTGAAAAATCAATATCTCGTGAAGGGAAGACTCTAAAACAACCAAACTTGGGTAGTCTAGTCTAGGCCACCAGATGACCGAAATGAGGTGGTCACGTGATATGACGTCATCGATGACGTCATCTATGCTTGAAAAATCAATATCTCATGAAAGGAAGACTCTAAACCAACCAAACTTGGGTAATGTAATCCAGGTCACCAGATGAGCGAAATGAAGTGGTCACGTGATGTGACGTCATCGATGACGTCATCTATGCTTGAAAAATCAATATCTCGTGAAGGGAAGACTCTTAAACAACCAAACTTTGGTAGTGTAGTCTAGGTCACTAGATGAGCGAAATGAAGTGGTCACGTGATATGACGTCATCGATGACGTCATCTATGCTTGAAAAATTAATATCTCATGAAGGGAAGACTCTAAAGCAACCATGTAAACCATGTACACATGGGAATCCCTTTTCACACAGAAAGATTTATAACCAGGAGCTCCGCTTTTAGCCAGTGGCTAAATCTATATATTAGTTCTGAATTTTTAAATAGTACCAAAGCTTGAGTATTGGAACAAAAAATAGATGTTTGGTGTGAGGAAAAGGTATTGGTTATCGGTTTTAAGGGTGATTCGTGATGTTCTTCAAGCTGAAGCCATTTTAATCGATTACACACAAACATATCCAATAGAGACTCTACAATAAACTATGTAAAATCTATCCCAAATAGCCCATTGTTAGACTCCTCTCATCTAGCTCTCTGGTTAGACACTGCTATAATTCATGGGGACATCATGTAGACTTTATTATATCCATTTTGAAATCACATTTATCTCTATCTCGGGTATCGATCAATTCATAAGCTCTATTTTACGGTTTTCCTCGAAAAGGAGAAACCAGGAACACCGGACATCTCTTTGTATGCAAAACAGTTCATTATGTATGCAGAAAAGTCTATGGAAAATTGGAGAGTTTGTGGCTTGAAAAACATACTGAGTGGATTGTTGTTCTCCTTCAAAAACATCTCTATTGTGCTTGGCATGATCTTGAGGGACTCTGGCTCATAGTCTTCGCCATTATTTTTACTTCTGCATAAAACTTGCCAATAACTTAATCTAACTCGCTGGGTGCCATGGCATTTTCGTAAAATCCTGATTTTCAAGATGGCGGAAGGAGCTGATCGGACAGGAGAGAGGTCACTTTTTGAGAAAAATACTTAGCACTAGAAATTATATTAAAAGGTAATTGTGCCTTGTTTATATGGTGATTGTCTTGTCTTCTTTTCTAGGGTTTAAGAGCCCTTTTAGGCATGAAATCTAGTGTTGTTGTCTCCTGTCTGACTCCCAACAAACCCTTTCGTGCAACAACAACATTGAATTCCGTGCTCGAGAGGGGCTCTTAAACCCCAGGAAAGAAGACAAGACAATCAACAGCAGATAAACAAGGAGCAATTACGACTATTTTCAAGTGCTGGAGCATTTTACGCAAAGAATGTCCATTTCGTATTGCATTTGGATTGTCCTGTGAGCCTCATGTTTTTTCGCTGGACTCAGGATTTGGATTTGGTGCAGGATGGATTATTTGCTTCAAAACTGTCAATGTTGTGCGGAAAACTGATCTCAAACTCTGGAAAATTGCCTGAGGAAAAGTCAAAATATTCTTCAAGGTACTGTAAATAATGAAGGTTATTCAAAGTTTTGTTTTATTGTGATTTTTGTTATCAAGCAAAAGGAGAAAGGGGAGATTCCACACCAAAAGTGCAGGAAAATTGTTTTTCTGCTATTATTTTCCTGCAAATTTAATTGCTCAGCGCCTTGTAATACTTAAATCTGATTGGTTAATTTTTTTCTAGTGTAACATTCTGTAACATTCATTCTTCTGCCTAAGATAAAGATGCGATTCGGGCTCCTGATAATGTGATTCGTGCTCAAATCGCACTGCTGAGAGCCAATCAGATTTCAGGATTTGCTAGTGATTTCGAAATGGATATAATAAACACTGTTATTATAACTCACTATCGTAAATATCAATATCAATCAGATGGGTAAAATATAAATCATAGTTATTGAGATGGTAGTGCCTAAAACAATTTTCATATACATTGAGCTCACTATCACAAATCTGATTGGTCGAAAGCAAACAATAACATATTCAATGTCATGTTAAAGGTATCACATTCAGCTTGTCAACTTCAAAGTCGGTTGTTCCCAAGCCGTTCGTCCATGTTTGCATTTTGAAAGGGAACAAAGCCATTTTGAATAGTCATTTGGCAAATTGTATAAAATTATTTTCTTAAAGTGCAACTACTCAAATCAAGGCCACCAAAGCAAATTTTCTTGCAGCCTGATTTTTAATTCTAATTGTGTGTTTCCGGAAATTATCCCCCCCCCCAAAGGGATTGGAAATTCCAGAGGGGTGGGGGTGGAGGTGGGTCAATTTACTTTAATTTTTCCATACAAATGCTGTCTTTTTCTTCAGAAATTCCAGAGGGGGGTCACTTTTCAACACCCTTCCGTTGGGGGGTACGGATATTTTTGGAACCACACATTTTAAGAAACAGGTGAGCTAACAAGCGTTTTGCCCAATTGGTTTCATGAGGTTTTGAAAAAGCCTCAACAAGCATAAAAATTAACAAATGAACTTATCCTGTGCTTTTCATTATGTTTTCAAAGCTTATATGCAGCCTTTAAATTGTTGGTGGAAAATGCTCATTAGCCCACTTGATTTCTCTAAATTCAGCCTTACTGCATGTGCTCATAATCTAATTTTTGCATCTTATTGATATTCAAAGCATATTATTCTCTAGCTCTGCCCAGTAGCCTGATTCTTTGTTCCTTCTGCAAATGATGTCACAGAAATAATCGCCTATTGGTTCCTGTGATTCACACTTCCCGTGCGCTTCAGGGGAGGGGCATGCCCTTATATTGTTTTTTTTTTACGTTTACCTGCTGATTGATGCTATTTGATCTACCTTCCTGGTAATTTTGGATTTGAACCACACTCACTGGAATTACAGTGAATTCTCTATGACCAGCGTGGCTTTTCGTGTTAAGGATGTTATGTGACACAAGTTTTTTTTATTCAAGACAAGAAGACCAGCATAAAATTTATGTGTCTCTTGGCTGAATTGAATTGAATTAAAATTAAATGCTTTATTTTATGCATTATAAGGCAACGTTTTATTTTAGGGACGGGGTGTGTCAATTTTCATTTCGCTGGCTGTCAATCTGCATTTCGCTGGCTGAGGTTCGCGAGGTTGTGGACAGCTGCAAAACAAAGGGAATTTCGACCCAGCGCAGAAGTCTCTTTTCCTCGCGAACCTCAGCCAGCGAAATGCAGAGAAAAGAAGCCTCTGCTAGCAGGGAACACACAAATGTGTTGTATCTATTGATCATATGCTTGATCATGATTAACAAATTTGTAAGAAAATTTGCTTGGGTAGCCTTGGTTTGAGTAGTCGCACAACAGGAATGCCAGAACAAGTAAAATAACTCATAATGTTAATGAGGCACCATTTAAAAAGCCTGCAGGCCCTGGGGTGAGCACAGGGCCTGAAATACAGTAAAATTTACCTGATCTTCCTTTCTTTTTTGGGGGAGATTCCAGAGTTGGTCACTTTTAACACCCTTCCCTGGTATTTTCTGGAACCACACAATATCGAAGGAAGTTTTTTTTAGGTAATCTCATTCAAAGGTTGACTCTGCCTCAGTAATTAAACGAGCCTCAATGGAATAAAACAAAGGATATAAATTATTCCTTTTTCGATGCTGATGTGAGGTACTTTGTTTTATTTTCCTGACTCTTGCACTGAAGTAGGAACTTAGGTTCTTCACATGTCGACCTGATAGGGGTGCTCGTCGTATTTTTTAGGGGTCAAAATCAACTGTCCAGTATTTTTTAGGGGTTATCGGAGAAACATTATGGCTTTCACTAATAAATGGTATTTTTTAGGGTACGCAAATGAATGACAGGGTCACAAACCAAGCAAAACGTTTTCTTTCTTTCTTTGTTCATTTATAATAAACAATAACAAAAAAGGTTTATTGTTTTTTTTATTGAATTTTTTTTAGGGTCTTTTTGTTTTATAAGGTATTTTTTAGGGGTTGGATTTTTTATGTCCTGGTATTTTTTAGGGTATATTTTCCGATGTCCCCACGAGCACCCCTATCACTCTTACATGGGAGAACCCCCGAGACTTTCCCCTTCTATGATTATTTAGGACTTTTGATATGTTTTCGAGGGTTACTTTCTGGCCCTAAAACCGTTGAGAAACTTTCTGTTGCAATTAGTGCTAGGTTGGCCCTCATTTTTTCATAGAATGACTGGACTATATCTGGTTGGGTGTCAGGAACTGCTCTGGAAGAAACAGTCTGGTCCAGTCAGATCTTCTCCAATAAGAAACTTATCATCCAAAAATTTCTTCTGCACATCGTTGAACCTAGTAGAGGACTTATTTGTTTTCAGAGCCCAGCCCTTGGGAGGAGGAGCAGACGTCTGTCCAGCGTCGTGGTCTTCCAGAGTGATGGTTGCCCTGACTCCCTCCTCGAGTTCGCCATGATAAATGACCTTTGCACGGTCAAGGAGTGTACGCTCTTCACGATACTCGCATCTTCCGTACTGGATATGATGCTCTAGGTCGGCGCAAGACTGGTAAATACGAATGCAGCCCTCACCAGGGCACTTGGAAAGGAAAAATGGGGACTTGGGAGCAATAATAAATAATATCAGCAGACGGAAAACCGCATGAAAACATATTTGTAGGTCTAAGCATTCTGCAAGGAGGTCTGAAAATACATTTTCTTGCTCAGTTTAAGTCTTCATCTTGAACCGAGATTTCGCCGTCAAGGTTAATTGAACCGACCCAGACAAAAAAGCGTGAAAGGTCAAATTACCGCTCAAGTACTACATTTCAATCTCATTCCCAGCGGCACGGATTTAAGATTCCCAAAAATTTTATTTCCCAGTTTTGAAGCTAAAATGTTACTATATCCGATGAATGTAGACAGATTTCTGAAATCCCTCTCGCAATTTCGAGTTTTTGTGCTCAAATATTGGCTAAATTTAATTTGAGTTAAGAATGTTGCGTAAAGTTCTCGCATTTCAATATCTGGCAACAATTCTATTTTAATCTGATTCTTATCACAACAAGTCGAAAAACAGTAAACACAAGGCTTGAGCATGGTGTATTTTATTTTGTAGCCTGCTTGCAGGCGGTACTGAGTGTTTTTATCGCGGAAAACCCGGTCCGTTCGATGATCGGATCGGGCGAAGGGGAGGGGGGTGGAGGAAAGGAGAGAAAAACCGCCTGCCCAAAAACTAGGTGATTCTGAGGACAAAGTTTGAATCCCGTCCACTGGCGGACGGGATCAGTGATTGGTCGAGCGCCTGTCAGAGAACAATAGGACGTTATGACACAGACCAGTCACTCTTTAATTTTGTCACGTACATCATTTCATTAGAAGTAAAATGTTGGCTTTCCGTCCGGAAATCCAAAATAAAAGAAAACGATCGCTTTACAGCGTGGCTTTGTGCGAGCTATTCGAGGGGCGATTGGCGGTTTTGCCAATGCAGATGTGGTTTCTTTCTCTATTAGAACGAAGGCGAGCGAGGGAGAACAACCTCGCTCGCTCGCCATCGGCCTAAGAGCGGAGGAAACCATTTGCTCCCAGGTATAAGTCTGCTCGTGAACTGTAGCCCAATTTCTGTCATCGTTATCTCACCCGAAGAAATTAGACTCGGAGAAAATATGTACTGCTACAGAGTTGAAGAGCGACAAACTATTTGAGATCCTAAGAAATCCGTCCGAGTTTATCTATGAGTCTCGCTCATCGGCGAAGGAATTGCTGTTTATACAACTTCTCCACCGCTTGCGCAGATTGAAACTCTGATTCTTTTATCTAGTTTTATGCTTTTGCTGAGTTTATTGGAACTTAGAAAACCTCCCGTAAGCTACGGTGTGCTATATGACTTAAATTCGGCCTGATCAGCTCTACAGACTGAAGAAAACTCCAAACCCAACTCACACAGCTGGATTGCAGTTTTGCTTTTACCTTCAAGTATTTTCCCAAGAGAGGTATGTTGTTTTTTCCCGGAACAAACAACTAGTAAAACTCGATAAAACACCGAAAGGCCGGCATCGCTAAGCCAAACTCAGAGCCAAACTCAGAGCCAAACTATTGAATTTGCGTCCCTTCGGCGAACTCAAATTCCCGATTAGAACTGATCCAAGTTTCGAGTGGGTCTGTTTTGATCGAACCACTTGATCGACATGACAGCTTGAAGCATTTTTGCGGTTCTGATTGGCCCGTGAAGAATGTGTGACAATGTTGTTGGCAGTCATGCTAGGTTGGGGGCGGATGTGAGAATCACCTAGTTTTCGGGCAGGCGGTTTTTCTCTCCTTTCCTCCTTCCCCCTCCCCTTCGCCCGATTTTTGGGCTCGCCCCGGGACCGCGCGCCTCAAAATTCCAAGATGGCGCCCGATCATCGAACGGACCAGGTTTTCCGCGATAAAAACACTCAGTACCGCCTGCAAGCAGGCTATTTATTTTGGGATTGAATAATTAGTTTGCGACTTAAGAGAGAAAATGTTCGACCTCGGTTTTCCAAGCGAATTACCATCCATTCGCTGCTCCGAGAGAAAATCGGCAGTATCGAAAAAAATAATATATAGAATTAGCCACTGGCTAAAAGCGGAGCTGCCGGTACGTATTTTTCTGTTTGAGGGTGCGTTCACCTATTTTTTTGGGCCGTTTTTTGGACGTCATCGCGACGTCATTGCTACAGAAAAAATTCTTTTCTAATTTTGATGACATCATCGATGACGTCATGCCACGTGACCTCGGTGGTGCACCCTTCTTGCCACCAAGATAAGTGCACCCAAGTTTGGTCGCCTAGCGATGTTGCCTTCTCGAGATATTCACTTTTCTAATTTTGATGATGTCATCGCTGACGTCATGCCACGTGACCTTGGTGGTACACCCCCCTTGCCTCCAAAATAACTTTACCCAAGTTTGGTCACCTAGCGATGTTGCCTTCTTGAGATAATGGCTTTTCTAGTTTTGATGACGTCATCGATGACGTCATGTCAGGTGACCTTCGTGGTGCACCCCCTTGCCTCCAAAATAACTATTCCAAAGTTTGGTCACCTAGTGATGTTGCCTTTTTGAGATATTGTCTTTTCTAGTTTTGATGACGTCATGCCGGACGAACGAACGAACAAACGCACAAACCGGAAGTCCATGACAGAATCGTTCGATGCATATACACTTTTCTTTTGTTCCTTTTTCTCCTGCATGTAGCTATGGGGCTCCGCTATTAAACTAAGCAAAATAAAATCTGTATTTCCCTAAGTTGTGACCCACTCTTGTGGTAAATTATCCAAAATTTCGGCTTTTCTATCCTGCATGGCTCTAGTCGATATTTACGCGGAGCCGCTCTTAAGAGCCGTTGTCCGAGAAAACCGGGCAAAGTCAAAAGATGGGGGTCAACCGATTTCCCTGATTTTTTCAGCATTTGATTACTACCATAACCAATTAAGAATGGCGGCATTCAAACAAATTTTGGATTTTTTTTTCGGAGTTGACCAGCCCCCCTAGTTTTGGGGCCACGAGGGCCTTGAATCTAGCTGAAATTACGTCTTTTTGCAGTGCGCAAAATACGTAGTTCGCGTTAAGTTTAGGTAATAATTTTTTTCATGCGTAATAAGTATCCCCTGCTCTACTGATTTGTGCTTTTGAAACATAAATTCATGCGCTCTAGATTTTGCACAAGGATGTCAAAATAGTATAGGTCACCGAGGTGTCTAGACACCCTAAATTTGGGTAATTTTCAAAACTCTGTGATTCAAAAGTGCGGCGGTTATTTTTTCTCGGACACCCAATTTCGACAGTTCATTACAATGTTAACGCAAATAAAAAGTGAATTGATTGGGACAACGAGTCGTTTTTGTAGGAGCGGCGCCCTAGTTTTTGCAAAAATGCACATATATCATTTAGTCGGTTTCATTATTACAGCACCCCTGCAGAGATAAAAATGTTTCAAATTACAAAAATATGAATATAAATTGTGTATAATTGCTCACGACTTTCAGTGAGCTTATTACAGAGTTTCCAGCTAAATTTTGAACACTTTACTAACTCGTTAATGCGCAATTTATACCAAGTAGGGTGTATATCACCGCCTATGCTTCTTTTTATACACTAGCATAAAATAAGCACGACGCCACGCGAACGCAATTAAAACCCACTCGAAAACGAGAATGTACTGAAATAGTGACGCAATACTGTAGATAAAAAGTAATGTTTACGGCATGTTGCATTATAAACTCTGCGCATTTCAGTATTTTCCCATACTCGTTTTTTCCCCCTACTCGTGACAGTACGTGTAGTATGTATTTAAGTATGACTAGCCAAATGTATAATTCTTACTATATACACACGTCAAGTTGCACTCATACGTTCTATTTTAGGATGGGATCACCCACCTCATCGCCGTAGCTCTCTTTATACTCAGACCACGTCACGGCAAGAACAAGTGCTTACGTAATCGTCTAGCGGAGCTATGAAAGTCTGTTTCCTATACCGTGAACCAAACACAGGCAGGTTCAGTTTGGAGCAGATTGACTGTAACTGTGCAACCTTCAAGGTATTGAGCTTCTTGGCTTGGGATACCTCACAAATGTTAATGTTATCGATGATCACTGGGTGCTGCGGAGTTCCTACTTCTTGAAGAACAGCTTCATTCAAAGTTTCAAGGCAATGCTCAGTTTCCAGTGCCTGAAGGTCCTCCTCACTGGCGTCATCATAGTCACTCTCAGCTTGCTGTCGTCGCTGCAGTGCAGAAAGCCGGGAGAAGAAACTGGTTATTTGCTTGGAAGTCCGCCACTCATCAGGCTGAAAAAGGAGTTTCCCGCTGCTGTCACGTGCAAATTTCATGTCTTTTGCGACTTGAGCAGGATCTGCTTTTAATCTACTTGCTACTCCAGTATTAAATTTTTCCACGAGGAAAGCTTTGGCTTTTTCCGTCATCCTTTGTGGTCTTTTGATTGGTTTCAGAGCCCATCCTTCGTATACAATAAGTGGCTCCGGAGGTAAGGGGTGTTCTTCATCAACAGCTATTCTTAATGCCCCTCCACGGCCGACATTCAGCTCACCGACCTTTTCTGCCCACCTTTTCCTCGCAGTATCATAGGTTGACTCACGTTCAGATGCCTGCACATGTTTACCAGTATCCATGTGAGCCTCAGCTTCTGCGAACGTCTTGAAGGTTAGTATACAACTGTTGTCAGCGCAAGAGAAAATCTCTACCCTAGGTTCAGGAGTTTCACGGATTACTCCAAAGTCGCTAACTCGCGGGCCAAATCCATGCAGCACTTGCAACTTGGTATCTCCCAGAGTATCCAGCCCTAACTTGCTGTACGGCAATAGTTTTCCAGGGCCAGTCTCATAGGCTCGCCAGACGCGAATACCGCTCTCTTCATAAAGAAAGTTATTCAACAAGCTTATCCCTGGAATCTTGTTATCATTCGCAGTGCTTTATCGTAAGGAGTTGACCTGAACGACAGCTGCGCGGCATCCCTTCACACCTCCGTGCGACTCCAAAGCATTCTTCATATCCAATGCTATTAAAACGTCGTGCTTCTCATTAACCCACCTTCTTATGTGGGACTTCATTGTCGCTGTTTTTCGGTCGCATACATCTTTTCCCGATTGTGGATCGGAGAAATCGTATCTGACAGGCCTGATCCACGTGCGCTGGCCGATGCCTGGAAGACTGAGAAGTAAAGGGCCACAGTGGTAGCACCCAGCATTGTCAGACTTGAAATTCACAAACGTCATCTGCGGTGACTCCTGCTTGATGGTGTTCAGCAAATGCTCAACTATTGATGCAACTGCGAAATTGTTCTGCGTACAGTTATCAAATATATGTGTCAAACATTCTACGTCAAACTTCTCGTCTTTTTTTGTTACTACGGCGCTAACATGCCAACTCCTTACTCTTTTTCCGAAGAAATCACTCATACGTTCTCGGTAACGCTGTGGAAGGTACTTCATCGCCCAATTCATTATGATTAGGCACGTTTGCGAGTCAAGAGCTGCTAAGGCGTCTTGCTTACCTTCCTCCTTATTAACGGTGCGCAGTAGGTGAGACTTCCATGCATCAATCGCAGCCACGCTTTGTTTCCACTCATGTTTCAATCTTGACTTCTGCTCTTCGGAAATAGTGGCGCGATTTATTTCATCTTCTACTTCGTTTACCACGTTCTTTAAGGACATACAGGCTCTGCAGTGGGCATCATGCTCATTCGGACATCTGTATTGAAAGTGCGTGTCAGTGGAATCACTTAGCGCGTAAGTGATACAGTGATCAGCGCAGCTTTCCTCTCGACCCACATGTCCCTTGAACTCTGTCTTCAGATACCTTTTGACGTCTTTTATTCTTTGCTGGGTGGATTTTACCACCTTTCCTCTGATCCATGGCTGCTAAGTGTATTTACCATCTCTGACATGTTTTCCATGGCTTCAGTTCCTTCGGCTGTTGTATCGTCGAGTCCCTGAAGGGATTTCTGAACCGATGCAGCACAAACGTCTATCATTCTATACAGGCATCTATCTCCAGCTGACTCAAAACCTGTCTGCGTGCAGTAGCTCCGATATTGATCTATCATTCTGGACGGGATCATTTTGCGCACTACAGCTGGTATAATGATACTCTCGCCAGAGTCCAGCTTGAGGACTTTTGTTCCAAAGGCGACGTCTTGCAACATGTCGGGCCTGGCTATAAAGTCAACAAAGTGTTCAACCTGTGCTTTAGAAATCCGAGCTCGGAATATTTTTCCTGTTGTAACTAGATGTCCCTTGCCTGCCTCGGTCGCGTGCATGCGGGCTTGATCTATGCGCCATTTGGAAAGAGTCGGAATCATCGTCATCAGTTCCTCTTTGCTGATGTCATTGGCAAAAATAGATAGAATCTGACGCTTTGTTTGCCATGTTTCGGCTTGATTATACGCCTTAACCAAGGCATCTATGGCCGTAGAAGAGGCATCAAAACTCTTGCACTCTGTCTTCTTTCTATCATTGCCTATGGCTCTTTCCCTTCGGACTGCATCCCACAGCTTTTGTTCTTGCCCAGGGCTTATTATTCCCAGGGTTGCACTGAAAGCCTCCTTGGCCTTTCTTTGGTAGTAATTCTGTTGAGTTGACGAGATGTCATCCCATGACGTGTTTAAGGTGTTTATGGGCTAGTGCGACCACCACTGAGGGTATTGATAGCTGCATTGAGTGTCTGTCTCCTATTTTGCTGCTCTTCTACTTCGTCTAACCAAATGCTTATCTCTTGCTCTGGGACACTCTCCCCAGTTTCGGCATCTTCATTGTCGTCTGACGGAATATATTGTACAGTGTCTGTGACTTCAGCTGGGGAATTCGATAGTGAATCAATGGACACACTCGAACCAGCCTGAATATATGAGAAGGAAAGGCGTGCTTTTAGTACAGAAAGCGCAATTGATGCTGAAGTTCAGGAAGTCTGTTTCATACCTTTTCATGAGAAATCTCGTCTTCCAATTCTGTCATATCAACATCGAGCGCCTTACCATGGGACTTGCGACATTTATCACAGATAGCTGTAGCCAAAAGGACATGACGTTAGAAAGTGTATCCTCATGCCCTACGATAGTAATTTACAAATCTAAGTTTATCTTCTTCCTCAGCACCTCCCGCTCAAGTGGCCCCGCGGGGGAGGCTCTGGTGTCAGCCATCGACGTATGTGTCTCTGAAATGACTAGCTTTTTATAAGTCTTTTTTCAAAAACAGGGGCAATCTCGTACTCAGACAATCCGTACCCAGAGCCCGTCATCTTTTAACCAGCGGCAAGATTCAGGGCTCTGGGAGAATCGATTTTTTTAAAACCCAGATTTTGGGTTTCCGGTTTCAACGTTGTATGAAAGTTCGTTACGTTTTTGACCTACCACGCATGCTCACAAATCGGATTCCCCCAGAGCCCTGAATCTTGCCGCTGGCCAAAAGATGACGGGCTCTGGGTACGAGATTGGTACTCAGAGCCCGTCATTTTTGTGACCATGCGCAGTAGATCAAAATCATTCATAACGGAAACCCAGAATCTGGGTTTTAGAAATATCGATTCCCTACGAGAACTTAATCTTGTCGCTGGCAAAAAGGTGACGGGCTCTGGGTACGAGATTGAAACAAAGGTTAAGCTGGATTTATTTACGCACGCGCGCTCGCTCGCTCGCTCGCGCAATTTTTCCTAAGTTGCGGTAACCGTTTGTGCGCGCTTGTTTTTCATCATAGCACAAAATCACACATCTGGTCTTCGGTCACAGTTTTTTGCAATACAGACCTCCCAGCTGGTAAATAACATATATCTATGGTACCGTCGGCGCAATCACGTAACCTAAACAAGCCGGCAAATCCAATTCGGCAAATCCAATTGAAAGTGAGCAGAATAAAAAAATATATCCATACCTTCGGATTATCACAACCCTATACTATATTTTATACTATATAGTATGCACAAAATGAAACATTCTGAATACGTTCAATGAAGTAGAACACAGAACATCCTTTCAGGAACAAAAATTCGCGAAAAGATTCCCTCACCAGTGTCACCAATGCTGGGGATAATTGAAGGGACTCCTTTCATTTCATTATATCTTAAAAAAACAGGCATATGTAGACGTTGAGAGACATATTTATTGACATATTTATTGAAACCTTTTATACGGCTTAGGAACCGATCGTTTGGGGCGGTGGAATTTGGGTGGAGGTAAAAATTGGGAAGATATGGATTTTAGGGGGGTAAATTTTTGGCGCCATCACTCAAAACGGGGATATTTTTTTCTCCGTCGCTTCGTGGAATAATACATTGTCGGAGAGGGATTACCGAAATGCTAGGGCGCAAAATATAAAACAACCACCCGAAATACCAGCCACGCTATCAATTTTGCTAGCTAATAAATGACTGACATGAACGCATCGCAAAAATCGATTTAATGATTTGTTATTCTATTCATTGCCTAATAAAACATAATGAACCGGGCCCGAATATATATCAAGGCATTTTGGGAAAGCAAATCCGGTGTAAAGATGGGGGGGGGGATTTTTTTATTCAATAAATCTAGAAACCCCCCCCCCCCCCCATGGGAGGTAATAAACAATCGGGATGACAGCAAAAAGTGAATATTTTCTAATCATGAAAAATGAGTATTTTCACGTCATAGGGAAAGCATATTTTCGGATTGTGTGCCATGAGAACCAATACCTTCTCTGCTGCCTTGTTTTATCTGCTTTCGCAATTTATAATGAAATTTCAGCGATAGAACAGGAATGCCCAAATGTATGTGAAATGGGTTCCTTTTCCTGCGGTTAAAAAAGTGCGTAATTTTGCTCAATTATTTTTGGTCAATTCTACAGTGATTCCAATGATGAACTTGAAAAAAGCATTTCAGTCTATGGCATCAGCAACCAATCAACTGTGACCATTCCCACGGTATATTCCCAAGAGAGTAACCACTGAATGGCTTCCCTAGTCCTTGGCTGAGAAGTTCTTTTGCACATTAGTTTTCATGGAAACACCTTTTTAAAAATACTAATGAAATAATTTTTCGGTATGCTTATTCAATTGTGAGTTTCGCTGAATAATTTTTACCGGGATGATGAAGATGTGCTGCAGTTGTAAATTGCATTTATCTAAATAAAGTCTGTCTTCCTTGTCTGCCTTCAGGTGGAACGCAAATTCATGCGGCTATTTCAGGTGGATTTTATATCTGGCCGTACTTTGTTTTCGAAACTGATAAAGAACATCTTTAAATTCTCTAATTAGAAATGATATCTATTAGGACTTACCCGTTCCTGCGGGGACCACGGCGCGGTGACGTTCGAATATTTCTTGTGACATTATAAAATTCACTCTGCGCGGATTCGTAATTGTTTTCGTTCTCCAGTATGAGTTGGATGGCCACATGCCTTGCGCTTTCTACCTTACCAATCGATTGTCATCTCTCGCCTGTGTTTTGGGCATATGGTCATTGAAGCTAGTGCTTCAGTTGGCAGATTGAATTGCCCTGCTCGGTTAAGAATGAGGTTTATCTCACCAGATGTAGTCTCATTACGCCAACCACACTTAACGCTTATACCCAAACCAACTATGTGATCTGTAAGATCGCGTTTGCATGCTTCTAGTGGAAGCAACTGGGAATTAGATCCCACCTTTCCGCAATGCGATGTTTCCGAAGCAAAGGAGCAGTCCATAGTTCTGCTTCTCAACTTGGAATTGCTGTAAAAAGGGGCGCGCCCAAGAATTACATTTGCATAAATTACTAAGATGGAAACGTGGTTTTTGCTTTATTACAGCTGGGCTTTCTGTGGATTTTGGTCTTAGGCACATTGAAACATAAACAAATATAATAAAAATGATAACAAAGCACTTAAGAACTCTAGAATAGCTAAAATATAACAGCAAATAAGGTCATTGAGTTTTGGTGATTTTTGTACTGTGTTCGTAAATTTGGCTGGCCATATCATCGTATCATGATGTAACACAAACGATAACCACGTTAAAAAGACGTTTCGGGCAACATAATTTACACCAGGCATTTCTTATGCTACAAAAGTGAGTGCAGGCAATTTAATTCTGACCTAAAAATATGCATCAGCTAGCGAAATGCTGCACCTAATTCAACGGTCTTGAATCTACATGGCCGTATTTGGTCAAAACTCGAGCGCCGCCCCTGTATAAACGAATCGTTATCCCAATCAATTCACTTTTTATTTGTATTAACATTGTAATGAACTGTCGGAATTCCGTGTCCGAGAAAAAATAACCGCAGCACTTTTGAATCACAGAGTTTTGAAAATTACCCAAATTTAGGGTGTCTAGACACCTCGGTGACCTACACTATTTTGACATCCTTGTGCAAAATCTAGAGCGCATGAATTTATGTTTCAAAAGCAGAAATCAGTAGAGCAAGGGATATTTATTACGCATGAAAAAAATTATTACCGAAACTCATGGTCAACTCCGAAAAAAAAATCCAAAATTTGTTTAAATGCCGCCATTCTTAATTGGTTATGGAAGTAATCAAATGCTGAAAAAATCAGGGAAATCGGTTGACCCCCATCTTTTGACTTTGCCCGGTTTTCTCGGACAACGGCTCTTAAACCTTTGAGGGTCAGTCTTTATGGTAGCTGGCTACTTATACGGGACACTGTGAAAGACAATTCTCCACCTGCAAAGACTTACAATTCAGAAGACTCCTGAACATACTTGATAACTACCTGCCCTTGATCCTTACTATCTATAAGTAGTAGATACAATATGAGCGGGATAGCACAGCAGATTGGTGCAAAATTGTGCAAATCGATGTTACAAGCATGAAATTTGGCAGAGTGGTAGAGCTTGATGCCCTGAGCAATTCTAAATAAAAACTACGCCCAAAAGTAAATACTTCTAGATAGCGTAAGGATGGTTGATTTATCGTTATTAAAAAAATTAAGAACGTCGTAACGTTACACAAAAATCTTTAGAAAATAACACCTATGTTGTATTGTGAATGTGCGCATTCTGATTGGTTAAAAAGCGTGTTTGTAAGAGACCTGAAAAACACGATTGTCACGCAACGCTGTCGCGCGTGTGTATGTTATTTTAATAATTTCTGCGTGCTCTCTGGTTTCTTACAAACACTCGGGGAATGTTGGTCGAACTGATAAAACTTGAAAGATCAGTTCTCCCAACATCCCCCTCGTGTTTGTAAGAAAGCAGAGAGCACGCGGAAAGTACTTTTATTGCTTAATAATATGTTACATTATTCACAAATAGATGTCCTGCATTACTATACGTATTGAGTCACGCCCTATATTGCTTACTTACAGCCTTGATAGATGTTCACTTCACTATTTGCAAAATCTATTTCTGGAGTTTCCTTTTTCTCCAAATTACAAGTATTGATAATATGTTTTATGCCGCATTATTCTTAAGTTAAACCACACCCTATTTCAGGTACTTCCAGTGTTGAAAGTTATGAAATAAAAACACATTTAAAGCAAAAGTATTTCAAATTTGACTGAGCTGCCACGATTAGCTTGGCCTCCTGCATCAACAAAAATTCCATATTTTGTTATATGCCTGTCTAGAAAGTCTAAATTTTATGAAGTCCTAAACCAACAATGAAAATTAATTAGTCTTACTGTCGTTCGTAATCCCTTCTGTACTTGCACATGGCAGTGCATCGAGGGCGTGCTTTGACATATTTACAGCGCCCTCGACACCCCTTATCAGGTTGACAGCCGCATTGACGAGTAGCTGACACGATGTATCTCGGGGAGTACGGTCCAGAGTGTTGGTTCAGCATTTATTACATGATGGTTTTTTTGCCATCCAAACTCTGATGGCTATGGAAGACTTCTCCCCAGTAGGTATCACATCCATCTTTGGTCTTCTGGGAAACGTCCGCCCTTGACACTCAAAAGCTTACTCCTTGTATACGATGTTTGGGGCTGGATCCGAGGGCCAGAGGATTTTTTCACTTTGATGCTACAGAGCTGTAAGAGGTCAAGTCCTTGAGTGGCAGCACTGACTCATGTGTTTTTGAAAAAAGAAACCGGCATGACGTTCGATGAGTGAGTGTTTGGCCACACGAAATGTGACAGGTGAAAAATGGATGCCCCATCTATCTACATCAAGTTTATTAACTGTGAAAACTTTCGCCCTCGGGCGAAGCTGAATAAATAAATAATAATCTGCCGGGTTCTGTCGCAAATATAGAGGATCGCACTAAATTTAAGGAGGAGCTTATCAATGTTTAATCCCCCCTGTCTGCTCTTCATTTGTAGATCATCCCAAATCTCGCCAGAGCTTGGTTTATAGTAGCCCTATTGACAAATCTGGCTCTTCAAAACAGAAAACGCACCCCCTTTTCCAAAATGCTGGATCCGCCCCTGACTACGTGATAATAACATTGACAGCATTAGGTGCACGAATTACAGAAAGGATGAGTGTTTCTTCGAGCAATAAACATTGAGCGGAGAGCGCTCGCTGCCGCGCTCACGTCTTCTTTCGATTGTTTCTGTTCGAATTATCGCTATACACAGTAAAATATCAACGCTAATATCTTCCTTGGAGTCTGTTGATCGGACACTGCGACTTTCATGGACTTACAAACCATTTCTCGTGTATTTTGTCGTCCTACAAGACGCAGCACTCATCTTTTTCTTTTTGACAGAAACTCAACTTTTGTCACATTATTCTGGACATTACAAGCACATTAAATCCTTTCAAACTACATAGACAAGATTATCCAATATGTACTAAACCCAATGTAAGATTCACAAGTAGACTTCATTTCCTATAATCTAGATTTAAATTTAGTCAGTAGGTAATTAAAAACGTGAAATTGTAGATACAAGTATTATAATGTTAAAAGCCGTGCTTGACATTAACAGCCTTCTTGGCGACTTGGCGACTGTTAAAGAACCGACGTATTAAACAAATTATTGATATTATCCTTGTTTTCGTTCTAGCTTCATGTGGAGGAAACAGAACCTGTCTAACCTGTTTTCTCGATTTGATGTGTTAAAAGTTTTTGGCCAGTTGTATGTCCTCTTCACGTGAAGAGGGGGTTAAGAGGAAGGGGTCAACTAGTATCTTACGATATAACTTTTTACCGTAATAAATACACTGGGCACTAAATTGAATCATTGCGGTATTTAGTAAATATTAACAGATGTCACTGTAGTCACCTGTATTACAAATTGAACACCGTGGCCTTAGTCGTCGAAAAAAAAGAAGATCAGCCTGTGTCGATTGTCAACTAAAAAATCAAACTTCACAATCTGGACAATCTCGCCACGCAACATATTAAATTTAAGCCCATATTTGGGCCACACGAAAGAGAACAGTAATCGAATTCACATAGGCCGAACCGAGACAACTACAATTATCCAAAAAACATACGGTGAATATGTGTATAACGATCAAACGATCGATTTCAAACGCAATAGAGAAGGCTGGACGGGAACTACGGTGATAGACGACAAAAGAGTCACAAACCGCTGGAATGGTTGTGATCTACATACGACTCATCAATAACTTCTTGATCTGTTGGTGGAAACTTTGTTACACTTCTAAGTAGAAGAAAATTACCGTTACCCACAGTGCCACTTCCTTTTGGAATGCCCTGCACCGAGGATTTGAGGAACATCAAATCACTAAACGTTTTTAGGTGAATATGAAAAACGTTTTTACGGTGAATATGTGTATAACGATCAAACGATCGATTTCAAACGCAATAGAGAAGGCTGGACGGGAACTACGGAGATAGACGACAAAAGAGTCACAAACCGCTGGAATGGTTGTGATCTACATACGACTCATCAATAACTTCTTGATCTGTTGGTGGAAACTTTGTTACACTTCTAAGTAGAAGAAAATTACCGTTACCCACAGTGCCACTTCCTTTTGGAATGCCCTGCACCGAGGATTTGAGGAACATCAAATCACTAAACGTTTTTAAGTCCGCTATTTAATCATTCCTTTTTAGGCGTGTTTTAATTGATTTTAACTGATATCTCCTTTTTATTATAACTTCTGTTGTTATTGTGTTTTCAGTGTACTTACTTATCTTAGGTTTTCTTTTTAAATAATATTGTAAAGCGCTATTGAATTTTTAGTGGAAATAGCGCTATATTAAAGGTAAATCATTATTATTACTTAATGCTGATAATTGACATTGCCACAACTTTACGGAAAGTATGCGATAAAAAAGACGGTGACAATGATCGCGGAGATGAAAATAACAGACGGCCAGCAAGAAAGCGTTATAGTTCCTGAGAACTTGGTACTCGAAAATGCATAAAACTAACATCATTATAATAACTGCTGGGCCAAACCGCCGGACGTTGTGATCTACATACAACATCAATAACTTCCTGGCCTTTTGGTTAGTTGAAACTTTGTTACTTTTACAGCTAAAATCGTTGCATCGCGACCCGCGTTTTCAAAACATCGATTTGTTTTTTGGCTTTTCTGTTCCGCCAATCAAACCTTATGAGCCAATCAGATTCTTGCCCTGTTTCGCCTAGTGCAGTCGCCTGGCTTTCCGTCGCGACATTGTCTGGTTTTAGTTCAGAGAAAAGCCATTTGACTGCACTAGGCAAGAGTTTCATTGGCTCAGATAGTTTGATTGGCGGAACAGAAAAGCCAAAAACAAATCGATGTTTTGAAAACGCGGTTCGCGATGCAACGATTTTAGCTGTAAGTTGAAGAAAATTGCAGTCACCTACAATGCTGATAATTGTCATATACGATGTATATGGGAATCGCAGGCCGCAAGAAAGAAGGCGTTATAGCTCCTGAGAATTTACTACACTTAAAGATGAATAAAACTGACGTAATGGCGATCGCCTATAATAACTGATGATTCGTTTTCCCAAGACTTGAATAGTTCAATACTTACTAGCAGAACTGCATGCTTCATGATGCTGTCATTTATCGTAGCTGGGAAAGTGTTAGCTGCAGGATGAAGCATACGGAAGCCGTCTAACACCTGGCTTAATGTTATAAAATTCGATGGTGATTGGGGAATCAAATCCCCAAGTGGGGGTATGGCATTTGCTCCAGTAACAAATACCAGCAAGTCCTCTAAAAATAGTTCTTTGTTTACACCATCTCCAAGGTCTTTAAGAAAGAGCTCAAAGGCATATACGGTGTCCTCTTCTCTCTCACGCTCATTGGAACCATAGTTGATGTAGTAAAGCTGCCTGGACTTCCGATGGGTTAGCTTTTCTGTCGAGTCGGTTTCCGGCTGCATGTTTTCGTTTATTTCCATACTGTGCTCTTGGTTTCTGGTAGGCCGTCTTATGTAGCCGTAAAAGTGTTGTTAGGACAAGCGATCGTTGCACTTCCTGACCCCTCACACTTGGATAAAGCCGTCGCAGGGCTTCCTCGGAACTCTCTGGCCTTCTTGACGTATTACTAGGGTTAATAGATGAGGGACTGCCTCTAGAGCGTTCGTTGTCGTCCTCAATAATGGTGTTTACAACATCGATAAGTTTATCGAGCACCGGTTTCGACGCTATGATGCGTTGACACTCAAACAAGGCATATGGATAATTTTAAGCGCGCGTCCGCTGTAATTCTGTTCCGCGGGCTAAGTATTATATTTTCGAAGAAGTATTATATTTCGGCTTTAACATTTTTTTTATCTAAGGTAACTTTCCTAATGTTTACAGGTGCGGGTTTGGAAAATTCGCTAATGTTCCGATCATCGAGTAAAGGTTTAGAAATTCGGAAAACGTCAATGAACTCGAACTACAGTAAAAACCCGCATATAAGAACCTGGATTTTAATAACCTATTAGGCTAGAATTATCCATGTGAACTACAAGTTTCCTTGTATTTTCAAATCAAATAAGAACCTGTTTTAGGCTAAAATTCTAGGTTCTTATACGCGGGTTTTCACTGTATGTTAAGAAATTTGCAAACACACGTTTAGAAATATAAAGAATATAAAGATTCTGATACTAAGACCGTTGACAGTGATGATAACGATTACGATGATCAACACGATGGGGAGGTCCTTACTACCTCTACTCAAAAGAGTCTAAAGAAGAATTGGCAGAAAGAAGATGGGAAGTTCAAGAAATTGTTTCACAAACAGACAGAACGAACCAGTAAGGCAGAATCAATATCGGAATCAGTTTATTTGCACTATTTAGTGTACATTATAATAGGCGTGTAATAGATATGGAAAAAAATAGAAGAGCAGTTTAAATGATTTTTTTTTTCAAAATTGGTGTGCGTAGCGGCAAAAGGAGCATTGGCCGCTACCACAGTAAGTAAATCGTGTTTTACATTTCTTAATTGGAGAGAAGGAGGAGAACGAGCAGAAACAAATGAAAAGCAGAACTTGGCTGAACTAAAATTATTTTGATAAAGTAATTATGTGTATATATCAAATTAGGAAGATTACTAAATTTGACTGTTGAGACATTTTGAGCTGATGTCTAAATGAATTGAAAGGGAGAGATTTTATTCTGCAGGGAAGTTCCCATATCCCTGACCCGATAGCATTGAATTTTGAAAGACCAAAATTAGTCAACATGTAAGGATGAATTAGATGCCCTTATAACTAATGTCAGGGAGGATGGCGACAAGTTTAATAGCATGACGGACCAATTTGGCCAATTTCTACTCCTTGTTGCTGTTGAGACGACGAATGAATTAGATGCCCTTATAACTAATGTCAGGGAGGATGGCGACAAGTTTAATAGCATGACGGACCAATTTGGCCAATTTCTACTCCTTGTTGCTGTTGAGACGACGAACATCACATTGGTCAAAGTGCTGCTTTCGATCGGAAATCAAATCAAAAGAAAATCAATAAATTTCTATGGTAGGATTAATATAACATATTAATATAAAATATGGGAGTTTTTTTAAAATGATTTAAGAATATACCTTTGAGGGGTCTCGCGAGGAAAAAAATCGTATCACGTCACAATTTACACCAGAAACGTCGTTCATATATCATTTTAAGGCTAAAAGATTGGTCTATCTGATGAATTGTTTTCATTATATTGTACATGAACATATTTTTTTAACTCTTAAGAAAAAAGGACGGACTTTCTTTGAAAAGTTCCATCTTCTTCCAATTAAATTGCACAGCTCCAAATATAAGCAAAATCTATTCTTTAGAAGGCGATCTAAAAAAGGGTGTGCGGAGTTTTTGATTTTCCTTTTAAAACATATTTTATGCTAATTTTTGTGTTAGCATTGCCAAAAATATCTGTTTTCAACCTTTTTTACGTCATATTTTCGCAAATACGTAAAATATCAATAATCCCGCACACTTTTTTTTCAGATCGCACTCTAAGGAATACATTTTGCGGAAATCTGGAGCTTTTAACATTAAGTGGCAGGAACTCTTAAAAAGCAAAAATTGGTACTTTTCCTTTGAAGTACAAAACGACGAAAATGATCTATCAATTTACCGTTGCATAGAAATATACCACTTAGTAAGTAAGGCCGTTTCATAAGCTTTAAAACGATATGTAATTGGCCCTTGTAGTGTAAATAATGACACGACAGTGATTTGTTTCGCGAAAAAGTGACATCCCTCGCGCAAAGGTATACTCATACCTTAAATAATAAACAATATTCTGATCAAGGTCTACAGGGACCAAAGGGTGATCCTGGTTTACCTGGGCCTATCGGGCCATAGGGTGATAAGGGCAATACCGCAGTTACCGGACCATCCGGGGCAAAGGGTGACCCTGGTTAACCTGGGCCTATCGGGCCAAGGGTCCTAAAGATGATACAGGTTTGAAAGGCCCCTGGACGTGATGGTAAGGTCGGACCAGTCGGACCAAAAGGTAATCCATTCACATATTCAGATTTCACATCTCAACAAATTGAGGCTCTCAATTTTTTTTAATTGTCATATATCACATATAATGCATTACAAATCCTTCAAAATCCGACTTTATGGCATTCAACATGGCATTCAACATCCACGGGTTTAAGATTTAGAAATGGTGCGTATGTTGCAGACGGGTTGTATCCGAAACATAGGCGTTTTTATGTGATTGACACGATTCCGAATGGAGCACAAGAAACAATAGCTATATCCTTACCGATTGACAATGTAAATGGTTTAACGGCTAATATGGGCTTTACTATCACAGTTGAATGTTTTTGTAATGATTCTAACGTTACTCTTAATATGAGTCTTATTAATATCTCACAAACACCCGGTTGGGGATTCAGATCAAATAGTTTTAAGCGAGGTATGATAGATGGAAAATTGAACTATCGATTTACCGGAGGGTGTCATCGATACCGGCTCTACTCTAGGTGTTAATAGTTTTACTCTTACACATGATGCATCAGCTCCGAAGAAAGTTCAATTTTATTGTTATGATATTGAAGGAGAAATAAATCTAAACACACAAGTATCCGAATCAGTTGCGGATGACATTGGTAACAGTATGCGTATTATGTCATATTCTCACTTGGGACCAACAGTGCCTATATAGGATATCAACTCATTAGCATAATTGTCAGTTGCCTTTAGTCCTCGTGCTGAGAAGACCTCCTCTGCTCTGGCCTCGCCGTTCAACTGACTCAACTCTCCTTCCTCCGTCAAGAATTAAAGTCTACATCATTCTTCTCGTCGCCTCCTATCGCTTTCCTCCCCTTTGCAGCGTTCAAGATTTTCGTTATTCAGCAGTTTGATTTTGTGTGTTTTTATCGCCTTTGAATTTCTTTTCGCGCTGTTCAGTTATGCTAAATTTGTGGTTTGTATTCTCTTACAGGTCTACAGCTCCGCTTGGAACCTTTGGAACCATAAGTTCTTTTGCTCCTGGAATTATTGTCGTCTATTCAGTTTGGCCAAGCTGAACTGTGTTCATTCTTGCGGATGTTTTCTCGCCCTGTAGGAACATTTAGTGTTTTACTTGCGTCTGGTTTGGTGAAGGCGGTGAATCTAACGATTGTGTTTCGCATGTTAACAGTCATGTGTTGACCAGATACGTTCGGCATAGGCGTTAGACCTGGGCAAATTGTTGCCGCTACGTTTGGTATATAATAGGCGTTGGACCTGGGATACCTACAGTTTGGCAGGCGAATTAGTTCAGCCACCAGCGAATTTGTTCTGCTCTAAAATTATTTCTCTTACATGAAAGTTTGGCAGGCGAATTAGTTCAGCCACCAGCAAATTTGTTCTGCTCTAAAATTATTTCTCTTCCATGAAAGTTTGGCAGGCGAATTAGTTCAGCCACCAGCGAATTTGTTCTGCTCTAAAATTATTTCTCTTCCATGAAAGTTTGGCAGGCGAATTAGTTCAGCCACCAGCGAATTTGTTCTGCTCTAAAATTATTTCTCTTACATGAAAGTTTGGCAGGCGAATTAGTTCAGCCACCAGCGAATTTGTTCTGCTCTAAAATTATTTCTCTTACATGAAAGTTTGGCAGGCGAATTAGTTCAGCCACCAGCGAATTTGTTCTGCTCTAAAATTATTTCTCTTACATGAAAGTTTGGCAGGCGAATTAGTTCAGCCACCAGCGAATTTGTTCTGCTCTAAAATTATTTCTCTTACATGAAAGTTTGGCAGGCGAATTAGTTCAGCCACCAGCGAATTTGTTCTGCTCTAAAATTATTTCTCTTACATGAAAGTTTGGCAGGCGAATTAGTTCAGCCACCAGCGAATTTGTTCCGCTCTAATTATCTGGAAAAGGCAAAATAAAAGTATTTAGCCAATACCGAAAGTAATTCTTGCATTCTGATTATACACAAAGAAAGGTGAATGTGTTATGAGTTCAGCCAAGCGAATTTTGTTATTGTTCCTTATTCTCATCATGCTTATTCAATTTTGCAAAAGCTCAGAGATTTTATCATCTTCCTCAATTTTTGTCTTGACTATTCATCACTTAATTTGAGGGTGTCAACGCGTTTAAATACGATTTTAATGAGCTATTTCAATCGTTATAGTGATATAACAGAAGATGGATATTTAATAGCTCGGTGTTCTCTTTTGCAAGGAATTGTTTTGTTCCATTTCTCTCGCTCTCCGGGGTAGCCGAGGCTACCTTTTTTGTTTAGTTTTCTTTTGTTTTCGCCACACCTTATTTAGGTTGCTTGACTCAGGTTTCTCAATAGGTTGCCTCGGCTTCCCCGGAGGAGTTATCTAATACTCTTCATTGCTCTGTCCTCGGACGGGGTATTCCGGGATTGCGGACGGCTAGCTGTTGAAATCCTGGTTTGGTTTCTCGCGTGTATATTCAAGTCTTTTCTGAAAATTGTTTACTTGTTACCTTTGCTTACTTGATCCTCTGCTATTGATTAGAAAACAATTTTCATCGTTTCTGACCTTAATGTACCTGTATTGGTGTACTTCTCGTTCTTGGTATTATTGTTCAAAATTTCCTTTGTTGAATTTTTTGTCTCTTTTCTGCATACTCGAGGGTCCGGCGGAATCCGCGAGAGTTCTTAGCGTCTCGTCCCCTCGAGCATGCCTTTTCTGAGTTTTGGGGAGAAGTACACCTTTTGTGTGGTATAATTAGGTTTATTTCATTGGACTTCCCACTCTCTCCTCATCTCCATGGTTGTAATGGTATTTTGTCAGGGTAAATTATTTATAAAGTTTCGGCAAGGCGGCGCTTCAAAATCTTTCGGAGTTTGGGCTCTGCCTCCGTGTAAGAATCTGTGTATTGTTCACGAGTTGCGTCACAAAGCCTCCTTTGTTTAGTAGAACGAATCATGATGAAATAGTAAATGAACGCAATGGTGTTCTCTGGGAATGGTTCTTACACGGAGGTATACCCGGAGTTTGGGAGTGAGTCGATTTTAGTAAGTAGAGGACCTGCAGTATTCGTCATACAGGCCGCGGAGCCAGGTCTCCTTCCCCATATCTTATATGGAGCACAATGGGACCAAGTGAGAATATATAACTATTCTCACTTGGGACCAACAGTGCCTATATAGGATATCAACTCATTAGCATAATTGTCAGTTGCCTTTAGTCCTCGGCGCAAGATGGCGTCCTTAGTAGAGGACGCTGTGTTGGCGGGTTTCATTGTGCTCATTTCGAGGCCTGATGGAGCTACTTTTCTTGTTACCCGCCCTCCCTCCCTCTTTGCTCTGTATTGTTTTGATTTCGGGTTTCATTGTGCTCATTCCGAGGCTTGGTGGAGCTACTTTCCTTACCCTCCCTCCCTCCCTCTTGCTATATTGTCATCTTTAGCTCCGCCAGGTCTCCTTCCCCATATCTTATATGGAGCACAATGGGACCAAGTGAGAATATATAACTATCGCCCTAAACAATTTTTAAAGGCACGATCAATATTATGCAATAGAATTGGATAAAAATACCTAATTACTCTTTACAATAAAATAAAAAAACAGTCATAATATAATTAAATTTTCATCAATCTAATCAACATTCACTGTTTCAACTGGGAATCTACCAAACAGTCCTTTTATCTTTGCTTGGAAAAGAAGTTATCAATTTATTAGGTCATAATATTTTAACATCTAGTAATCAAATTGGAGGATCTTTTGGGTTAAAATCAGCTAGCAATCAGATACAATGGGTATCCGGAGTCTTTTTTGATAACAAAAAGCTGTTAATAGTGTAATGTATGAATTATTTGTCAATGGAAAAAATACAGCAGTTTTCTATCTTAATACAACTAGTCCATTGTTCAATGAACTAACAACATCCACAATAGAAATACTGGATATGCAGGGGAATATTGAATATGAATACGATAGTTCGAATCAAGAAACATACATCGAAATTATCTAAGCATATAATATTTATGGATTTGCACGAAGCAAAACCGTATGAAAAGCATGAAAATATTTATCCCCCTATACCCAACAAGACAATGGTCAATCATTTAGGCTACAACAGATATCTAATATAAAGGATAGTATTGAACGGAGTCTTGAACATCATGATAGGGTGAGAAAGATCCCATTGGGAGTCTTATCTGGCGTAACTGCTATTTTATCAACATTATCAGGGACAATATCTAAAAAAATTATCGAAAATGTAGGTAAACACGCTGATATAGTGATGTTATCTAAATCGAAGATCTCCATTATAAATGATTTGATATCAAAGGCTCTATCGGATAATAACATTAGCCAGGACGAATTTCATTTATCCTTCAAGAAGCAGACAAGTATAACAATATGAAACAGTGTATTCGCCGTAATGCAAATGTTAATAATCAATCCGCTCCAAAAAAAAGAATTGAGGAGATTAGAAAATCAAATACGAGAGGACATTATGAAAGAAATGCGAAAAAAGATAAAAACCGTGGTTTAAAAATAAGTTTTCATTATGAAACCACACCGACAAGTAAAAATATAAATATCTCTAAAGAACGATGGTAATCTATACGATATTTATTAATTTTTATTTTTACGTTTGGTTATAAAATAAAGCAAATTTGCTTCCACAATTCTTCATAATAACGCTTAAAAGCGTTTGCATTTGAGCAAGTCCAGAAACATTCTGTACTTCCACCACAGAGGGAATCTGAAATTCCAAAAGGGTAGGGGACAATTGAGTTTTTCTTTGGAAATTCCAGAGGGATGTGGGGAAGTCTTTTTATTCATTCCTTCCATGGTGGGGGTATGGATTTTTTTCTGGAATTCTATGTTTAATGTTTTCGCAATAGTATACCTAAACATGTGTGCTTTACTGTGCATCAACAGCAGGTGGAGCATCATCTGCCTTGACAGCCCATTCTGGGAAATTATCTGGAGATATTCTCCTAGAGAGACCCCCATCTCTCCGTTGCAAAATTCTGTCCCTGGCCCTCTCTGTCAAACCCTTTTTATACTCATCATCCAGTCTGGATTTAGCAATTGTTAACCTTTCACTCTCCCAGGCAATTTTCCTTCGTTTGTAACCAACCAAATTATAGCCTAGCCCATCACCCTGATCTTCATAATCACTCTCCTCACTTGACATGCATTCCCGCACCAGAACTTCAGCCACTCGGCCCTTCTTTCTAATGGACCACTTTATTTTTTTATTAATGCCAGTGTCCTCCTTGTGCGTTTCTGAAAAACAAAGACATAGGGAATTATTTTAGATTTTTAATATGGCAGTAAGCTTAAATGGGGAAGTATTTCTGAGCCCTGAAGAATACAAAGTGCTACAGCTTACAAAACCTTCTTGTCAGACATTCATATTGCTTGCTAAATATAAGCTAATTGTTGAAAAAATACCGTGATCTTTTGACCTGAACTTTTCTTGAGAAAAACATTCTTTCCTGAGATCTTAAAGGGGCACTTGCATGCTTAAGGTGACTCCACGAAACGTCGAAGCCCATTTTCTGTAAATATAAATTTGGTCATAACTTTTATAATATTGTTGTAACAGATATCAAACTTGGAGGACACACAGTAGGGGGCATCTTTTAGCAATAATCACACTAGTAGGTCAATTTGTGTAGCCAAAAACATTTTCTAGCCTGGTCATTTGCCATTTTCTGGGTTTAAAATCCGACACTTTTCACTACTAGTAGGCTATAACTTATAGCGGAGCTCCATAGCTACATGCAGGAGAAAAAGGAACAAAACAAAAGTGTATATGCATCGACCGATTCTGTGATGGACTTCCGGGTTCCGTGTGTCCGTCGTCGCACAGGCAACCCACCAGTTTGAGCGGGAAAATGAGCACGCGCGCGCTTGAATTTAGTTAGCGATGGTTGTGGCGATTTTTGTTTGAAGGGATTTATTTAGAGATTTTGTTTTTTCGTGTTGGAATTTTCGACAAGTGAAGGAAAAACACTTTCTTGTCCTTCATCAAAAACTGAAACGTTTCTAATGCAAGCTGTCAAATCAAGGTATTTTAGACTAAAAGTCAGATCCACTGCAATGAAACGGAAACAGATAATATGTCGATGAACACGGTTGTTTCACAAGGGAAAGGAAGCGAAGTTAACAGCGAGGGACGGAGAATGGAGGGGAAATACAGCAGGGAATGACATGTCGGAAGACATGCGACCGCTTGATCGAGAGAGAACCGGAAATGAATGTTTTCAGCAGGAAGATGGAGGTAGCCCTAGCCAACATGTCCAAACCTGAAGATGATTAAAAAAACTACCGAAAAAAGCGTCTAGAACTTTCTCGGAGTCTCAGAAGGAAAGATATTTATAAGGACAGCGCCAGATAATCGGGGAGGGAAGGTCAAAACTCGGAAGACCGGCGTCGTGCCGCGAAGTGAAAAGAAGAAGAAAAACATTCTCAAGGTAGGTCGTCCTTGCCACGTTTAAATTTGACCGTAGTTTAAACTTTAAAAATGTTTACCCTTTCAAAAGTATAAAGTGGCATTCGAAAACTATCGCAAATTTTCATTCACGTTTTTTCGCGCCCCGGCGGATCGCTACGCTACTTGGAAAATGACTGAAAGTTCATTGCGTTTGCTTTTTATTTGAGGATTCCAAGTGAAATACCGTCGCATTTTTAAGTGATTTTCAATATGACAACGATTCTACAGTACTTCCGTTGCCATAGCTATATGGTATTTAAAGTTTGGGAGAATTTATGATTTAAGCTTATTTGCTTGCGAAGGCAGCCATCTTGAATTGAACGTGGTCGAAACAGGCAAGTGGAGATTTTAATCATTAGATTACTTTGTTTTACTGTCGGAAGGCACGAACATTTTGAAATATATCTTGGGGATACCAAATTAAAATACCGTGTGAAAGTTTCCGTATCCTCAGTGATGCAAAGACTTTTCCTAAGTGAAAAATAGACAAACAAACAACCTAGTAAGAAGGTATTAAGTTAATCCATTTGAAAATCGAGTAACAATTGTAAAAAAAATTATTGGAACAAAATAATTTACATCATAGTGTAGACTTCTTTCATACTGTTTTTGATAGTATCTAAAAGAATTCATTTCTTACAACACCAAACAATCGAAAATGAATCCTGAAATTTGTCCAAACCCATACAATTTATATAGGCTGAAAAGCGACATGAAATGACCACCAGCACTGTTGGCAACAGCCAGCACCATCCTTCACAACTTTGACAAATTATTTCTCAGGTTTCCTTTGAAATTTCTTCTCAGTGTTAACGTCAATTCTTTATTTTATCAAGAACTTTAAAAAATGCTACAAAGAAGGAAATTGGTTTTGTTATACTCCATCTAAGTTTCCACTTTGTGACAAAAAATTACTCGATTTCTTGGTGGATTTCCTCTTAATCACTTTTTCCCCTGTATGAAGCAGATTGAAATGCTTTTGCCATTTTTTGGCAACAGAGGCAATCTGTGTACCTCCCTCTCAAACAGAAACATGGTGAGGGAGTGATAAAACATACAAGCTATTTTCAATGCACTCTTTTCAGAGTGGCAAATCTGAAAGACTGAATGCTATTCATCCTTGATTTTATGTTTTGATCACTTCAGTATGTTCTGTTACTAAAATGTATAATAATGTCCATGCCATATGCTTCTGGAAAAAAGAAGATCCATGTTTCAGTTTCATCAGGCTTATCGGTGACACCTATTCCCTTTCAATTTCAGTGATAAAGCAGCAGCAGCAAAAAAAAAAAAGAGATGGCTCTTGGACAGGCAGTGGCATAAGGCAAACATAATATTAAATAATGAACACTCCCTTAGCAAGTACCTTCTGACAGCATTGTTTATCCTTCAAAATTTCAAATAATAATAATAGCACTGCAAATGCATTAAATTGATTCTGTTTTGAGAAGTATTTAGTAATCATAACACATGGACAGAAGAGAGGGGGGGAGGGGGGCTTCAAGCAGCCCCTTTAATTTTCAGCAGATTTCAACTTTTCTGTCTTATTGCTCCCCATCCAACATTGTCATTGCCATCTCTGATCATCCCCCTTACTTCAAAATCTGTTCTTCCATCCATGTTAATATCAAGTTAAATTTTTTTTTTTTGGGGGGGGGGGGTGTCCCACTGTTCCGTGCGACTCCACTTTCGTTTTCTGTTTAGACCCCCCTTTGGCAGTAGCAAAACATTTTGACACCCCCGAGGAGGATGCCAACCCCCCTTCCTCACCCCACCCCACGCCATCATCAATAATAAGCACTTTCTTGCAGTGGTTTCTCTCCCTCGTTTGCTGTCGGCCTAAGAGAGGAGGAAACCACTGCTCGCAGGGTAGCTGGAAGCATTTGAGGGAAAACTTTTTACCCCCCCATCTGCAGGGGACTTCAAAAGGTACAACCCTCTCCTCACATTGGTATATGTTATGTTCCAAGCCCTCCAAGAAAACTATGTATCATAAATTCAAGATGTACTATATGAATATTGTTATAACCAAGGTAGTTTTAAATGAACAATTAATTCATGGAAAGCAACATGTACATGTAAAAGAGTGGTGTGACCCCCCTGAAATGCTCACAAATAAGAATGGCCCTCCTTATGGTGCTTTAAATCAAGGATGCCCCTCCCCTCTGAGGCCCCAGCCCCTCCCTCCCTCAGAAAAAATGTTATTTTTCAGTGGAATTTCAATGGAATTTACAAAGAGGGTATGAGTAGAAAGACCAAAATTGGCAGCCACCTATTCTCTGCTCATTACATGGTTGGTATCTGTATTTTCTTTTATTAAAATACACTGCACATGTAATAAAATGTACATATATTGTGATTTAAATCTCCAAAAAAAGATCCACCAAAAAAACAACTCATGACAAATAATTCCTTTTTTCTTTATTGCACTTGTTCTTTGTTAGAATCATTCCATTGGGAGGGGTTAGTACCCTATTTTTTTCTAAAAGAGGTTCTTTATCTTACTTCCACAGGCCATGCCTATTTTTATATATACCTTTATTGTGTCAGTGTAGCAAAATACCAAAGAAAACAGTGTATACATATCAAGAGACATTTTTCCTTTGAAAGCATACGGTGACAAGCTATGTTCAATGCCAGCCATTTTTTTGGTTCATCAACACAGAAAAATATGTAACCGGGAGCTCCGCTTTTAGCCAGTGGCTAAATCTATATATTAGAAAATGCAGTAGGTATTGACAATAAACCAATAAGACCAATAAAAAGAAAGCCTGCAGAAATCCTTATAATCACATAAGTCGTTATACTGAAATATTTTATTACACATTGCACTCACTATTGCAAATTCAATTGGTCGAAACAAACCATTGATTGTCAGTGTAGATCTCAAGTGCAAAGTTGGGTCATTTCCAAGCCCCTCGCCTATGTCTGCATTTTTGAATTTGAACAAAGCCTAATTGGCTTCAGCAGAAAACACAGGCCTTGGTTTTGCTAATTCACATTGCTTAATATTTTATTGTTCAGCACGTCCCAAATATGGTCATGGAGACTGTAATCAATCTAACTTCTGCACATCCTGTGATATCTGTCATTTTGAAATTTGAAGTAGAGCTAGTAAAAACTGTCTTTTCTGCAACATTTTTGTTTATGTGCTGCAAAAATACCATTATCATGCACAATGTTTCAGAATAATATTATATTATAATCTGTTTTTTAGTCAACTGGTGAGAGTGCTTCTCGTATCAGATTATGTTTTATGCAATCTCATTTCTGATGTAATGTTATTGCTGGAACTCTTAACATTTTTGCTTTACTTACCTCTCTTCGTCTTCCATTCTGTCTGCTTCTTCTCTTGTGGTCCTCATAGTTTGACTCTGCACTTGCAATCATCTTTTCCTTTTCATAGATACTTAAAAAGTATCGTTGCAGTGCAGCTATGGATTAAGAGTAATTATCTGTCATGAGTCAACTAACATTTTGGAATACATGTCTGGAATCCAAAAATGACTGTTAGAAATGGATGTCCTTTTGTTTGTCTAACAAAAATAAAAACAATCAAGTTATTGTATTAGTGTTATAATATTTATGCTAAGTCTATGCCTTTAATTCTGCATTTCCTTCTATGCCTGAAGTCACAATATAGCAAATCTATGAATATTGATATTATTATGTACTGCTGTCAATGTGCCATGATGGAAACAATTTTTAGTGATGATAAATTCTCTGAAAATACAAGCAATACTCTAATACTGATTACCTTCCATGACAGCTTTTGTCCAAGGACACTCAGGGCCACCATTATCTAGGGCCACTTGGTTAGCAACCCCAAGATAAGGCGATTGTTGTCTGAGCCAAAGCTGTAAAAAGTAAAAAAGAAAAGCATTTTTAGCGGAGCTCCTTTGCGGCCGAAGGCCGCAGAGCGGAGCACCATACCTAAGAAAAAAGCGTCAAAAAGAAATCCAAATGGTGCGGTACGCGTCCAAAATGATCGCAAATAGAGCGCATGAAGCGAATGTAAGAAATCCACAGGGTACCCAAAACCTCACATGCGGCAACTATCGCAAAGGGATCGAAGTGATTTTTGAACGTCGAAGGTCATCCATGGTCATTTCCGCGCCGGACAGTGAAGCCTGCACTTTTCGCAGCCACTTTGATGCATCTAGTCTCCTTCGCAGTCGTGGTGCTCATGACGTCACAACATGGCGGCGAGCCAGTGACGAGGGGAGGGGTGGGTGGCGCGCGATTATGACGTCACAGCATGGCGGTATTGGAGTGAGGGGGAGGGGTGGGTGGTCAGGGGGGGGGGGTGCTGTTCACGTGACAGACTACAGGAAACCCAAATATGGTCTTATGCATTTCTGCAAATTATCTTGATTGAAATGCCGAACGAAATGCATTCTGTACGCGTCTGGAGAACTGTTCTTCGCAAATGATAATATGTTTACAAAAAGCCAGGGACTACTAGTGTCTGAAGAGATCGTGAGAGTGTCTTCCTAATCGTCTAGAAGTCCGGGAGAAGTCCAATATTTTTATAGCGCCGAGTAGAATTGGCAATTGCTGTTCTTTGCGAAGTCATGTCCCCAGGGCATTCTCCATTTCTTTCACTAACGCTTGGGCGTTTTACTAATAACTGGGCAGTAACTGAACTTTTTTGAAGAGCAAAATTAACTTGGTGAAGCTCATTTCCACTATGGCAGAAGCGAGTGACGTGACGGTTTTATTTGGATAAATATTATTAGCACACAAGTCACAGAAAGTCGGGTCTAAAGATGCCCATGGCGGCCGAGTAATTCGTGGTTGGTTCAAAATTCCTGGATAAAGGCCAGCAGTTTTTAAAGGAAGATGGCAGGACATTTACAGTTCCAAACAGAATTACACTCAGGCTTCTACACGGGGAGAAAACCTACTCGGAATGAAGGTAGGAACTAAAAGTTTGCTGTTAGTTTACATCAAGCATTGACCTGAAGCCGGCGTGACAGTGATACTCAAATTTCTTTTAGCGTCAGAATACAATAAGCATTTGACTTAATATTAATTCCTTTAACTGTCTAATACCGAAGGCTAACTAATGAGACGTGTGTGTTGACAAAAACATTTTAGCTTTCTGCACGCTCTGTGGCATTTCTCTAAAACATGTTTTCCAAGGCTGGAAACCGAGCCTAGTTTGTTGTGCACGGCAGAATGTATTGAATTGGCACATTAAACTTAAGTTAATTTACTAGAGTAAATACATAAAACCTTTTGATATGCTAGTAACCTTTAGTAAAAAGGTACCAGTAAGAACAATTGAAAAAAAAACGAATACAATGTGTTTAGTCTCACACTTTTTTCTTGGTGGTAACCCATGTGTTTATGTTTGCATTTCCATACCTGCCAACCCTGAAAACACCAAACCAAAATTTTGTCTCAAATACAACTGTATGAGAAAAGCGCAAGAAATTTACCCGGGAGATATTCCAGTAAATATTTGGAAAGTTTTCATTTTTTTCCTTGGAGACTGAGGGTGAAAACTGGGAGTCTCCTTGGTAAAATGGGAGCGTTGGCAAGGTATGCATTCCACTGTTCAAAACATTTGTAATTGCACTGTGTAATTACAACTGTTAGGTTTAGACTGTTTGGTTTAGACAAAGCTTTTCATGACTATTTATGCAAATTGGAAATGCTAAATGGTATAATTTTCATCGAGATGATGCAACACCAAATTATGTAGCACCCCTATTAGTGATACCCATGGGAATTGAATTTTTTATTGAACTAAATTCAGTTTTCATAGTGTCCAGGAAATCTTGGAATGTGTGGTTCCAGAAAATATCCATACCTCACGTGCCGCATTGGAGGCGTGGGGGCCAATCAATTTACCTGAACTTCTCCATACAAATACTGTATTTGAAATGGTACAACATTATGCCCAAGTGAATGAGGTCCATCACATAATTCCTACATGGTTTGAGACTTTGAAGGAAATACGACAACTCTAATAATGCAGCCACAGGCATGGAAAGAAGGTTTTAATTTGTATTTGATATAGTTTCACTTGTCTGTGACATAGTTTTACTGAATTTAAAAAAACAGGCTTGATTATTTTTGGAAATCTTTACGGTGTGCACATTATTCAAATCGTTGAACTAAATTCAGTTTTCATAGTGTCCAGGAAATCTTGGAATGTGTGGTTCCAGAAAATATCCATACCTCACGTGCTGCATTGGAGGCGTGGGGGCCAATCAATTTACCTGAACTTCTCCATACAAATACTGTATTTGAAATGGTACAACATTATGCCCAAGTGAATGAGGTCCATCTCATAATTCCTACATGGTTTGAGACTTTGAAGGAAATACGACAACTCTAATAATGCAGCCACAGGCATGAAAGAAGGTTTTAATTTGCATTTGATATAGTTTCACTTGTCTGTGACATAGTTTTACTGAATTTAAAACAACAGGCTTGATTATTTTTGGAAATCTTTACGGTGTGCACATTATTCAAATCGTTGAACTAAATTCAGTTTTCATAGTGTCCAGGAAATCTTGGAATGTGTGGTTCCAGAAAATATCCATACCTCACGTGCTGCATTGGAGGCGTTGGGGCCAATCAATTTACCTGAACTTCTCCATACAAATACTGTATTTTTCTTTTGAAATTCCAAGTGTTGGGGGGGGGGGTCACTTTCAACACCCTTCACTGGGGGGTATTAATATTTTCTGGAACCCTACAATATTATACAATAGCTATGGTAGTATGCACCCGGGGGGGGGGGGGGGGTACTCCCTATATTGGACTATGCGGGGATGCTCGGCCCGAAAGGGGTAGGGTTTTCAAGCTGGAGGTATAAGAAGGGGTAGGGTTTTCAGGCTGGGTATAAGAAAGGGGTATCGTTTTCAGGCTGGACTGGGTATAAAAACAGCAGGGAAAATTGTAATTTTGGTATAAAAAAGGGTCTGTATTTCACCGTTTTTTTCACCCGCAACGTGAGAGCAAAACCGTTCCTTTTTTAACAGAGCACAAAGCCGATTTTTCAGGCTTGGTATAAGAAAGGGGTACCTTTTTCAGCTTTGGTATAAGAAAGGGGTACTTTTTTGCTCTGAAATTGGTATAAAGAAGGGTAAGGGGTCCAGAATCTGGGCCGAGCATCCCTGTATAAAAGTTTTAGGAGTACCCCCCCCCCCCCCCCCCACCCAAGCAATAAAACTTGGATTCTTAGTTTAAAATAAACTAAGAAACGAAAAATGGGCTAGCCTTGAAACTTTTATTTTATTGAATGTAAAACATTTTGGGGGGCTCATAAGATACTATGTATGATTACTAAATACTTTTCAAGACATAATTAGTTTAATGCATTTACAACTTGCTTATTTCTAAGGATGTAATGCTTTTTACAGCAAATAATTTTACCACAATCTAAGGAAACCAACTACATTGGTATACAGTACTTAAGTGACAATTCGTTTGGGACGAAGATGATTACATAGCAGTTAGCATAGGGTGTTAGTACGACTTTCTTGTGTTTTGGGGAAAACAAATGTATCCATTAGTTTTTGATAATCTTGTTAGTGAATACTAAAGCAATAGATTGATGGCTTTAGATTTCCATGAGCATATTTAAGATTACTCATATGAATCTCCAGCTTTAAAATGTTATGTGTAATGCTTGGTTCCAGAAAATATTCATCCCCCCCCTCCCACACACACACACACCCCTCCACAGAAGGGACTGGAAAATCCGGAGTGGTGGTGTTCAATTTACCTGACTTATTCCATACAAATACTGTATGTTTCTGTTTTTCTTTGGAAATTTCAGAGGGGTTGGGTTGGGGTCACTTTTCAATGCCCTTCCTTGGGTGGGGGATGGATATTTTCTGGGCCACACAATGCCAGATTATCAAATGCTCTGCTCTCCATGGTGGGTTTTGCACACAGGGAAGGTTTTTATTTAAGGGAGGAGGAGGAGAGGAATTGGAATTTCAGCAATTTGTTTTCAATATAGTCTTGGTCCTCCCTTGCATTTTTATAAAAACATCTTACCCACCCATCTGCAGGGTCTAGAAAAGGTGCAACTCTCACCTCACCTTGGTATATGTTTTGTTCCATAGGAAGCCTTCTGGTAAAGTGGATATATTTAGTAGTTATGAACTAGAATGATTTGACCGCCCCAAAAAAGCTGCAAAATAGGTATAGCCCTCCCTTATGCACCCCATCCCCCCAACTTTTCTGAATTTCTCTGCTCATTCATGATAGGTATTTTCTGGGGTGGCACATTTTAGTAAACATACACTGAACATGTAATAATATGGTACACACGGTAGGTATATGTTGAAATATTAAAACAGCTCATGACAAATAAAAGCTTTTCTCTTGATTACCCCATTGTTAATTATGCACCAGTCAAAGTAACCCCCCACCAAAACCACCCCCACCACCATCCCCACTCCGGGATATGTGGGCTTTGGTGGGGATTTGGAACCTTTTTAGTGGCTTTCTTTGTCCCGTGTAGGTGGGGCATTAGCTCATTTTGCTATCCTTCACCAAGGGATGTGGGGGTTAGATCAGAAAAACAAAATGGCGGCCAGTTTTCTTACCGGCAAGTCAATGCAGAGACTGAAAAATACATACGGAAAATGCATAACTGGGTCTCATCTCTCTGAAAACTTGAAAGAACAGTTCATACATAATAACAACATTGACAAACTATGTAGATGGTTGTTTTATCTTTTACATCTCAAGGGGTATTACTTTTCTCAGATCTTAAAACACAATTTTCAGGAATTTCCAAAAGAAAAGTTTTTTTTTTTTTATTAGCACTATTTTAGCTTAGATTTCCCCTTTACATTAACAGAAGAAAGCTACAACTACAATCAATATGTGCTTTTGATACCTAATGCCATCCGCCTCGACTAGTTTTTTTTCTATTTGCGGATGGCATTACCTTATTTCCCTACTTTATTTATTTACAAAAAAACTTCTTGTCTTGATACAAAATATCAATATCTATTGGGAATACAGCAGAGGTGTCAAAACAAGCCAGCGGACCACCGGAGCTCTGCTGGCTACTTCTCTTTACGGACCGGGAGCTCTGGTGGCTACTTCTCTTTACATAATTGGCGACTACATTTTGCCGAATGCGAGAGTTTTTTATCGATATCTTTGGCAAGCTATCAATATCTTTGGCAAGCTTTTTAATTGTCTGTTATTTCCTTCTTCCGTTATGTCGCACCGACATCAACATTCTTGGGATTTTTTCATATTGTATTTTTCTGCCATGTGAGGGAGAATCTCAAGATTTTCGATGAAGTTGGGTTGACATTTCTCGGGGCTGCCCCCGGGGTGCGGGATTTCCTGCTAGTTAGCCCATAAAACCTGTCCCCACAGGGTGGGGAATTGGGAAGTTTTAGTACCAATTTCATTCTAATGCCCCCACATATCCCAGGGTGGGGGGTCGAGACTTTTACTTTGACTGGTGCATTAATCCATTGTGAGGGGTTAGCACCTTTGTGAGGGGTTAGCACCTTTTTTTTACCTCACTTTATCAGGTCGTGCTTATTTTCATCTGTATACTGTACATATTTAGAGGCATTTTTTTTTCTTGAAAAGCCTATTATAGTGATATACACCATGTACACAAACGGGAGCTCCGCTTTTAGCCAGTGGCTAAATCTATATATTAACAGAAGGATCAAGAAACAGGAAACAACAAGCTGGGGGACTGGGTACGAGCATGTTACGCGAGTAGTCGTGGTCGTTTCACTGCTCAAAAAATTTGGCTTTTAATTGGACTTATGGCTGAAAGTAAGCCCCAAAAGCGAAAAGAAAGAGATATAAGCGACACAGCAAGCGAAAGGGAGTCACCGGAAGGGAAAAAAGTCCTTTTCGACTCCATATGTGAATTTTCACCCTCGCTCGCCTTCGCTATTCGCTCGCCGCCCAAAGACGTATCAAGGTCATCGTTAAAAGACGAAGTTTGGGAAGCCCTCGAAATGGCGGGGGATTATGCTAAACTAAATAGCAAGCTGGACAGGGTCCTGTAGAGCCTTAGGGCTATAGATGAGAAGACAGATTCTATAAATGAGAAGGTTACAAGCATGGAGAAGAGAATGTTCTCTCTGGAAGGGAAAGTCGGGACCGTGCAAGGCGACGTGAAAAAACTCAACGGTCAAGTACAAGAAATTGAAAATTCACTCCAATCCTTCAATAAGGATATAGAGGAAATGAAGACCGCAATGAAGAAATGGAGGAGAGGGGTGTGAAGCGTTGTGCCGACTTGGAGGATGAAATGTTGTATTGTGAAGTTTATCAGAGGCGAGAGAACTTGCGCTTTTGGGGCATTAAGGAGCTAGAGAATTCTGAGTCCGAAGTGCCCGAGAACACGGAGGAGGTGCTCCGCTCTTTCCTAGAGAAGGAGCTCAAGATCCCTTCAGAGAATGCTAGAGGAATAGAGTTTCAACGAATTCACCGCGTGGGCAAGAAGACCTCACCGGAAGAGCCAAGACCAATTATTGCTCGTTTTTTGCGGTACAGGGATCGGGAAACCGTCTTCGCAAAGGCCGGCAAGGATCTGACGGAAAACTTTGGGATTTCGGCTGACTTCCCAAGAGAAATTGTAAAGCGAAGGAAAGCACAAGCGGGGAAGCTGAAGGAAGCCAGGAAGAGAGGTCAGCTGGCGTACTTTAGCAGAGCATTCCCTGATAAGCTATATATAGATAGAGTCTATTGCCCAAGGTAAATATGTACCTTAGCGGTTAGGAACGGCCTTAGTCCTTATGTTTATATTGATCCAATGAGCACTGCTTTCGATGGCAGTTTTGTGATACGAAATCCTGTTTTTTGTTATAAGTATAATTTCTTGTGATTGATAGAGAGTGTTGTTGCATTTCTCTCTAGCGACTTATGCGTAGAATTCGGATTGAATATAATATCCATCGTAACATTTCAATCTGTGTCTTACAAAACATGCATATCCCAAATAGGTGTTTAAGTATAATTACTTTAGGTAGTTACTTTTATTGCTATGTCCGTTACGCGTTTGATGTTTTATTTTCCGTTTTGTGGAGGCCACATAAGCTCAACCTAGCTAAAAAGTTACGGCGAATGTTAAATATTCTGCTTAAATCAATTGGATAAGGATTTGAATTTTGAATTGCTATCACTTAATGTCAGGGGAATTCGGGATGTCAAGAAGCGAAAGAAATTATTTAATTGGTTGAATACTCACGGGCTAAAAGGAGGGGTAGCATTTATTCAAGAATCTCACAGTTCAGTAGATATAGAGAAAGAATGGCGTAATCAATTTCGAGGAGAGATCTTGTTCTCTCATGGTACATCAAATTGTAGAGGGGCGGCAATTTTATTTGGGGAAAAGTTAGAGTATAAAGTTATCTCGGAACATCATGGACATGATGGCCGGTTTAACATCATTTTATGCACTATTCAAGGTGAAATCTTTCTGCTCATTAACACCTATGCTCCAAATAATGAAAATGATCAAGTGTCACTGATAAAGACCATTACAAAACATATTATTGAATCGAATTATCCAGAGAATGCGTGTGTTATATGGGCGGGCGATCAGAATTTTTACTTTGACGAATTTTTGGAGGCTAAAGGAGGCTCCCCAAAATTGAAACATAAATCGATTGAGACAATGTTGGCTGTTATGTTAGATTTCGATCTGTGTGATATTTGGAGAATACGGAACCCGGATGTGCGTAGATTTACTTGGAGGGGATCTGGACCACGTAGTGAGTTAGGGAAAGCCTCTATTATCCATCGACGCTTGGACTATTTCTTTGTCTCGGATTGCCTACAGCCATTTATTGAACGTACAGATATTATTACAGCCCCGTCCACGGATCATTCCGCGATTTTGTTATCTTTCAAACCTTTTAAAGGCACAGACGAGATATGGCTCAGGCTCATGGAAATTTAATAATTCATTATTGAAGGATAAGATATATATAGAGAACATAGAACAATTGTTTGACTCCGCAAAGAAAGGCTTTGACGAAAATAATATATACAATCCACAGCTTCGCTGGGAGCTTCTTAAATACGAAATAAGAAAAAACACAATAAAGTTCTCAAAGGATAAAGCCAGAAAGGGTCGATCGCGTTATAAAGAAATAGAAAAAGAGTTAGATCAGATCGAAAGTAATGTGGAATGGGAACATAACGAAACGTTGTTTTCAAGACATGCTGAGTTGAAAAATGAACTAGAAGTGTATAGTAATCAGGTAACTGAAGGGCTAATAATTCGCTCAAAAACGTCCTGGTACCAGTATGGAGAAAAGAATAATAGCTACTTCCTTTCATTAGAAAAAAGAAATAAGGCGAAAACGCATGTCAGAAAAATTGTACTTGACTCGGATCAAGGGGACGTTGTTACCGAGCCTAAACAAATATTGGATAAGATTAAAGAATATTTTAGTAATCTTTATAAGTCTAAGAGTAAGAAGTCAGAAGAAGAATGCTTACAATTTCTATCTGAGATTAATACGCCGAGGTTAACCGAAGAACAGATGCGTCATTGTGAGGGCAAACTGACAATTAATGAATGCTATGAAGCTTTAAGACAAATGGGAAACTCCAAAACTCCAGGTAACGATGGCCTGTCGAAGGAATTTTATACTGTTTTTTGGAAACATTTGGGTACTGATTTAGTTGGGTGTTTAAATGAAAGCTTCGAAAAGGGAGCCCTGACAACGACTCAAAAACAGGCGATAATTACGCTGTTGGAAAAACCGGATAAAGATATACGATATTTAAAGAACTGGAGACCCATAAGCTTGATTAATGTTGACGCCAAAATATGTAGTAAAGCTCTTAGTAATAGATTGACAGATATATTACCAACTATTATAAATGAGGATCAGGCAGCATTTGTCAAAGGGAGACTTATTGAAGAGCCAATTAGGATAATAGACGATGTTATGTATTATGTTAGAGAGAGAAAAATCCAGTCGCTCCTGTTTGCTGTCGATTTTGAAAAAGCGTTTGACAGTGTAGAGCATAGCTTTATTTTCGCAACCCTTAAGAAATTTGGGTTCGGCCCGAGTTTTATACAATGGATTAAAACGCTACTCGGAGAGAACTACAGCTGTATCATGAATAATGGCTCAGCTACGCAGTATTTCCAGATAGGGCGTGGCACTAAACAGGCGACCCGATCAGTCCTCAAATCTTTTTGCTAGTAATAGAAATTATGGTAACTTTGATACGTTCAAATAAACAATCAAGGGGATAAATCTTGATGGTAAGGAGAAGAAGGCAGTTATGTTTGCAGATGATGTATCGTTTTTCCTGGGTGACTTGAAAAGTCTGTCTTATACTATAAAGGTATTGAATGAATTCGCTGCCTTCTCTTCTCTAAAAATGAATACCAGTAAATCGGAGGTAGGTTGGTTGTATTCAACCAATCCGGCATCGAGATGTTCGGAGCATAAGTTAAAATGGGTCGATTTTGACTCTAAGGGTTTAAGGATACTGGGTATTTATTTTTCCTTTAATAAGATATATAAAGAAAGTCATAACTTCGTGAGGCCTCTGGAAAATCTTCGAACAGTGTTATCGATTTGGAGTGCGCGAACACTCACATTGTATGGCAAGATTCAAATTATTAAGTCCTTAGCAATTTCCAAGATTGACTATGTTTTTTCCAAAGTACCAGTTCCGGAGTTATATGTGCAACAGGTTGACACTGCTTTAAATAAATTTATTTGGAATGGGAAAAAGCCTAAGATAAAACATGAAACGCTAATAGGAAGTATGAGGAGGGTGGCCTGAGGGCTTTAGATTATAAATGTAAATTAATGCTAGTTTATGTATGTGGATCAAGAAATGGTTTAGCCATGAGCAAAAACAATGGAAAATAATACCAAATATGTATCTTAAGCAGATAGGTGGTATTGAGTGTATTGGAAATAATTTCGATGTATCACAGATCCCACTGTCACTCCCCGAGTTTTATAGAAATATCCTTAAGAAATGGGCAGAAATTGGTCAGTGTGAAACTGAAGACGACATCGAAGTTGTTTTAGACCAATATTTATGGAATAATAGATATATGAAGAAGGGTAAAATAATAGCAGATTATAAGAGCTTTATTGCAAAGGGAATTATCAAAATAGCTGATGTGTGTATAGATGGCCGGCTATGCGACTGGAGGACATACAGAAAAAAGGAGTGAGAGAGGGTGAGTTTATACAGTGGCTAGCGCTGAAGAACTCCATCCCTAGGGAATGGAAATCTCTGATGAAAACCATAGCGTACTGCCAGAAAATAGAGAAAGGGCTAACCAGTGCATGGCCGGAGGCTTTATTTTGGTAACGACATATTATTACTTCAGAAACTTACATCTAAAACAGCATATTGGCACTTTGTTGAACAAATATTTAAAGTTCCTACTTCTCAGACTAATATCGAAAAAAGACTTGGGGTAGATATCCCTTGGATGAAGATTTATAAGAGAGTTGGCGAAACTACGATTGACACGTACCTTCGCTCTTTTCAATATAAAATTCTTAATAATGTATTGTTTTTAAACAAACATCTTTATAAATTCGGCCTGGTTGAATCACCTCGGTGCTCGTACTGTAATATTACCAGGAAACGGTAGATCACCTGTTTGTCCAATGCGTAGACGCCAAAATTTCTATTTTGAAATTCGCCAATGGGCTTTTAATGCGCTAATATCAATCTACCCCCTCTAGAAGCCTCTTCAATATTATTGGGAATAGAGCACGAGACCGATCAGGCAGCATTAATCAATTTCATAATTTTAATTTATAAATTGATGCTTTATAAAAAAAGAGAGTCATTCAACCTACCTTCAATTGATATGTTTTTAGAGACCCTTAGGCAGTATGAACTAATAGAACGTACAATTGCAATAGACCGGGGAAATTACCCCACCCATTTGATGAAATGGGGTATCCTGACCAAATATTTCCTCGATTCCTATAGGAATAGAAAAAAAAAAAAAAAAAAAAAAAAGTTATATAATAAAAAGAAGAAACAACAAGCTTAAAAATGAAGCAAGGTGGCTTGTATAATTGCAAAAAAAGGCAGAGCCATTCTTTTCAGCAGAGAATACAACAATAACTGGGACTTTTTTTGAGACTTTTTAACTGGGACTTTTTTACATACGTAACTTGCAATGTTTTAAAATCCAATTAATGTTTCTTGGTCACATTATAATATCGTGGACAGCTTAATACTAAAGCTTACTCATCTAAAAGAAACCATTGAAGTCATCCTTTTTACAAGGGATATTTTATGTTTGCCTCACTGATCTCTGTAAAAAAAAGGCCACCATCAGGACACGAGCATAAAAGGATCCCTCCAGGGCTAGAACAGTTTTCAGATGACTGTCAAGAAAGCAATTCATGAGTAATATCCAATCGAATGTGTTAGTAATTGGGGTTGAGGACCTCCTTAAAAAGACCCCCTCCCCTGGATTTCCAATTGTGAATTCGACCGTAACACTAAAACGACATGTATACGGAACGTTTTTAATCACTTTCGAGAGCGTTTTCAACCTTATATGGATTCGATAAAAACGATCAGCATGCTAGTGTGGATGGAAGGCTTAAACATATTAAAATTGGTTAAACTCTCATAGAATGTGTTTTGAGTTTTGTGTCAGATTTTTCCATGTAGGCCTGCCCTTAAATAAAACTGTCACTATTTTATCATGCTGTAGTATAAATTACTCAAGTGGCCATAAGAAATTCCACCAGCTGATTGGTCAATATTTGCAGCTTATACGTTTCCCTTAGTTGGCCATTAATAATTACTTTATAATTTTTGTACGTGTATCAGGTTTTTTTAGATGTGCAACATTTACCAAATAAACATTTGAACACGAAGTGAAATGCTTTGCTCACAAATTTTTAAATTAGGATAGTTTATTTAATGTGCAATATATATTTTTTTATCAATCTTTTATCAATTGTTAGTGACACTCTTTGCTTTTTTAGTTCCATAAAAAGAATCAACCGTGACAGCTTGAAATGCCTGAAAAAGATTAGGAAGAGGAAGTTTTGGCTCTTGCACGAAAATGGACTATCGATCCATTCAAGCGGCTGTTAAGGAATTTACACCAAGTGTTGACATGGCTGATGTCCTGTGGGAAGCATCTGTGTTAAATAAACAAGATCATCAAGGTAAATCAAATGCTCAGTGTGAACTAAAATTATGTCAGGTTCTAGTTTTGCTTATATGAAAGTATGCCAGTGTTCTTGGTTGACCCTGCAGCAAACTCTTGTATTATAATCATGCAACAAAGATAAGACATAATATAAAAGACTAGTCTTAACAACAGTTGATTCAATATGTCTTAGGGGTGGATTCAATATTCCTTAGGAGGGGGGGGGGGGGGGGGTGTGCAGGTTTTTCTTGTGTAGGATATTTTTTCTTGGCTCAGAAGAGTTCCAGAATTTTTCGCAGCGACTGCCTTACCAGGAATTTATTTTTCTACCTGGATTTCCGCAACCCTCCCCAGAGGTATCTAATGGTCTGTTGAACAACAATAAACATGCAACTATGGCAGTGAATAATACATGATAAAAACTATCCAGTACACCTATCCATAGATAACTTTGGTTAAAACTTAACTCACAGAAAATCTTATCATGAACTCACACTAAATTGATTGACAAAGAGGCCGATGGCTAGTGAGGGAAAAACCACTGTGAGCAAGCATTTGGTTTTCCATCTAAATATGTATAGGTAGGAATCTGCTGCATCAGCATATAGTTTATCTTTTTGCTTGCTTTATTTTTTTTGTCTTCTTCAAGGACTTCCTTTGCTTCTTGGGGTGTGTACAACTGGTCCTCCATTCCTGCTTATTACACAGTTTAATGGAGTGGATGGTAAGAGTGTTACACTAGGCAATGCAGTCAGAAGCAAATTAGTTGATAAAACAACTGAAAAAGCAAGAATATTCAAGGAAGTAGCAGAAGCTCTTCAATATGTCCACAAGAAAGGGCTGCTACATAACGACATTAAAGGTGACAATATCATCATATGCAGTTATGAAAGTTCCCTGTATTACCCTGTACTCATAGATTCTGGTAAATGTAGAGGAGTGGTGGTGGTGGGAGGGTCACTTTTCAACACCCATCCAGGTGAGAGGGGGTATATTTTCTGGAAACACACATTATCTATTAATATTTTCTATATTGACATGATAAGCTTAGTGAGTTTGTCACATGCTCCATAGTTGCATCACAATGTTGATTCTTCACCCCAGGGGGAGGGGGGATTCTTCACATGTCGACCTGATAGGTGTGCTCGTCGTAATTTTTAGGGGTCAAAATCGACACTCAGGTATTTTTAGGGGGTATCGAAGAAACAATGCGGTTTTCGCTAATAAATGGTATTTTTAGGGGTATGCAAATGAATGAAAGGGTCACAAACCAAGCAAAACGTTTTCTTTCTTTCTTTATTCATTTATAGCTCTAAAATAACCTTGTTTTGAGATGAGAAACAATAAACAATAACAACAAAGTTTTATTGTTTTTGTTTTTTTTGTTCATTAAAATGTTTTTTAGGGGCTGGATTTTTTATGTCCTGGTATTTTTTTGGGTATAATTTTATTTTGGGATGTCCCAACGAGCACCCCTATCACTCTTACATGGGAGAACCCCCCCCCCCCCCCCCCCTAGATGTATACTTTTTGGTTAATTGGACATACTATGACTTTGTCATCTCTTGAAACAGAAGCAAATCTAGAATGTCTTCTCTGAATTGGTAAATATACTGACACTCCTGGTGGCTGATAAGCTGTCTTACAGACATGGACTGGAGCTCCGATTTCACTGCATTCTTCATATGCTTTATACCAGCGAACACATGCAAAACGAAACTCCCATGAATTTTTCTCCAAGCATTATGGAATGCTTAAAGTAAAACTGAACTGTCCCAGGAGATAACGAAAACTGTTCAACATTGATGTGACCATTGCCATCTCGCAAGTATGTTGCTTGAGCGGATCCCTCTGGGTTGCATTTTGGAACCATAACAAACATGCCCAATTGTGACAGAACCATATTTGTACATGCTCTCACTCATGTCACTCAAACAAATATTTCTGTTAGGAAACATAACACAGTAGGTCCCCTTTAACAGGTGCATGTCATCTGAGTCAATGTGACTTCGTCTGTAGTTTGAAGGCAGCTTGATTCCAGCCATATTCATCCAGTTGATATCATAAGTAAGGGGAGAAATGGAAGACATTTTTTGAAATTCCATATGCTTGGCTAGATCATCCAACTGTGATTCTAGATCTGCTTCAACTCTAGCCTCTGTAGTGCACAAACTTTTGAACTCATCCTGGAAAAGGTCTGGAAATGTCAATTCTGAAATATACCTTGAAGCTGCAAACCTTCGCATTATCTGAAGTTCGACAGTCCTTTTCTTAGTAGTTGTACTGCCAAGTATCCCATTATACCTTTCAAATGCAAAACACCAGAATCATGTCACAGGTCCATGATCGTTAACAATTTCCTTCAGGTGACAGTACAAGTGCATGTTTGGAGAGGTGAACTCCTTTCCATAGAGATTTTCAGCTGCGGTACAAAATTTCAAGAAGCGGCGATCAGCTAATTCCAAATCAGTTCTTGAAATAACTGGCTTTACCAGATTCGTACATGCTAAAACAAATGTCTGCCAACATTTGAAATGGTCATCAGAAGGATTCCTTTCAGACTATACAGAGAATATACTAATGTCCAGTTCTTCTATTGTTCAGCTGTGTAAGAGCCGGAATTACAGGAAATTTTTATTGGCAGTCTTCCAATATCACTTGGAACTTCTAGTGCAGCGATCCTCTCCTCGATTTCTGATAGCTGCTTGTTGTTAAGTATTTTTGTTTCCACCCACGCCTGAAACATTTTCTTAGCTGTACCTAAAAATAAGTTATGCATGGGGTCAATGGTGCAAAATCTTATGATGTCAATATATCCTAGATTTAAAAGAGCACTGCAGTGGGCTATACCATGCTTTTTACCAAGCAACGTGTGCATCTTAACTGTCTTAGCATTTTTCATTTTTGCCATTCTGTGTTCAATATTGGTACGCTTTTTCCATGAACCTCTGTTAAAGCCAGAATAGTCCTTTCTTTCATTAAAGCCACCTGGAAATTGCTTGAGACAGTGAGAGCATCCAAGATGTGCAGAGTAGCTTTTGAAGCCACAGAGCTTTTTTGTTGCTGGGATATCAGATGCTGTGCACATCACTGCTGCTCGGTAGGTCAGTTTGAATGGACTTTGTGCTGATAATAGCTGTACCCCAGGTTCTCATATTAGTTTAAGAGTAGCTTTTGAAGACACAGAGCTTTTTTGTTGCTGGGATATCAGATGCTGTGCACATCACTGCTGCTCGGTAGGTCAGTTTGAATGGACTTTGTGCTGATAATAGCTGTACCCCAGGTTCTCATATTAGTTTAAGCTCATTAATGGAAAGGTACAAGAAACTCATTGAGAGTTTTCGGTTCCAGTTCCATTGAGGGCACAATTCCGATTACGATTATGTTTTCCCATTTGAATCGCATTGATCTGGGAAGATTCAACAATGCGAGATAAAGGACACCAACTGAGTAGTCCTTGCGATGTTTCATTGGCTGGAAAAAGTCAAAGTTTAGGATAAATCCAAAATTACGTTCACCTTTCAAAAAGTTTTTCCCATTGACACACTGAAAATCCTGCCACAACTTCCCATCATACACATCTAACATTTTGTCTTCCCTTATTTCTCTTTGTCTCCAAAGCTCACAGCTTTTAACAGAATTCTTCCGCTGCACAAGCTTTTCAAGTCAATCTCTTATGCTATTACAGCAGTAATACTTAATTGGGTAGAAATATGTTTTTCCTTTTCCAAGTACCACTTTTTTCACCAAAGCAGAATTGCATGTCACTTTTCTCCCTCTTCGATAAAACCATTTTGAGCATGTGTTTGGTACCTGAACATTGTTCACCACTCTCAGACAAGCGTCATATCTATAAAGCTTTGAACACTTTGGGCATACAACAAATTTATTGAAATTGTCTCTGTCTATGCCAAGGAGCTGTCTCATTTTATCTAAGGACCCAGGAAAAGCAGTCAAAAGCAAAAACCTCATTGGAGATCTCAATTCCAAAGATTTTTAGCCAAGTTAGGAGAAACTTCAACAGCCATGCCATGCCATTGTCACTAAGCTTGCAGGTTGCTTGCCAAACCAGCAAAAAATAGACAAACCAGAATATCAGTGTATTAAGTCGCTTAATTTTATCTTAGTTTATAGTTTAGCCTCTGGCAATGGTGGTGGGGCTTCAGCTTCATCAATATCATTTGTAAGAGATTCAGGCAACTCTCCATCCCATATTTCTTCTATTTCGCCCTCGTCACTTGATTGGCCACTGCCATTGCTACTGGTGTTGTCATGAAAAGTAACTTAATCGTCGCTCTCGTAATCAATATCTGAACTAGAACCAGTGATTTCATCTCCCCCCTGAAATGTAATTCAAAAGCATAAATTGTTATGTATTTACAACATTTGGCTGTACTTAGCCTAAAAGCATTTAAGCATTAGTCTACTGTATTTTGTATTATATGGGAACTGGAACTTTATTAGTATAGTGTCCAACTGGAAAACCTCACAGCTTGTTTGTGATATAGGAATGCAGGAATGCCGCCCGGGGGACTGCCTATAAACTTAGACGGGGATGCTCATTGGGAAATATTGATTTTAACCCTAAGGGATAGCAAATTGGGTGTGGTCAACAGTGAATTTTTACCCCTTAAAGAGATAGCGAATTGGATGCGGAAAATTCTAATTTTATTGTGGTCCTTGAAATTACCATCAAGTTGAAACAATTTATTATGTTGTAACTGAATGTCTAGGTCACCATTGGCGTGAGACCCCCTAAGGGATAACAGATTCTTTGGACACCCTAAGAGATAGCGATTGAGATTTTTGTGAATTTTATACCCTAAGGGATATGACGAGCACCCCTGTCTATGTTTATGGGGAGTCCCCCCCCCCGGAATGCCACATGTTTTGTCTAAAACTAGTTGGAAAATAGGCTATTTTTGTAAAAATGTATTTATGCAGTTGAAATTCTGGGCTACCCTTGGTGTGAGATCTACTAAGGGATAGCAGGCTCTTGGAACACGTACTCCTTAGGGAAAAACTTGGGTGAATTTTACACCCTAAAGGACAAATCTAGAAAAACTATATAGATAACCCTAGGTACCTCGGGTACAGGTAGTGCTCCGTTGCCTTCCACCATTGTATTGTCATCTTGGTCTCCAATTCCAACACCGACAGAACAGCTCACTGGATAAAAACAGATAAGGTCCGCATATACTGTGTGCAAGGTATGGAGTTTCAGAACCATCTCATTCACTTGGGTGACCATCCAAGGACAACGGAAAAGGTTTAAACATCACAAAAATATTTTAGAACGAATCGCATTTAATAATGTGCAATGTAATCCACCAAACATTTTTTAGTAAGGATAATGCTTAAGGGGGCACGGATGTGTTAAACCCAAATTATATGCATAAATAAAAACTGAGTATCTTGTGTTGTTTCCGTTGCTACCATCATTTCATTTCAAAACTGACAGTCACAGCATTAGCATCCTAAACGGAACACAAACAGGTAAAAATCATGTTTATCTGACGTTCTCAAGTTAGGTTGGTTACCTATTAAACAACGACGAGAATTACATCTCCTAAAGCTTGCCCATAAGGCACTTTACTCCCCAAGCTGACCTACATACCTGACTTTAGAGAAGGTGTCACATACTAGAACTCTAAGGTCAAGTGTAGAAACTAGATTAAAGGTCCCACTTGAAAATGGCACCTTTCAAGATTCTGCGGCCATCCTTTTAATGCCCTACCAGTCACTATCCGTAATCAATCAAATTTTAAAACATATTGCAGAGAAATTGAATCTTATCTTTTAAATAGCATATAGACCAATTGTAAATATACATATATATATATATCCTTTTTTTTTAATGTAAATATTTTTTATCAATAATTTTATAGAATTTTTATATAGCCTTATCATCATTAGTTTATAATTTTGTAGTAGTATTAGTTTTTAACAGACGAAGAGCCACCTCGTGGAAGCTCTGTTAATAAACCATTATTATTATTATTATTATTATGTTGCCATGGATACGACATAGCACAGTCTTGGCAAAACGATGACGGGCTCTGGGTACGATATTGTTTTTCTTAGCTTAGCTTTTCTTAGATATAAAGGAAATAAAGTAAAACATATAGACATGCTTCTTCGTTGCACTGACAAGAGTATGAGTACACACCTGTCGTTTATATTATACTTTGAACAAAAATGATATCAAATCATTTTTCAAGTTGAGCCTCAAAATCAAGAAGGTCGTTCGATATTAATATCCCTGATGATGCCACTTCCTACCCTTGTATGACACCAAATACACATTTGGGTTCATGTTTGGCGTGTTGGCGGAGTACCATGTACATGTATGAAGCTATACCTGCATCGCTTCCGTCCTCTGATGAGCTTGTTTCCTTCCTTCTCCGCTTGTTCGTCACGAATTCCGTAATATTCTGCCGCTTTGATATCCTTTGATGCCTCGCGTAGGTAGAACGGTGAACTTCTCTACCATTGCACCGGTCGCAGTGGCAAGGAATATAGTCACCAGAATCTTTGTGTTCATCCATACTCTTACTATTAGTAGATTTATGCGTTATTTACGTGGACAACGTCCGTATTTATTTGATTGGCATATTTGACATCATTTGCTATTTTTAACGTGCACGTCGGGTTTTATTTTTGACACGTTCATTTTTTTACGAAATGTGTATGCTTTACAAAAAGTTTGTGCTGAATAGCTAAATCCAAATTTATCGTTTTCACCTCTAGATCTACTATTTCATCTCGTTGCTTTTATAAAATGACTAGGACTAAACTGGCGTTTAGATTACAGTGAAAATATATGTTACGTGCAGTGTCAATAACATATAATCGCTTTGGTTATTTAGAGTTCATCTTTCACGGAGTCTTTCAGGATGGGCTTGAAAGGTTAGAAGGTGTCCATGTCACTGTTGGGCTTTCGGACGGCTTGAAATCTTAAGAAAGTATGAATTAGCCTTTTGGTGGTATTTAGAGTACTTACAAAAGAATAACTAAAGTTTAGTTACCTTTTGGGTATCTTTTCTAGATGCCGAAAGGTCATCTAAAGCTTTTTCAAACGGCTTTAAATATTATAATATAGATTAAGAATCTCCAATTTATTTTTTCATCTAAAAATCCAATTGTTTTTGACGGGGGGGGGGGGGGGGGGGGGGGGGGGGGGGGTGGGGGGGGGGGACTAGGGGTCCATGGACCAGTCCACCAGGGGGTCCATGGACTAGGGGTCAGTGTTTTATCCTTGCCCAAAAAATAAGCTTTCAAGATCCAAGGCAACAGGACTCGCTACTCCAGTCGTGCTTTTTATTCCATTATTAGACAACAAAGGGAAGTCTGCAGTGGCTGCCTCAAAGAACACTCCACTAAAGTTTTGCTACTCTATGAAACCAGAAAAGGCAACAGTATCTTTTTTATTCATTGCAAAAATTAGTGAACACAGGTTAAATAGTATGTAATGTAAGATAAACTACCCAGATAAACTAGGGTCAACGTGACTGAAAGTTTGTAAATATTTTTTTTCACTTGAGCTTTTCGCTCGACTGCTGTGAATTTATACACCAGGGTATAATTACAATATGATTCAGTTTTAGCCTGTTTAAAAGGTATCTAATCTATAGGGATTGCAAAAAATATACAGATTCAAAAGTGTGTGGATACACAAAAAGGAACAATATACTAATCCCCAAACAAAACAAATTAATATTGACTGAAAAAATATTAGAATTAATTTACTATTTATGGGTGTAATATTCTGGTTAATATCAGAGTTAATATCTCACAGTCATTTCCGGAATAAAAAAAATCAAGTTCAATCAATACAGCTGTTGTCATGTCATCAAATTAATTTTAAAATGATTTTGTCTGAACTATATACACTTTGTTTTTAAATCCTTTCTTTTTTATCATTTTCATAGACAGACTATGAAAATAGCCAACATGAAAAATACAAAGAACATTCAATTTGTCCATCTAGTTATGCAATTTCTACTGTAATTTCAGGTAATATTATCTCATAACTGATGTATATATAATATAAAAAAACTGACACTTTAACTGAATATATGAATTTCACTTGGTATTTTACTGGTGTTTGCATTAACATACACATTGTAATGCACCTTCTAAACGGCTGGCAAGTTGTTCTTTGTTTCCTTTGGTATCAAGATGTCTCTTCTGTAGTTCCTTTATAAGCTGGGGACGTGTCATCGACTGGGGAACTAGATTCATTTCAGAAGGATTGGCATGCACATTTCTAACATGCTTTTCTAAAACCAATTTCTCTGCAAATCTTTTACTGCAAGATTTGCAAACAAGTGGTTTTAAAATAGCGACAATGGGTGGTTCAATATAGCTTTTCATTGCACAGTCATCAGTGTCTTGAGAAGAGGCACACACATCACATTTGTCATTGATGGTGATTATCTCTCTGCCACAGGCACAATTTTCCTCTTTCATGCAATGTGGTGGGATACGCGACAAATAATGCGATGTGTATGTGCTTGGTAATGGGTGGTGCTCAGGCAGGTAAAGTGATCTAACATAATAAGATGTTCGAGTGTTTCAATATCAGAAGAAATTACCTGCAATTTGTTGAAGATTGTTCCTGCATCTCTCAAGTACAGGCCAATTTTACCAATTACTTTTCTTCTCAGCACCTGTGCTTCAGGTTCACTGGGGAAAGCAAGAGCATCAACTAACCTGTACCCATACTGTGGCAGTAAAACTGCCTGATGACCAATCAGTCTTACTGGTACATTGTTATGGCGCTTGTTCTCATCATTGTAATGCTCTCTTATCCTACTTGAAAGGAATGCTAGACCACATCTAGTGCTTTCTTGCCTATCTGATGTAAAAACCCTATCCCTTTTCCCCCTCAGCTGGGATATCTTTCTTCTTGGCTGCTCTTATGGAGGTGGGGGATGATAATGCAGTTAAAAACTGTTCTATCGTTTCCCTTTGCACAGCTTCTTTAAACACTAAATTTAAAGTATGGGTCCAGGCATTGATCTCTGAATGTAATGGTTCAGGTCTTTGCCTGTCTGCATAAGAGCCAATTCTTTGGGGACCTACCTGTCTGATGCCATTTTCAGCCATAAATGTCAGCTTTCTATCATGTTGTTGTTTCTCTGTCAATTTAGATGGTAGCGTTTTCATAAAGTTGCTTACCTTTTTAATGTCCTTTTCACGAGAGGCCATGGTAGGGGGATGCCATGTATCTGACTCATTAAACCCTGTACTGCCACAATTTTTAGTATGTTGGCTTTTATGAACTTAGGCATAAGGTGGGGGATAAGCTGCAGCTTGGTTGAGCTCATTGCCAGCCCAGCTTTGCCATGATATGTCAGCACTGGGCTGAAACTGAATCGTACAATCCTGCCCACAAACAGAAAAAAAATTACCCTCCAACATTTCCATTCCGTGGGAAATCTGCTTCCATAAGTCATCCATGACCTGGTCTTTGTCCCCGATACTAAGACAATGGAGAATGTAGTGGTAGTCTCTGGAACGCACCCTCTCCAAAAAATTCCAGCATGTCAAGCTACCAATTGACATACTCAGTTGGCTGGTTTCAGGAGCACCATCGTCCGAAAACTGAAAAATAAAATGATTAGTATTTCCATTGAACCGTACTAGCTTTCTCTTTAAATAAGGAAGACGCAAATTAAGATCAAGGATATAAAAACTAGTCCCGTGACAGTCCTACATAGACCTGATACACCAGGAATTTCACTAACATGACCAATGTCCAACGATTTAACAAATTTCTCAACACGTGCATCTTAAACTTGGCACACAAGAGCAATATCAACTCTAAGGCACTTAACATTTCTTGGAACCCAAATCTCCTCGTCAACATCTAAGTAAGAGCTTTGTGTTTTGCAGACAAAACTAAATTTAGTTCTAGATAAAAACCTGTGATACTTGCTAGCTAAGGCTTGCTTCATGGCTTCCTCTGAGTTTCTATAATCCCGAAGAGCCTTTCCAAACATTCCCTGTAGGTTTTTCCCTCTTTTATAGCTGTAGCTATAAAGGTGTGGAGCAGGTGTTTTGAAACATTAGCAGATAAGTAATCCTATGCTCCATTCAGTGACCCTTCACTACCCCCATGAATGTATTCCAAGATATCCTTGGTCTCATTTCTACGTCTATAACGAGTACTATTGTTAAAACTCTTGATCATTTCAAATGTAGTGGGAGCATTAAGCCGCCTTGAAATCAACTGTTGGTTTTGATCAAGGAGGCCACGAAGCTTGATGTACTGGATCTTTATGGCATCAAGTTCCTTTTCCTTCTCATCCACCTCATGTTCAACTCTTTGTTTTTTTCTGGACCACTTCAGAAGGCAACTCAGCTAGCAATAATCAAAAGAAAAATAAAATAAAATTGTTTAAACATCTATTACAGGAGCACAACAATTTATGTATATAATAGAGAGGAATAACTTGCATTAAGACAGTATTGTGTTTGATTGATATTCTACATTCTGTATGATTTTAATGTTATTTGCAACAGCAAAGAGAATGTTAATCGGGCTCCTTTTAGAGATTACCACAGAAAAATATTAAACACTTCTACTCCCTTTCTGATTCATTCTTTGTCCGGCCACACTAAGGAGATCAGCCACTATATAAAACACAGATGACCATCATTAGTTATTACTAAAGCGTTACACAATAGTCCCATGATTGTAGGTTTAAAGATTACCTGCTTCTCCGTTTCTTTTCTTGCTTTTCTCGTTCCTAGCTAACAATTCGGCATGCAACTTGTCTAAGGTATCGCATTTCGTGCGAAGCTCTCTTCGTTCGCCCTTGAGCTTTTGCTTTGAAGAATGGACCCAAAACGACCTGACATCTTTCCCATCTTGGTTACATTTCCCTCGGTGTTTATCCTGCTTCGAACATTTCTGACTTTTAAAGCATAGCTGTGTTGTATTTCTACGGAAAACATGGGGAATTCATCAATTCACTGGACTCGAGAGGTGCTGCCCTTCGAGTCATCAAGATGGCGAAAAGTAAAGCATGCAGTATGCCTAAAAACTTGATTTACACTTGTTCGTCTTACCTTAAATCTACTTCTTCTTCGGCTTGCCCGGCAGCCACTTGATTTAACAACAATCTGCCCTTGGGACTACCCCTTAATCTGAATTAGTGACGTCGCAATTGTTTAAAATGTACCCGTCCAAAGCAAAAATCGACCAAAAAACGTCAATTTTTGTAAATCAGGGAGGAGATGAACCTCGCTTTCCAAGCGCAAGTAATTGCCCATGTACGAGAGGGATTCGAAATAGTAATTGCTTCACTATGTAACGCAACACAGCCTTCGCGTAAATCGACTAAGTATGGTCTAGGGGTTTAATGCGGAAGAAGAGAAAAGGATTTGAAAAAGTGCAAGCATTTTATCGCTTTAGTGTCCTTGACAACGACAAGGTCACGTGACATGGCCCGGGGCAACGGGAGGAAACTACGTATATATATATATATATATAAACTTTTCACAACCATCACATAGCTAAAACATTATCTTCATAGAAAAATATATACTGTCACAAAAGAAGAATAAACGATGCTTTTTGCTGATCACGTATATTTCGATCTTGTAAAAAGATCTTCATCAGGGTGAATGAAGAGCAAACCGTTATACACGACATCAAACAAGTCGCGCGCGCTTAAAACTATAAAATATTTACATACAAACCGATATGCGCGCGCTAGAGAATAGACTCATTGATAAATAAAAAGTACTTTACAACTAGGAGATAAATCAACGATTACGTCTCTGACGGTTCTGGCTGAAAAAAAAAGTCACTCTCGTTTAGTCCGTTGGGTCTTATTGTCTTCAGTTTGTACGCCCACTCTCCTTCCTTGTTTAAGAGGTCCTCCGATCTAATATATAGATTTAGGCAATGCCTAAAAGCGGAACTCCAATCATACACACCCCACGTCTTACTCACAGGGAGCTCACCTTTACAGTTTAAATCAAGAAAATTCATGTTACTATTATATGGCAATGTACCCTGCGAGCAGAGGCTACTTTTTATCTCCCTGCATTTTCTTTTACTTTAAATGTTTTCTTGTGTTTTTCAACTACGCAAAAGTAGCCTCTGCAAACAAATGACACTTCTCTGTCGCGCATGTGTGAGAAAATGGCGTGAGCTTGGAAAAACTTGTCGATCAAGTTTTGTGCGCCATCAGGAAAATAGCCAATTTGTCTGCTCTACAACTTACACGAAATCACTTTTTGTGGCCTTTAATGGCTCGTTTACTCAATTTAAAGGCTCTTAAACGCTGCTCTGATACTCATTCTAAAGTTTGCCTTTGAGAATCCGCTCGAGATCGTTTTATTTTCTATAGAAATTTGAGCAAAATGTTGTGTGTTGGTCATTGAACAAGAAATCACTCGTGAAAGCGCGCGCTGTTTTCGAAGCAAAAAACACTGACGCCATTCTTGTAAAACCAGCCAAACCAGTCAAGTACGTCCACGATCCTGGACGAGGTTGTGACATTTGTGTGCAGAGGCCACTTCAAGAAGTGGCCTCTGCTAGCAGGGAAATGGCAATGATAGTATTAGCGCGTTCTGATATGCTAACAAGTCGCAGTTCACGACCGACAAAAGATAATCTCCTTGAAATAAAAATGAAAAATAAGATTTTCAGCGAAATCCACAACAAAGAATACTTGACATAGTATTTGTCTCATTGTACTAACTAAATCTAACATGTGACAAGGGAAAATCAATTCTAGAATAATATCAGAAATGACCTGTTTACATAAGGCAAAGCAGGACCAAAATGTCAAGCTTACTCAAAACTATAATTCGAGTTTAGCCGGAGAAAAAGAAACCTTGAGGGAGCCAACTAAAGCAGCAAAACGTAAAACTTATTACATGTAAAGTCAGAATTTTCTCATCAGGAATGCAATAAACTTGGAAGGTTAAACATATAACTAGCATAAGAAGCAATTTTTAGCTTTGTGCTTACCGATAACTGATAGTGAAGTCTTTCCTTTCCTCCGAAAGTCTTCGTCGTGTTGAGTTGAATTCATTCTTACTTGGCAAGCTTTTGCACAAAGCCAATTTTCCTAAATATATTATTCGGCTAAAACCATTGCAATTTTCTGTTATTGTCAATCCAGTTCTGGCTCCCTGTTCGTAGATCTCATATGAGTATTCGAAGAAGACGTCGTTTGCAGCTTTTACGAAAGAAACTGTCGTTTTTCTTCAGAAGAACGCCGAAGTCTTGCTTCGCCGTGGGCCGGGTATTCTGCAATCTAGCCTTTGAATCTTTTGCAACTCCCTCAAAGTTTCTCCAAAATGACTAAACAACATTATGAAATATCGGCGAAGGAATCGAATACGAAGTCTTTTGTCAATCATTAGAGAATTCTTTTGAGCAAATTTGGCGTGGTTCGCACCCACGTGTTTGTCTCAGTTTGTCTCAACAAAAATTTCGTCTGAATGAACTCGAGTGAGCCGACGCGGGCGCGTGTTTTGTGAGTTTTTTCGGCGGGAAAATGAAGAAGCGACTTCCGGTCCGTGTCCTCTGCCGCGGCGCTGTGCTGGAGGACAAAATGACGCGCGCGCTCAGTGATCCAAGACGGACTGTGATTAGCTGTGTACACGGGTCGCCACTAACGCAAGTGCGCATGCGTAAATAAGAGCCCGCGATGTTTTCGTAAGCCGCTGAACGTATCGTTTTGGCTTGGATGGGTTGCTTTCTCATGTGACGTTGAATGATACGTATGGGGCTCCACTCCGTGCCTTCGGCACGGGGAGTTCCGCTATTAACCCGATCTATCAGTTGAACACTAACATCCTGCATTCCGTTGTGTCCTTCAGAGTTGAAATGCTTGTAGATCATCATACAAGCATTTCATCTCTGAAGGACACAACGGAATGCAGGATGTTAGCGTTCAACTGATAGATCGGGTTAATAGATAGGAGGACCTCTTAAACAAGGAAGGAGAGTGGGCTTAGCACACTGCGCCACGGAAATCGGCCGCGGCAGAGAACAATAGCGCAAAGACGCCGCCTGTCAAAGAGGTTTGATGAAAAGACAAAACATACATATATATCTTATTTTTCGGGGTATCAATGTTTTTGCGAAAAAATGTATATATATATATATATATATAGATCAGTGTAATAAATGAAAGCGAACAGCCACACGATGAGCTTCCTGTAGAAGGATCCAAATGGATACAGAGCAGTTTTCTTGTTGTGAATATGAAGAGTAAAATGATGAAGAAAACCACAACTTCTCACAGATCCATGTTAAAAAATGATTATATTTAAAAAAACGTTTCTGTCTTCGACCTTCGTCAGTTAAAAATTTTATGACTAAAAATTAACATACAACTTACTTATACTAAAATGAAAACAATAGTTTAAAAATACAGGGTGAAAAGGAGACTAATTACAAAGTTCAACTCCATTCATAAAATGATTTTGACATGCCGCAAATTTAAGGAATGTACTCTAGCTAAAATGTACTCTATTTTTCGATTTAAATTCTTTTCTTTTGTTTAGCCCGTAGGGCTGAAGAGTGTGAAGTTGCGTCATCCAATAAGCTTCTCGAGCGAGAAGCTTTTTTTCAATTTCACTATTATCACGGATTTGCTCTATGGGCATAAAACGCATGTCGTGCAAAGAATGCGCGCTCTGGTTAAAGTGGATCGCAACTTCACACAACTGTAGTAGACAAAAAAAGGAAAAGATCCTATTGGAAGAAATCAATCTCGTGCAAATGTGCTAATTAGAAATCCCGTGAGAACTTTACTAAGAGCAATAAATAAAGATCATGGAACTATGAAAACAAATTTTTATGTTTTATTACTTACGTGTGCTGTGTAGTTCTGCAGCTGATTGACCAGGCCGTACCAACGCAGGACATGGGACTACGATAATCGGATGTCGTTTACAAGACATTAGAACCGTTAGAAGTTCGCTGACTGCGATTCAACCGTTTGTGAACCGTTAACAAGCTACGACCATATCGTTAGGAACCGTTAGCAGACCGCGAGCTCACCGTTAGCAGACTGCGAGCTTACCGTTAGCCAACCGTTAGCAGACCGCGAGCTTACCGTTAGCGAAGCGTTAGTAGACCGCGAGCTTTCCGTTAGTTTTTCTAACGCTAACGCTTAACCGTTAAGTATGTTTCCCGTGAGTGGTCACAATTGTTAAAAAGTGCAAAGAACGAAATTCTGAAGTTGAAGCAGAGACTTGATTTGTTGCGAGAGAAATTGTTCAGTGATTTTGACCGGGCCACGTCTTCCACCTTGTGGTTTATGGCGAGGGACAAAGTGCAGCATCTTCGGATGAAGCTGAAAGGGAAGGAACTTTCCAAATTGTTGAAGGCAGTGCCAGTGTGCGCCGAATTGGAAAACGACTCTCATGACCAAGTTCGTGTTAACTCTGTTCAGGATCGCAACCTTAGCTCTGGGTGGCGGAGGCGGTTTGACAAGTTAAAACGAAAGAATAGGAGAAGGATGAGGCAGAATTACCGAATATTGGAAGGGACAGGTGACTCAGGGAATTCTAATACCTCGAAGCTAGATTTGGATCCTATCAATCTTAGCTCCAAGGAAATCTCTACAGCCCAGGGAAGCCTGCTACGCAAAGGCCCTTTGTTCTGCCCCACACCAAAGGATGTGCACTGGTTAAAACTTACGGATGACTGGGAGAAGTTTGAAAGGAGAGTGAGGCTGAGGTTATGTATTTTCATGGTAGGCCTAGCGAGGAGGAAGATCAGCCTGAAGACGACTCTGTTGAATTCAAAGTACCCACCAGCAGTACGTGGAATCCCCCAAAGGCCAAGTACCCGGAAGTAGAACTGTTTCTAGCAGAGGTTAAAAGAGGTATTTTCAATCCTAATAACTGTAGGAGGGCTCGAGATAATATTACTAAGGCTGAAAGAAAAGCACTAGTTGACCTTAAAAATGATTCCAATAGGGTTTTTCGTATACAGGATAAGGGGTCTAGATTTGTGGTTCTAGATATTGCAATATACATTTTTCTCTTTTCCTTTGATCCTGCTGATGGCTCAAGAACTTCGAGTTGGCGTGACTCCGTACCTTCTATACTCTACTATAAATTCTCCTCTGCGGATGTCGTCCTGTGAATCCGACTATGTGATCCTCGTCGTTCTCATTGGTAGTTGGCTGGACTTGGACCTATCTATACTCTCTCTACATATGTCTCTACCAAGTCCCCTGTGAATCAGTTTACGGAAAAGAGAAAAAGCCTGGGACCCCTACGGGTGTTTACTCTGCACTACCTAGAATTGCTGCGTTGTCAGCGTGGTTGTCCTCGGTGGTGTAGTGGTTAACACATCCAAACCGGAATTCGGAAGCCGTGGGTTCGAGTCCCATTCGAGGCAATATAAATTTTTCTCTTTTCCTTTGATCCTGCTGATGGCTCAAGAACTTCGAGTTGGCGTGACTCCGTACCTTCTATACTCTACTATATATATATATATATATATTAAAAAATTTGACAAAAACTTCCAACGCATAACTGTAAAAAAACTTAAAAAACTAAAATTTAAAAACTAATACATGGTTCGGCTAAACTAGCAAACAATATTTTAACCTGACCATTTATATACAAGACTCTGCGCTAAAAATTACATCATCATAGCGGAGCTCCAGCGCGGGCCAAAGGCCCGCGCAAGCGGAGCACCATACCTAAGGAAAAACCGTATACCATCGAGTTGATTTTGAAACGTCACGGGTAATTAAATTCATTGTTTCATTTAATTGATGGCGCCGTGCCCAACTAATTAGTGTGTTGTAAAACAATTACCCCATAGATAATTGTGTCAAAGTTTGGTTGCCGTAGGTGGTTCCTTTCGCGAGATATAATTTATTTTCTTTTTTTCTGTATAAAAACCTATAGCGTACGCCGTCCGGTGGTGTCCGTCCGTCCGTCCGTGTACACATGGGATCCCTGTGTTATTCCTTTAAAATTTAATATCTCGAAAAGGATAAAACGTGAGAAAACCATTCTTGGAGAGAATTATATATAGAGCAAGAGGCACATAATGGCTGGCTGACGTGACATGACGTCATTACCAATGCCGTCAAACTGCTTTTGGCGGGAAATGTCGACATCCGGCGCGCGCGCCTGCTCATCTGAGGACTGGGGTCTGGGGACTTTTATTTTCAAAAAACATTTCTCTTCGGCAGATCAGAAACAATACAACATTTAGTTCTCTTTACTAGTATATTTTACCATTTACCTGTGCTGAGGTTAGAATTCTGAACTTTTTCGTATACATTTTACAATCAAATGGAGATGCAGTCAAGTGGAATTAACTTGGAAGGAAAATGACGTGAAAGAAAAGGCGAATATGACAAGTTTGAAAGAACATTTTCTCGCTCATTAACATGGCGACTTTGCTGGGCCATGTCAGGAAATGGATTCAAAAGCTTAGATCAATATTTCCAGATATCGCTATGGATAATTGCAAAGGACATGAGGTGAGAGAATCGTGGCTGTCGTGCCGAATTTTTTGGGCATGAACTTTTCAGGACTTTGGTTACTAGAAGAGGCACAGTGCCGTTGATTTTATGTGTTATGGATTGCTGATACAACGAAATCCATAACCTCGAGGTTTGGATTTGAAGTTCGTCTTTTGGATTTGAAGTTCAAGGGAGAACGTTTGGCCTTTTCTGAACGATAGAAGATCGGGGAATCACGAAAGAGTGAGAAGTTAAATCGGCGTAACACAAACTTATCAATTGATATAAATTATATTTCCTCGTCTATGAAGTGTACTGTAACCAAGCGCTTTTGATTTTAAAGCCATTTACGACAGAAGTGGGAGGAGAAACTGACTGGGCATGCTTTTAAAAGCTCTTCTTAAAAGACTTATTGGCCATAATCTTGGAGAGGAAACAAGATAGCTTGCAGAACTGAATTCTACAATTTAAGATACTGGTAGTGTTGGAATTTCTGTTTTTAGATATTTACATTGTCAACATTTTAGCAAAGGCCACACCTACTTGCATAAAGCTGCCATCAAAGTTTTAATTTTGTTTTCTGGACTAAAATAAATTTAGAAATTCACTTTAAATTCACACTAACTAGTCACACCAAAAGTTTCTCAGAGGGCAGTCTTTTTGTATGTGGTTTCTATCAGGGGAAAACATTCCCAAAACACCACTCATGGGCTACCATGGCTATGCAGGCAGGGCATCCCATAGCCAGAATGCATTGTCAAAAGGGGGAGGCAGGCTTTTTTGTTGCTATTTTCTATATATTTAGACTTTTTCCCATATGTTAAAAGTATTTTTTGGCTATGCCCCTCCTTAGTTTCTTAGTTCTTAGTTTATTTCTCTCCTAAATGTTAATATTATTATATAAACACCAATGAAAACTGGGTGATCTCCCACTCGGAAACTTGATATAGTTTATTTCTCTCCTAAAATATTAATATTATAGGTAAATCCATTGCCTGACTCGGGAATTCCACGCTAAATTTCACTTGAAAAACCGATATCGCTTTTCAAGTGAAATTTAGCGTGGAATTCCCGAGTCAGGTAATGGATTTTCTTTGAATCCCATACCGGACATTTTTAGATAATATTAAGTCTAAATTTAAGGGAATTGACAGTGGATTTCGAGTGCTTGAAAGCCGCGCTAGTGCGAAAGCGATGGAATTTTCTGAATCTCAAAACGAAAGTCCCTTGAAATTAGGCTTTGCTGCAATAGCGAATCTTTTAAACATGAAATTACAATATATAAATGTTTAGATGAAAGAAAATTCATTCAGTTCAGTGTTCAGTGTTCTTTCAGTTCAGTGTCAACACACTGAAGTGTCTAAGCCAATTTGACTATGAAAGCGATCGAGTCTACAAAAAGTTTCAAATGATTTGAATTAGTAGAATTATCTTACTGATCGAAAATGTTTTAACTTTTAAAGCTTACTTGTTTGATTTCGTGTTCCCTTACGGCTTTCTATCTCCTTTTTCTTGGTAAAAAGGGCAGCTCCTGTAGTGTTTTTCGTTTTGCATGTGCTTTCCACCTCTAACATTTGACAGAACTTTTCAATCGATGACAGAACTTTTAAGTCGAACGAGCCAACAGCTTCTCGTTGAAATTATCTTGTAAAGTAAATATCTGGACATTGCCGTGCATACCCAGGGTAGAAATACCCGAAACGTTGGAGGAACCAGAGAGATTTTGTTTCCAAAACTTGTTGTGTTGACCAGACGAGAGTTGTGTCTTGTGGAGGCGCGTGTGGCCACGTTTCACAAAGCGCGCGAAAAACTGTGATACGAAAAATGGAGATACATACATTTCCCCTGCTTTTATCGTAGGTAACTTCTATCAAAAATTATAAAACAAATTTAGTTTTTTTATGTGCTATCTGATTAATAGTCCGGGAATGCTGTACTAACTAAAAAACTCGTCGATTTTTTAAATTTAAATGACGGGGGCCCTGTGTAATTGGGGTGTTCCACAAAAAATACCTCTCCTTCTTAGCCAATCAGCGCGCGCGATAGAATAGAGGTATGGGATTCTATTATATAAACACCAATGAAAACCACATGATCTCCCACTCAAAAACTTGATATCTTCACAAGTGAAAATACACGATAAATTTGTTTAGGGGTTGAAAAATCTGCGGGTATTTTTTAGGGGTTCAAACTTCTGACAGGCTAGTTGACCATCAAGATACTGCCTTAAGCTGAAGCTAATTCCAGGAAACATAATGGGATGGGCATGACCACCATAGGTGATGACAGACAAAGAAAAAAGACAATGTGGGTATTATATAGCCTTTTAAGGCTAAAAAAAGTTGGGTATTTTGGGGGTATCAAATTTTGGGAGCAGGTATCTTTGGGGGTATCAAATTTATGGTTCAGGTATTTTTGGGGTATGAAATTTGACTCTCCGTTGGACCCCCCTCCCCCCGGCATTTTATATTCGAGTACCCCCCTGGGTAGAAATCTATGTGGGTTATCTTCACTGTGAAGATACTGTGGTATTTCACTGATGTTCATGTAATAAATAGAGGACATTACATGACCGCGCGGAGATACGGATTTTATCTTCGAGTGTTGAAAATTTATCTCACGAGTGAGCGCAGCAAATCTCCAATCGGTCATGTACTGTTCTGTTTATTGTATAAACATCTTTGACATACCAAATTCTAATTATATTTGAGCTAAGCTTAAAAATCTAGCATTGAGCAAAGGCAAGTGTGATATTTTCAATGTGAAAACCTGGTAGAATTTTCAACCCAAAAAACAAAACAAAATACTTTTACTACAAATTTCATACCCAATAAAATACGTCGAACCCTCCATCATTTTTATATCTGAGTACCCCCTGGGAATTTCTAATTAAAAGATTTTCGTAAAATAAATGTTGATTTAGTATTTCACTGATGTTTATGTATCAGCCAATTCCAGCGGTGACCATCCCCCCCCCCCCCCCCGCGACACCGTGGGGCATTTGCACACCACTGCCTTCCCTGGGGTGGAGAATTTTGAAATTTTTGCTGGCCCCGGGGTCGGGATTTGTTTTTCCCCGGGGGAGGGGGGTGGGAAGTTTGGTTTTCTCATAGTCAAGCGTTATAATAACTATTGGCAGTTACAATGTCCCAGTTACAGAAAATAACGCCACATAAAATATAATGCAGAGCATCGCCTACACCACATTTGGGGAAGACACATTTGCAAATTTCGCAGTTAACGTCTTCTATAGAGAAGAAAAAGATTTCGCAAATTCGTCTCAGCGGAAAAACATAAAAATGAATTGACAATAAACAGAGGTCCAATTTCGCAAAAAGTCAAGTAACATAACTGCGAAATAGTAATTGCTCTGCAATTAGAATAAAGGTGAATTTCGCATGGAGAGATTCCGGGGACAATTTGCAGCCAAATGGCTACAACCGCCTAGGAATGTCTACCGATATTATACCTTATAGTTTCAATATTCTTTATTTATATTTTGTCTCACTTTCAGTGAATTGAGAACTCGTTGAAAGACGAGAAAACTAAAGTACATTTAAAAACGAATTATAAATGCTCGGACAGTATAAATGGAGTTGAAGTTTTTGTTGTGAAGCTTTGTCATGCAGAGTCGATGGAATCTTGCCGTCTTTTTCTCGTCCCCGGGGGAGGGGCATTTGTCCGCTTTTTGTGTCCCCGCCGTGGGGTATTTTGCATTTTTGCTAGCCCGGGGGTGGGGAATTTTCAGTTTTATTTTTAGAAATGACCAAAATCCCAGAGGTTGTCCGGGGGGGGGGGGGGGGGGGGGGGGGGGGTCATGGTCACGCTGGAATTGACTGAAACATTATATAATAAACAAAACATTACATGGCTGCATGGAGATACGAATTTGCTCTTTTCATGTTAAAATTTATCTCACTTGTTCTCAGAAACTGATGAGATAGATAAAATTTGTCTGCGTGGCCATGTAATAATCCTCTATTTATGGCAGTATATAATATAGGTAAGTTTTTGTTAGTAATCAGCAGGAGCTTTTACTAGTGAAGCCTTTTTTAAATATTAAAATATTATTAAAATAACAAATCATGACAACAAAACTGAAATACAAAAAAACTTTGCTTCCTAATGCTATAGTTCTTTAGAAATTTTCACAGCAGAAAATTTGCATGGAATTTTATTACGATGATCTAAAAGTATTTATAAATATTGTAAACTTTTACAGGTCTTTTTTATGTTATCGAGCTTTCACAAAATCAGATGCAGCCATTGAAGTTATGATATCAGGTTACAAAATATTTTTCTAAACCTTGATATTTATTATAATCACTGGGAGCTCCGCTTTTAGGCAGTGCCAAAATCTATATATTAATGCCGCATTACGGAGGCCCTTTTTGTCCAAAAAATTATAAGACAAAAGTTCAGATGCAAATTTTCTATGAAAAGCTAATTGGTGTATTTAATTCTGTTTTTTGATCTGAACTCCTGCCTTTTATTCAATCCATGGGGTTGCAAGGTAAATAGCTGCGCGCTCCAATAGGCTTCTCTAGTTAAAAGAATGCTGTTAACTTAGCTTCGTCGGCCTGTGCAGTGACCCGTTCAATGCACATGAATGAAAAATTAGAAATTGAATGCTCCGGTTTGTTGCCGTGAATGGCAACTTCGCACGTTTTTCTTTTCGTTTTCATGTGCGATTTATGATTACGAAAACGTGTTTTGAAAGGTGTAGTTGTAGAGCCGACATATTGCAGCTTGCATTTCGTGCACGAAACGAGATAAACAACATTCTTAGAATCGCAGGACAAATCTTGTCTTACGTTTTGCCCGTGGCAAAACTGGAGAATGAATTAGATTCTACTAACAAATTCTTACAAAGGTCGCATCGGGATTTTTGGCACTTAGAACAACCTGAACGGGACTCCTGTGGCATGGGATCAATGGAAGGCGCGCTGACCTTCAGGCGCGAAGGCGCAAGCAATTCTTTCAAATTCTTGGGCCTTCGAAATGCCGGAATGATCGATTTCTCTGGAAAAATATCTTTCATAACCAGATTCGACTGGTATAAGATATTAACATTGCTGCGCAAAATATTGCCAACATCAGGCAGGTTTGGATTGTAATCAACAACTAAAGGAGTCACTTTCCTGTTGCTTTTAGACCTACTCGCTAGAAGATTATACCTCTCAGTAGACGCTACTTTAGAAAAGCTATTTATGCCCCTTCCAAATATGTGATAAGTGTGCGCTGCGCTGTTGAGCTCCGTTTGCGAAGCAAACAAACAAGAGGCGTATTGGGATAAAATTGGCGAAGTGCCCCTGCACGACGCCCCTTTTTATTTCTTTTGACCCAAAACATACATTTGCTGTGGGAAATAAGAGCGCCAAAAGCCCTTGCGTTAACGCAAGGAGCTTCCCACCCCAACAGCACAACGCACATGAAACAAAGGCTCAGAACCCAAGTTCTGTTTGAGAATCAGTCTTAGTTATGACCGTCATATGTGCCAATCGGGGCATGCGCAGCTGGCGTGAGAGGCTAGGAATACGGATGTACTTTTTGAACGCGTCCGAATTCCAGCGTCCCATTAATCGAATTTCAGCGTCCGAAAATCCGCACTCCGCTGCAAACGACGCTGCACCAATGCGGAATGAGTGACCCTTATACTTAGCAGGGTCTAAGCCCGACGCGCGCAGTGCTAACGAAAGGTACTCTGAAAAATACTCGCGAGACACTGACTTTCCGTCGACCAGGACAAAAAGAGGGCCTGGCAAAGCGCCACGCTGTATTAGATAACGGGTAAAGTACTCTACGGGGCACACATCAGTGCGGCGAGTGAGATTAATAACGACCGGTCGCACGAGCTGTGCTTAAAGGAGGTGAAAGTTATACTAAACCCGAAAGGGGTACCAGATTTATCAAGGTAGCGAGAGACCTGGTCGAATCTCAAGCCATTCGATCGACCATTAGAATTGGTCATTTCGCCAACTCGTAAGAAGGCAAAAAAGGCAACAACGCACATCGCTTGTAACATAGTGGCTTGGGGCGATGTCACGCAAGCTTAATACTATGCGAGAAAGAATGGGAAGGGTTACAGGTAAACGCGAGTCCAGTCGACTACAAAGTTTGCTATAGCCTTTAAGCATCTCCATAACGTACGAGACTTTGGTTGTATCTGAAAACCCCACAAGCCGATGACAGTACCCGAGAGAAGAGATATAGAGGATATTACATGGGCGCGCGGAGATACGAATTTTATCTTCGAGTGTTGATATTATCTCTCACAAGTGAGCGCAGCGAACGAGTGAGAGATAATATTAACACGAGAAGATAAAATTCGTATCTCCAAGCGACCATGTAATATTCTGTTTATTATATGAACTACAAATTCAATGATTTTCGAAAAAGGCTTGTGGAAACACATTAGCTAAGTCGGTGGTTCCCAATTTATCTCTCATAAACTTTAGAAGTCCTTTCATTTTTCAATTAAAAAAAAAAGTTTTTATCATCAAACTACAAATTAAATGACCAAGAGTGCACAAAACCCACAAATTGTTGTGGCATTAATTTTAAAATGATCGACAAGTTCTTTACTTTATTCCTGACTTACTTTCTTGTCTGACTCTCGTCGCTACTTTCCAAAGCTCGTATCGACTAGCTTACTTGCTTCCATTTTTTACTTCTTCAAAAACTGCAGAACTCTCTCGTTTTTCAGGGGATCTATTTTGTTGCAACGTTCCTACTGTAATTGTTCCAGTATTAAATGAGAGAGCCAAATCCCGTTGTCGAAGCAGTTTGTTGCACCGTCTCTGCCGGCATTTTTTGCATACGAACACACTCGTATTTCCTACTCGGCAGGGAGCTGTTTTGTCGTCGTACATGAACTTGCCGCAGCAATACTAGTGTACTAGCTGGACCTCTGAAGGAGAAGATGTTGGATATCCTCTCTTGTTGATTATGTGGCAGAGCCGAGTAATTATTGTTCACCTGAAGTTGACCTGAGCAGTTCGGGATTTGGTTCCTGAATGAACTCCCTTAAAATTTTAACGTCGTAATTCAGTTTTTCGTTTCATGTTAGCGTTTTCCTGCTGGTCTATGAATTCAGTAAGATCTTCACCAGTAAAATCTAGCTTGAACCTTTGCACACTTGCCATGTTTGATATGATAGAGAGCTGATTTATCCACTGCGAAATCGGAAAACTAAAGCAAAACATGGCTATTATTTTTTGCAGAGCGACTGCCAGCACGTCATTTGCATAAGCGCGCGAAAATACTCAAAGCTCATTGGCTGAAATTTGATATCACCACATGTGTTGAGAAAAATCGTATCCCCACTGGTGGAGGTGGGGATACCGATTGTATCATTTTGATGTCACTCAGTATCCCACTGCAGTTCATATAATAAATAGGTGTTAGCAGTAGAGGCAGCGTAGTTGTGTTCGAAAAGATAGGAAATGAACAATGCAATTTCCGACGGGGGGAGCGGAAGTTTAATCTCGGCTGAGCCAAACGTTGCGTGCAGAAACATCGAATAGAGGCGCCATGCCCGTTGGTAAGTTGGCACAGACGACGGCCGCAAACTCGAAGCAGCTAAATGGCCCGCTAGATCTGCCAGTTTTGCGGCAGCAGGTGTGACGGGATGGCTGTTGGTGATGCATGAGTGCAGGGTGGCGCCAACCGTATGCAGCGTTGGATCTGTAGGCGAGAAAGGGAATCGGCTAAGTCATTGTGAACGCCGGGAACATGCTTCGCCTTAAACATAATATTCCGCTTCAAACAATTGAGCACCAGCTCGCGCACAAAATTCATCAAGGTAGGATCCTCGCAGGAAGATTTGTTAATTACGTGAACTAGAGCATTGTTGTCAGTAAAGAAAATTATGCGTTTGTTACGCATGAAATCGCCCCACAAAATAACACTCATAAGTATAGGAAAAAATTCTAAAACTGCGATGTTCCTACACCGCCAATCAACTGGCCACTCACCGTAGCACCAGTGGTTGCCGAAAACGGCGCCAAATCCTAACGTGCCTGACGCATCAGTGAAAAGGTGTAAAGCATTTGAATCTAACCACACATCATCGAGAAAAAATGATTTGCCATTAAAGTCGCTAAGGAAATCTAACCAAGTCCTGAGATCAGCTCTGGCCGATACAGTAAGATGGATAGAGTGATGGGCTAACTTGATGCCTTTTGTGAGGTCAATTAGGCGCCGTAAGAATGCACGGCCGGGAACAACTACGGAGCAAGCGAAATCGAGGGTGCCAATAAGGGATTGCAATTCCTTCAAAGTGACCTTTTTCCTGCGAATAAAGTCGGAGCAGAGCAACTTACATGTCTCTAATTTGTCACCCGGGAGGCGAGCCTCCATTTCCGCCGTATCAAGCTCAATACCAGCAAATGATAGAACGGTCGCCGGGCCAAGCGTTTTTTTCGGGTGCCATTGGTACGCCCAGCCAATCACAAAGACCCAAAAAGTCATCAAGGTGACCCTTACATAGCTCGAACGTAGGCGACGCCAGCAAGTAATCGTCAAGAAGGTGAATGATATTGGGGATGTGTAACACATTTTTCGCGACCCATTCTAACGCGGTACTAAAGGCCTCAAAAGTCTGGCAGGATGAGGAACACCCCATCGGCATGCATCTATCATAGTAAAAGTTTCCATCCCAATGCATGCCGAACAGGTGATAATCCTCAGGCCGGATACGGATGATCCTAAATGCACTTCTAATGTCGGTCTTTGCAAGGTAGCACCCCCGCCCAACCGACTTGACCATCTGGATGGCGTCATCTACTCGAGCATACTGTACAGATGAGTGCTCAGGCGATATACCATCATTGATCGAACCCCCCTGGGATAAGATAAATGATGGATAAGATGGTATTCACCTGGGGCTTTCTTGGGCACAACACCCAGAGGGGAAAATATTGAGTCAGGAAAAGTAGGGCAATCAAAAGGCCCTAACAACCTATCTGCGGCCAATTCTTTAGCAATCTTTGAACTCACCACCCCTGGAAGGTCGTCAGATGATTCCAGGCTTGTGGGGATACCAGGTTCAACGTGACCATCAAAATGGATGGGAAAACCAAATTGGAACCCATTTAACAAAAATAACGTTTTCTCAGGTTGGTAGTTTCTTAAAACCAATGCTAGCCTATTTGCCCTTACTGGGGTTGGGAGTGGCCAATCGTTGCGCTGGGGCGGAAATGGCAGCCTGTGGAAGTTGGCCACGAAAATTGCCCTGTCGAAAATTGCCCTGCCCTGAAATTGGCGCACCACCTCGAAGTCGAGAGCTACGTTGGCCTCGCATGGGGTACCTGATAAGGGCATGCATTGTTTGGCAAATGGGACAGTCATGACTATACTGGCAACCGGGGTAATTACCACCCTTATGAAAACGTACACAATAACCCTTAGGTATATTAAATTTTGGGTTGCCGTTCTTCTGTTGAGAGGGCTGATGTGGTGGGCGGGTAATGGATCTCGACCAAAGTTCCCAGTGGGTAGTACCCCAGGGAAGGGCTGTTGGATATTGCTGGCGCATGTGACGGAAATTGGTGTCATAATATCTCCAATCCCCTCCATTTGCACCAATATCCCTCACCACCTCCATGTATTTCATGAGCTGTGGTGCTTGAATTGGATATTTTGAGGTGTACACACCAACAAAAACTTGAAAAGCTGTTATCCAGACATCAATATTAGGGATAGGTCTGGCATTTTGGCTGGCCTCCAGACTGACAGTAGGTATACCGAGATCCTCTTGATCATGCGAAAATGATACATTGATCTTTGGTCAAACGGCTGAGCATGTAACAAAAGACCAAAGTCAATGTATTGGTGTGCCCATATCTTGGCCTTTAATTTAGTAGGAACCCGGACATCAACGGGCACACTGATGGAGTTAAAAAGATCGGGAGGCCTACTGTCACTCTGGGGCAGGTTGGAAATGTCCCCTGATAGGGATTGTACTACAGATGCAAGAGGCCCCTGCACAGTTGCATCTGTAGTTGAAGGGTTACCGGTTTGATTGATGACGGAAACTAATGCCGGTCAAGTTGCTGAAGCAGGCTGTGTCTCCAAGACACTGAGGCTGGGTTGTGACACAGGTGGCTGGGTACCAAGGGGCTGTGCACCAGAGGTGTGGGCGCCGAAGACTGGCTGTGTGCTCAAAACACTGAGGCTGGGTAATTGTGGTATAGGTGGCTGGGAGCCAAGGGGGGCACCAGGCAGGTTGGCATTTGGAAGGACATGCTGTGAAGCAACATTATGGCTGTCAACAATAGGGCCTGGTACTTGTTGGGTTAGCATGAATTGGACCAGCGTAGATGCCAGAGCTGTAGCAAGGGTTTGAGCGACTGAAGCAATCATCTCCTGTGGTGTGCTTGGGGTGGAGGAAGACATGGGCACTGGTGGCGGAGGGGCTTCAACACCTGATGGTGGTGGCACGGCTGCTGCTGTTGTCGCATTAGAACGACGAGCACTCCTGCGCCTAGGCTGCGGAGCAGTTGGTATGGCCCCTGTTGCCACTGTTGCTGACCGACTGGCACTCCTACGCTTTGGCTGCGGGGCAGACAAGGCTGCGGCTCGGGCCCGTTTAGCGCGTGGCATCCTACAGAAAAACTACAAGAACTACAAGAAAATTCGTGTCATGGTGTCACCAAAATATATTGTTCCTAAGGTTTGTGAATTTGGTGTTGCCTAAAAAAAATGTATTGATATGAAAACAGCATATTTATACTGCAAGTGCCTATTCGGCATTACATGCCGTTGCCTATCGGCAACAGTCCATTGATATCATAATTACAATAAAACCAGTATATGCCTATCGGCATTACACACCATTGCCTATCGGCAACAGTCCGTTGATATCATAATTATAGATAATACTGGTATGTTGATTGCCTATCGACAACCCAGTTGAGTTCTCATTGTAAGGGCAGTTCACTGTTCTTTGAAGTATATGGTGACAACACTTTCCCACAACCCAGTGCTTTCCCATTGGCAATATAGCATAAGAAAATAAAACAAAATTAAGTTCGGTTATTGCCGATGCTACGAACGTAAGCAACCATTATTTTCGGGCCTGTAAAACAAGAACTTTGTATACAACAAATAGCAAGGTCTAATCAAATGCGACAGTAAAGTTGTCAATGAAAAGTTATTGGCTAAATTGCCAACAATCACTTAACGGATTACTGAGCCTTCAGAATACGAAGTCCTCGTATAATAGCCCCGCGATAACTTCTGTACAGCACATATTGTCCTGCCACGTTCATGTGAACGCCATCGTCGTGGACATGACACAATGGCTTTATATCGTGTCTCCAAACAAACACCCCGGGAATATCCCCCAAAAAACCTCTAAATATTGATCTAGGAGGTTGGCCTTTGAATTAAACTGGGTCAGAGGTGAACGTACGTGGCGCTGTAGGCGTTGGGTGACTAGACAAACTCCAACCGTACGCACTGAAGACGAAGCCATGATTTGTGCAACCAATGGCGGATCCAACTACTTCGGGCCTTGCCGATGGCAAGTCATTTGTGCCGATCTCAAGTATAACGATGGATGGGGAAATGTCCTGGATCACCTGGAGGCGATTTTGCCTTAATTCGTTCACGGTTAAACCGCCAACGCCATGCAAAGTTATCGAAGCCGTGGTTGTTGACAGCTCAAAATCCAGTCGAGCTCTTGGATCAAAATTATTCCCCAGGTCATGTCGAAGCCTTTTAACATAAGAATGACCCAAAACCAGAACTCCGGGCAACTGAGACATGGCTCCGTCCTCGGGTAACGCTAAATTATTGAACTCACCTCTCAATATGCTTGAAAATGGAGAATGAATAAACAAATTCTTATGCAAGACTGCAATTTGCTCGTTGGTGTTGCAAGTGACCATGACAGTAAATCCCCAGAGGGGATAGCATTGATTATCAATTGAATAGCCCCTATCACGCGCCGGCACGTGCCGCCCTCGTGATTACGGTGTAACACAATACTATGATTCTGGGAAAGGGCATAAATGTTCTATTGGTGCCCAATAATTTATCTAAAACCGCAGTCTTGTCATAACCTTGTTCAAAAAGGTATTTCTGGTACTCTGAATTATATATATATAGAAGGTACGGAGTCACGCCAACTCGAAGTTCTTGAGCCATCAGCAGGATCAAAGGAAAAGAGAAAAATGTATATTGCCTCGAATGGGACTCGAACCCACGGCTTCCGAATTCCGGTTTGGATGTGTTAGCCACTACACCACCGAGGACAACCACGCTGGCAACGCAGCAATTCTAGGTAGTGCAGAGTAAACACCCGTAGGGGTCCCAGGCTTTTTCTCTTTTCCGTAAACTGATTCACAGGGGACTTGGTAGAGACATATGTAGAGAGAGTATAGATAGGTCCAAGTCCAGCCAACTACCAATGAGAACGACGAGGATCACATAGTCGGATTCACAGGACGACATCCGCAGAGGAGAATTTATAGTAGAGTATAGAAGGTACGGAGTCACGCCAACTCGAAGTTCTTGAGCCATCAGCAGGATCAAAGGAAAAGAGAAAAATGTATATTGCAATATCTAGAACCACAAATCTAGACCCCTTATCCTGTATACGAAAAACCCTATTCGAATCATTTTTAAGGTCAACTAGTGCTTTTCTTTCAGCCTTAGTAATATTATCTCGAGCCCTCCTACAGTTATTAGGATTGAAAATACCTCTTTTAACCTCTGCTAGAAACAGTTCTACTTCCGGGTACTTGGCCTTTGGGGGATTCCACGTACTGCTGGTGGGTACTTTGAATTCAACAGAGTCGTCTTCAGGCTGATCTTCCTCCTCGCTAGGCCTACCATGAAAATACATAACCTCAGCCTCACTCTCCTTTCAAACTTCTCCCAGTCATCCGTAAGTTTTAACCAGTGCACATCCTTTGGTGTGGGGCAGAACAAAGGGCCTTTGCGTAGCAGGCTTCCCTGGGCTGTAGAGATTTCCTTGGAGCTAAGATTGATAGGATCCAAATCTAGCTTCGAGGTATTAGAATTCCCTGAGTCACCTGTCCCTTCCAATATTCGGTAATTCTGCCTCATCCTTCTCCTATTCTTTCGTTTTAACTTGTCAAACCGCCTCCGCCACCCAGAGCTAAGGTTGCGATCCTGAACAGAGTTAACACGAACTTGGTCATGAGAGTCGTTTTCCAATTCGGCGCACACTGGCACTGCCTTCAACAATTTGGAAAGTTCCTTCCCTTTCAGCTTCATCCGAAGATGCTGCACTTTGTCCCTCGCCATAAACCACAAGGTGGAAGACGTGGCCCGGTCAAAATCACTGAACAATTTCTCTCGCAACAAATCAAGTCTCTGCTTCAACTTCAGAATTTCGTTCTTTGCACTTTTTAACAATTGTGACCACTCACGGGAAAACATACTTAACGGTTAAGCGTTAGCGTTAGAAAAACTAACGGAAAGCTCGCGGTCTACTAACGCTTCGCTAACGGTAAGCTCGCGGTCTGCTAACGGTTGGCTAACGGTAAGCTCGCGGTCTGCTAACGGTGAGCTCGCGGTCTGCTAACGGTGAGCTCGCGGTCTGCTAACGGTTCCTAACGATATGGTCGTAGCTTGTTAACGGTTCACAAACGGTTGAATCGCAGTCAGCGAACTTCTAACGGTTCTAATGTCTTGTAAACGACATCCGATTATCGTAGTCCCATGTCCTGCGTTGGTACGGCCTGGTCAATCAGCTGCAGAACTACACAGCACACGTAAGTCATAAAACATAAAAATTTGTTTTCATAGTTCCATGATCTTTATTTATTGCTCTTAGCAAAGTTCTCACGGGATTTCTAATTAGCACATTTGCACGAGATTGATTTCTTCCGATAGGATCTTTTCCTTTTTTTGTCTACTACAGTTGTCTGCCTTCTGTCTAGACTGTTGTCTAGCTTTCGACGCGACAAATTAATTCAGCTTCAGTGGGCGAGTCTAGGCAGAAAAACACCAAACACTTTTTGGCGTCCTTTTCACGCTCTTAGAACAGTGTGTGACTTGCCGACTTGAAGTTTCACGGAGTTTATATCTTCCCTCCGTTATGTACATACGCTTCGAAAATATAATGTAATGGGAATGCATTGCAAATTATACGAAACTAAGATGATTTTGGGCAAAGATAATTTGTAGCGCGAGCGAAAACACAGAACTTATTTGGAGTCCTTTTATGATTCTTTAACTCTTTACAATGTGCAACTCGCCGTCTCGGAATTTATAAGTAAGTTTCTTCCGTAATACTTCGAATATGCAATGAAACGAGTTTAAATTTATTAGATTAATCCTTAAAAGTGTAGAGAAAGAGTATTATGAACTTTTTTGAGGCGACTTTTCGCAACACGAATCGAAAAATGCCACTGATTTGGCGTCCTAATTAACTGTTTACAATTAGCCGGGCACGACTCGATTTTTTAACTTTATACTTTCAATATGTAATGGAATACGTTGAAATTTATGGAACTAATCCTTAAACTTTAGAAATTGCGTTTTATGAACTGGATTTGAGGCGACCTTTAGCAGCACAAGAAAACATTGACAATGAACACCGAACTTTACTTATTTGGCGTCGTTTAATTACTCTTCACAATGCGCAACATGCCGATTTCTACTATTCTAACTTTCTTCCTTGAACTTCGGTGCCCTTACTTCAGGCAATGCACTTGATCATGGAGCTATTATAGGTTTGATGAAATTGATTTGAAGCGAAAAGTGCGAAGGTCCTTCATTCAATTTCAAGGCGAAGTCAAACAAGCGAAACTGATGCATTTCAGCGAGCGAAAGCACTTGTCCAACACTAACTAGAAACTTCATTCTAATCGTGAAAACGAAACTTCACGTATTCAAATTAATTCAAACAAAAAACTTTGAAATCGAGAAGTGCGATCCAAGTTGTCACTCGGGCGATCGTTTGTGTTGATTTCTGTTTGCTTAGGAACGTTGAGCTCGCGGTTTGCTAACGGTAAGTTCAGATAGAATGAACGATAAGCTCGCGGTTTGGCTAACGGTATAATCGGAGGTTGCTAACGGTAAGCTCGCGGTCTGCTAACGGTAAGCTCGCGGTCTGCTAACGGTAAGCTCGCGGTTTGCTAACGGTAAGCTCGCGGTCTCCTAACGGTAAGCTCGCGGTTTGCTAACGGTAAGCTCGCGGACTTCTAACGGAAAGCTAATGATTTTCTAACGCTAACGCTAAACCGTTAAGTATGTATTCCTGTGAGAGGTCACAATTCTTGAGTAATGTTCCAAGAGCCATCTTTTAGTTGTCTCTGGCAGTAACCTTGCAAATTGGAGTCTTGTACCATAAGATTTAAGGTGAAATTTCGAATCTGTAGTCCTCTCGGTATCACTCATTTGCTGCTGCAAAGCTCCAAGAAACTGACGTGATGCTGATATCGTGTAAGCTTCCCCCATGCGTTCACTTCCAGTCGCCTGCTAGAATATAAGAAAAATCTGTCGGGAAAAAGGCTAGGTAGACTCTAGTCTACCTACGAAACTATCTGCCCCATAAATTCAACTGCGTACACGCGTGGATGTCTCGATGGTGTAGTGGTTAGCACATCTGGCTAGGAATCCAGAGGACGTGGGTTCGATTCCCACTCGGGGCAGGATTTTTCTTTATATTCTTTGTGTTTGTTTATATTTCCTTCTCTGGCTGGTTTCAGCTTGCTTGTGATAATTATACTCTTCACAAGCATCCACTGCTTCTTGTCAATATAAATAGACCACAAATGACGACAATGACTAAGTTTTCATCTCACGGGTTTCTTGTACAAGTTCAACAACTTGAAAAAATAAACCGATTTTCTCCTTTCCATTGATGCAGAATTAAATAAATACTCTTCACAAGCATCCACTGCTTCTTGTCAATCATAAAATTAATAATATATAGATTTAGCCACTGGCTAAAAGCAGAGCTCCTGGTTATAAAATTTTCTGTGTGAATGAAAGGGATTCCCATGTGTACATGGTCTACATGGTTGCTTTAGAGTCTTCCCTTCACGAGATATTTATTTTTCAAGCATATATGACGTCATCGATGACGTCACATGACGTGACCACTTCATTTCGCTCATCTTGTGACCTGGATTACATTACCCAAGTTTGGTTGGTTTAGAGTCTTCCTTTCATGAGATATTCATTTTTCAAGCATATATGACTTCATCGATGACGTCATATCACGTGACCATCTCATTTTGCTCATCTGGTGGCCTAGACTACACTACCCAAGTTTGGTTCTTTTAGAGTCTTCCCTTCACGAGATATTGATTTTTCAAGCATAGATGACGTCACATCACGTGACCACCTCATTTCGCTCATCTGGTGGCCTAGACTACACTACCCAAGTTTGGTTGTTTTAGAGCTTTCCTTTCATGAGATATTCACTTTTAAAGCATAGATGACGTCATCGATGACGTCATATCACGTGACCACTTCATTTCGCTCTTTGGTTGTTTTAGAGTCTTCCCTTCACGAGATATTAATTTTTCAATCACTGATGACGTCATCGATGACGTCACATCACGTGTCCGTGTTACAGCACCCCCCTTGTGGCATAGACAAAATATCCCAAGTATGGTTGTCTTAGCATGTTCCCTTGAGGAGATATTTTTTCTTTATTTTTCTGGTATTAAACCTATAGCGTACGCCGTCCGTCCGTCCGTGTACAAATGGGAACCCTGTGGTATGCAAACAAAAAATTATCATATCTCCCGAAGTTTAGCTTCTATAGAAGCCAAACTCGGACAAACTTTCAAAGACCATAAGAGGAACTCTATACCAAAGTCACGTGCCCTTACGTCATCAATGACGTCATCAAAATGATCCATAATGCCCGTGACGTTCAAAAATCAACTCGATAGTATACTATACGCTTTTCCCTTAGGTATGGTGCTCCGCTTTTCGGCCCGCGCAGGAGCTCCGCTATAAATAGACCACAAATGACGACAATGTCTAAGTTTTCATCTCACGCGACCTGAAACAAATTGCAACAGAAGGTTTCTCTTCAGAATATTGTTACAGACTCTCTCTAGAGTAAATGAAGCAAAATCGGCAAAAATCCGAGCACGGGAACAGCTTTAAAATTGAAATTATTTATATGGCCTAAAAATAAGGTTTTGATACGACATGAAAACGAGGCTGAAACCGGAAGTACTTTTATTATCTTTCAAATGGACGGAGTTTTACACTTCTTTGCTATGTTACTTTTTTACCTTCTAAACACGGCTATTTCTAAGTGTTTTCCCTACAATTTAGACACATTATGACTATTTCCGCCATGTTTTAGAAGTTTACAAACAAGTCGCACATTTCTCTGTTTTGCTTTTCATAAATCTTCACAGAGACGCCGAAAAATATAGAAATTGGAATGTTTCTTTTCGAGCTCTAATTTAAAAGAATAGATACCCAGCCCCGAATTTCTAAATCAGAAAATATTCTGCAAAAATCGAGCAGGGAAACGGCTTTATTTAGTGGCAGCTGTTGGATTAATTATCCTCCTCCTCGAGTTCTTGGGGGCTGGAGTTGGTGCAGCTGTCGCCCCTGCATTGACCACATGCGGGAGAACACTCGAATCCGCTCTTCCTGCAGGTACATCGAAGAGTGCTGCAATCGGTGGAACAATTGCATCTGATGATCCTGAGTAGGTGCCCGGGCGCAGCAGGCTGTTCTGTCATTACTGGACGCAACTGATGATCCTGTGTCAGAGTCCAGCCCCACCGTCGCACTTCTTCTGTGTTACAGTCATGCCCCTTCCACTGTCTCACTTGTAAATAGACTCTCATGGAGTGGAATCTGGCCGCCGAGGATGTGGGAGGCAGGGTTTGTGGCTCAATCTGTGATTTCCTTGTTGCAAGCTTTTCACAATACTTCCTATGCCGTAGGTGATCGAGCGTCTCTCCTCTCTTGGCACCCGCGTAAAGGACCACTAGCGCGTTCTCTCCAGCTCGTACCACATCGGCTACAGATGCGCTTGCACTGTCAAATACGGCAGCTTGTTCCCGAAAGTACGCACTTTCTGCGAATTTCTTGATAACAATGCCTTTGCCGATGCCAAAGATCCGGGAGGTGGTGTCGCACCCTAGTAGTGCATGAAGGAATAACATATTATTGCACAGTTCCTTTCCGAGTTTGTTTTTCAGATCTTTCATCATCCATACACGGCGTCTAGAGTTTGCTTTCGGCTCAGGCTGAAAGATGAGGTCGCGGCTCGCTACGTCGTAGTAATAACACAGTAATACGATCAAATCCGTGTCATCTCCAACCAATGTTGTATGCCTATCCACGGACGTCTGAACTGCAGTTTTGACAATTAACAGGTCAGCATCTCCATCAGCCTGGAAGGTGGTACAGCCGCACCCAGAGAGCTTGTTCCGTAGCATCTCAATCAAGCGTTGCTTGTTTTGAGAGTTGGCGAGGAATTGGTCTTTTCTCATGGTCGCTTTCATGCCTGCAGTGAAGGTCACCGTGGCGCCTGTCTTGTTGCCAGCCCTTCTCTGTTGGGTCATGCTTTTTGTTGTTAGACTATTATAACCATCGAATACAACTATGGGTTGTCCGTATTTTCTCTTAACGTAGTTGCAGTATAACTGACAGACCTCCTCGTATGTAGCTGAGCCTGGTGTCGGCCACGGACATCTGTGTATGAGGGCTCCGCCATCTAGCACGTACTGTGTGTCTTCGGTCTGCTGTGGTGGCGCACCCTCTTTTTCTAACATTGACCACAGGGTATCTGCTAAAGCAGGCTTATTGGCGGCACGCATCAGACTTGGAGCCTCAAACAGGGCGGTTGGATAGGTACAAAGCTCATACTTAAATGCCTCCTCCATATCATCTGCGCCGTTACAGGCAAGAACCAGACGCTGAAATAGCAAGTGTGGATCAACCTGAACGTGCTCATCGTCAATACGGACAGACGATGTGGTGCCAAAGGTGACAGCTTGCGACTTGCGCTTAAACGTGTATTGGGTTACTGACTGGCCGACCATTGACGTTAGTATCTTCATACCAACGGCCTTGCCGCGATCCACATTAACTTGGTCGTCCGCATTCACGCCGTTCATAACGTTTCTCAACGCAACTGGAGTAGGTGCAAAGGGGTTCTTGTCGGCAAGGGCGTCGAGTATCGCGCGAGTGTCCTTCATGTCCCGGTCTTTTCTTGCTTGGGATACATCTTTGTTTTGTTCGCCAGAGTTATATAACACTCCCGTGAGCTCTTGCATTGCATTGCTTGTCTCTGCACAAGCAGGTCTCGACAGTAGCCACACCAAACGTTGGCGTTCAGTCATACCTCTCCCTCTCGTTAACCCTCCTGTGGACTTGAGACTTCGCATGAGTACTTGTTCAATAACTAAGTCCGTGGAGAGTCCTGACCAGTAGCGCTCGCTACGTCTTACTACATGAAAGCCCTGCATGAACTCATGGTAAAGCTGTGGATGGTCCGCTTCCAAGCGCGTCATTGCCTGGAGATACAACCACGCACTCTTAACATAAAGGTTATGTCTAGACGCTGCAAGGTAAGGAAGCATCTCGGAGACGGCCTGGAGATGCAATTCCCAGTTTGCGGTACGTTCGGCCTTGATAAATGAACGAAGGATGTCAATCATTTCAAGATATTGCAGCCACAGAGCAGCTGTGCGATTTTCCTCTTTTAGCTTGTCACTCGTTGTTCTGACCTTGCGCTTTATCTCATTCAGAACTTGTGCAGCATTTATTTCTTCTGGCGACGTCTTTTTCTCTTGTAGATCGACTAGTAATCGGCGCGTCTTTTCTTTGATTCCTGAACTGCCTGTGACATCAGCGTCTGAAAGCACGCAAACAACACTTACACAATTAGCTCCAGCTTTAAAGTAAAAAAGGGGCGAATTGTATTATTAAAGGGTTGCTCACGTTTTCTAGTGTCACTTTCTGTAGCAGAACCTTGCTCTGAGGTTCCATTCCTCGTATCGCTTTGGAGTCCTATCGTAGAAGCGAAGTGCGCAGGTAAGCATTAGGTATAGAGGATGTAGTATAGCATAGCACTCTTGCATTAATATCGCCATCAGAAACGATTTACGCATTATAACGTTTACGATACAACCGGGAAAATCGAGGAAACTGGATGTCAACTAATTGTAATTTTTTTAAATTGCCGCATGTCTTTTGTCAGAAAAAAAACAATATATACAAAATAGAAGAGATGTCGGTTTCATACGTTTTTCAGGCGTTCGCGGTTTTCCCAGTTGCAATATACTTGTCGTTTATGATCACAGATAGCTTACTTGACCCTGTAGCAGTAGTTATGGGAGTTGGAGGCCCTGTTACAAGGTCTGTGGCTGATGTGCCTATAACACAATAGGATATTAATCAATGGTTTTCGTACTGTACAACTTTGCACAACATCCATTAAACTAAGACGCAATCAATGCGTAGTCTACTCACTTGACGACATAGTAGTAGAGGTGCTAACCGGATTTGAATGTTCTGTGTCTTGGCTTGTAGTTACATCCGTTGTTGCATCAGATGCTCCTAAAGTATAAAAAAAGCGCGCTGTTTCATTATTCATGAATGCATATTACAGCTTCTCTAAGCATGGATTTCAATTACTTAGCAAACTGACCTGTACCATCATTACTTGCGTGTTGCGGTATTGGTTCATCAAGCGCTTGTGAGTATAGCAGCGCGTTAAGAGCGCCATCCACGAGGAAATGCGCGCGCACTGCCCGCGACACAGCCTTGCCACTCAAAATATGATCAACAGCATTGCCTGCGTACACTAGCTCCATCAGCTCGCGCAGACCCGACCCAGCCATCAGGTGACCGATGCTGCCAAGGTAGCTCATCTGAGTGTGGAAACCGCCTAGCCGTAAAATGACTTGCCTGGGAATGCTTTCCGCTGGCTCACTCTCGATTAGTGTGTACGCTTTCCAGTAAAGAGGCTGGTCGAATGTCAGTATCGGCTTAATTCCTTTCTCTGCTGCGTGTCTTGCTACGTAGAGAAGAGTTGAATTAACACAGGTCAAGTCACTTGGACTCAGGTCAATCATAGGTAAAAAGTGGACGGATGATTCGCCTTGATGCTGTCCGCTTTGCACAGCCTGCATAAAACCTGACCAAGAAGGGCGCTCCCGGCCAAACAACATAGAGGATTTCCACAGAACATCAATATTACTCGTTGGGTCCTGAACTGCTTTCACGATAAGAGTGTTGTACTTGATATGCACCAGGGGAAGTCGGGGCTCCTTCACGGTCTCTATTATCACTTTGCCAGCAGCAGCGATCTCCTCGACTGTGACTGATTTTCTAGGAACATTCCTTCGCCGCTCCGTGCCTGGAGTTACAGCAGCAATCATGCCCATGACATGGAACGTGTTGCGCCCGTCTCAGGTACGTATGTCGTGGTCGACATTATCGGCCATGTACTGCACAAATTCCCCATCGTAGTTCGGAATCTCACAACCCTGATCCACAGCAGCGCTTTCATTAAATGTCTGTATTTCCTTGTAGGAGGAGCAAAACCCAAGACGGTGTAATATATCAATCAAAAAGCGCGATGCAAAGTTGTGGTGGAGTTGTACTCCGAGGCCTATTTGTAGGGGCGCAATAAATACTCTAGGGCGCGCTGCTTGCATGAGGGCTTGTCCAATAGCTGCAACCTTGATCTGATCACTTCTAAAAACGATCTCATCCAGAAAAAGCTTCAGAGTTGGAGGCAAAATATTTGTTTGGTTCTGCGGCTCTGTGTTAATAAGGGGGTAGTAATCAATTAACGATTCGGCAAGCTTGACATCATTTTTTATGAGCTTCGCTGCAGTCCTTATTATATTCTGCGCCTGCGTTTTGACATCAGCTGTTTTCGTTTGTTCCTTATGAAAGTTCTGCAAAATATGTTTGGCTGTACTTCTAAATGTAACGACACTACACTTTCCGTTAATTTCGCTGCAGTCCTTATTATATTCTGCGCCTGCGTTTTGACATCAGCTGTTTTCGTTTGTTCCTTATGAAAGTTCTGCAAAATATGTTTGGCTGTACTTCTAAATGTAACGACACTAGACTTTCCGTTAATATCTGTTATAATAATGTCATTTCCGAAATGATCTTCAAGCTTTTTCCTCAAGTATGTCCGGCTATAGTGCGTGTCACTCTCTCCTAGGTACTCTTGCATTTTTGCCATTAGATCCTGAATTGTCAACTGCTCATCGTCATTATCCTTAAGAAACTGCGCCACCTTCAGAAAGGCCTCTGACCTGACATCTTCTTTCGGCCTGCCAATTTTCTTTCTCTTGTTGTCGATCTTTTCCGCGTACGGCTGAGGGACCTGTTTATTAGTGCGGAAATTAACACTGCAACATTGGTGATAGGTTGCTTCTGCAGCGGGCAGGTCGTGCACGTGTAAAATTCGCGCCTTTACTATGTCTGCCCAAACATCAGACCGCTCGCTGCACACCTGTAGGACCTTTTCTTTCGTTTCAATAGTAGATACCTTAAATACATCACGTGCTTTGCTTTTCGTCACTGACATACCACAGTAAAAACAATCAGACTTGAAGTCAAATGACTGCTCGATAGTTCGCTTTAGTGCTCGGTTGCTGCATTTTTCTTCTGGGGGCTTTTTCGACGCGGCGCGTTTTTTAGTAGTATAATCCCGGCGACAATGCTTATGCACAACCTGACCAGGAACTGCGGATATATTATCATTTCTTTCGATGCTAAGTTTGTTGATTTTTTTGCAGCCTTTCTCTCCCAGCTCCGAGGTATCTGGGCCTCCATCTTCAACTTTTTCTTCGCAAATCGCACACACATCTTTAGCCTCCATTCACACTAATACTCTTGTTATCTAACGATAAATACCCACAAAGAAAGAGTGAATATTCCTTAGGAAATTGAATTGTCAATTCGAAACTGCTTAAAATGATTAGCACAATGAAGCAAACGATCAAATTACTTTTTGCTAGGAAATTCCCAATTGATTAATTCTGTTCTGATTTGTCTTCGTATTTGCTTCCCAAAATCGCCACACTTTATTAGATAGATTTACTTTTACTTCAATTACAAAATAACTCAAATTTCACTTACTTGTTTACGCAAAAGTTCCAGTTGAGTATTTTAAAGCAGTGGAATGAGAATGTGATCTTTCAGTTCTTTGCGTGTGCTTTGTATGATTGTAGCGGCGCGCCTTAAAAGTCATCTGTCCCAAATTTACGTTTTCCTTTGTCTGGGAATAATCGGTTTGCACAATCAACATGCAACATAAATAGACACTTCACTAAACACTTCATTTATCTTTCGCTTTTTTTCCTCGCAAAATTAGCTAGTTTAAGTCGAAACACGCAAATTTCGCAAATAATAGACTGATACAATTTTCAGTATGGCTATATTTTACAATGATTAACGGTGAATTCTTAAATAATGATTTCAAATATATAATTTTTACTTTTTCAACATTAACAATTCGAGAATATATTGTTTTCATCTTAATGGGAATCAGGCGAGTAGACGAAACGATTTTTGCGCTATTTTACAGGTTTTACCTCTACACAATTTGATATTTTGGTTAGAGCCTCGTTTCCATGCAGAGGAATAGTGTCATGAAACATGTTGGACTTAAACGGCAGATTTTGGTACTTTCTCATGGACGGATTTTTGCCGATTTTTGATATGTTATAGACAACACATTTCTTTTCAAGAATCCGTTGAAACATCTTCTGTTGCAATTTGTTTCAGGTTGAGCACATTTTCGGCCTAATTTTACTGGACTAATTGGGCTGGCTTGTTGTATCACAGCTAGCCCGCCTCATATTCGAACTTTGACATGGTGAATCCTTACTTCATTTTCCTGATCTTCGTAGTGGAGGCAGTGGTGTTGAGCCTTCTGGGGGACCCCCCTATTTAGGGCGTGATGCTCGTCAGGAACTTTCGATTTTACCCCTCAAGGGTACGAAACGGGGCGTGGCTTAGTTTCAAGTACATTTTATTCCTGCAGATCTGTTTTACCCATTTCTGTTTCGTTTTAGTACTGTCATTATATCTCCAGCCATTGTTTTTTGCTTTGCTAGAACAGACGCATCTGACTTATTTTAGCTCATAAAAGGTACGACGAGCATCCCTGCCTAAAAATAGGGTCGAGCCTCTCTTTCCAGTGGCGGATCCAGAATTTTCAGAAAGGAGGGGGAGGGGATAGTGAAAATATGAGGACTGAAAATTGCTAAATTCTGTCAGTAAATGTATAAAAAAAATTACTGAAAAAAAGGGGCGGATATCAGAGGTGCTGGTGGACCCGGATGAACTGTGTCCGTGTTTTTTAATAATTATTATTAAGTTTACTGAGGATTAGGCGGACATCAGAGGTGTTGGTGTCCTTGTTATCAATGTTAACAATGGGTTAAGTGCGTCACTGAGGGGAAGGCTCCTGATCAGAAGAGCGCGGACATCAGAAGTTCTGGTAGAGCCGGGCGACCAGGGCTCTGTATTGAATGTAAACAATATGGTAAATGCCTTGATACGTACATAAGAGGGCGCGGACACCAGAGGTACTGGTACAACAGTGTCCTTGTTTTGAACGTGTTACCAGAGCAGGGGACAAACATTTATCGATTTCCTTATATCAATTTCACCACCCTTCTGTTGTCCACTTGCTGTCGTTTTGAGTCGTTCTAAATACGGCCATATGGCCCTAAAATATCGCCAGTTTCACGACACAATAATAATTACATGTCCGATGATACGTATCATACTTTACAAAGTCCTCACTTGATCTTCCCTTGAGCGAGGAGTGGCGTTACCTCAGCGTAATAAATACTTTCTGGCTCACTGTAATAAACTACGGAACAGGACTGCACCTGGAACAGGACTGCACCTGGGCAATGTACCAGCCCGGCTTCCAGACACTATCTCCTATCTCATCCTTCGTCCATCGGATCTTGACTTTCTTTCCACCTTCGAAGAAGTTTTTGTATTCTTGCGTGATAACAGTATTTTCTGTCGGCGCTAATCTCGCGGCACTGAGCCTCGCCCGTGGATTTTCAACGGTTGCATTTGTCAGAAAGATCAGAAGACGTTCGAATACTTTATGTAAATTTTCTGCGTCGACTCCTTCTGGTACGTCAATCCTAGCCTTAGCTTTCATTCGATTCGCAAACGCTCTTACATAATACTGAGGGCTGATGGCAAGGGAATCATTTTTCAGCTGGTGGAATATGGCCGTTATCGCGTGCTTGATTCGTCCCTTGATGTTCCTGATGTGCATGTAAGAAACTAGATTTCGTCTACCATGTCGCAGAAGCATCAGACGCAGGGTAAGATCATCTTTTTTCGCTGTCGTTGGTAAGTTATGAGAATGAAGGATTTTCTGCATCTGGTATAAGGGGATTTTCTTTATTTCTCTAAACGTTCGGGGATTGAGTATACGTTGCCATTGTATTTAAACTCCACTTCCCGAGGAAGGTCAAGACCTTCGGCTTCTGCGATACGCCTAACCAATACGTGCTTGCAGCCAGCCTTGAATGGAATAAGCAGTGACTTGCATTTTGCTTGTAGCTCACTTGAACTCAATTTATATAGATAGTGGTTTCTTTAACGTTCGCGCTCGATATGATCTTAAATAATTTTTTGGCACTTTTCCGAACGTTCTTTGGAGTAGGTGCTTACTTTTTCGAAAGGCTGGAAGCACAGCAAAGCAAGCCGGAGAAGAATGTCTTGCATAGGGTTACTGTCGACATCATAAAACAAATCAAGTACTTTCGCTGACAGGAAGAGTTCCGATGTTTTGACTAACTCTGGCATTCCTGTAATCAGTTTTAGTGTTCCTTCATATGACATGTAGTGAATTTCGCCATTTATTTTAAGCCACCGTACATAGTCCGGTATGGGTTGCAACTAAAAGGAATGAGGTTCATCTGGTAAATAGAAGGATGCTCCTTACTTGCCCCTATATGCTGTTTGGGTTGAAGATGGTGTTTGATTTTGCAGAATCTTCAGCATAATGTCCGATATAATCGGCTTTGATTTTCCACACCTATATTAAGCTTTGGAGATACTCGTTCTGTATGGGTCCATTCACATTCCAACTTTTTGTCTTCGCTTACATAAAGGAACTGCTTAAGTTTGTGCTTATCGTTGAATATAAGCTTGTCGGCTACCCCTCTAAAACACTGAATAAAATGGCCACCAAATTGTGCTGTTGAGATGCAAGTCTTTACATCCTCTGTTAACTCCATGTTCTCCATGTGTGCTGTATGGGGAAGCATTTTCATGCACACGTTTAATGCTGAAAGGACCATGTCTTGACAGCACTAAATTTTCTGCGGCATGCACTAGCTCAACGAAATTCCGTTTACTGTGGCATTCTGCAAAACTTCGTTGTTGGATGTTGTGTAAATGTAACACTTTCAGAATTCTGAACATACGCATTTGGGTTAGCGGGCCATGACCATTGTCGACAATAAATTTTAACGCAACCTTAGATGAAACCTGAACCTGAGATTCGAAAAGTCGTATCGGTCTCCGACATGGCTATATAAATGAGCATTACAGGTCTTCCGTTTCGAGTAACAGAGACGTTATCTTTTTCAGCTTGTTCTCCCGGGGCTCCTGAACTCTCTATTGTTTTCATGAACAGATGGGTCATCGGTACCACAGCATGTATTCTGCCTTGATCCCAGGTATGACCTTCGTACGTAATAGCCTTCCATGACTTCCCGGGGTTTTGAACCGGCTGTATGTCACCACATAAATATTTTTTGCGTCTTTGGAGTCTACAATTTCATCGTCCGCGTTAAGTTCAGCCTGGTCCAATAGAAGATTGTAGGCTTTTGTCGAGCAATGCAAGTTAATTACTATTTTCGATACAGCAGTTCTGCTCGGCTTTCTGAACGAAATATTTGTGTTGACACTTATACCAGCATGATGCCTTTTAGCTGCAAGGGTCCTTTCTGCATATGACTGCGTGTAATTGTAGCAACTAGATAACGAAATTGAGAACTGGGGCGGTGCCACTTTAAGTAATTTATCTCGCGCTTGCCACATGAACAGGTTGTTGTCTTCACTACGAAACATGATGTCTGTTGTAAGGTGTGGCTGTGACTCTAGACCAGCTCCGATGCCGTATTCACCTTTCTCGAAAATGCCTTCTAACACTTGTCCGAGTTCTGGAAACATCTCTGCCTTTAACTTCCTTCCTCGATAATCAAACGTAAGGTATAGATATAGGTTAATTTTGCTAACAATGGCAAGTTTACTTTTTTCAATTTTTCGTGAGTAGCAATCTCTGTACGTGCCTCGAACTTGATTGGCTAAGTACAACTGACTTTCAAGGAAGGGACGGAGCTAGCCAACCAACCACGAAATCCCGGAAAAACTTTGGAGGGAGGTTTTTAGCGATTCGATTTTGACCGAAAATTTCCTACTTCTCGGAGTTCTAGGTCGGACCTGTTTTAAGATATTGACCTCAATTTTACGATAGATGATAGACGAATGTAGTATTGAGAAAACCGTGTGAGGGATTTTTGATTTTCTTTTCTAAATTGATTTTATGAGTAATTTGCCTTTAAGGTATGAGTATACCTTTGAGGGGTCTCGCGGGGAAAAAATTCGTATCGCGTCACAATTTACACCACAAACGTCGTTCATATATCATTTTAAAGCTAAAAGATTGGTCTATCTGATGAATACTTTTGTTTTCATTATATTGTACATGAACATATATTTTGTTAGCTCTAAAGAAAAAACGACCGACGTTCTTTAAAAAGTTCCATCTTCTTCCAATTAAATTGCACAGCTCCAAATATAAGCAAAATCTATTCTTTAGAAGGCGATCTAAAAAAAGATGTGCGGGATTTTTGATTTTCCTTTTAAAACATATTTTATGCTAATTTTTGTGTTAGCATTGCCAAAAATATCTGTTTTCAACCTTTTTTACGTGATATTTCCGCAAATATGTAAAATATCAATAATCCCGCACACCTTTTTAACTCGTGGGTTACTATGGTAACCCCGAGTTGTAGTGGGGACCCGATGTCACTCACTCCTACGTTACCTCTCGAAACTCCATTGTTAGCTTTTTCTACATTAGCATAATTAGCATAACTTATGTTAATCATTTGTTAAGTTATGTGTTCATTTTACCTACCCCTCCCCTCGAAACATTCGCTTATCTTTTCGCTTCGCCATCCACTTTGCCGTCGGTCACCCATCCAAATACTAACCTTGCCGGATCGTGCTTAACTTTAAAAGATTGTCCGAGTCACGCGCTTACCAACGGCGCCACGGGGACTTCGTGACGTAATCACTCAGGAAAAACTGATTATATGTGTCAAACGCCCCAGGGTTTGGTTGGTTCTCTGTCTCACAAGTTCACAGTGTTTTGAAAGGCTTTAAATTACTCTTACGTTGTTAAGTTGACTATGTACGAATTCGAACAATATTCGACCGATGTGAATGCTCTCATGACTTCAGGTTCACTCAGTTCACTGTCTCGCAAGTTCACTGGACTTATATCTTCCCTAAAGCCGAAAATCACGACTTTTACTCATCGAACATTGTTGTTGTGATGCTAATGTCTTTGCCAATGAATCGTATCCCGTCAACGGTTTCAGTTCGCGGCTTGAAATTACTCTTACTACGAGACTCGTGTTTTAAAGTGCCGAGAATCTGCCAGCTGCCGCACTCTCACCACTGCTAGACTGTTGTCACGCCGAAGGTTATAAAATATTTTTTGGTATCTTTATAGTAGTGATTATGACTCATTATTATCACTACGGGCGCGGCCAAATTGTAAACCGCCCTCTCTAAAACGCTCTATTTTTGCGGGCCAAATGGCAAACAGCGGGGCCGCAAATACATTTACCGCCCTCATTCTGATTGGCCGTGGTGGCGCTCTGCTGCCACGCTAGACCAATCAGATCACGCGGATACCATTTTAGTGCGAGTTTGTGGCGGGAATTCACTCGGTGAAAATTTTTCGGCGAGTTTTTTTCTCTCGTTTCTTTATCGCCATAGAATTGGAAGAAACCCCGTATTTCACTCTCAGTAGCCAAAACTCAGACTTAAACGTTGATCAGTTAGCTAAATGAACAAGCAAAAAACACAAAGAAAGCGACCGAGTGGGGAATAAGGAAGTTTGAGAAATGATGCCACAAGGCACAAGCGAAACGTTGTTGTCGATTTTACCATCGTAAAACAAGACAAGTCATAAGTGAAATTCTACGGAAATTCTACGCCGAAGTTAAAACAGAGATAAGGAAGCCTTGACGCCGAGTACTCTGACAGGAATTAAGCAGCGATTCATCGCCAAATCACACCGGTGAGCCGAAACCTCAACAACAACAAGCTTTGTCTCATGTTCGAAGCGAAGGCGAACAAGTTGTTTACTAGAAAAAGAAAATATTGTGGAACCGAAACATAAACTCGCTATCAGTCTGGGAAACAGTACTTAATTCGACAGCCACGGACAGAACACCGACGAAAAATGGAGGGCTCCGGAGATATTGGTTGAATTTATCTGGTTTTTGGTGTAGAGGACGGGAGGGATGGCGAGAGCTGACTAGAAGTAAGCCTACAAAAAAACAGTTAAAAAACATTTGCCATGTTTTCATTTGTATTGCCTTTTGGGATTCTTATTACCCTGCTAGCAGAGTAGATTTTTATGTGCTTTTAAAAGTTGATTCTTTTTGTTTCATGTATTAACCTAAGTTTGTAATCTCAACGGGCGAAATAATTGTGAACGATACGATTTTTGCCTTTATCTAAGCTTACAGTATTCAATTCGGTTGGACGAACACTATCATACTTGTATTATTTGGCCTTGTGTAGTGATAATAATGATAATAACATAACTTTTGTAGGGCATATAGTTGATTTGTGTCCCTCGTAGCATCATTTGATGCTACTCGGGCCCCAAATAAACTATATGCCCTCCAAAAGTCATGTTATTGTCCTATTCTTCGACCTGTAGTGCCGGACGTCCGCGGAGTTCAACCTTGAGGTCAACACATTTCTTCTTTTTCTTTTTTAAAATCCTTTAGATAAAAAAAAATTGATGTTCTCGAGAACAATATTGAAATACTTTGAGGCCGTTTTTTTTTTTTCACTTTCAAGGGAAAATCCAGCTTTCAAAATCGCGCCAAAAGTTGGGGGCAGAAGCTCCAATTAGCTCATACAATATTGGATTGAAAACGCCCGATTTTAATATTCAGCAATAATTAATTTTTAACTCTGCTGGATTTAAAATTTAAACATTGGAACTGGCTTATATCCGTCCGTTTCCACAGACAGAATGTTATTTTTTTCCGGGGGGGGGGGGGATCCCATATTTTTGGGGCTGGGGTGCTCGTCGGGAACTTCGATTTTACCCCCAAAAGGTACCAACAAGACGATTTTTCCCTCGTAATTTTCTCTTGTTTTTTTTTAGAGCGAAAATACGTCTGAATTCAGGCTTCAGACAAGCGTGATTTGCTAGAACGGGCCCCTAACTGATACCTATCTTTAAAAAATTGAAAGTTTTCAAATTTTACCCCTAAAAGGCACCAGAGGCCTAATTTTAAACCCTAAAAGGTACGACGAGCACCCCCGCCCCAAAAATATTGGAGTCCTCCCCCCGGGATTTTTTCCTGGAAATTTCAGGGTTTTTTAAATGAGCAACCCCACCCATTCAATGAGAGCCTTCCCCTGCCCTCTTCACTCTTCATTACCCACGAGTTGGCGATAGCTTATAGCTTTGATTTCAGATCGCACTCTAAGGAATACATTTTGCAGAAATCTGGAGTTTTAACATTAACTGGAAGTGGCAGGAACTCTTAAAAAGCAAAAAATTGGTACTTTTCCTCTGAAGCACAAAATGACGAAAATGATCCATCAGATTACCGTTGCAAAGAAATATACCACTTAGTAAGTAAGGCCATTCCATAAGCTTTAAAACGATATATAATTGGCCCTTGTAGTGTAAATAATGACACGACAGTGATTGTTTTTCGCCAAAATGCAAAGGTATACTCATACCTTAAAAACAGTAAAAAAAAATACGAAGTTTAACTTTAGAACGTGATATTTTGAAAAAATATTTTCCAAATCAAAAATTCCGCACACGGTTTTTTAGAACATTCATCTGTTATCATAATTCAGTTTAGACCGTTCGTGTTTATTTAATCCCAAACATCCTGGAACTCTTATAGCAAAAACACTGCGTTTTTGTTTTGGACCCAAAATCTTGAGTTTGGTAATAAATTACACTAAATAGCTTAAGGTGGTGGTTAACCCTTTTTGGGGAAAATATCTGAAATGTTTCTTTTTTTATCCTTCTTCTGTGTCCTGCCTTCAAAAATTCTTATTTCAAATTTTCCCGCCGATAAAATCACCAATTAAGTTAGGCGACTAAGAAAAATCTTCCTAGCAACGCCTTGTTGATTTTTGGAAGAATTGGTTGCTATGGGGATATTTCCGAAACAAAAATCGCTAAAAACAAAAAAATTGCGATCCTCAGTCCCAGGAGAGTTGAACTCCTTTGGACCAGTACTATATTTCCAATCCCATAAGTCTAAGCGATCGTAGAGCTATAAATACTGCAAGTCGATCAACGGCTCAAACCAAAAATCTCTCGATATCGTATTTACGTTCAAGCTATTTGTCATTTATATTCTCATTTCTTTACCAATATGGATCCCCCAGAGTCAGTAAAGAAATGTCGAAGCCTCAAGCTGAAGAAACGTAAAGGTTTTCCGGGCAAATCTAGGTGGGACGTTGCCAAAAATCCTCAAGAAACGGGCACGAACAGTGAGTCAAGTACTGAGAACCGCCATGTTGATTCGAGCGTTGTTGAAACCGAAGGCTCGAACGCTTTGGATAGCAATAATTCTACACCTCTGAGTAATGATAAAGCAACTCAGGAACCCTGAAATATTTCGGCAGAGAAACTGATGAACAGTTCCTTCGGTAAACTCGAACAGGAGGAAGGACAAATCACTCGTTCCAGCGCAAGAAAGCTTGGCTTTGCGAGAAGAAAGAAGAAAGTGGTAAAAGCACATGGCATGAAACTTCAGGACACATGCCTTCTCTCTGAAAGCATTCTGGCCGCTGCTATTTGTAGCTCATGCAGAAAGTCAGAAAGTAAATTGCAATTACTTCAGGATGATGGCCAAAGAAATGGACTCGCAGAAAAGTTGTTTCTGCTCTGTGATACTTGTGGTCACAAAACAATGCTTGACACGAGAAAACAAACTGGTGGGAAGGGTGGTGGTGCCTTTGAGGTGAATAGGCGGTCTGTGTTGGCGTCGACCAGTACTGGCTTGGCTGGTTTAACAAAGTTCTGTGCTACAATGAACTTACCTCCTCCAATAACCAAGAAGGCCTACAATGAACATCTAATAAAGATAGAAAGAGAAGGCATAGAAAATGCTGAAAAGCTTATGTGTAAAGCTGCTGATAGACTAAAAACACTAACTGCAACTAAGACCCCCGATAACATGCATACATTAGATGATGGCACTTTGGTTGCCGATGTTTCAGTAACAGTAGATGGAACTTGGCAAAAGAGAGGCCATTCCTCAAAGCATGGAGTCGTATTTGTTATATCGGTTGCAACTGTTGAAGTCCTTGACTATGAAGTCAAGTCGTTAGTATGTCAAGAATGTGTGTCCCATGAGAAGCACGACAAAGATAGCACTGAATACATTGAGTGGAAGGAGTCGCATGCAACTGTGTGTCCCATCAACCATAATAGCTCGTCAGAGGCAATGGAGACAGATGGAGCAGTGAAGATCTTTCAAAGGAGTATAGAAAAAAGAGGGCTGCGTTATACGTTGTTCGTTGGTGACGGAGACAGCAGCTGTTATGGAACAGTAAAGGAGGCAGTGAAGGACATGTATGAAGTAACCAAGGAATAATGTGTGGGTCATGTACAGAAAAGAATGGGAACAGCGATAAGGAAATACAAAGATCAAATGAAAGGACGTAAGCTGTCAGATGGGAAGGGTGTAGGAGGGAAAGGAATACTAACAGAGAAAGAGGCTGATAAGATTCAGAATTACTATGGTGAAGCCATTAGAAACAAACCTAGGGACAAACAAGCAATGCAAAATGCCATTTGGGCCATTTTTCACCACAAAATCCAAGGAGGCAGCATGCCATTAGAGGAGCAACATAAGCTTTGTCCAAAGGACAAAGCTACATGGTGTAAGTTCTGGAAGGACAAACATGAAGGAACAAATGACTATGATGAAGATGCCCGTCTCCCTGAAGTTTTCAAAGCAGAACTGAAGCCTATATTTGATAGACTTTCGGCAGATAACCTCCTTGACAGGTGTTTGCTTGGACTAACACAAAACCAAAATGAGGCCATAAATGGGCAGCTTTAGCTCAACTGCCCCAAAAACAAGTTCTGTGGGAAGCGGAAGGTTGTGATAGCAGTATGTGAGACTGTAGGTGTATTCAATACTGGTGCTGCTAGCAAAGGTGTTATGCTAAAATCGTGTGGGGTCTCTCCAGGGCAAAATACCATGGAAGCTTTGAGAAAGCAAGATGCTCAGAGGCTGAAGAGTGCAGCTTACAGAATAAATGAGAAGTACAAAAAGAGAAGACGGGAGCTTCGGGCTAAGAAAAAATCTAAGGCTGATAAGAAATCTGGGAAATTTAACCTTAGCTCAAAGCCTGACAACATGAGAAACAAAAAGACCAAAAAGACCAAGTCCAAAAGTCACAAGAACAAACCAAAACTGGTATATTCAACATGTGCGGATGTAGGGATAACATTTGCAGTGCCTATTGATGAAGTTACACATGTCCCACCCAAGAAAGCAAGATTATTATAATCTTAACTGGCATGTTTTTATGTTGTTTTCCTCCTGCTTCCTTGTCTGAGTGCTGCCTGATACTCTTAGAGTAATATTTTTAAAATTCCAGTTAACAGTTAACAAACAAATGCATGTTTTCCTTATAAAACAAGTGCTCTCACTTTAATGGCAGTTTTCTCATTTTAAGGATTTTGAAAGGAAATCAGTTATAAGTAAGAAGGAATTCAATATTATTCCTTCAAATTTTCAGGTTATATTTATCATAATGAATTCTGTGCAATCAGTGAAGGATTTTGCGTAAATTTGATTATAGCCTCTGTTGTCATGGAAACAGAGTTTATTTAGGTTAAAACATTTTTTTAACAAAATGTTGGAAAATCCTTCACTGATTGCATAGAACTCCATCGACTGAACAAGATTAGAAAGTTTCAATTTAATATCTCTTATCCTTACTGAGATATTTAGATTAAGAGAAACAATAGAATCTGAATGTGATGTACGTTACCATGGTAACTAACGAAGTTTGACCTCTTAATGATACATTCTCAATAAATTGTAAATTTTTACCATTTTTGGCCACGACAAAAACTCAAAAATCGAATTTTCAAAAACTATACCAGAATAAAGCCTTTGGGTCCCAATGTATGAAAATAATATTCTTAGTTCGATCAGCAAAATTGAAAGAGGGGGATCCTATCGTGGTACTGGTTCTGGTTTGTGCTCTGTTGATCATGGAACGTCTCTTGACATTGTTGTCCACGCCATTTCTTTTATAACATCGGAAACGCCGCTCTGATATTAATACCGTTGCTCTGGATTTCTTGAGTCAAAGGTGTACTCGTACATGTTGTTTCTGCTCCGGCTTGTTTCTTGAAAAACTGGCGGGACAGTCCACTTAACGAGAAGTTCTGGTAACATCGTGGGTCGCCAGGGTCCATGCTTATAAGAACAAAGTAAAATATACTCAACAAAAAATACAACATCCATAGCCAATCGACCGAGAGTCAGGACCGGCGCTACTAGAGCAGGTGCTGGTGAAAAAACGTTTTTGAAACTAAATTTTTGGTGAGAAGTGATCACAAACTGTGACGCATATGTTGCCACGTGTGTACTAAGTTAAATGAAGAGTTTTTCACGCTATTTTCAAACAGCGGTTCCTAGTACCCGAAACTCGGTTGAAAATTACCCATAGATTTTTCGGTATTCTAAATAGTTTCAGACTCTATCTTTCTGCCATTTTCATTAAACTGTGATCCTCAAACTTCAAACGACCGACTTGAAAAACTTGTTTTACTGGACGTCAATATAGCTCAATATATATTGAGCGCGGTCTTGAGGCGAAACTCACTTGTACACATGTTCGAAGACCAATCTCATTCCCAGAGTCTACTCCGCTGTTTATTGTTAGTCGTAAGCTCTGTCTCCAGACAATCATAGGCCGATTCTGTTTGGCCGACATTCCCGCTCGCCTTACGGACAAAGGCAGTCACCATATACGAACCCAGTGAGTCGATGGACCAGAGTAGGACCAGCGCCTCAGAGAGTCAGCATGACCGAGAGGCTCTTGGAACAAGAATTGTCCCGAGAAGCGTTTTCAATGTCGGGGTCGCAGTGTAATGAGATTGGCAGTAATCTGCATTATAAATTTCGACCAAAAACTACTAACCCTGAAGGTGTACCTTGGACAAGTTACAGACTGTATCTCCTTCTCTATATATGCTTACTTTATTCTCTTTGAGGGGAGACTTTGTGGTGAGTCACTCTCTGTTTCTTTTTTTGTCGGCTTTTCCTGGTCTGAAAAGCTTTCCTGACTTGAATTGCAGGAGCAAAACGACAATATTTTAGCGCGAAAAATATTGTAATGCGCAAAAGTACTCAACGCTCATTGGCTAAGAGCAAGGGCATTTTTTCTTAATTGAGGACATATTGGAACTTTGACATAGTGCACCCTTACTTCATTTTCCTGATCTTCGAGGGGGGACTTTTTGGTGATACTCTCTGCTTCTTCCTTGTCAGCTTTTCCTGGTCCGAAAAGCTTTCTGGACTCGCGCTGTAGGAGAAACCACAACCTTAAGGGGAAGGCTAAAAGTCTTAAATACGACAGATAGCAAAATGTCAAACCGGTTTTTAATAAAGGAATTAACTATAAAGGAATAATAATAAAGGAATAAATAAAGGAATTAGCTTTGACATAGTGAATCCTTACTTCATTTTCCTGTTCTTCGAGGGGGTACTTTGTGATGATTGAGCCACTCTTTGCTTCTTCCTTGTCGGCTTTTCCTGGTCCGAAAAGCTTTCTGGGCTCGCGCTGTAGGAAAAAAGCAAATGACGACATTCGCTGAATGTTTTACATTGTGTTATCAATTTCGATAGGGTGATCTCCGGAAACTCCCGAAAGGGACTGTCCAGTTGTATTGAATCCAATGCTGAAAATTCAGAGTTGCGAGAATTACCATGTATGGAGTGAGTTTTGACGATATTTGTACGTGGATTAGTAGGGAACATAGATATGTAGGTAGTTCTTGGCTATTATACCTGAGTGTCATATTATAAAGGTCGTAAATAACCTTGTCCCTCAGAAAAGGCATATCATCCTGTTTGGAGAGTATCAAAAACACAAAATTGTGAGTTACTGATGGTGTTAAGTGAAATACTTATAAAAATCTTAGTATCAAGGGCCGGACTTGGTCGTCGGGAAAATTGATTTTAACCCTAAGGGATAGCAAATTGGGCGTTGGCAACAGCAAATTAACTCCTAAAAGATATCAAATTTGGTGTGGTCATTACAGATGAAGAACGTTTATCCTTCATCAATTTCGCTTTCATTGGATATACGTTTAGAGACAACAGTCGAGTACGACCGATTCGGATGTCAGTATCAATACATTTTCGGGCACAAATGGTCTGAAACTCCCCAAGGGATAGGACTGATAGTAAACACCCCCAACAGATAGCGCATGGCCTCGCGCACGATGTTGAGCACACTTCAGTTGACCGAGAAATTGAGCTCAAATTTGTTTTAGATCTGCTGTGTTTTCCGAGATCTTGCCTAAAATGCTCCAAAAATAAAAGGAAACAAAAGCCCAATGATCGCAGTTTCTTTATCAGTCCAGAATAGTGCCTTATCTGGAAACCTTTTTTTGTTGTGATATTTGAGAGATGTAAACATTGGAATGACCAATCACAGATCGGCATAGACAAAATTCTAACAATGACGTCATTTCAGTGCCTCCGGTGGAAGTAAAAAAAACATGGCGGACATCGGCAGACAAGAACTTGAGCAAAAGCAGTTTTCATTTACGGGATTTAAACATATTGGGACTTGAAAACAAGGCGGTAAAACCCTTTCGAGCTATGATTACGTTTAGGTTTTAGTTCAGAGACGTGAAAACCGTGTTCGGTGGCGAGTAGTCAAAAAGTGATGGCGCGGCGGCGAAGTGGAAGGCAGTCGTTCTGAGGCGAAGAATAAGACTTTCAAAACAGTCTTATAGTAAAAGATCTCATATAGACTTGTTGACACGAACATTGGAATGATCAGATAAGGACCTTATTACGAAAAAACATAGCTATGTAGAATTACTTGTGATCATGGAGTTAATAATAACTCCGCATAATAACTCCATGATGTGATTCATTCTTTGCGTTTATCGTTTTTTCTAGATACGTTGACATATCTGAAGGTGATTAAAGGCTATTTACACAAACGTTTGTTAGTGAGCACTTTCAGACATAGGCTGTTGTTGCAGTTGCATATTTACTTCGGCAAGCAGTTGTTTTTTTGGCAATAATTCAGCTAACAATACTGAAGACTAGAAACACGATTTCAGGAGGCTGAATTTTCAAAACAATCTATTCCATGGTAGCATAGAGCAGGGACGACGGAACAGTTTTCATAGTGGTGGTGAAGTATGGCAAAGTGGTGGTGGAGGTGAGATAAGTGAAAGTGTATTCATTTATTTATTAGCACCTTGTATGAAAACTTGGCAAAATGATGGGGGGGGGGGGGGAGGGTCCATCGTCCCTGATACTTCTAGTTATGGGTTTTCAAATGTTACCATGAATCCCCCAAAATTCTCTTGAGTTTGAAGACAAATCCCCAAAATGGCCTCAACATAGCTGTTGCCTTAGGTACATGTGTTTTTAATATTTGTTTTAGTATTCTGATAATACAAGGGATACAAGAACAGTTTTCAAACCAGCTCCCCAACTCAAAATCTTGGGGCTCCCACCTAATTCGGAAGTGTTGACACAGCCTGAACCCACCCACCCCCCCAAATACGGATGTACATGGACTTCAGAGCTAGTAAGCAAGAATGGAACACATGCTTAGCCCCCTCCAGAAATAGAAGTTATAAATTAAAGATTTATTTTCAATCCAATAATCTCCCCAGTAAAGAAAATGTTAGAACCAATATACATAAAACGTCCACAAAAGCAAATGGATACACATTAATTTATTAATTTTACAGTAAATGTATTTCAGTGTGGTGTAATTTCTGCTTCTATCAATCTTTACAAATGTAAACCAATACTTTGTGATGTCATACAGAGTCAATTACCAGTTCCTATGATAGTGTGTTGTTTTAATTTGGACATTTACATCAGTTGTTTAATAGCTATATAGAATTGTCTGGTGAATGCAATCAGTTAGATACATGTATCAATAACAAGTCTTTCCTTTTTAAAACTACAACATTTCTAAACAAAAACCACCACTATATTCTTACTGTGTATGTTTACAAAAAATATCCATACCCTCCACGTAAGGGTGTTGAGAAATGACCCCCCACCCCTCTGGAATTTCCAAAGAAAAATACAGTATTTGTATGGAAAAGATCAGGTAAATTGATCCCCCACCCCTCTAGAATTTCCAATCCCTTCCGTAGGGGAGGGGGTAATGGATATTTTTTGGAAACACACTATGAGCATTTTGATCTAAAACAATCCCCTTATGGCATTCAAATATATTTAGATGAATTTAGATCACAGGAATCATATTCAGCACATTGATATTAGTGATTTAGTGGCATGTGGTTCCAGCAAATCTCCATTCCCCTACCCATGGAAGGCAGTTGACAAGTGCCCCCCCCCCCCCCCCCCCCCCCCCCCACACACACACCCTGGAATTTCCAAAGAAAAATACAGTATTTGTATGGTAAAAATTTGGTAAATTGGTCTCTCCACCCCTCCACCTTCTGTGGGGGTTATGGATAATATTTTCTGGAACCACAAAATGATATAAAGATTTGTTAAAAAAATAAAATCTCCCCATACATTTCTTGGTATTCAACAGTTTGAAAAAAGGATTGTGTTTGATATGGCAAACAAGATTCTAAATTTCCTCTACTGATAGTCTTGATAATATCAATTTCTTGTAATTTCAATGCCATAATGGTCTATTTGCCTAACCTGAGGGCTTGTCCTAAAAAGTGACAGAGGGAAAGCGAAATACAGTCTGGCCCGTAGCCAGCATGAAGCACGCGATGCACTCGCCTTGTTAAAAATTATCAAATTTCCTTTTTTTTTACTGAAAGAAACAGAACCAAAATGATAAATTTTAAACCCATCTTAACCTCACTCTGTCAGGTAACGATTTTTGCCTTGGGAATATTTTTTTCTGGCTATGGACAGTAAAACAATGTATACAAAAACACCTTACCCTCTACATTTTTCTACTGTCTGTCTGATCTGTTTGTTTTTGGCTTCTTTGCCATGGGCAACACCTAAAAAAATTGAAAACAATAATTTTATAAGGGGCAGGGAAGTATCTCATTGTCCAGCAAGTCATGCAATATGCTCATCAAAATTAGCATAATGATTTAGGGAATGTGATGGTTCTGCACAGTATTATGACCTGAATAATGAGCAAGCAGGGAAAGTAAAACATTTCTATAAAATCTGATCTCTAAATAATTTTTTTTTCAATATGGCTACTTTTTTTCAATATTATTGTGCAATATTATTGTTAAATCACGAAAATTTACAGGAGAATGTATGAGCTAATTAGCATTTTGACACACAGCAATATACTGATATTGTGGCCATTTTAAACATTGACAAAAATAACTGAATTACATAAACATTGGGAATGATCAGGCTATAGTTTTAGTGGAAATTTCACTGCAATAATGAAAGACCATTCTTGAGCTAAACCTCCACTTAGCCTGCTAGCAGGCATTGGAGGCTGTTTTTATCGGCGAAACCCTGAAGTGACTACGAACTACTTGACACAATCCAACAAGGGGTGGCAGCTGTACCAATTTGTAGTCAGTTTGAAAAAAAAAAACCTCAGTTGTTCACCTTAACCTCCATTGCATCTCCACCTTCGATGTGAGAAAGTCCTGCCCTGATTTCTTCAGCAATGTTTTCTTCATTGGCATTCGAGGCAACATGAAGCCGTCAGGTACATGCGGTCGCTACGCCACCTCCTTCTTGACGGTCCTTGACCCAGGCTTTGGTGCCCTGGAGGACAGCGGCTGAGTATCGTGGCTCTCCAGTCACAAAACTGAAAATTTAACAGTTTTAATCAGATGCCCTAATTGACATCATTAGGAGTGGAGAAATATGGTCAATGCAGGATATTGGCCATTTGAGGGGGAAGGTGGGGAGGCCCAGGAGAAGAAAACCAAGGAAGCTTCTATTAAGATTCAGAATTGCTTGTACACAACCCCTAGGCATTCAATTACTTAAAATCTTACAACTGATTGTGTGGTGCTTTGAATAATACTCAAAGCACCACAGTTGTTTAGACTCCTCCCTAACAATATTGCAAAAGAAGAGGGGGCCAATCCAGAAATTCAGAGATCCATGCCAAAGGGGACAGGGGCCAGAAGCCTCCCTGCACAATCTCACAATCTGCTTGAAATGAAGAGACATGTAACATAAAGATCTGGGGCCGGTTCCTGAAAGGTTGGATAAAGTTATCCATGGATAAAAAATATCTGTGTATAGTGATTTGTTCAGGATTTATCCTTTGGATGAGCGTTTATCTACAGATAACTCTTAACTGACCTTCTAGGAACCGGCCCCAGCTTGACTATTGGCTTTTATAAACTAAGTGTATAGATTAAATACTTTTGAAAAAAAGTTTTAACTAAACTTTGTCCACCACGCGTGGACTACCAAACCATCAAAAGCACTCATATATCGACAGTCAGCCTAAAGCAGGCACAGACAAAATTCTGTAAGTTAGGTGATACGTACGGTATCAAACAATCATCGGCTCATTTCGAACCTTCATAGGGCTCTTCCATTGCTTTTTAACACAAACTCTTCCCAAAAATCAAAACGGCCCATCCACTCGCTTCGCGGCCCATATAGAGACACACCGCAATCGAAAGCTAAATAACTCTTTATTCTGCATGATTTGTTTCAAAGCGCAGAAAAAATTATGCAGAGAGAACTTGAAACATTTCTACGGAGTTCTGGGTTCGAAATTTATCATAAAATGGCTCCGCGAAGCGCCAAATCGCTTCGAATAAATACTCACCATCGTCCATGTTTTGCCTCAATCGCTTTGAAGTCTTGCATACAGACGCTGTGATAGATCAGCTTTCACTTTGGCAGCTCCAGGCTCGCAAAGACTGCCGGGAAATATGTTTAAAAGGACAAAATATTTCTCCGGCGGGAAAAACCTCAGAGGCTTGGATGATGACGTCATCATCAATTTTGGCCGCCATCTTGAGGTTTCCAGATAAGGCACTATTCTGGACTGTTTATAAAAACAATTTTTTAATCAGAGATCAAAAGAGATTGGAGTAAAAAAATATTTTTTCAAATGGTGTCATGCTGAAAACTAGAAAGCCGTGCGTAACATTTTGTCTCCCAAACAGCGTTTTTCCGTTTTTGCCTATCGCGCAGGCAAATTTGCCTTTTTTTTGCCTTATTTGTTTTTGCCTTTTTTGCTATTTTTTTCCTCTTTTTGCCTTTTCGCGCATAGATTTTGCTTTGCCTTTTTTGCCTTTTCACGCATAGATTTTGCTTTGTTCTTTTTGCCTTTTCGTGCATACATTTTGTTTTGCCTTTTCGCACACATAAATTTCGTTTTGCCGTCTTTGCCTCTTCGTGCATTTAATTTTTGCCTTTTTTTAGCACAGAGATTTTGCCTCGCAGTTCTTGGCCTCCCTTTGCATTTTGTGCCCGTTTTGTCTTGCCGTGCTTTGGTGTCTACTGCCAGTGTTTTTCATACAGTCTCACACTTCCCTGCTTAAGTTCTTATTAGCAGATTTCTACCGTGTATAATAATAGTAGTTCGGGGTTGTGCATTAGTGAAATAACACATAGCATTTTAGTACTTAGAATAAATCCTGACTACTCAGTTTTATTTTCAGAGGACTAAAACATAACAACAACAAATACATTTTGTTATGTCATTTATTGGACTACAATATTGAACTGGTAATTTGTTTCTTTACCCTGCAGACCGAGTATCTGATCAAGTGGGCCAACTGGAGCTTATAAGATTGCACATGGGAGGAAGAGAGCAACCTCATAAATGACTTGATAAGGTATGCTAAATATGCTTTTTTCTGATAAAGAAAATCAGTGCCATGAGCTTTCTAGTGCAAGTGATCATTGAATCACAAATTTTGCTTTCTTGTTTTAGGACTTATGAGAAACCTGCCATTGTTCCTTCCACATTACAGACAAACCAGGATCTTTTTAGTTACAATTTGTCTATCAAACTCAAGTCTAAGAGCCACTCTCCTATTTCTTTTATGTTTCCACATGATTGTTTTCGTTTTATGTTTGGGGGCAAAGGTCGGCCAACACAGGATGGAAAGGGATTTCTTTTTTGTAAGGCCGACTTTGCCTCCTTTAATTTTCCAGTAGGTTGGGATCAGTGCTTGGACAAGAATAGAGATGGAGTTTCAATCCGGTTCCCGATACGGATTGAGCTCCATCTCACATGGTCTCCTCAACGGCTAGCTTCTCACAATGGCAAGCTGGTCTGCAAGCCAAGAATGCCATTGGAAAAACTAGCCATTGACTTTGTTCGGCAGCCCTTTTCTATTTTAAACTGAGGATAAAACACCTGTAATTTTAACTTTGCTTTAGTTTTAATTATGGGAATTTTTAGCTATGATTTAATTGAAAACAAAATAATACTGCAGTTGTTTTTATTCTCAGGTTTAGAACCGAAAGGGCTAACTTTATTTCATTTTCTTGATCTAACAAATCTGTTGTTCTTGTCCAAGCACTGGTCCCTATATTTTAGTCTATTTTTCTATCTTTTTATAAGTCCTATCAAGTCATTTCTTATCAAGTCATTTGTGAGGTGGCTCTCATCCTTTAATGTGCAATCGTATAATCATACTTGTTATGATCCTCTCTACGCTATAACACAAATTTCACGATTCCCGTTGAATTGATCTCTGGCTCTGAAATTATACCATCCACTTGATTATATTACTGTTGGTAAAACCCGAGCTTTGCTAACTCAGCAGCAGAATGCTGCATTGGCATGTTAAATATCAAGTCAGAAATTTAAGAGATATTTCTTCTCATTTTCTCTGGCACTAGTCATTCCATTTCAGATAATTTGATGCAGAGAAAAATAATCTAAAAAAAGAATCGCATCATTAAATCATTTTGCCAGTTTTTATTAAATGCATGTTCATTAAAATGGCTACACAGATTATAAATGTATGTCTAGAAAAAAACATGCCTGGCATGTAATTTGTAATTTTTGAATAAATTATGACCTTTAAGGGCTTATATAAATAATTTAAGGCACATTCAAATTGTAATATCTTTTCAATAAATAAGTGGAAATGAATTTTATAAGATTGTATTTGCTTCATCCTTGTCTTTTGCCCCAAATCAGAGCAACTTCATTTTTTTAAAGACTTCTTTATAGGACTTATAAAGTATGAATATTTTAAACTATGTGTTGTATATTTGCTTGAACATTTTTCTCATAGTATAAAATCATAGATATTAAGGTTTCCTTCTCAAATTTGCCCAATACTATTATTAGTGCATGAGAAACTGGAAAATCTAATGTGATCAAAAATATCAGGTTGTTTTAGCTGTCTTTCCTTTTTTTGTGCTTAACTCCTTCTTCCCAATATTCTGCATTTCTCTTTGTGTATGGACCACACACCCTCTCCCTGTCCCTCAGTTCCCACTGACATGCCTCGGCACGCAGAATATCTTTAATTGAGTCCCATTTGTTTGACTTTCTCAGGACCACAGCCCTTGCAACATCATTGTTTTTTTCTACTCCCTGCCCTGTAAATACCTTGATTGACTTGTAAATTTCAAAGAAACGAGGGACGTGGGCAACCATTATGTGCATATATGGGGTTACTCTTTTCCGTTCATGGCCACACAGTTTACCATTAAGGGATATAAATAGTTTTATCCAAGCTGCAGCCTTTTTGTATAGCTCATTTGCATTTTGTTTAGGTGTCCAGGAAGTAACGGTTTTGTAGATGTCTCCAAAATCAATCCATGTTTTTTTAACTGTCTTGGCAATATTTTGGTCCTTGAAAATTGTCAAAAATTCTGTAGTATTTGGAAATTCATATAGAAGTTTCTTTTTGTCATCTCCTCTTAAGCTAGTCCATTTGTATTTCCCTGACTCTTTTCCATCTGCACTCTTCTCCTGCCAGACATCAAAAGTTAACTTACAAGATCTAATTATTCCAACTGTGTGGAATGATCTAATTATTCCAACTGTGTGGATGGTTGGAGTTGGTCCAACTCCAATTCTTTGTCCCAGTCCAGCGACGAATTAATTACATTTTCAAGCAAAACATCTGTCACGCGAAGCATCATGTGTAACTCATCAGGGATTATGTGATCTAAGGGGATCTCTACGAGAGGCTTGTTCTCACAGCAATAATTGTTGCCCTTGGAAAATTTCTTAATCTCTTCAAGAGTTCTACAGAGGGGGGGGGAGTGTTGAATTGGTCAAACTTCATGCTAACCTTCCAGCGGTCATCTTTGGGAACCTTGCACCAGGCACAGGCATACTTGCTGGTTGCAGATTTTAATCCTAGCATTAACAATATAAATTTGTAGTCCCCACCCAAAAAAAATTCTGCTTTGATTTTTCTGCCACCAACCAAAATATAACCTTGAGAAATTAGCTCATTAAGTTCCTTGAACACTAATGAAAATGCTTCACTGATGGTTTGATAATTCTCTTTGCCATCAACTCCTGCTAGAGTTCTATTTCCTTTGGCTGACATCACATCCTTGCCAGAGTCAAGGATAGAAAACGAAAGCAGAATAAAGTTACTTTGTGATGTCATTCTGGCACCATCACCATTGATCTTGATTTTAATTGTGTCACTGTCAACACAAAATTTATCCTGTAAAAACAGCACCCTCTCAACCCTTTCCTTTTCCTCAGGTGTGAGGGCATCAAACCCCTTTCGATTGACATTATTAGTTCCAGCAGCTGAATCATTTCCAGGAATAGTGTCACCATTAACTGTAAGCCTTTTGGTTTCCCCCGTTTCGCTATTTTTAATGATTATTGATTCAATGTCTAAACCAAAAGATTTCGAAAACCATAGAGCTGTCTGTGCCTTGTCCAGGAAACATTTAAGTGTTCTATATTTGTTAGTGCTCTCAGCCAGTGGCTTGCCCTTGTACTGCTTGGCCTCAAGAACAGAAACATAATGTTTAAGTTCTGCGTTGGCCTTGCTTAGCTGTTTGATCTTTTTATTTTTACTAGTTATTTCTGCAATCAAATTGCTGTAAAGAATCGAGCAGTGATTACTTAAATCATCATACCCTTTTTTCCATTCATTGATGGTATTGAATAAGTAATCTACTTCAGCTTTCCAGTCGCTTGCTTTTTTGATCTCCGCTTTGTTTACATGGAAAACTTTTACCCGCTCATCGAGCTCTTTCCGACGCCTTCCTTTCGTTTTCCGGTACAGAGAACTCACTTGACTGGCATATATACGGAGATTACTATTTATTTTCTCTCGTATCTCTTTATCCTGTACAAATATGAAAGGATTACCGTCCAAACTCCATTCTAGAAGTTCGATAAACGAAGGGATTGGATCCACCAACTCTGCTACTTTTCCTTGGTTAATTTCATGCCACCATCGAAGAACAGGGTATGGAATTTTGATGGACAACACAACGTTTTCGCTTTTCTCGTTGAAGACATAGTGGAATTCAGACTCGCTAATTTCTGGAAGTAACTCCTTTTTTAAATATAAAGCGGTGTACTTATTGTAGACGTCAGACATGTTTGTTTTTTCGCGCGCAAAATACAAACAAACCTACCACAAATTTCGCGCCAAATGACCGAATATTCGTTACCATTTCTCTCTGTTATCTTTCGATCCTAAAGGTAAGGGGTAGGCTGGGACCTATTGCAATGAATGATGGGATATTAGATTCAAAATGGCAGGAAAAATACGACAGGAAGTGCGATTTATGAGGATAATTTTCGTCGATTTTTGGCTGTTTACACGCATCATTCATCGTTCGAACTGAAAGTACGTTATAATTCTGTCAATTTTCGCCATATTGAGCGTAAAATGGAACCGGTTTAACTATTGTTTCCATATAAATTTTAAGCCGAAAAACAACGTTTGGAACTTGAACTTTCAAACTGGATATATACAAAAGTCGTCCGTTGTTGGCAATTTATCGGATGAGCACAGTTTTTCCACGCGAAATGCCGTAAATCACAGCAGCTCTAGCCGAAACCATTCGAGGACGTGCCTTAAGGGCATAGAAAACTTTGAACAAAAAAGGAACCCGTTGGATTTTATTGCGGGATGCTGAAAGGAATCTCCAGTCATGGGAAAGGAAATGAAGACAAAAAATGGATATATACAAAAAATCCACATTCAACACGATCTGCTGCAGAAAGGAAAATGTACTAAGGTACCGAAGGTTCTTTGATTATTTTTTGTGGCTTTTTGTTGTCCCTTTAATGTCGCTAGTGCGCATGCTCGGTGCCCTGGCTGTATAGAATTGTGCGCCATGAGGCAAAAAAACAGCATAATAAAGCAAAAAAGTAGCATAACAAAGCCGAGGCGGATTTTAAACGAATGTTTGAGTGCTAACCACAATGGCGTTTAAAACGTGAGCTATATTCAAGATGAGCTAATAGAAGAAGTAGAGAGTTTGAGGGAACTTGAGAACGAGATTATGAAGACACTCAATCCGAATTGAGTGTTCTCTGTCTATTAAATTAAAAGGCTCTATCTGCTTGCACTATACAGAAATATTGGATTGAACGCATGTTTTTGTTTTCGATTTTCTTCAGCTTTTCCGTTCCTCTTTCTCTTGTTTTCGCGCAATTGCAAAGACCATATAGAGGAGCACAACTAATAACTACTTAAAGAGATGGAAGCAGTAACTGCGAGCGAATAAAAACCTAGAGGTTGTGAAACACAGCAAAAATCTGCCAAAAAGGCAAACATTGCGCGGGTAATTGGAATCGAAAGCAAAAAATTCATGCAAAAAGGTATGTAGCGCAAAAAAGGCGTGTGCAAAAAAGGGCGTGCAGGGCAAAGAGGCAAAATAATGCATGAAGCAAAACGACAAAAAATGCAAAAAAAGGGAAAAACCGGGCAATAAGATGCGCGATGCACGAAGCAAAAAAAAAAAGGCAAAAAAACTGCGTGTTTGAGCAAATCGAGGCAAAAAAGTGCGCGATAAAACTGGACGTTTCTTGTCTTCTAACTAAAAAATTCTAACGCTACTTATCGTTGTGTTTCTTCATTCCCTTACATCATCTTCCTCTACAAGCAATTAATTCTGAATCAGTATTTCAAGTGCATCCTTGGTGTGTTTTTTTTTTTTAAACCACAGATAATAAAAAGCACAAAAATGTTTATATTTTAAAACGTGCTCGTAAGAACACGACACCAGATTTGATATTTTTTCACGACACCCTTTTTCTATATGAAGTTTTCGTAATCTTTAGAAATTCGAAACACGATAACAAAATTGTTTTTGAGGTGCACATTAGTTAAACATTATTTATTGCAAATTTCAGAGCTGAACGACGGTTCACTTCCGAGATATATTGCAAAACCCAGCGTTAGAATTTTTGTTACGCCGCCGTGCACAACATCGTGCGCGAGGCCGCATGGAAAGAGAAAGCATACTAAAAACAACACAGTTTTACGTCCGGGGATTGATGAAGAGGTTTTGCCGTCATTAAACGACCCGCAGTCAAAGACAGCCTATCTCCTCAAATAAATTTCCAGGAAAATAGTTCATTGTACTTTGGCGAACAATCATGAGGAGCTTAACGCGACTCGAAAAAGTGGCACCCCACAGGTTAGGGAGAATATTTTGCCCTAACCTGCGGGAGATCACACTACTGCGTGTGAACAGATTCTGTCAGAACGCCGACTTAATCCAATAAAATACCTCGGCAGTTTCGCAACCCGCTTTAGGTTAGCTATTGCTACGTGAACCAAAATACCGCGCTCAGAACACCATGACCAAGCAACAAAAAACCTTGCTAACCGATTAATTTCATGGTAAAAAGCGCACTTTGGAAATCGAATACCGTTATAGATTCATAGAAACATTCATTCGCAGTCCCATATGAAATAGCGCGGAATTCATTATATACTTTGTTTACATTTGTTAAGCCCCGTTTACGAGTTCTACAGAAAAAACATCCTACAATTGTAACTATTCCTCTTGGTTCAAGTATAATATTTCCTATAACGGCGCGAAGTAATGATAAATATACAGGCCGTGCAGCCAACAGTGTATGCGCTTCAGCTACTAGTATGAAACAAGCAACAACTTCCTGTTTCAACTTTTGTGCCTCCCGGTTTTGAAAACAAACGAGAATCATGAGCAACAATATTGACAACTACAGAATAAGATTGAGGTTCCATATCCACTATAACCTGCATCCCTCTATAATTCTATGGAAGTAAAGAATGGTCACTAAGTTATATAGTTATAGGAAATTTAGTATTACCGACATGTAAATAAAATACCCATGTAGGCCCTGTAATATAAACTAGGACCACGTGAAAACTAGGACAGATCCCGACAGGTAATTAAATACCCAGGTCGGCCCTGTAATTGGCGTGAAATGTGAAAACTATGTGACTCTTATATGTGAAAACTAGGACAGCGGAACCCGACAGATAAATGAATACCCAGGTGTGCCCTGTAATATTGGCGTGAAATGTGAAAAACTATGACTCTTGTAGATGTTCAGGCAAGCCTGTGGCCGCGTAGCACTAAGTTCAACAGAGTGGAGATAAGGAATTAACCTTGTGTGAAAGCTAACGTGCTAATGAAATGGCCCCATGTGTGCTTCTGAGCGTTAGCCCTAGCAAGCGGAGAAAGAGAAAAAATTCTCTGACCCCGAGAGGGATACGAACCCACGACCTTCAGAATTGTACATCCGATGCTCTACCAGCCGAGCCATCCAGGCCAGACCGGGAGCAGGTCGGGGTAAATTAGATGTAAATTAAAACTCGGACAGAACCCGACAGGTAAATGAATACCCAGGTCGGCCCTGTAATTAGCGTGAAATGTGAAAACTATGACTCTTGTATGTGAAAAACTAGGACAGAAACCGACAGGTAAATGAATACCCAGGTCGGCCCTGTAATTGGCGTGAAATGTGAAAACTAGGACTCTTGTATGTGAAAAACTAGGACAGAAACCGATAGGTAAATAAATACCCAGGTGGGCGCTGTGATCAGCGTGCAATGTAAAAACTATGACTCTTGTATGTGGAAAAATCTAGGACAGAACCCGACAGGTAAATGAATACCCAGGTGGGCCCTGTAATTAGCGTGAAATATTCTTCTTCTAAGATTCTTTTCTTGGGATTAACCCCATGTTCCGGTCTGTTAGTGTTTACATTCCGAAGGTTAGCGCCGGCCTCGTGCTCTTCAACTGCTTGCCTCAATAGAGGAAGCACGCGGTTTCTCGGGGGAAGTTTGTTTGCGCATTTTTTCTGTAAAAGTGCACAATGCTTCTTTAAAAGCGCCCAGTTCTTCACCCCATTCACGATGTATTTATCAGGATCCGAAGAAATAATATCGTCCTCTATCCTGCGTGATGAAAGAAAAGTCAACTAGTTTATACGTTTTGAATTTGATTCAGTGGCAGAAGTGTAAAACTAGAAATATGCCCTGTACGAGCTTCATTGCGAGCTTTAAACTCGTGGACGGCTGGCGTGCGCTTGACTACGAATGACGACCGTCAACAATTTGCTCCAAAATCAGAACTGGACCCAACAAACATAGCAAATTCTCTCCCTGATGCTTATTTTACTACAATGTGACATTATAGATAGATTTAGAGCTAATTCTGAACATAAATACATGTATACACCGAAATGATGAGCAAGAGACTTTTTCGCGATTTTACACCAACATCGTGTTTACATATAAACAGACTAGCATTTTCAAGGCCCCAATTTTAAATCTAAAATTTAGAAATCTCAATCGAACACGCAGACAATGCTCTCGCCTATGTTTATTTTGCCAAAATATAGCATTCTAGATCATACCAGAGCGAATCTGAATCAGAAATGTGTACCCAAATATGAGTAAGCGACTTCTCGATTTTTACAGTAGCAAAACACTTTCATCGCACGCTTGCATTTTCGTTGCATCTAGCATGTCTAGTGATTTGCTCTAAAACCACGCATTTCACCCAAAAAGTAGCCAGTGCTTTCGCTGGTCTTTATATTACAAAAATATGACAATATAGATAGATTTAGACCTTATTTTGATCAGAAATATCCAACTAAACGATGAGCAAGCGGCTTTTCGATTTTCGCACCCGCGCATGTTTAGCTTAACAGACTAGCATTTCGAAGCGTCTATTTTCACTCGAAATTTTAGAAATCTCAACCGATCAAGTAGACAATGCTCCTACCGATGTTTATTTAATCTAGATATGACATTCTATATCACTACAGAGCGAATTTCATTCAGAAATGTGTACCCAAATATGAGACGCGAATGTTCCGAATGCCCGACCATAGAGTACGTCATAAATTTGTATAAAATTCTCCTTCAAGCGATTTGTTTCTAACTGAAATACATATAAAAAGATTGAATTTGACAGCAAAATGTTCTTACCTTAACTGATGTTTCATTACTGTCATTTTGTAATTTCCTTTCTACGCAGTTTAACTCTTTCTAATGCAGTCGGACTCAGCGTTGTTGTTGATTTCAAACTCTCGGAGATTTCAGGCGCAACAAGCATTGCTTTTCGACAGAACGCGCGATTCGCGCTTAATGCATTCAAATATATTCAGCTTCAATTCCATCTCTCACACTTCCCTGATTTAACCTACAAAAACCTGATTTTTAGATCCCGTAACCTCGGTGGGTTCTGAACTTCAGAATCCTTCACCACCTTAAATATGGCTCTTAATTTCAGAACTCGTCGATGCCACGGTTCTGAATTTCAGAACCCTTCATCAACTAGATATGTTTCTGAATTTCAGAACCTTCGCCACCTAGATATGGGTTCTGAATTTCAGAACCTCTGCCACCTATAAATGGGTTCTGTAATTCAGAACCCTTCACAACCTATTAAATAGGTTCTGAATTTTAGACATCTTCCCACTTATAAAGGGTTCTGTAATTCAGAACCCTTCACCACCTTATGAATGAGTTCTTCATTTCAGAACTCTTTACAACACAGCTACACAACAGTATGTCATTACCTATACATAACGTGAAACGTATGGAGGGGGATTCCGGACTAAAATTCAATTGGATCGTAATTGTCATTCAATTGGATCGTAACTCGCATTGGATGTCGTACATCTCATGCAATTGGATCGTAAATGTCATGCAATTGGATCGTAAATGTCATGCAATTGGATCGTAAATGTCATGCAATTGGATCGTAACTCTCATTGTGTCGTACATCTCATTCAATGGGATCGTAAATGTCATGCAATTGGATCGTAAATGTCATGCAATTCGATTGTAAATGTCATGCAATTGGATCGTAACTCGCATTGTGTCGTACATCTCATTCAATTTGATCGTAAATGTCATGCAATTGGATCGTAAATGTCATGCAATTCGATTGTAAATGTCATGCAATTGGATCGTAACTCGCATTGCGTCGTACATCTCATTCAATTGGATCGTAACTCGCATTCAATTGGATCGTAATTCGCATTATGTCGTACATCTCATGCAATCGTCATTCCTAAATGGAGGAATGCTCACCATGAATAATTTAACGATATTTTTGATAATATTACTTCAAATTGACCTAAAAACATTCAAAATATCTGAACTATCAAGACTACTAGTCAGGATAAGGATTAATACATCGTTTTAGTATATTTTTATAGTATATGCCTCGTTCTATTAAAGATTAATACTATGAAGGTACTTAATCAATAAAACGAGCTGTTCGAACCAGCGAATTCACTCATAGCGTAGTGGTTAGGGTTTGGGTAAAGTAACTGGAAAGTTACAGGTTCGAACCCTGATGATTTTCATAACTCTTTTTTTCATTTCTGTAGGTGAGCGCTTGTTTAGAAAAAATTCTAAGTGCCAGTGAGCATTCCTCGATTTAGGCGTGTGTTCATGCAATTGGATCGTACATGATGTATCGTACTTCATATTACATTAGATCGTAGTAGCATTGGGTCGAACATAGCATGCAATTGGATCGCAATTTCTGCCGATAACTGTGTCCCTACAAGATTATGAGCCACTCGGTAAGTACTTCAAGTACCCATCCTGAAGTGTATCATGTTAGTCATCTATATATACCTATCCACACACCATCAACAGCTATCCACCCTATCATCGCCTATACACTCTATCCACACCTATCAACACCTATCCACCCTATCAACACCTATCCACGCCATCATGAACACCTAACCACCCTATCCACATTATCAACACCTATCCACCCTATCAACACCTATCCAGCCTATCAACACCTATCCACACTATCAACACCTATCCACCCTATCAACACCTGTTCACACCATCGACACCTATCCACACTATCATTATACACTTAGAGATTCCGAAAACAAGCTTTTTGTTATTCTGCTTTGTACAAATTATTTGAAAAACTGTTTTCAATATAGTGGGGCTTCCCTGTGGAACAGTTTGCCCGCCACGCTTCGGCAAGCAGAATTTCTAAGCAGTTTTAAATTTGGCTGTAATTAGTTGTTTCACCAAAAGATGCATTTTAGAAAACACAGCATTCATGAAAAGCAGGCATAATATTATTATTCAATTTAATTTTATACCAAGTCCTGATGAATTTTACCGTGTTAAAATAAAGTTACCTGTTACCTGTTATCAACACCTATCCACCCTATCAACAGCTATCAACACCCATCCGCAGTTTTCTCAAAATCGCAAATAAAGAGCGCGACAAAGAGTAGTTTCATTAAGTTGAAAAAACAAATTATCAGTAGAAACATACACACGTCAGCAAAACATGTTTTTCTTGAATAATAATTCTTAATTTTAGATCAAATTCGCCAAAAAAATTGTCAATAGCTTAGACTGATAACAATTAGAAATATATCATAATTTAACACCGTCAAGTTTTTTTTATGCCACAACGCACGCGTTTCTCGAATTCTGATTGGCTCTCAGCTGTGGGTACATACAAGTTTTTACCATGACTGTTTGCTTTCTCGCAAAACGATTGGCTGATTTGCCGTGGGAAATAAGAGACCATACCACTCTGCTCGCATCAGCTTACGCGCGCGGCTCAAAAACAAAGGGAAATTGTGCAAACCCGTGCGCTATTTGCAACTGAAAATGATCATATTAAATATGGCATTCGGCATGGTAAAAAATAAATTTCCAGAGGTTTTGAGTTGTTGATGGGTGTGGATAGTGTATCTATACTATTATAATCGGGTTGTCTGTGCAAACGTTTCTGATTGGCTAAATCGTTCGCACTCACTCCGCTTAGGCCTGAAGCTGTGTCGCCAAAGGAAGTTCACAGACCTGCAGAGAAGGTGGAAATCTCGACAGTGAGCGTGTTTTGGTTGGAAAATATTCACCCTGGGCTAAGTTCTAATTCAAGCGATTTCTTAAGCGAGGGACAAAGCTGCCATCGCCGCCATTTTGAAATCTCCCACAGAAAGTAAAAAAGAACTCAGTAGTTCGCACAGCCGAAAGCACCATAGTCATTCAGACCTAAATGGTTCTGTCACAGATTACTTGCAGGAATGTGCAGGGACAATTCTTATTCGAAAGCTGTAAGTTGAGAAAAAAATTCATTCAACTTGAACAAACGTACACCAGTGCCTTGCTTTCCTCAGTTCCTGAGCGCGGGCTAAGGCGAAATGAGTGACATCGAAATGAGTAATCCTGGGGGTGGTACTCCACTTATTTTTGGGTAGGGGTGTGCCGCCAAGGTCCCAAAACCTGACCCTATCAGATACCAAAAATCCTCGCTTTTTATACCCTACCGTAGACCTACGGTCAAAATTGTATACCCTACCGCAGACCTGAAGTTAGTCACCAGGGTGGTCCAATTGGTCGCTATCAAAGCGGAATTTTGTTAATCATGAAAAGGTTTTAAAATAAACTTTCCACTAATTGCAGCACAATTTTGATCGAAATTTGTTTTGCACTTGGGTAGCCATATTGAAATACATACCCTATCAGCGACCAAACAAACGAAAAACGATACCCTACCGTAGACCTCAGGAGCTCAAAAAACATACCCTATAGGGCGGCGCATACCCGTATACCATATATGAGGTAGTACCCCCCGGGTGAATAATATTCTCTAAGTATAAATCCTTACGCTGTATCGCAAAACGAACGGGACAAACCCGAAGAGAAGAAGGAAATATCTCCAGTGGGCATGTTTTTGTTGGAAAACATTCACCTTTGGCTAAGTTCTCATTCAAGCGATTTTTTGAGCGAGGGACAAAACCGCCATCCCGGCCATGTTGAAATCTCACACATAAACTAAAAAGGAACTCATTTCCCTCAGCCGAAAGCACCATAGACATCCAAACCTAAATGGCTCTATTACAGATTACTTACTGATATGTGCAGGGATAATTGTAATTCGAAAGATTTCAGCTGAGAAAAATTTTCATTCAAGTTTGAACAAATTTAGGCCAGTTTTAGACGTCGAACTTAATTCTTGTCGCACTAAATGTCAATTTCCCATTGTTTAGTTAGTTAGAGCTATTGTCTTGAGCTCATTTGCATTAGGAACGGCACTATCTGCCGTGCCAACGCCGCGCCACTGCCGTGCTAAATTAGAATTTTGAATCCTTCCAGCGCTCCTAAAATCAGGGCTGAGATCTTCTCCATTAGCCAGACAGATTATATTAACCTCATAAAATCACTCATATCGAAATAACTTGTTTTCACTGGCTAATAAACCCAGTCAATTTAGTGCGACTGAATTACGTTCGACGTCTAAAACTAGCCTTACACCACTGGCACTGCCTAGCCTACAGAGCGCACGCTAAGCCATGAATGAAATTCTCTAAAAAAAAATCCATGATAAACTAAAAATTTCTTAGAACAATTTAACTTTACTTTACCTGTTTCTTCTCTTCCCTTACTGAGATATGATAAGCCTACAAACAATTCCGGTTTATAGGCTTGCGTTTTCAATTGAGCGGGTTCTTCGGATTTGACTGAGCTTTTTTCTCCACCACAAATCAGGGAGACCAGTGCAAAACATACAAAAAAAGGCTCTGGGGCTCACTTCATTTATTTCGGCATGGGGCAGGGGGTCTTTCTTGAAGGGAGGTCATTACTAATGTAAAATCAGCAGTTTATGGAAGGGGAAACTCAGCTTGAGTCTTCTAGCGTCACGAAGTGACAGGCTGTTTTCTTGTAGGTGTTGATAGGGTGGATAGCTGTTGATAGTATTGATCGATGTTGATAGTGTAGATAGGTGTCGGGTGGTAGCTGTTGATGGTGTAGATAGGTGTTGATAGTGTGCATAGGTGTTGATAGGGTGGATAGGTGTTGATAGTGTGGATAGGTGTTGATGGGTGTGAATAGAGTGTATAGGTGTTGATAGGGTGGATAGGTGTGGATAGAGTGTATAGGTGTTGATAGGGTGGATAGGTGTTAATGGTGTGGATAGGTGTTAATAGAGTGTATAGCTGTTGATAGGGTGGATAGCTGTTGATAGTGTGGATAGCTGTTGATGGCTGTCGATAGCTGTTGATAGTGTGGATAGCTGTTGATGGGTGTGGATAGTGTATAGGTGTTGATAGGAGTTGATGGTGTGGATAGGTGTTGATAGAGTGTATAGGTGTTGATAGGGTGAATAGGTGTTTATAGTGTGGATATAATAACGGATGCTAACATGATACACTTCAGGATGGGTACTTGAAGTACTTACCGAGTGGCTCATAATCTTGTAGGGACACAGTTATCGGCAGAAATTGCGATCCAATTGCATGCCAAGTACGACAGAATGCTATGTACGATCCAATGTTATGAAATGTTCGATCCAATACCATGGCAGTTGCTATCTAATGGCATGCTATGTTCGACCCAATGCTACTACGATCTAATGTAATATGAAGTACGATACATCATGTACGATCCAATTGCATGAGATGTACGACATAATGCGAATTACGATCCAATTGAATGCGAGTTACGATCCAATTGAATGAGATGTACGACACAATGCGAGTTACGATCCAATTGCATGACATTTACAATCGAATTGCATGACATTTACGATCCAATTGCATGACATTTACGATCCAATTGCATGAGATGTACGATATCCAATGCGAGTTACGATCCAATTGAATGACAATTACGATCCAATTGAATGCGAGTTACGATCCAATTGCATGAGATGTACGACATCCAATGCGAGTTACGATCCAATTGCATGACATTTACGATCCAATTGCATGACATTTACGATCCAATTGCATGAGATGTACGATATCCAATGCGAGTTACGATCCAATTGAATGACATTTACGATCTAATTGAGTGACATTTACGATCCAATTGCATGAGATGTACGACATCCAATGCGAGTTACGATCCAATTGCATGACATTTACGATCCAATTGCATGACATTTACGATCCAATTGCATGACATTTACGATCCAATTGCATGAGATGTACGACATCCAATGCGAGTTACGATCCAATTGCATGACATTTACGATCCAATTGCATGACATTTACGATCCAATTGCATGACATTTACGATCCAATTGCATGAGATGTACGACATCCAATGCGAGTTACGATCCAATTGAATGACAATTACGATCCAATTGAATGCGAGTTACGATCCAATTGCATGAGATGTACGACATCCAATGCGAGTTACGATCCAATTGCATGACATTTACGATCCAATTGCATGACATTTACGATCCAATTGCATGAGATGTACGATATCCAATGCGAGTTACGATCCAATTGAATGACAATTACGATCCAATTGAATGCGAGTTACGATCCAATTGCATGAGATGTACGACATCCAATGCGAGTTACGATCCAATTGCATGACATTTACGATCCAATTGCATGACATTTACGATCCAATTGCATGAGATGTACGATATCCAATGCGAGTTACGATCCAATTGAATGACAATTACGATCCAATTGAATGCGAGTTACGATCCAATTGCATGAGATGTACGACATCCAATGCGAGTTACGATCCAATTGCATGACATTTACGATCCAATTGCATGACATTTACGATCCAATTGCATGAGATGTACGATATCCAATGCGAGTTACGATCCAATTGAATGACATTTACGATCTAATTGAGTGACATTTACGATCCAATTGCATGAGATGTACGACATCCAATGCGAGTTACGATCCAATTGCATGACATTTACGATCCAATTGCATGACATTTACGATCCAATTGCATGACATTTACGATCCAATTGCATGAGATGTACGACATCCAATGCGAGTTACGATCCAATTGCATGACATTTACGATCCAATTGCATGACATTTACGATCCAATTGCATGACATTTACGATCCAATTGCATGAGATGTACGACATCCAATGCGAGTTACGATCCAATTGAATGACAATTACGATCCAATTCAATTTTAGTCCGGAATCCCCCTCCATAGAAACGCGTTACAAACTAATTTGATATTGTCCAAAATCTTCAAGAGTTGCGTCTTCAACAAAAAAATATTCATTTAGACTAGGGAAAACATGATTTCGCTCGTATCCGAAAAAACGGTTCGAGGTATTTAGTCCCGAAAAAGAGCAATAAATTCTTAGCAGTTTCAGGACAGAAAAAGGGTAAGAAAATTTTAGCATTTTGAAGCTCGAAAAGGGGTAAGAAAACATAAACCAGTTTGATGCCCAGAACAATGAAAGAAATATTCCCACTAGTATAAACTCGTAAAAATAATATGTAGAATATGTCCTTAATTTTGCATATCTAAGATAATCATTCACTTTCTTCTTACATTCGTAACAACGAGAGTAATATATAGATTTAGCCACTGGCTAAAAGCGGAGCTCCTGGTTATAAAATTTTCTATGTGAATGAAAGGGATTCCCATGTGTACATGGTTTATATGGTTGCTTTAGAGTCTTCACGAGATATTAATTTTTCAAGCATAGATGACGTCATCGATGACGTCATATCACGTGACCACTTCATTTCGATCATATGGTGGCCTAGACTACACTACCCAAGTTTGGTTCTTTTAGAGTTTTCCCTTCACGAGATATTACTTTTTCAAGCATAGATGACGTCATCGATGTCTAGAGTCTTCTCTTGACGAGATATTCATTTTTCAAGCATAGATGACGTCATCGATGACGTCACATCACGTGACCACTTCATTTCGCTCATCTGGTGACCAAGACCACACTGCCCAAGTTTGGTTGTTTTAGAGTCTTCTCTTCACGAGATATTCATTTTTCAAGCATAGATGACGTCATCGATGACGTCATATCACGTGACCACTTCATTTCGATCATATGGTGGCCTAGACCACACTACCCAAGTTTGGTTCTTTTAGAGTTTTCCCTTCACGAGATATTATTTTTTCAAGCATAGATGACGTCATCGATGACGTCACATCATGTGACCACTTCATTTTGCTCATCTGGTGACCTAGACCACACTACCCAAGTTTGGTTGTTCTAGAGTCTTCTCTTGACGAGATATTCATTTTTCAAGCATAGATGACGTCATCGATGACGTCACATCACGTGACCACTTCATTTCGCTCATCTGGTGACCTAGACCACACTACCCAAGTTTGGTTGTTTTAGAGTCTTCTCTTCACGAGATATTCATTTTTCAAGCATAGATGACGTCATCGATGACGTCACATCACGTGACCACTTCATTTCGCTCATCTGGTGACCAAGACCACACTACCCAAGTTTGGTTGTTTTAGAGTCTTCTCTTCACGAGATATTCATTTTTCAAGCATAGATGACGTCATCTATGACGTCACATCACGTGACCACTTCATTTCGCTCATCTGGTGACCTAGACCACACTACCCAAGTTTGGTTGTTTTAGAGTCTTCTCTTCACGAGATATTCATTTTTCAAGCATAGATGACGTCATCGATGACGTCACATCACGTGACCGTGCTACAGCACCCCCCTTGTGGCATAGACAAAATATCCCAAGTATGGCTGTCTTAGCATGTTCCCTTGAGGAGATATAATTTTTTATTTGCATACCACAGGGTTCCCATGTGTACACGGACGACGGACGGACGGCGGACACTATAGGTTTAATACCAGAAAAATAAAGAAAAAATCATATCTCCCGAAGGGAAGCTTCTCTAGAAGCCAAACTTGGACAAACTTTCAAAGAGCATCAGAGGAACTCTACACCAAAGTCACGTTCCCTCACGCCATCAATGACGTCATCAAAATGATCCAAATTGCCGTGACGTTCAAAAATCAACTCGATGGTATACGTTTTTCCCTTAGGTATGGTGCTCCGCTTGCGCGGGCCTTCGGCCCGCGCTGGAGCTCCGCTAAAAACAAACTATACGCCTGCCCCGGTCATTTTACACAAAAGTGTTTCTCAGCCTATATCAAACATCGGTTTTATAGTGATATTTCAGTCGGTGCTTATATACATTTACATAGTTTGAGATTATTCTTTGTGGAATGTAGCAATGCCACGTCCTATTTCAAGCAAATGTGATAAAATGTGCAAGTCTTTGACAGAGACCCTGCTGGCGGAGACCCTTTGCAAAGAGTCCATTCCACGGCGCGTACTCGTTCTAGGGATATTCTTTGTCCATTTCATGATACGCAGCAATGAGCAATGAAGTGGGAAGAAATAAGCACCTTCATTTATGACTTCCCCTATAACTGAATCTCCATCGGCCAGTCAGTTAAATACACACGTGCGAATTTGCTTTCTTTCTTATTCTTGAGACCGTTTCCATTGTTCTTTGATACCCGTCCAGTATATCTGAAGAAAAAAAAATAATAATAATGATATATAAAATTCAAAAATGTGAATATATAGTAGTAATGCAATGTTTAATAATATGCAATGGTAAATGTGCATGTGCTTCCCATGCTTTTTATGCAAAAACCCGTCCTATATAGTTTTTTTTTTTTCCTTTTAGTGTTGTATATGTGTCTAGTTATGTAAATATGTAGGGTGGGATATTGATCAAAATTAATAAATTAAAAATAAAAATAAAAAAAATAAAAAAAACCCGTCCTAATTTGGCACCATTCTGACTAGTATACCGAGGCTTATAGGGAAAACAAGACAAATCCCATCGGGAATCATACATTTTTATTTTGTTTTATTCCCTTAAAGTAATATTACTTAAGTCACCGCCAATCGGGTAATATTTTTAAAATCAGTTAATTGGCTATTCTAGCGATTTTCAAATTATCTAGCGCTTATCAAGGGAATTTGCGATTTCGGAAACGTAGGGCACACATAAGGTGCCTTGAATTTGTGAGGTTAGCGATAGGTACGTTGTACCGGTTAAGATGATCTAGAACATTTTCTGCTAATCAGTCACAATGCTAGATTGATTTCCTTGACTGGACTTCAAATCTTGAATGCTTGGTCAATTCACCGAAGGCAAAGCAAAGCAAAGCAACTTTACTTACCAATGGATTCTTCGGTATCGCTTCGGTGTTTTGAAGAGGGAATTTGTGAAGGCTTATATAGTCAGTCCGTTAGCGATCTTCTTGATCTTTAGGAGTGTTGTGCCACGAAAATGCAAGATCTGGAAAATTATAATCGGGTGTAGGGCCACCGCCGTCTAATCCTCCAAAGACTCTTCCTCCAAAGACCATGTAAGAACACAAAATTATCGAGGTAGTCACGTTTGAGCTTCAAACAATATCGACAGTCAACAGTCTCTCTACGTGTGACCTGCGTTTCATCTCTGTTTCAAATTGACGCCTGAGCTCTAGGCTGCAGCGCAATTGGCTACCGTGAAATAATAGAATACCGCAGGCATTACTCACTTCCGTTGCTGCAGCCGCAGAATACTACCAAAGCATTAACATATTCATAAATCTGCCAGAAAATACCATTTTTCATCGACTGAATATTATCTTCGCTCTGAAACACTATTTTATACTATAACAAACGTTTCACTGATCTAAAAAAGCAATATGTTTACTACATTCAGCTCATCTGTCAATCATAGTTAATTGACAGACGTACAACATTATTGTAGATCAAGTCAATCAACTTCCTTCGACACCCTCGACGGTTATTGAGTAAAATGCCCAACGCATGGCAAATTATAGTAACCGATTGAGATGTAGAACCGCGCAGTCGCATTTCTGCACCCCAGTCGATGTCCATCTAGCACCCAAAGACGAAGAACTTTGTCCATGGTGAGTATGGGTAAGAGTTTCAGTCCCTACTTGGAGTATTTATCTGTGCACTTCCGCTTTGTGTTCAAAACAGAGCGTAGTATATAGCGTCAATCCTTAGAAACTTGTTCATATTACCTCGAAGCATTGGTTGATTGTATGTATGTATGTATTATCAATATTTATACAGGCTGGTCAAGTTCAGCTAATGCTGGTTTAAATTGAGGCCTGTGGTTAGTATTGTGAGTCCTGCACTGAGGATGGGCAACTTCCGACGTCCCCGTGGTTCTTTAACGTCCCTCTGGCTCCGGTTAGTGTAGTGCATGTGAGAGACGGGACCTTTTACGTCCTTATCCGAGAATTATCATGTTGGGTTGAAACACGTTAGTTTTGGCTTAGTATTGCTGAGTTTATTCTACTTCTGCCTCGGTTTACTGGTAAGAAACCTTTAGTTCCAGTCACAGCAAAAAGGGGGGTCACGGCACACCAGGACCACCCACTAGCTATGCCCTGCCTTCTCAGGTAACTTAAGGCCTGGGCGGAAGCCCAATCCAAATGGCGGACGTAAAACTGAGGGGGGTGGTCCATCTCTAAACCAATGCCTCTGAGGGATCCAAGCAATCTACATTTTGATACCTTTGGTCATTCTCAATCATTTTCACCAATGTTGGTCTCTATGGCAACAAATGTATGACATCTGACCTTAAATTTAATTTCTAGGAAAATGGCCTCTGCATTCAATGGGGATAAGTGAAATTGTTCCTCAGAGTGCATTATAGTGTTTGTTATATAGTGTAGATTATTGAACCAACGAGGATGGCTGGAATTTTTTTTAGGATAGCTTTATTTGTGATGATGTAATATGATACCTCTCCTTTTCTTAAAATGTGGATAACTTGGACACCCATCCTCGTTGGAATGGTAATATACGCCCGACACTGGTCATAATAAGACCCATTGGGAAACCATTGGTATGACCCCATCGAATGCAGAGACCTGAAAGAAAATTGTGCCTTTGTCACGCTCTTACAAGTCACGCAACCCGTTGACATGGTAACCAAATACATCAAATGAAACGTCTCACTGGGTGTACCAACCTTAACGAAAAACATTCTACAGAAGACATTTTGTATACCCTAGAGAATTTTTTTCAGTATTTTTCGCATTTTTTTGAAAAACACCCATGCCTTAATATACCTGAGTTGTTATTTGTAGACAGCTAAAAATGTAGAGGGACTCAAAAACTCCTCGCAGATTCATAATTTAAAATATAAATTATGATACTTGAAAACTGATATTTGAAAATTCCAGCACAGCAGTTTTCCTTCCCTTCACTAATTTTCGCTCTTTTAACAGGAAACGGGGTAGTGGAATGTATTGACGCTGGTCACCATGGAGCATCAGAGAGTCATAATATATAGATTTAGCCACTGGCTAAAAGCGGAGCTCCTGGTTTTAAAATTTTCTGTGTGAATGAAAGGGATTCCCATGTGTACATGGTTGCTTTAGAGTCTTCCCTTCACGAGATATAAATTTTTCAAGCATAAATGACGTCATCGATGGCGTCATATCACGTGACCACTTCATTTCGCTCATCTAGTGACCTAGACTACACTACCAAAGTTTGGTTGTTTTAGAGTCTTCCCTTCACGAGATGTTGATTTTTCAAGCATAGATGACGTCATCGATGACGTCATATCACGTGACCACCTCATTTCGCTCATCTGGTGGCCTAGACTACACTACCCAAGTTTTGTTGTCTTAGAGTCTTCCCTTCACGAGATATTGATTTTCAAGCATAGATGACGTCATCGATGACGTCATATCACGTGACCACCTCATTTCGCTCATCTGGTGGCCTAGACTACACTACCCAAGTTTGGTTGTTTTAGAGTCTTCCCTTCACGAGATATTGATTTTTCAAGCATAGATGACGTCACATCACGTGTCCGTGTTACAGCACCCCCCTTGTGGCATAGACAAAATATTCCAAGTATGGTTGTCTTAGCATGTTCCCTTGAGGAGATATAATTTTTTCTTTGCATACCACAGGGTTCCCATGTGTACACGGACGGACGACGGACGGACGGACGGCGTACGCTATAGGTTTAATACCAGAAAAATAAAGAAAAAATCATATCTCCCGAAGGGTAGCTTCTATAGAAGCCAAACTTAGACAAAGTTTCAAAGACCATAAGAGGAGCTCTACACCAAAGTCACGTGCCCTTACGTCATCAATGACGTCATCAAAATGATCCAAAATGCCCGTGACGTTCAAAAATCAACTCGATAGTATACTATACGTTTTTCCCTTAGGTATGGAGCTCCGCTAAAAACTGTGAAAAACGATTTCCTAGGACAAGAGGACAAAATGGCTATCCACCTTATCAAACCCCATTCTTGCTACAATAAAACCCATTTATGGTTGTCGAAGGGAGTCCGTAATTCCGAAGCCATTATAGGTGTTCTGAAATTCAGAACCAATTTATAGCGGAGCTCCTGCGCGGGCCGAAGGCCCGCGCAAGCGGAGCACCATACCTAAGGGACAAACGTATAGTATACTATCGAGTTTATTTTTCTGGTATTAGCGGAGCTCCTTTGCGGCCGAAGGCCGCAGAGCGGAGCACCATACCTAAGAAAAAAGCGTCCAAATGATCGCAAATATAGCGCATGTATGATATCCCCACAGGGTACCCAAAGCATCACAGGTTCCAAAGGGATGCGAGTGAATTTTCGACGTCGAGGCATTTTCCCGCCATTTTCCCGTGATTTCTGTGAAGCCCTACGTCACAACTTGGCGTGACGTCACAACATGGCGCGACAGGGGGAGGGGTGGATGGCGCGCGCTCATGACGTCGCAACATGGCGCTATGGCAGTGAGGGGGGAGGGGTGGGTAGTCGGGGGGGGGGATGCTGCTCACGTGACAGACTACAGGAAACCCAAACATCTTGACGAATCTTTGATAAAAAAATATCGACTGTACGCGACTACAGAACTGTGCTACGCAAATGATAATTTGTTTACAAAAAGCCAGGGAGTACAAGACAATATCTGAGCCGTGTCTGAAGAAATCAGAAGAGTGTCTTCCTATCATATAGAAGTCCAACCAAGATTTTAGCGCCGAGTAGAATTGCGATATGGCTGTGCATTTCCTTGCGAAGTCATCCTTCATCTTCTCTCCATTTCTTTCACAAAGCCGAGGCGTTTTAATAACTGGGCAGTGACTTTTTGAAGAGTGAAATTAACTGGGAGAAGCCCTCATTTCCACTACGGCAGAAGCTGTGAAGGGACGGTTTTATTTGTAGAAATAATTAGCAACACAAGTCGGGTCTTTAATGGCGGTCGAGCAATTCGTGGTTCAAAATTCCTGGATAAAGCAGTGTTTATTGGGAGATGGACATTCACAGTTCCGAGGTTGTTTCTATACACGGAGAAAAAAACTACTCGGGATGAAGGTAGGAGCTAAAAGTTAGTATACTGTGTTAGTAACATTAAGCATTTAAGTTATAACCTTTGAATCCTAGCTAGAAGGGCGGCTAGAACAAAACCGGCGTGACATTGAAACGCGAACTTGTTTTTAGCTTCAAAATAAAATATGCATTTGAGTTAATATGCGACCCCGAAAATCTCTAGAATTCCTTTAACTTTCTAATAAGGCTAACTATTGCTTGAGCCGTGTGTGTTGAGAAAAACATTAGGTTTCTGCACGCTCAGTGGCATTTCTCGAAATCAAAACAAGAACCACCACGAGTCGAGGTAGCTAAAGAAAAGTGAGTTAAACAAACGCCTGTCACATTACATAAAGACTAACATATTATCATTATTCTGATTCACAGATAAATAAGAACGCTGAAAAACGTACTGTATTGTATCGAGCGGCACACAAGAAACCTCTGCTCGCTGCTGATCCCTGCTGTACATTTGGCTGGCAGTCAAAACTACTTTACTTTACTTGAGAAGATGGTGATGGAGCCGTGTTCTCCTTGCTGCCTTGGATCCTCGGCAACAGGACAATGACTTATGGTACTGAAGTTGTTTACTTTAGCCTAGTTTCCATATAGTCTTATCTGTCGTATCTGTCTCATCTGTCGTATCTGTCTCATCAGTCGACCGTGAAACAATGAAAATTGGAATTCTCTATTTCATATCCTCTTATTTCATAGTGTACTACTCTGTTGCTGTTGTTGTTATTGTTAATTTATTTATTTATTTTCTTTATTGTTAGTTAATTATTCTCCTTTGTTTGTCTCTCCCTTAACTAAAACTCCTATGAATTGTACATGACTATTATCTGCTTGACCACTGTTACCTAACTCGATTAGCTCTGCTATTTAGGTAACTGTGATCCTCTAATTACTTTAATTCATAACTTTTCTTGTACTGTATCCTGTTACTACAGAGGGCATTAAAGTATTGTTGTTGTTGTTGTTTCACGGTTGACTGATGAGACGTCAGATACGACAGATAAGACTTTATGGAAACTAAGGCTTAAGGGTTTCTTGTGCACAGCAGAAGTTATTGAATTGGCACTACTATTTAGAGTGAATACATAAAGCCTTATGATAATATGCTACGTAGTTAGCTTCTTAGTAAAAAGATACCAGTAAGAACAATAGGAAAAAAACAAAAATACAAATGTTTTAGTATCATCCTTCATTAGCCTTGATGCATAATGCATGTTGAGACAGGTGGAATGAGGCAAGTCCGTACGCCGAGCCTCATTACATCCTAGTGTGTGTAATATGTATATGCCCTCTGATTGTTTTTTCTTGGTGATAACCCATGTGTATGTTTGCCTTTCACTGTGCAAAACAGTTAGGGACTGGTCATACATTAGAGGGGGAGGGGAGGGATGGTGCAAATGATAAAGGGAGGGTCATTATTTTTTACGCAAATGTTGTTAGGGTAATACAGGGCCATAGTGATTATAGGGTCAGGGAGGCCTGTGCCCCCACAGTTTTTCCCCAGTAAGTTCCCCCAAACATGCAGTAATTTCACATGCTGGGCTCTAAATTTCCAGCGCGCATCGTGCGCAAGAGAGTTTAAACTTTCCCTAAAAGCTGACTTAAGTTGTTTATATTTGTCTTTCCCCCCCCCCCCCCCCCCCCCCCCCCCCCCCCTGCTAGGTTTTTAGTGTTTGGAGACTAATGCTACAGCTGAACTACACTGAACTTGGCAAGATAGTTATTATCTGGGATTTTAGCAACATAATGTACAGATCTATGTTAAACATAAATACACACATAAGAGAAATTATCAAATTATGACTCCACCAATATTTCAACTGTACAAGATACTCTAATAGTATCACTCTGCCCTACTTTATCTATCCAAAAAATATTGGTCAGAATTTTAAAATTATCTTGTGTGTTTTATTATTAATTGAGAAATAGTCTGTTGAAGTTTAGGATATTTGTGAGTATTTTATGTTAACATACGTACAGATGAAGTAACTTTCGGATTCTTTTTCCCTAAACAAAAGACATAATCGAATCTTGCACTGCTATTATTACATGAAAATGGATTTTAGAAAGTAATAAAATGTCTTTTTAGCAATATCTAGATCCAGTGAATGATGGGGGAGGGTCACCATTAATTATGTCACCACATTTTGGAGGGCCAACATTTTTCCTGCATCTTGTCAGGGGAGGGTTTCCAAAAAAACATGTAGACCAAAATAGAAATGCACCAGCCCTTCTCAAGTGTATTAAGGCCTGGGTCAGCCCAGAAAATCGACAAAATTACAAAATTTCAAATATCTTTTCTAATCATTAATGATGGAACATGAAATTTTCAGGATAGTTAACATTCATCGAGTGAAATGTTTTAGTATGGAATTTCGGCTGATACACTCGTCATGTGACCAGTCACGTGACATTTTCACTTTTCAAAGTTTAAAAATTTCTCCGGTGGTGAGTTTCACTCCTTTTTGAAAAGTTACTAGCTAATAATATTTCTCTCTTTGGGTTCTACATAGTGTCGTTTTTACATGTGGAAAACGTTTGCTCCTTTAAGGTGCTTAAGGGTATGATATATTAATTAGGTCATGTGACCTGATTCCGACCCTTATATCTCGTTAACAGTAAATAATAGTTCAGCAGCCAAAACGGTACTATGTTTCTATTGCTGAGGTCTATCCATTTTCACCAAAGCTGTATTGTAAAGATGTTTTCTCCATCACCGGAAAAGCAATTTACTGTTTTGTCACATGACATACCTTGTGACGTCACTCTGTACTAAGTTATAGCACCAAAATATTAAGTTCGTCCAGTTTTATCACTGTGCCAAAAATTAGCCTGCCTAAAATAGATTAAAGCAATTTAAGGCACATTTTGCGTTTTTGGGGGCTAGCCCCAAGCCCATTTCGAATCCCAGGCCTTAATGTGCTTGAGTTCCCCCTCTAATTTATGACCAGTCCCTTAGTTGTAATTGCACAGTGCACACACAGTTTGGTTTAGACATAGCTTTTCATACCCTTGTCCCAGGGTGAAGTTTTCTGTGTTTTCGAACCAAGTTTGAAGTCGTATTTGGGTTATATTTCAATGGTAGTTTGTTTATACTTGCTGCAGGTCGACCTCATAGGATGCTCTGTTTCTTGCTGAAACTTCACCCTGGGGACACTGACTAGGATTCTCAGTTCTATCAATCAAAGGCGGACCTTCAGGGCCTCCTATCATTGGATGATGAATTTAGCGCCTTCTCATTGGCAGCAGAATTAGTTCCGGAACAAGATCGTGCCAATCATCTCCCCTTGAATAATACAATGTCATTCTGGAACTAAACCTGCTGCCAATGAGAAGGCGCCAAATGCGTCATCCAATGATAGGAGGCCCCCGAAGCCCCACCTTTGGGACTGACGTTTTTGATTGATAGAACTGAGAATCCTAGTGAGTGTCCCCAGGTGAAGTTTCAACAAGAAACAGAGCAAGACTATAGAATCACTGAGGCAAAACGAACTACCATTGAAATCACCCAAATATGACTTCAACTTGGTTCGAAAACACGGAAACTTCACCCTGAGACCAGGGTAAGCTTTTCATGACTATTTATGCAATTAAAAATGGTATAACTTTCATTGAGTTGGTGTGATACAAAATCATGTAGCACCCCTATTAGTGATACCCATGGGAATTGATTTTGTTTTGATTAATTGCTCTAGATTTCCATGAACTGATGGAAGATTCCTCATATGAATCTCCATCTTCATAATCCATAAACTTATTGTTATGTGTAATGCATGGTACATAGGCATAGATAGTACTGACTGTGTGTGGTTCCAAAAAATATCCCCCCCCTCCACGGAAGGGATTGGAAACGCCAGAGTGGTTGGGGGGTCAACTATCCTGACTTTTTCCATACAAATACTGTATTTTATTTTATTTATTGTTATTATTATTATTTTTTTTTTTTTGGGGGGGGGGGGGGAGGGGGTACGTTTCAACACCATTCCATGCGAGGGGGATGGATATTTTCTGGAAAGTCCACACAATGCCAGATTATCAAATACTCATCTCCCATGGTGGGTTTTGCACACATGGAAGGTAGCTTTTTTTATTTCAAGGGGGTGGGGGAGAGGACTGGGGAATTTCAGCACTGTTTTCAATAAAGTGTTGGCCCTCCCTTGCATTTTTAGGGAAAACATCTTGCCCCCCATCTGCAGGGGTCTAGGAAAGGTGCAAACCTCCCCTCACCTTGGTATATGTTTTGTTCCAAGGCTTCTGAGAAGACTATGCATCATGAAAAAAGTGTATATATAAAATAGTAGTTTAAGTTATGAACTAGGAGGTATTAAATGGACAATTAATTAAATGGAAAGTAACATGTAAGAGAATGGTGTGCCCTCCCCTGAAAAGCTTTCATATAGGTATGGCCCTACCCTTGTGCCTCCCTACCCCCACTCCCCACCACTCGAGAAAAAAAAAAACGTTCCTTCCCTTACAATTGGAATTTGCAATAAATTTTACACAGAAATTCAGTCAAAATACCAAAATTGACAACCAACTACAGTATTCTGAATTTCTCTGCTTATTCATGTTGGGTATTTTCTGGGGTGACACATTTTAATAAAAATACACTGAACATGTAATAATATGGTACATGTATGGTATGTATATGTTGAAATATTAAAACAGCTCATGACAAAGAAAAGCTTTTCTCTTGATTACACTGTTGCACCTTGTTAGAATTATTCCATTGTGAGGGGCTAGTACCTTTTTTTTTACCTTGTTTTGTGCTTATTTTCATCTGTATCTCTGTATACTGCACATATTTAGAGACATTTTTTCTGAAAAGATTATTATAGTGACAAACCATGTACATAACAGGGAGCTCCGCTTTTAGCCAGTGGCTAAATCTATATATTAAACCTATAGCGTACGCCGTCCGTCCGTCCGTCCGTCCGTCCGTCGTCCGTCGTCCGTCGTCCGTCCGTCCGTGTACACATGGGAACCCTGTGGTATACAAAGAAAAAATCATATCTCCTCAAGGGTACATGCTAAGACAACCATACTTGGGACAGTTTGTCTATGCCACAAGAGGGGTGGTGTAACCCGGACACGTGATGTGACGTCATCGATGACGTCATCAGTGATTGAAAAATGAATATCTCGTGAAGGGAAGACTCTAAAACAACCAAACTTGGGTAGTGTAGTCTAGGCCACCAGGTGAGCGAAATGAGGTGGTCACGTGATATGACGTCATCGATGACGTCATCTATGCTTGAAAAATCAATATCTCGTGAAGGAAAGACTCTAAGACAACAAAACTTGGGTAGTGTAGTCTAGGCCACCAGATGAGCAAAATGAGGTGGTCACGTGATATGACGTCATAGATGACGTCATCTATGCTTGAAAAGTCAATATCTCGTGAAGGGAAGACTCTAAGACAACAAAACTTGGGTAGTGTAGTCTAGGCCACCAGATGAGCAAAATGAGGTGGTCACGTGATATGACGTCATCGATGACGTCATGTATGCTTGAAAAATCAATATCTCGTGAAGGGAAGACTCTAAAACAACCAAACTTTGGTACTGTAGTCTAGGTCACCAGATGAGCGAAATGAGGTGGTCACGTGATGTGACGTCATCGATGACGTCATCTATGCTTGAAAAATTAATATCTCGTGAAGGGAAGACTCTAAAGCAACCATGTAAACCATGTACTCATGGGAATCCCTTTCATTCACACAGAAAAAATTATAACGAGGAGCTCCGCTTTTAGCCAGTGGCTAAATCTATATATTAGGTGGTGAGGGGTTCTGAAATTCAGAACCCATATCTAGGTGGCGAAGGGTTCTAAAATACAGAACCCATTTATAGGTGGGAGGAGTTCTGAAATTCAGAACCCATATATAGGTGGGAGGGGTTCTGAAATTCAGAACCCATTTATAGGTTGTGAAGGGTTCCGAAATTCAGATTCCATTTATAGGTGCGAAGCGTTCTGAAATTCAGAAAATTCCAGCCCTTACATTTGATACATAAGGATAGTACACATCGAGCCGTTTTCAAAGACATTTTTCGAGTAGTCCTGGAAATCAAACTATCCGTGCAAACCTTTTTGTTTAAAATTCCAGTTATGTGCAATTTGTCGAGTTTCACATGCGTAATTCCTGAGATTTTTATTTTCTGTCGAAAAACGAATTTCTTGACAGTACTTAAAAACTTGAGTTTCTGCGCAACAGAAAAACTTTTGCACAGAATTTATAGCGGAGCTCCTTAGCGGCCGAAGGCCGCAGAGCGGAGCACCATACCTAAGAAAAAAGCGTCCAGAACCAGAAAGGGATCGAAGTGATTTTTGAACGTAGTTCCCGCGTGTTCCTGTGAAGCCTAATCCACAGGGTACCCAATAAGAAAAAAACACGTCAAGAAAGGGGTCGAAGTGATTTTTGAACGTAATTCCCGCGTGTTCCTGTGAAGCCAATTTCACAGGGTACCCAAAGAAAAAAAGAATGACTGAAGTGATTTTTGAACGTAATTCCCGCGAGTGTCCCTGTGCCTACTAGCTGGTGAAGCCAAATCCACAGGGTACCCAATACGAAAAAAGCGTCCAGAAAGGGGTCGAAGTGATTTTTGAACGTAATTCAAACCCGAGTGTTCCTGTGAAGCCTTCTGACGTCACAACATGGCGCCGAATGTGAATGACCCGGGGGGGGGGGATTGGTCGCCTTCGCGCGGTCGCGCGCCAGTGACGTCATCACATGGAGCAAGGCGGACGAGTAAGCTGGAATGACGGGGGGGGGTGGGTGGTCGGGGGGGAGGTATTCACGTGACTGTGACGTCATTACAGAAGATTTTAAAAATACAGTACCAGGTGAATCCTCGAGCAAATTTATGTTGAGCTACTTCTATCGCGGCCATGAAGAAAATAACTACTTTAAGCGACTACAGAAGACCTGCAGGACCAACTAGATTCGTACTACGCAAATTTCGGGAATAAAAGTGTCTGTAGAAGTCAAAAGAGTTTCTTCTTGAGCCGGCAACTACATGTCACGCTGCAGCGAACAAGGAAAAATTTAAGATCTTCGCCTTGTATTGACCTTTCTCGAGATTTCTTTGAACCTGAGGTGTTTAGAACAGGACAGTGGCTTTTTCGCTGTTTTTCGAGGACTAAATAACCTGGAGGAAGCTACGTGGCTGAAACTATGTCACGGAAAAGGTAGGTTGTTGTCAGCTATCGTCTCTTCTTGTTGTTTATAGCGAAGCATGATCATAGCATAGCCTAAGACCAGCAGGTCACATAAACTTGTCGGTCATGCTTAACTGCTTTGCTGGACTTACTGAAATTGTATAAAACTTTGTTTTGATTCTCATCTAACGGCAGAAGCGTTGGTCGATACGGTTTGATCAGTAGGAGAAGTAATTTGTGTGAGTAGAGTAGAGCACGTGTACGTAAATCTTAATGGCGGCCCTGCGAGCTGTCCAACTTACTTTGTAATTGTTTATACTGTATAGGAGGACATTTGCAAGTTCCATGCAGGATTAACACTGAAGCTGCTCTGGATAAAGGTAAGCCTCGCTGTTCATTGTGAATCGAGCATTGCACTGATTTTTTGAATCGGCAGGACGAATTTCCTAGTCCACAAAGAACGAGCTAGCGGAAGCCTCTTTTCTCTACACTACATTTCGCTGGCTGAGGGTCTCTTTTCTCGCGACTCTCAGGCAGCGAACTGCAGGGAAAAGAGAGAGGCCTCTGCTAGCAGGAAGCTGTTTTTTTTTTCGTAAAGCGAAGGTGTTGTTAGCGTTCCTAAAAAAAAACAGAACTAGCCAACTTCCTCGTTTTATTGCGGGTTTTCCTCGCCTTAAGTCATGTTCTATTTATGCTTCCATTGCAAATTTATCATGAGAATCAATTTCTACACGTATTAACTGATAAAACCTTGCCCACTGAAGCCAGAATTTTCATATTATGACTGTAGTGAAACCACTCGCAAAGTAATTAATGCACTAGTCATTTGCTTCCACCGACCCCCAACCCCCAACCCCCGCGACATGCAGGGATTTTGCCCGGCAATAGTGGGGGAAATATCAGTGGTTTGTCTTGTATTCGTGCCCCGATCCCCAGGGAGTTAACTTCAAATTTGCTATGGCTCAGATAACCGGCCGGGGGAATGGTGGGGGAAACAAAACATCTGCCTTTTCATTTCAGAAAAGACACTCTACTGGTTTTGATAGTATTAGGAAAGTTTCTTGTATCCATCTTGTGGAGGGTGGAATTTGTCCCTTGGGTGTAGGAAATGTTTCCCCAGGGTGTAGGAAATTTGCCAAGGCGTTCTCCCCTGGTAGGCGGTGGAATTATTTCAAATTTGACAACATCTGTTTCATATTCCCCTGCTATGTCGCGGGGGTTGGGGGTCGGTGGAAACAAAAGACTAGTGCATAAGTTTATTCTGAGTAAAACCTACAGGAGTTAGTAATTACAAAGTAATTGCGAATAACTCATGACAATCATCTGAAATCCGCACAACACACCAAAAACTACCATAAACCCTTGGGTAAGGCACTTGGCACTTTTATATTGGAAAGTGGGGAGAGGTAATTTCCAAATCTAGATTATTTGTTTGAAAAGCCCATAATTAATATAAGTATAATTGACTAAAACGATTCTGCGCACTGATTAGTCAAGAGGTTCTGAATATTTTGCTATATTCACATTGAAAGCATTGGGGATTGCCCGCACACTTACTTATGCACCAGTCAAAGTTTATTATTCCCAACTTCTTTTTAAGGGTTTTAATAAAGTTGGTGATTTATTCGATATTAATGGCAACCCAGTATTTACAGGTGCAAATTCCTTAAAGTATTCCTTAACTCCTTTAGAGGTCTTTCTGTTATTCCAATTATATAAGTGTTTGCCTAGCAACTGGACGTGCATTTTAAGAGAAGAAAAATTAATTCTTAAAGAAGTTGCTAACACGCCCGTGGACACATTGTTTGTTCAATATAAAGACGAACTCTACGATGTTTGTAAACTCACATCAGCTAAAGTGTACAACTTCTTTATTTTACGTGATGTACAAAAACCTACTTCATGTTCCAAATATGAATATCTTCTTGGCTCAGAGCTTAATTGGGAAAAAATTTTTACTCTACCTTTCAAAATCACTATTGACATGAGGCTGAGAGAATTCCAATTCAAAATTTTACACCGGATTCTTTATACTAATGATAAGCTTTTCAAATTCAAGCTAACAGAGTCTCCTATGTGTTTCTTCTGCAAAAAGGATGTTGAAACACTAGAACACTTTCTGTTCCATTGCTCGTTAATCACCTGTTTTTGGAAAAATTTTCAAGATCTTGTGAAGCAATTTTGCTCGGTTAACCTACAGTTAAATTTAAAGAATGTTGTCATAGGCTTGTTCGACCTTGATGAGGAACGAAGCGTGTTGATTAACTATTTGCTTTTGGAAGCCAAGTACTTCATATATCAATGTAAACAAAAAAAACAACCATTGAACATAACAGGATTTATTGTAAGGTTGAAAAAAACGTATCAAATTGAGTCACAAGTAGCGAGAGATAAAAATAAATTGAGTTTTCATACCAGTAAGTGGAATCTAATATTGAGTCTGGTTGAGTGACCAACCCCTAGTAGTTGTATGCCAGCCCCTCTTTTTCCCTTTTATTATTTATTTGTTTTTGTTTATTTTATTTTATTATTATTATTTATTATTATTAGGTTGCGTTTACCGTATATGTAAGTGTGTATATGTAAAAGATGTACAAACTTTACATCGTCAATAAAAATGTTAAAATAAAAAAAAATAAAAAAAAAACATAAAGTAAGCCACTTAAAACTGCAAAACAATTGCAAAAATAAATAAATAAATTTGCGATTCACAAAGAAAAAACCAGTCAAAGTAAACCCCGAGATCCCCCACCCCGGGATATGTGGGGGCATAAGAATGAAATTGGTGCTACATCCAAATTCCCCACCCTGTGGGGACAGGTTTTATGGGCTAAATAGCACGAAATCCCCCACCCCAGGGGCAGCCCAAGAATATGTCAACCCAACTTCATCAAAAATCTTGAGATTCTCTCTCACGTGGCAGAAAAATAAAGTAAGAAAAAATAACAAGAATGTCAATGCGGGTGCGACATAACGGAAGAAGGAAATAACAGACCATTAAAAAGCTTGCCAAAAATATCAATAAAAACTCTCACATTCGGTGGTCGCTGGCTTGTTTTGACAGCCTGCTGTATTCCCAATAGATATTGATATTTTGTATCAGAGGCACACCTATAACATATTGATCGTAGTTGTAGCTTTCTTCTGCAAAGGGCAAATCTAAGCTAAAATAACGCTAAAAAAGTCCAATCTTTTCTTTTGGAAATGCCTGCGTTAAGATCTGAGAAATCGAGAAAATAATACCCCCTTGAGATGTAAAGGATAAAACAACTGCCTACAAAGCAATGGCATGCTTGACAGTTCAAGATTCTTTCTGCCTTTTACCGCAGTTTGTCAATGTTGTTATTAATTGATGTACTAGCAATATCACATGATGAAATAAAACTGTTCTCTTATTTCAAGTTTTCAGAGAGAAGAGACCGTATGCATTTTCCGTATGCATTTTTTAGCCTGCATTTTAGACTTGCCAGTAAGAAAACTGGCCGTCATTTTGTTTTACTGAGCTAATCCCAAACTAAAGCCCCACATCCCTTGGTGAGGGATGGCAAAATGAGCTAGTGCCCCACCTACACTGGACAAAGATAGCCACTAAAAAGGTTCTAAATCCCCACCAAAGCCCCACATATCCCCCCGGGGGGGGGGGGGGGGGGGGTACTTTGACTGGTGCATTACAAGAAACTAAAACAAAAATACTCCTAAATCTTATTTTTTTGTCAAAAATATTAAAAGTCGCTTGAGTAATTATACTAAAACAATAGACCTCTTTCGCTACAAAGTCACGTGACCTGAATTGGGTAAACAAAGGCTTTCAACATGGTGGCCGACACAGCGAAAAACGCTAAACTTCGAAAAAAGCCTGAAAAATATAGGAAAAATCTCCTGACTAACTATCAACAAGTTGCAAGTTTGTCAGTCCTAGTCTTAGCTTCATCAGAGTCATTAATTAGTTGATCCTGTTTTGAAAGTATATGACTTCTTGGATCTGATTCTGTTTCGCAATCACTGTGACTCCTCGGAATTTGAATCAGAGTCGTACAGAGTGCAAGTGTTTATTCTTTTCTTCACCCAGTTTCCGTACCCCAGTAAGCCAAGTCGCATCCATATTTCACTGTAGGGAAAAAAATTATGGACATTGTATAGTTTTTCCAAGCTTGTAAATCCAGTATAATGTCGAATATTACTTTTCTTCCTTAGTTTGGTTATCGCACTTCTTAAAACTCCGAGTGAAAATCGGTGACTGAGTTTTGTCAAAACCATAATCCTGAAATCTCGTATATATTACGGCGAATAGTCACCTTGACTTCGTCTTGGTGACTTTGTCGCCGATATTTACGGCGCCTGAGGCAACTAATTGTTAAATAATGTCCAATTTATCATACAAAGGACTATAAATTCTACACTTATTTGCTCTAGAGAAATATCAGCTTTTCATTTATCAAGGGGGAGGGGCACCAATTTATGGGTACTTATTCAAGGTTGGGTGTTCCTGTAACTCTAGAGATTTACTGTACTGTAGTGGTATGCTGCCTACATGTATACCAGGGCTGGAAATTGCACACGTATAAGTCACTTTTGCAACTAAACTCTTATCATTTGGGACTGAAGTTTCTCAGTTACATTCTCACCTAGTCGGTCTGTAAAATGTGTGGTTCCAGAAAATATCCATACATAAATGTCCAATTTATCATACAAAGGACTATAAATTCTACACTTATTTGCTCTAGAGAAATATCAGCTTTTCATTTATCAAGGGGGAGGGGCACCAACTTATGGGTACGTATTCAAGGTTGGGTGTTCCTATAACTCTAGAGATTTACTGTACTGTAGTGGTATGCTGCCTACATGTATACCAGGGTTGGAAATTGCACACACATAAGTCACTTGCCCCCCCCTCCCCCCCGGAAGGGTGTTGAAAAGTGACCCCCCAACCCCTCTGGAATTTCCGCTCCAGAATTTCCAATGCCCTTCCGTAGGGGGGGTATGGATAATTTCTGGAACCACACAATGAAAAAAAAAAGATTGAAACCACTAGTTTTTCTTAATTTTCAGCTCTGAATACTTTATTATCTCAGGCAAGACTTCCACCTTAATTGAGAAGACCAATGTGTGGCTCCAGAAAATATTCCCTCCCCTCCCCTCCCCTCCCTTCTTGAATTTCCAAATAAAAATACAGTATTTGTATTGAAACGTTCAGGTAAATTGAGACTTTTTCAGGTCATGCTTAAAATCAGAAACTTCTACCGTACCATACATTTACAAAAAAAAACACACACAATACAGTACATTTTAGTCTATGACATTGAAAAATAACTTAATCCATGTGCTTTTAGATTTTCTGGTATTATCCCCACACTGAGCATACTTGCATCATTCTGCTTCTGTATCACAGAATAAGTAATGTTTCCATTGACATGAAGCTGATTGAAATGCTTCAAAATCTATTTTCAATACACCCTTATTCAAAGTGGGAAATTTAAAAGACTGATTGTTTTTATAATGACCAATGTTTATTTGTCAATCACAAAAATGTTTTCTTTTTTAGCAACATGGTTCAGTGTTAAAGCTTGTGCTTTACTTAAAACTGCTTTTTCTTCTGCTTTGTTGCCAAAATGTCTTTCTTATTATAGTCTCTCTCTCCCTAGTGGTCTGCCCTTTAAGGCAGGTCCTTCATATAAGAGTGTCCTTACCATGTCAAGGGTTCCTGTTGTTCTTCTCCTCAGAGGCCTCTTGCCTCCCACTTTATGACATTCCTTAATACACAGTGCTACCTCAGGACTGCCGAGCCAAGTGGCTGCTTAACCCTTTGACTACTGAACCGGCCAAAATCGGCCATTGCTACATACAGGAACTTGGAAAGGCTCTACTATCAAAATCACGGCAAATTGATACTTGATCTCTGATAAATTGTGTAAAAGAGTGATTTTTCTACTGACCAGAGAGGCTGAGTGGACCAGAGGCTCGGATTTCTCAAAGAAACAACCACATAATTTCACAAAAAATAACACACAATTTTGGGCATGCAAAATCACATGCTAGACTTAGCACAAGGAGCCATTTTTTCACATTAATTTCTAGACTAAATCAAACACAATCAACAACCAACAGGTTTAACTTAAAAGTACCTTTAATCCTTAGCTCTGACCTGAAGTTTCTCCTCTGCAAGTGTATATTCAAGGAAAATATGGCGCTTTGAAATTTGAAGCGACTGAACAACAAGGCAACACAAAACCCTAGCGCTCGGGATTAGCTGTGGTAAACCAATGAAATTTCACAGTGGTTCCCCCCTGTATTGGCAGGTTAAACAAAAGATTTATATAAGTCTTTTTGCCCTGCGACATTTAAAAGCTAATAAACTACTCTCAGCTGCTTGCTTTTTATGTCTCAAACACAGATTCAACCAAATTCTGTGCTGAGCAAAAAGATTCCACTAGAAAGGAGCCAGGGTTTCTTTTACCAAAATTTTTCAACAGCTCTCAGAAGAACAGTGGAAAAAGTGAATTAAACCTGTCAGCCATACTTCTTTCTTAAGCACAGCACAAATGTATTGTCCATAATAGCCTTAATGATGTCCTATGGCCTCTTCTGAGTGGAATTTTGGTTGTATTTTGTGGCATTTTTTCAATGTGTAACCTGTGCGAGGGCTTTCCACCAACGGAAAGTAACTTATGAGCCAGTGGTAAACCTCTAAAGAAGCCCCAGCCTTCCTCTCGATAAAACACAGGAAACCCAGGAATTCGGCACTGATATGCAAAAATGGGCAGGGGTGTGTCTGTTCTGGTCTGTTTGCCCATAAAAAAGAAAGATTTCAGGGAAAATACTTCAGTAGTCAAAGGGTTAAGGTGGATCGACCCAGTAATTTTGCACCCATGCCAACCAATTTTGAATTCAGCATGTTGATTTTTATGGCACAGCCAATATATGTAACACAAATGCTACCCATAGACTGAAATACCTCTCAGTACAAAAGTATGGGGAGATCAGAGTTAGTATCATGTGACAATTGGGCCACGCCTATTTCTACTCACCAGTTTCGACTGTACTGACATTTTTTTCTAAAAATGCTCTACGGTACCTCGAGATTGACTGATTGCTTACCTGTGACCGAAGTTTGACTAAATTCTACAAGCCCAATCTGAAGATAGGATTTATAAATCAGGGCTATAATTATGTAAACTTCAGTGAAGTGAATTAACATGGCAGAAGTTTGTACTTCCTGGTTATAAATTGAAAGTTTCTATAGTTCATTCTATTAATTGTGTTTGTTTGAGGAAGGCCATGCTCCTTTTTAGTAAGAATTCGATGAAATCTATGCAATTTCATTGACTTTAATGTCCAATGAAACTATGTAGACAGTGTAAAAATGCTTCTCAAAGAACCTGCCACTGGTTGTTTGAGTTGCATCTCACATAAAAACTCCTTGATTAGACAAAAAAAAATAGAAATCATTTCATTCATTCTTGATTTGATCAATTCATGGTTTTTATGGCTTTTACAATGACAAGGGGGCTCCAGTATGTTCCCTACTAAAATTTGCATGGTGAGGAGGCCGAGGGGACCACTGCCCCCTTTTTGGGGGAGATTTTCCCATACATTTACTGGAACTTTTGGCCCTATTATCACTATTTGCCCACCCCTTTCCGAAACTCCTGGATCTGCTCCGTGTATGCATAGCCATGCATGGTTTTAAGACTTGGACATACAAGATCATCTGTGTTTAGGTTCACCAGAATTATTGGTTATTCTCTTTCAATTTCAGCATCAGGGCAGCGGCCAGAGACATGGTTCTTACCTTGGACAGACCATATGGCACAAGTCAAAAATAATATCAACAGTATTACTGTACATGGACTGTGGAGAAGACTCTGAAGTGAGGGGGATCTTCAGAGAATATGTATGGCAAAGTGTGTGTGTGTGTGAGGGGGGATCGTTTAGAGAAAACATGAACCATTGTTGATTAGTGAAGGATACACCCCCCTTCCCCCACCACCACCACCACGAGCTCTTCCATCCAGAATCACTTTAATGCATTTACTACCATGTGATCCATCCATGAAAAGTGACATTTTTTTCAAGAAGGTTTACTTTTAAAGTGTGCATGTGTCATGTTTCTCCTTCACTGATGGCTGCGGTTTTGACCGTTATTTTTCAGACAATCAGAGAGCAAAAAGTGTGACTGACTACTTTTGACAAAATGTGCACCTTTGAAAATTAAATCTTTCTGAAAAATCATCACACTTCATGGATGGATGAAAAATGGTAGTACATTGCTGCTATAATTTTAAGGATGTAATGCATCAACCAGTTTTGTCTAAAATTAGTCTAAACCAGCTGATGAGGGTGCAATAGCTGAGGATTGTAAAATGATACACAAAGCAATTAGCATAGCATGCGCTAGACCCTGTCTCAGTCTTGTGTTTTTGATTAGAGTATTTATCCACTGTTATTGGTTCATCTGGTTGGTGAACACTAAAACAATAGATTACTTGCTCTAGATTTCCATAATCTGAAAGTCTCCTCATTCATACTATGATCTTATAATAATGTAAATCTAGCCCAAATGAAGCTCTAGCTTGTTATAATTTTATTGTTACATAAATTGTGTAATATCGGAATAACCATGCTCTTCTCTCCATGGTGGGATTTTGCACATAGGATAGGTAGTTTTCTTAGGGGGAGGGAGGAGAGGACTGGGGAAGAATCAGCAATTGTTTTCAAGAATGTGTTGACCCTCCCATGCATATTTAGGGAAAACATGTTACTCCCCATCTGCATGGGACTAGGAAAGGTACAACTGGTTCAAGCCCTCCAAGTAAACTATGTATCATCAAATTTAAATTGAGTGTATATCTTAAGTAGTGTTAGTAGTTCTAAGGTAGTCCATCTAAAATATTAACCAATTGAATGGAAAGCAACATAAAGAATGCTGTGACCTTCCCCTGAAATGCTCACACATAGGTATGGCCCTCCCTTATGACCTCCCCCCCCATTTTCCAAGAAGAAGAAAAACGTTCCTTTCCTTACCATTGGAATTTCCAATAAATGCAAAGGAGGATGAATAGAAAATAAAGATGGCAAGTGACTATTCTTACTTTCTCTGCTCATGCCATGATGGGTTATTTCTTGAATGACACAAAGCACAAACAATAGCTTTTCTCTTAACTGCACTGGGAGAGTTTATAGTCTCCCGTATACCTGTATTCCTGTGTACATCTCAAGATAATTTTGTCAATCTATTTTTTTATGGTCACATGGGCAACCCTGTTTCACTCATACTCGGAAAAACTGGGAGCTCCGCTTTAGCCAGTGGCTAAATCTATATTACAAATATCCATGTCTGATAAAAGTCATGAAAACCGCTCAGATTTTTTGTTGAGCAAAACCAGTGATATTCAACAAAATCTTCTAATTTGGAAAAAGACAATTAATTTGTAAGGCGTTTGACTCTTATGTGAAAAACTAGGACAGAACCCGACAGGTAACTAAATACCCAGGTAGGCCCTGCAATGTGAAAACCACTGTACACTATAAACAGAAACAGCCAAATGTAATTTGTAATGTGAGAAAATGATCATTAAGTTGTAGCAAAATTTTACTTGAATTGAAACTAGAAACTATCCGTTTGTGGCAGTTTTGTGCTTTTCGTATCAAAACGTTTCTGGTTTTCTGTATTGCCATAGAATGATCTTACCGAATTTCTGCGTTCTCATCACTGTTAAGTACTACTTTTGTTGTGTGGTAAATGATTTCCTTCGCCTCCTGTTGTTCTCTAGTCCCGCGCATTGCAGGATTGCATTCTAAGGATTTCTCAAGCGAGCCTTATCCATGCACTAATCGCTTGCAAACATCGCTCACGGCTTTCATTGCCGTCGCCTTGACAGGGATTTTCAACCAGCCATAGTTTTCGTTCCGCGGCCATTTCAGCCACGATTCAGCCAGGAATATGTTATCTGGTATGGTGTTTCAAGCGGCGCTACGGCTTCGTGAAGATCAATCCTCTCTTTTATCATTTGATGGTACTTCATAATCGAACAGTTCAAGAAGGAATAACGCTCTCCATGCACAGTAGTTTTTCAACACTCTCGCCGCTTCCCTGTAACTAAATTTTAACCCGTTTAACCAAAGCACACTTCTTCAGATCTGCAACGTTCTTTGAAATACTTACTGTTTACGAAACTTTTGCAGTGCAAACGGCACTAGAAAACGCATACAAGCGTTTCCCTTTAGGTTAGCTGTGTGTTTTCCTCGACGGACATATGTAGATAGGTCGTAATCGTCTTGTATACATGCCCTCGAGTTTGCCGCCGAAACAACAAAACTATCTGACTGTTTATTAACAAAGATGTAAAGTATTAAATCACTTGACGAGTGCAGGTCGACAGAAATCACTTAAGCCATGACACTTTAATGGTGTAACTGAAATATCATTAACAGGCGCCCCAGCCATAATCGCGTTAACTGCTTACGTCATAGGACTCGCGTAAAGCTCCTCATGTTATAATAATTTCTATAGACCCTTATCACGTTAATAGCGGAACTCCTGTGGAGCACCATAAGGCTAATGCACGAGATAAAAAAAATTAAATAATTTGAAAAAAAAAAGTAACCCATCGCGCTCAACTCAGATGGTTTCCTGCGTTGGCGTATCTGTGTTGCCCCGGTGATGGACAGACACCGGGTGTTTTAAAACTACGCGCGTGACAAAACGCACGCAAACTTAGATGATTTGCATAAGGAATTTGCATACGCACGTTTTTTGTCGATTCTTCGAGAAAAGGGAGCCATTTTCAACAAAATCGGACATGTAGCGACAAGATATTGTATCATTTCATGCAAGAATCACTTAAACATTAAGCTTATTTGTCGGCACAGCCACTCGCTGGATATTTTGAGGGAAAAAGCGATTTAGCAGGATAAGACAGCAACACGAATCCTTGTGAAGTGGCTTTATGAGGTTATTATTAGGCAAGAAGAGGGAGAAATAACTTCTTAAGTCTTGTTTGTGACGGACAGTTCGCTCGCAAAAACTATGTCGGCGCCACTCGTTGCAAAAGTTTTGCTGAGTGAATAAACACCGTAAACACTGGATATTTGAGGGAAAAAGCGATTTAGCAGGATAAAACAGCTACACGAATCCTTGTGAAATGGATTTATGAGGTTATCGTTAGGCAAGTAGAGGGAGAACTACATAACTACTTTAGTCTTGTTTGTGACGGATAGTTCGCTCGCAAAAAACTACAAGAAAGCTGCCGATGAGTCATTGCAAGGGACAATATCCTCAGGTAACTTGTATTTTCTCGACATATTGTAGATTATAGTTTCGATTTTTGTCAAGTTAATAAAATAAAGGGGAAAATGCATGCCTAGAATTTTCATTCATGCCTTAATTGCGAGCTACAGTTTTTCAACTCCAGTTTGCAAGCGTGTTTCACAAGGAACGCTCAGAAAATTTTTGAGACAAAGAAATCTAATTTGTTAATACTTCATTAGGTTTGTTGACTGAACTTTCTTCAGCTTTTTTAATAAAAATCGCCATAAACATGTGCCTCTCATGAACATTGGTTGCCAACACAATCTAATGAGGTAAATGATGTATCAGATTCCGAGATTCTAAACCAATCAAATTGCTTGTTCTTAGTTTGCTGAGCTGGTATAGAGTGGTCTTCACATGACTGTAGTATATCGCAAAGTAATTACATCAATGCTGAATTAAACCTATAGGAGTAATTACAAAGTATTTTGCAAATTACTCACGACAGTCATCTGAAATCCGCTCCATACTAATTAACAATTAGTCCCCTCAGGTTCCTTAAATATCGGCGAATAGTTTCCTTGACCTCATTACTTGTCTCATTACTCACATTTTTTCTCACCCCTGCGGGACTTGGAAAAGTATGTCTGCAACTCTAAAATATCTGCCCATATCTGCTACGTGATAGCATGGAGTTTCTACTAATTAGATTTATACAACAACACTAGTAAATCGCGCGCTCTGATTGGTCGAGAGCCATGTTGCTATAAGAGTACAGATACACGGTTGACAAAAAACCCTATCCCAAGTGTAACCATGCGTAACGCCGGTATAAAGGTGTGAGTTCAAACTAACTCGTGGTCAGTTGGTTAAGCTTTCGGTCCGTTAGATAGCTATGGCGGAGCAAGTACCTAATGATGCCGTGGTCGTCCTTCCTGCTAATGTGGAACCCGAAGACGCCCAAGCTCAAGCGGGTGAACCTCAACAAAATGATGAGCCTCAACAAAATCAACCCAACGAGGTATAAACCTTTTCTTTTATCCCTTTTTTACTTCGTCTCTGTCTCTGGTAGTGTGTTTGGTTGGGGCCAAAACTATGATGCTTTCACACCTTATGGCTTCATGCCCTCATTACGTTGCATTTTCTACCATGTATTTGGTGATCGCTGTTAGTGGCCAGCTCAGATCTGAATTTTCACAGTACAGGGCTTTACAATCATGTATCTTTGTAGTCGCTGGTAGTGGCCAGTTCAAGCCCAGATTTTCACAGCACATGGCTTTACTGTACGCATTTTGTAGTCGCTGGTAGTGGCCAGCTCAAGCCTAGATTTTCACATTACAAAACTTTCTTATCATGCATTTTATATTTTATGTTGCTGGTAGTGGCCAGCTCAAGCCTAGATTTTCACATTACAAAACTTTCTTATCATGCATTTTATATTTTATGTTGCTGGTAGTGGCCAGCTCAAGCCTAGATTTTCACATTACAAAACTTTCTTATCATGTATTTTATATTTCATGTTGCTGGTAGTGGCCAGCTCAAGCCTAGATTTCCACATTACAAAGTTTTTTATCATGTATTTTATATTTCGTGTTGCTGGTAGTGGCCAGCTCAAGTCTAAATTTCCACATTTTTACAATCACGTATTTTGTTTTCGCTGGCAGTGTCCAGCGCAAGTGCTTTACTATCATGTATCTCGTGTTCACTGGTAATTACCAGCTCAAGTCTTAATTCTACATTACAATCATGTATTTTTGTATCGTGCTCAAGTGCTTCACTATCATAATGTATCTCATGTTCGCTGGTAGTGGCCAGCTCAAGTATAAATTTCCATTCTACAAAGTTTTGCAATCATGTATTTGTATCGCTGGTATTCAGACTAATCAGTGGCCAGCTCATAACTATCATATGTATTTCATGTATCGCTGTAGTGGTCAGCTCAGGTTTTCACATTATTGTGCTTCACTATCATGTATTTTGCTTGTAATTGCTCGGTTGTTTGTTTTACTGAATTGTTACCATACATATTTCACTACTCTCCTCATATGGCCGGTATAAGACTTTATGGATTTTACAGCTCTTAGCACCGTTTTCGGTAGCGACCGAATTACTCCATATTTGTCTTAATTCTATTTTGGCGGCTTCTCTCCCAGGTATAGTCTCCCAGCTTTTGTACCTAGTTCGGAGTTCATGCTTATTTCAGTAGCGCGGAGCGGATGGAATTTAACGTAGTAGTTTTAGCTACCTTCGGTAGCATCACATAAAAATATATCATATGTGGGCTACTTTATACGTGTTTTTTTTTTTCCTGTAAATCCTATTTCATGCTTTATTTTTGCAATTGCGCTTCTGTCCGACTCTGTCTTCTAGTATTTTACTTACAGGCATCCGTTGCGCACCTCAATTTTTGGCAAAATTCCTTGTTCGTATCGTTAAAAAATTTACCTCCATTTCATCTCATTTGCATTTAGAAGTTAGCCATGCTTGTCGTTTAGGGCCTTATGTTGTTCTTCGTCATACCATGGGCGTTACATCCATTACATATTCAGACACGTTCCCGGGCTATACTATCTTCAAAATCTGTTCGTTTTGTTACACAACCTCTAAATTAAATGTTTCTATACTTTACCCATTGGCCGATAATTCGTAGTCGTGTGTTTTTAGTTCAAATTCCCTTTTACGCGCCGTTGGTTATGTTTCTGTATTTAGTAAAGCGGGCGTATATATTACAGTGGGCATGTGATTTATCCCCGCCTTTCCCCCTTTCTCTTACACATTTAGATCGTGGACCAAATTAAAGAACTGCAGACAGAACTTGCGGTCCTCAAAGCATCTAAAGGGTCTGGTTCTCGAGGGGTTGCCGCTGCTTTGCAAATGGTGCGACAGCTGGCCGGCGCGCCTTATAGGCTGAGAGACCCTTCCATGATTCTCTCAGCCCTGCAGAACCTTGCAGACGAGGCTAGGTGTAATGGCGACCCAAAAGCTGCAGAGTATGAGGCAAGAGTTCGGGGAGGTAATAACTAGGCTTCTTGGTACTAAGGAAGATGTCGTGGTCGCCACTACCATTGCAAAGATGATAAAGAAAGATACAGCCAGGCAGCCCCAACAGCCTTACAGACGTCCCCAGTTTGGGCGTGGTCGTTGGGCAAATAACCAGCCAGGTGGTCAGTGGAGAGGCAGACAATGGGCCTCTCGCTGGGGATACCCTGGCTCAAGTCAGGGGCGTGGCAGGGCATCATGCTTCTCGTGTGGCCAATTCGGTCACTTCCAGAGGCACTGCCCCAATATGAACAATAAACAAGTGTAACTTTTATTAATGTCTTTCCTATGTAACCTACCTGGGCAATAAAACGGTAGACATATGTAACTTGGAATACTATGTATGAAGCCTTCTGGATATCGTCTGTAAAGCTATTAACATATTTATCGTTCCGATTCATGTTTTCGTTTTGCCGTTAGCGACTGTATCTTACCTGCGCCTCGCGGTTTTCTATTGTAGGGTACGCATAGCGCGTGCCCGGGTTGATTACTCTGCGGGCACAATCCTCTCCCCTTCAGTCTGCATTATACTGCAATTAAACAGCAATTGCGAATTGTATTTTTGTTTCTGGGTGCCAGTCCGGTGTTTGTTCTCCCTTGCGTAAACAAAGCTATGTTTTCGCTAGCATCATTTCTCACGCATTATATATGCCGACATACTTTTTACTCACACATGGTTGCCTTAGCTACCGCCGTTTCAGGAAACACTTTTACTCGTGCGCGAGTAGTTAGATCTTAAGTTTAACATCTTCATTTTTATGGCAACATAGCGTCTTAGTAGCGGAGCGGAGCACCATAGGTATCGCAGGAAGAATACAATAGAACTCCGGTATACGATCGATTTCATTTTTCATGGTTCAGCGGTATTCCCATTTGAGTATCGGGGGCGCGTCCGTGTCTGCGCGCCTCTACCACAGGCAACCCAGAAACTGTATTTCATGTCGGCGGGAAAATACTGCGCGTCCGTTAACAGAAAAAATATGTAGCCGGGAGCTCCTCTTTTAGCCAGTGGCTAAATCTATATTAATTCCTACGCCATTGGTATCTTAATTAAAGCACCTTCGTACAGGCCTTTTCTCATTTTCTATATGCAACATTATTTTCAGAACCTTAACAATCGATTTGTATTATTTCAGTTGATGTTGATTTATTCGCGTTTCGTGGGGTGCAAGGTAATAATTAAAAGATGCCAGTATTTTCTAAGGAGGTTATTTCATTTTGGAACTGTAACGCATGTTTTTATGCGCATGTCCTTGCATGCGCACGCTAAATCGCTAAATCGCGTTTACAATTTTACTTTGTTAGTCCGTCAATTCTTATAGAATCTTTTCGGTCAGTCTCTGTTTTGGTTTTTCGCCGTGCGCCTAGGCAGGGGTTTCTACGCCCTCATGCCCTCAGGGGTTGCCTAGGACCGGCAATGTGGTGGGTAGTTCAATTCCTAATTGTAATACCCTTCACCTTTTTCTAGGGCACTCTCTCTTCCAAGCGTCCTCGATTGGAAGACACTTTAACCACCCGCAATTACAGTCCTAGGCTTTGTGTGCAGTGGTGTGATTGGAAGGGTCTACCTACCAGCTTTGTCGGTCCTAGGCCCCCACCTAGTATGGTTTCAGCGGCTAAGGTCCTCGCAAGCCCCAAAGACATAATCTTTCGAGACCCCTCATCTTTTGTGCCGGGCGAACTTCATTACCATTACGATTATTGGGAGAAAATTGTTCGCGATGGCGAGGCGAAAGAGGTCTTGTCGTTCGTTAGAAATGGCATAGATGCATGGTCTTTCATTGTTCCATATAAAGGAATCTTTGCGGGCCAACATTATGACGCTCTTCAGCCTCCGCACCGGATATTTCCTAACAGCTATTCATGCGAAAAGTTTAAAGAGTTCATCGGCACCACTATACACGATAGAGTTCGTAATGGTTCTTTGCTGTTCTGGGGCCTCGTCGGGCATGTAAATCCGCCGCATTTAGTCATGCCCATAACCGTCGAGCCCAGCAAACCGCGCATGTGCCATGATGAGAGATTTCTGAACCTCTGGGTCCGCGATTTGCCTTTTACTCTTGATTATCTATCTGACCTCCCTCGATATGTGGGACGTGATCATTTTCAAGCTGTCTGTGACGACAAAAGTGGGTACGACCATTTACTGTTAACTCCAGAAAGCCGGACTTTATTTGGTCTACAATGGGACGGGCGCTATTATGTCTATGCATCGCTCCCCTTCGGCTGGAAGGCCAGCGCTTATGTGTACCATACCACCGGTCTGCTCGCCACAAACTATATTCGTACCCTCAATGTACCCTGTAGCCAGTATATCGACGACCGCCACATGGGCCAGTTGGTAACTCCCCAACGCTTCAACTGGTCGAATTTTCAGAAAGCCGAAGCTGCAGCATATATTGCTACATCTGTACTTACTTCGCTGGGCTACACGCTAGCTCTTTCTAAGTCCACTCTGCACCCTTCCCAGAGCATCCGTTTTCTGGGATACCTGTGCGATTCACATCTCACAGCATTCATTTTGCCAGAGGATAAAAAGGAGAAATTCCGCCTTCTCAGAGAATCAATCCTTGCCCAAAAAGAGATTGACTTACAGTCATTACAAAGATTCGCCGGAAAAACAACTTCCTTCTCAATCGCAGTACCGGCAGCCCGTCTTTATACTCGTACTTGTTACCGTGCAATCGGAGCCAACCGTAGAAAGACCCACAAGCCTATTAGAATATCAAAAGATCTCAGAGAAGAAATTACATATTGGAGATTCCTCGATAATTGGCAAGGGCACCTCCCCTGGTTTGAAGAAAAACACCTTGTCGTCGAGTTCTATTGTGATGCTTCAAACTCGGGATGGGGCGGACTTGTCTACTCCCCTTACTCAGAACCTCTCAATATCCGCGACTATTGGTCTCCGGATCAAAGTTCCAAGCCGATAATAATTAAAGAGGCCTATGCGCTCCACAATACTCTGTTAGCTGGAGCGGATTCTCTCCGTAACTGCCGCGTTGACGCGCGTACGGATAGCCTCCCTCTTGCTCACGCCTGGAAAAACCAAGGCGCCAAAAGCGATGAATTGAATGTGGTCATCAAATCGATCTTCGAGACTTCTCTCCGCCTTAACATCGCTCTGAATTTGTTTCACGTCCCCTCTGAAGCAAACTTGGCCGACCCCCCGTCCAGGGCCCTTTCTGATTCAGATTGCATGCTCGGTACCCAGCCTTGGAGAAAGCTAGAAGCTCGATGGGGACCCCACACTTTGGATCTGATGTCCCTCGACTCTAACACGCAGCACGGTCAAGATGGGGAACCGCTACGACATTTTTCCCCTTGGCCAACCCCCGGATCGTCGGGAGCCAACATATTCTGTCAGACCATTGGCGTCAGCGAGAATGCCTATGTGTTTCCCCCCCTGGCGCTTGTCGGTCCGGTCATGCGCTTTCTGCTCCTTTCTGGGTGCCCATTCACTATCATCGTTCGGGATATCTTCCCTAGGCGTTTCTGGTGGCCCTTGGTCAGTGGTCGCAACATTGACGCAACATTGTTAGGTGTCAAAGGCCAGGAGGGAATACTATTTTTCCCCACCCGTCAAGGAACTTTCGTATCAAGACCCCTCCGCTGGGACCTCTGGGCTTTTAGGATGTAAGCCGCGTCTTCAACAATTCTTGCAAATTAGAACTTATTATTTTTTTTGTCATAGACTATCCCACGTATTTGGCGTCCTGCCAGGATGTGTCAAAACTGTCGCTACCCTAATGACGACTGTGCCCGATTTTGCCAGCAGTGTGGAATTGGGCAAACCGTAAGCGACCGCAGCGACCCCAACTCTCAAATTAACAAAAGAATGAAGTTCGATGTCCAAGTAATCGATGTGAGGATAAGAGAGTTAGAATCAACCCTTACTTCTTCCTGCTATGGAAAGCAAAAGTCACAATTGGAACAGGAACTTCTAAACTTCCTTGGCGCTCTGGATCCGCCTAAGACCCTACTCTCTTGTATACCAAAAGACATTGTTCGCTTTCTAGTTTGGAAAGACTGTAAGGGGAAAACAAAGGTTCATGTACATACCTGTAAATTTCTTGGTTCTAAAGGTTCTTGTCCGTGTAATTGTCCCACGCAGCTTGCAGCTGGAATGGTAGATTCCACTATTGGAAAGCTGCGCTCCATATTTAATAGTGTTGAACGAGCTGGAGAATGGGACGATCGCCTTGGTTGGGGAAACCCCGCAACTCACTTTTCGGTTAAACAATACCTTAAATCAGTTCAGACAGAACAATCAATGGCTAGAGTAACTCCTAGACAAACCGCCCCAATCTTTTTTGACAAATTCAAGGCAATAGTGTTCCACCTCCGTTCTCTGCTTGCCAGCTCATCCACGTCAGTAATTGACAAATATATTTTCGCGCGTGATCTAGTCTTTTTCACTTTGAATTCTTTACTGGTCAAAGAGCTTCTGACCTAGGCAGGTTAAAGACTGTAGACGTTTTGCAAAGTCCTGATGGCAAATCCCTCCTCGTTCACCAAAGGATTGGTAAATGTTTGAGGGGTAGTGCCTCAAGGCCATTCTCAGTTGTACAATGTAAAAACCCAGCCTTTTGCCCGGTCCGCAATCTTACGTTCTATAGGGATCTTTGTAAAACAATGGGTATCAATTTGGCGCCGGGTTTCCTCTTTCGCACAACCTCCAAAAGAAATTTAGTGTCTAACGCTCCACTCTTAGCATCTGCAGCCCAAGCCCGGCTGGTAAAATACCTTAAGGTTCTTAATATTCATGAGGATGAGACAATTCACGGTTTCCGCGGTGGCGCAGCAATTCTATTGAGCTTACTAGGCGCATCGAAAAAAGAAATTGCTGAGCACATCGGCTGGTGCTCCACCCAAATGGTGGACCACTATACACAAGTGGACAAAGTTCTTACAGCTTCAAAGGCGGCACAGACCGCCGATAAACTTAGCCATAGCATTCTAGCTCAGGCAGATACACGGAGTGCTGAGACTCTTGGTATTGAATTTAGAGACCTTAACAACCTAGTTGGGTTTTCCCTTTCTTCTCCACATAGGCCCTTATCAGTTTTGGGACGGAATAAGTTTCGGGTTAGGGGATTTAAGTTACGGGTATAATGGAAGGTTTAAAGTGGCGCCACGCCTCCCCTTTGTGAGGGCTCTGCTCCCGCTGGAGGACTTGCATTACCCGTAACTCTCCCGTATGCCTTAGTGGAGCAGGGGGCACTTGGGATAGATTACTATCCCAAGTGTAACCATGCGTAACGCCGGTATAAAGGTGTGAGTTCAAACTAACTCGTGGTCAGTTGGTTAAGCGAGAGGCCGGCAGGTAGTTTGGGGGTAGTCGGTATTGTCATTTAGCGGGTAAATAAAATGGGATGTTGCATATAAGAAATGTTGGTGTTCTTTAATTTAATAAACTCCTTAAGCGGTGAATCGGTGTGACTTTGCCCACCCCTCCCTTCCCCTTTGCACACCATCTGCCTCCGGCTCCTGGGCTTACGGACTTGCATTACCCGTAACTCTCCCGTATGCCTTAGTGGAGCAGGGGCACTTGGGATAGATTACTGTTTGTTGTCGTATAAAACAAATATCTAGTTTTTGTGCATATGTACTGTAGATACACAGAAGACGCCACAGAATGTCATGAACAACAGTCACGCAACTTGACTCGCATCTCATTGCGTACTTTTTTTTCATGACATTCTGTGACGTCATCTGACTTTATCTATTACAGTACATACAATAATATATAGATTTAGCCACTGGCTAAAAGCGGAGCTCCCAGTTGCATATTTTTTCCATGTGAATGGAAAAGGGTTCCCATTTAAGGTATTGTAATGGAATGATACTATAGCAAAGGGTAAGGAGAAAAACGTTATGCGACATTTTTTTTATTGAAACCATTTTTACTAAAATGTGTCATTCCAAAATCACCAAATTTATTGAAAATGTTAGTGTTATTGTACAAAACAAACCATGGAGGAATGAGTATGGATATTTTTAGGATCCTACGATCCTCCAATACTTAATAATTAGATAACAAGCTCAAAATTTAATTTATAGCGGGATTGCGTGAATTAAAACTTGAACAGTCTTCTGCTTTGATTGCAACCAAGTGGACCACCCTGGGGACTACCCCCTCCCAATGCACGATTGTGTAGCACATACTTAACCAAACTTATTATACATTGAATAACACAAGGAGTTTATACCTTCAAGCAAATCAGACATTTGACACACATTGAGAAAGAGACTCAGAAGGTCATCTTCAGCATGCAAAACAGAAAGTTATCAATGCCATAACTTTACAGTAGCCTACGAACATCCGGTACACGCGAGCTTAACCCTAAGCTGGTGTGTACCGGATGTTCGCAGGCTACTTCACAGCTATTTATCGGATCATACCCAATTTCTCTAATCATAATCTTTAAGAGTACCAAAAATTGATTTAGCGTCATATGCTCTCGATTCTATTGACAAGTATTTATAGTAAAAATAAACTGTATAGCGGTTTTCACATGACTGTCATTAAAGCAAATCAGTAATTCACTATCCCATCAAATGCAATAGAAATTAGAAAACAAACCAATCAGAGAGCGAGGTTCATTCACAATCTCTCCTTTTTGCGAGCGAAGTAATTACAAGTAATGGGCAGTCGCAAAAAAAATCCGCACCCCCCTGTTGAGGACCCGAGTCACAGCTACCCACCCTGGATTTTTAAATTTGAACCACCCACCCTGGAATTCCAGTGATTTTCTCATGACCACCCTGGAAATTGGGCTTACCCACCCTGGAATTTCATATTTTAAGGGTGCCCACCCTGGAATTCCAAGCTCTACTTTGACCACCCACCCTGGAATTCCGAGCTCCATTTTGACCACCCACCCAGGAAATCCAACCGGGGTCCTCAACAGGGGGGGTGCAAATTTTTTTGCGACTGCCCAATTGTGTTAACTGTGTAATTATTTTTTCTGCTTGATCTGATTGGCTGAAGGATCAAAAATCATGCTCTCATCCACTCACAACCAAAACCAATAGCAATTACCAAGTATTTTGTAATTACTCACAACAGTCATGTGAAAACCGCTCTAACTATGTTTTACTTGTGTGATGGTATGGTCTATCTAAAAGCCACCTCTGGCTGCTGTTGTGTCACTGAAACTGAAAGATGATAACACCGGTAAGTCTGATGAGCCTTGAAGACAGATCTTTTATTTACCAGTCTTATGTAAAACATACATGGCTATGTGGATACTTTAGTAAGCTGAACATACTGGAACCATTGTTTTTGGCACAAAAATAAGGAGTTCATCAAATCAAGGGTAAATAAAATCATTTCTTTTTTATCATGTAATTGGTTAATTTTATCTTTTTCAGTTTCATTTTTTGGCACATCAGATATTAGTAAAGGAATGTTATTGTATAAAAACATTTGGTAACAAAGCATAGAAGGAAAGATGAAAATAAAACTTCAACAGTATTGACCCCCCCCCCCCAAAAAAAAAAAAGTAGTCCAAAAAAAAGTAGTACTTTTATGCCCTATATATCTTATGCCTGTATCAGGCACTCCTATCATCATTTTTTTTTCAATAATAATGGGGTTTTATCATTCCCACACCCCCACCCCCACCCGCCCCACTTGCCTACCGATAGAAGACCACTTTGTGAGGAGTCCCTAGCATGCTCTGGATCCTGATCTGGTTACATTCTGGGAACCAAAACTATACTCAATTCTCCCTCGATATTGATCTTATTCAAGGTTGTAGAGTTAATTTATAAATATTTGGCAATTCCAGAAAATATGTACCCAGGGACGGGCGGCATTTGGAAATTCTGAATGGGCGAGGGGTTTTCAAGCTTGGAATTCTGCCTGCAATTCTGCCAACTTTTAATTGTTTTATTGCCCATTCAAAATTAATTTCCGGCTTTAATTTATTGAGAGAGCAGGCAGTTTGCCATCAAGAATTTACTGGTGGTGCTCAACCAATCAGAAGCGTGAAAATATGTTGAATGAATAATAATAATTTATACATAATAATAAAAAAATAACATACACATTACACTTATCTTCAATGTAATGTTATGTTTTTAGGGCAGGTGGTAAATGTGTCGGCGCTGACAATGAATGCCGGCGCGGCTAAGAGGGCAGGCTTGCAAGTCTGTGCAAACGTTGCATTCCTGGCAAATTTTCATGCTCCGGGTAAATTAGTTCTTTTGTTTTATTACGGGTGGCCCCCCTTTCATGTCCGTATTTTTTTAGGTGGCCCCCCAAAATCTAATGTATTTTTTCTGGTGCCCCCCCCCCCCCCCCTCTTATAAATGCTTGCACTGTAAGATAGACTCTTGCCTAAGTGATGCAGTCTCATTCTTCTTAACGTTTTTCTTACTTCTGTCAAAGCTAAGGAACCGATCCCCCCTCAGAACTATTAAACGTTTTCGTGACACCCACCTCAGGTCCCCTATTTGACCTAGTAGAAGACATTTTACATAAAGAGGGCGTCACATAATTCTTTCTTTGCGCGCGAAGCGTGCCCAACTTTTGATAACCGCATTTCATCAAGCCTCAGAAAAAGGGTAGATGAAGGTTTTTTGTGTATAGTAAACAAAGCCTGTCAGGAGCCCAGGAAAGACACCAATTATATAGGTTATATGAAAGCTCCTAGTGAAGGGCTCCTGAGCTTTTAGGTAATATTTTTCATGCGCTTCGCAAATGAAGAAATTATTATTATTCATGTGCGTGAAGCGCGGCCGAAATGACTAAACGTTGAACTCACGCTTACCTAAGGTGTGTTCTTTCAAACATAGAGACTACCCGGCAGGCCTATCAGTGCATATTAGATGTTAAATTCTGCATGCGTGCAAAGCGCACCGAAATTTTAATTAAGTATTGAGTGAAATTAGAAACATATAACATATTGCATTCTGTAAAAAATACAAACTTTTCGTTTCCTCCCTGTTATGTGCTTGTATTTTTTTGTGTGACCCCCCCCTTTAGTGGCGTATTTTTTGGGGTGACCCCCCTTTGAGGCCGTATTTCTTTGGGTGACTCCCCCCTCTCATTTCCACCAGCCCCCTCTCCCTGATAAAAAATGAACGGTCCCTTGGCACAGATTTATTTTTTGGATCAAGACCGCCCAACAAAAGAAGTTTCGCATGATAGAACGTCAGGAGTTGACAATGCTTGATTTTGTGGCGAGTGAAGGTATAAACGGCCCTCAAAATATACCAAGATGATTTTTTCAGCCGATGAAACTTGCAAGAATAGGTCAGTTCCAATGCAAGTATGAACATGAGAAAGCTTGGTTCTGGTGCAAATGCTAGTTTCTTGAATATGTTCATATAATAATTATTGATTTAATTATAAAATTGGGCTTATTTTACTTCTGGATGTCCAATCATGCAAAACTTCTTTTGTTAGGCAGTATTGACCCCAACAAATAAGCCGTGTAGATGCAGTAAACAAAGAACGAATTAACCTGCCCACACATTTGGCAGGAATGCAATGCTAGCATAAGCTCACAAGCCTGGCCTCACTTTGACGAGCACATGCTCTATACAAATTTTCCACCAGTTATGTTTTAGTACATTCAAGTCATCTGTATCTTTTTTCATTCATAAAAAGTGATAATAACAAAAAATCTATAACATCTTGAATGAGACTAATACCGAGGGAGAATTTCATTTCCTTTTTTGGTTCCCAAAATGGTGATGTATTTCAAGCTTTGAGGTGCAGATGATCCAGAGCATTCAGAAATTCCTGGCTATGCCACTGCCTCACAAAGTGGCCTTCTATTGGAAGGCAAGTACATATCATTGAAGAAAAAAAATGATAGGAGTGCGGCAGGTCCAAAATGCATACCAGAAAATGCAGATCGGAAAATGCAGACCAGAAAATGCAAATATGAGTCATTTACATCCCCGATAGATTTTCATATCCCGATATAGTGTTTTGAAGTAGGCGGCTGCTCATAAGCAATTATTGGATGAGGTTTTTGTGATTTCCAGAATAAACAATGTCGAGACAGGTGGAATCAGGCGAGGCCGTAAGGCCGAGCCTGATTCCACTTGGCGAGACATTGTTTATTCTGGAAATCACAAAAAACGAATTCAATAATTGTTTTATTATACATTGATTGAGTCAAAATACTTTTTTTTTCTGTCAAGCAATTTGTTTTACACAAGCGCCTTGTTAGATAGGGAAAACATTCAAGTGCTCTAGTCCCATTATGCATTGCGCGCGCAGGATCAAGAATCAGCTAGCTGATTCTTCAAGAATCAGCATGCTGATTCTTGGAGACCCTCAAAGTGCGCGATTCCCAAAGTAAAGCACGCGCTTTTAGCCAATCAGAATCGAGATAGTGAGTACAATGTATAATAATAAGCAATTATTGGATGAGGTTTTTGTGATTTCCAGAATAAACAATGTCGAGACAGGTGGAATCAGGCGAGGCCGTGAGGCCGAGCCTGATTCCACTTCGCGAGACATTGTTTACTGGAGATCACAAAAACTGAATTCAATAATTGTTTTATTATACATTGATTCAGTAAAAATACTTTCTTTCTGTCAAGCAATTTATTTTACACAAGCGCCTTGTTAAAATAGGGAAAGCGCTCTAGTCCCATGATGCATTGCGCGCATATCAAGAATCAGCTAGCTGATTCTTGAAGAATCAGCATGCTGATTCTTGAAGACCCTCACAGTGCGTGATTCCCAAAGTAAAGCGCGCGCTCGTAGCCAATCAGAATCGATATAGCGAGTACAATGTATTAGCCATTCCATCAAACGATGAAATAAAACTGTTCTTTTGAGTTTTCAGAGAGAAGAGACCTGGTGTGCATTTTCCGGTATGCATTTTTCAGTGTGCATTTTGGACCTGCCGGATAGGAGTGTCTGATACACTACCATGTTATAAAATCAATTTCAGGGGCCTGTCAAAACTTCAAGCAAATGACAATTCGAAGTAAAAAATCCTCTTTGTTGAATCCCCTTGATTGATATTTTAAATATGGACTATGAATTGTATCTGTGAGCAAAATCTACACTTTACTTCCACATCTGAAGTCCATGCCTTCTGTGTACTGTCGACAGAGAAGCATGCCATAAACTAATCGATAGAGCAATAATTATTCCTAGATAGATATCCACTTGCCTGTTATATGTGAAATACTCTGTGAAGCGTCCCCTGCAGCCAGGAATACATCTTGGGAATTTCTACAAAATTAAATTAAACACAAGAGTTTTATAAATTGGCCCTTCTTAAATCAATCTTAAGTGAAAAAACTCGGGAAAAACTCGTTGTAGCCGAACCAAATTGAGAAGTCGAAAAAGGGTCTCAATTTTAAGAATAAATCGCTTAGTTACATTAGAGAATTCAAGAATCATTGTACCATTATCTATCTCTGAAGATTGGAGCGCATGGCGAGTGCCTTTTAGTGATTCGCACTGATTTGTGCCCTTTTGATGACCAAAGCTCGCGAGCTCAACAAGATGGCTGCCATGACACTTTATAAGACCTTCTCCCGAGTCTCCCCGCCAAAGGATAAACACAGCCACGGCAGCCATCCCATTGTCAGCAATTCTAAATCACTAGAAAATACGGTATTCTGATAAAAAAAAGCTTAAGACAATAGTTTAGCGTGTAAAAACGACAAATCTCCCGAGCGGCTGCTAAGTCTCATTCAGCTTTCAGCGAGCCGTGAAAAACAGCCGCAAAAGCGCGAAAAACAAGAACAAAAACTCGAATGAAAGTTTGCGATAGATAAAAAATGATTACTACTAAATGCCACTGTTATACACTAGCTACAAAGTTTAAGTACCTACCTTAAAAATAGGTTTGTGGTCGTTGTTTGCGTTTTCTCTCGCGTGCTAGCTCTTCGACTTCGTACTTCACACTCACAGCACAATCAACACAAATCAATTCGAGCAGCAACTACAGGAATATTTGCTTGTTTTGGAAACTGGAAGAATTTCAGGAGTCAAATGCTTGTATTCATGGCTTTTTCTTCATGTATTTCTCCTCTGAATAATTATTGTAGGCTGGCTTTTTTTTCAGCCGCTAGCAGCCCTGTCGGCTGCCAAACTTGACAACGCGCCCCTCCTCCGTTAGTTGAGCATGCTTGACGTCACAATAGGGCTATTGTGACGTATCCCTTCACGAACTCGTACACATCCGGGACTTGCTGAGACGTCCAAAAATCGGATCGATCCCTAGCAAACTGCACAGGCTACCTAATTGGAGTTATCAGTTATATTTTGCGATTATCTGCTTTTTTGACGCTGTTTTCTTAGGTATGGTGCTCCGCTCTGCGGCGGCCTTCGGCCGCCGCAAGGAGCTCCGCTACAATCTAGATTTAAGGCACTGTTGCACATTTTGAATTCTAGTTTAGAGAAAACAGGTGAGCTTAATTCAGCCTAAAGGCTCATTTACTCGACAGGGATTTTTTGGCACTGCCCGGATAAAAAGTGGTGCACTCTGGTACCAAATTTAATGGCACGGCTTGGGTATCTTTGCACTGGGTAAATGGCTTTGCCGTACTAAATTTTGTCAGAACCCGACCGAAATTTAATCCAGCTGGGACTATGTGGCGAGGTAGCACCAGAACCATTTTTATCTGAGCCATGCCAAAAATTTTTGTCATGTATATTTATATGCCATGTGCTCATAATTTCATTTTTTGGTTGAAGGTTTCTAGTTATATTTAATTCTATGCACTTTATTGATATTCAGAACGTATCATTCTCTAGCTCTGCTCATGGGTAGCCTATTTTCTATGTTCCTTATGTAAATGGACCAACTGTAAACAATGACATCACAGTAAATCACCTATTGGTTCACTGACGTGGGCGAAGGTACATATGGCTTATTTATTTATTCTGTTGTTACATTGTTACTTGGCTGGTTGACTCTCTTTAAAATTTATCATGCTTGAGAATTTTGACTTTGAACCAAACTCATTTTCTATGACCACCTGTAATTTTGTGTCAAGATCGTTGTATGACAATTTCTTAAGACAATAATAAGCATAATAATATTAATATATAGAGGATATTACACAGTGGTGCGAAGATATGAGTGTTATTTTACAATGGCAAGAACATCATTTTACGAATGAGCGCATTTCTTTTTCTTATATAAACAAACCACAAACAAATATTCCAAATTGATTTCCAAGCACTTTTGTTTTGACCGATATCCCCACTAGTGAGGATATGGAATATATGTTACTCAGGTCCCGGATGTAGCTTTGTATGAGATCTACGAGTGGCGTATTTCCCAGTATAAAACACTCGTGTTTATTATTTTAAGGGCCTTTCACAGTGAAAACAAATGAATTAAAAGCTAAGTATAAATGATTAAATTTAAACCTTTTGAAATTCTTGGGTTGCAACCCTTCCTTTGGGAATTAACTACAAAAGCGCGGCGGCCATGCTGGTGCCCTGAACAATGGGAGCTAATGAACTTTCTTTTGTTGTATACCACCAGTTTGAGGCCCAGTGACGTCACTAGCAACCAATAATTCTGGGGGAGGGGTGGTTTTTGAATGCATTCCCTCTGCTGCATGGTTATGGAATTATTTTTATGGTGGTAATAACACTAGGGCTGGTTCACACTTGGAATATGTAATGTTCACACTACCATTATTAACATGAAAACCTGGAGTAAAGCTAAATAATTCATTCACACCGGTATAATATGTTATTTCACATTTGCATAACCCTGCTGCTATTCACTTACCTTGCATTGACATCATTCGCTTAAATGCCAATGGTGTGAATCAGCCTTTAAAAATCCTGACCAGATTCACAAAGTCACATTTTGTAATGTGATACTGTTCTGTGTTTCAGCTTCATTTTACCACACATGATCTACACTTCATGCACCCATTCCAGCAGACCCTTATTTTTGGGACTGCAATTAAACTGGTACATGGACAGGATGGTCCTGAGTGTTTTTTTTATCAAGAAAACCCGGTCCATTCACGCCCGATTAGCCACCATCTTGGATTTTGAAAAGCATTCAGGCCCTGGCCGGGGTGAGCACAAAAATTGTAGTCAGCCCATTGGCCTAAACCAAGTAAAACATAATTCTTTTTTTAGCAAAATGCAGAAAAAAATTGAGAGGGTAAAACATGAGTAATTCCTGATAAGGTTCAGCCCAACAATGGAGGAAAAGTTCAGGGTGGGAGAGAAGGGGGAGTGTATTCTTTTATTTCCCATACAAGACATTTTTTGTTGTTGTTGTTGTTTGGAAAATGGGTAGGCAATGGACAGACAACATTTTTGTGGTGCTGTGCACAAATGAATAAAGAAAATCAAATCATTTATTAACTCAGTCATTCAACCCAGGGGGATGGGGGCACTTGATAGCATTTTCTACTGGATACTCCACCCTGACTCTGGAACCCTTTTATATAGTAAAATTAGGAAAAAGGTACCCCTTTCCTTTTATATACGTAATTGAGAAAAAGGCACCCTTTTTTATAATTGTTGCAAAATATGTATGTTAAATTATCTCAAAAATATAGCACAATATAAAAACTTTATTCTATACTGCAATAAAAAAAGACCTAACTTTTTAAACAAAATTTCAACCCTTTTTATATATAGTGTAGTGGAATGACAATAATAGTAAGATGCACGAGCAAGAGACAGTTTACTAGAGGGCGCGGAAACACGTAGTAGAAATGACGATGTAAATCGGTTGAAAAGTCAGTCAAGCTAGAGAGTTGAGGCGTAAAGAGTCAGAGAAGCTTAGAGAAGTGGTTTTCCTAAATAAAGGTATTTTTAAAAAACCATTACAAATTGGTGGCAGCGGTACTGGAAGCCTCAGAAGTTGAAGTTCAAAGATGGCAGAGTCAGGAACAGAGGGCGAAGAAGCACAGAATTTTACAGTGGAGAGTTTACTGAAGGCGATGGTAGACTTGACGAACAAGACCAACAGTAAGTCAAACAATTACATACCTCATGCAAAAGTACCCAAGAATTTCTCCATGGGCAGAGCTTTAAGATGTGGCTTTCCCAATTTGAGCAATACACACGCCTGGTTCAGATTCCCAATGCTGAGAAAAAGGACTTTCTGACGACCTTGTTAGACCAGCCAGCATACCGAGCTGTTCAGCTCCGATTATCCGATGAGTTGTCGTTTAATGAGTTCGCTGAACGGTTAGCAGATCGGTTTGACTCAAACAAAACGATCGGCGATTACAAGTTGCCATTGAAAACCCGGGCCCAAAAGAAGGGGGAAGATTTGGAAGCGTTTGCAGACTCGCTGCTTGAATTGGCGGACTCAGCATATCCTGCAGCAACTGTAGAATTTCGAGAAGAATTGGCAAAGGATAAATTTGTAGAATCCGTTGAGGTGTCTGAGGAAATACGAGAGAAATTGTATCTCGCACAACCAGAAACCATGGCCGAAACCATTCGTGTTCTCCGTGGTCTCCTCAGTGCCAGAAAGGCATCCCATGCGGTCCCGAAGAGAATCAGCTGTGACGCAATTTCCGGCGGAAGCGAAAAGACCGATGATTTGAAAGAAATCAAGGAAATGATGAAAAAAATGAGCGAGCGCCTAGGAAATTTGGAGGGGTAAGTAAAGCAACTTCAAAACCCACCTAAGCGTCCGAATTTAAGCGATATTCAGTGCTACCAATGCAAAGCATATGGGCATTACGCATCAAGCTGCCAGGAACGACGGGAATAGGGAAACGAGGGGAGGGGGCTATCGAGGGGCAGTCAGTCCCAGCGCCATTAAATGCAAACGCCCCGAAGTTTGAGCCAGGGAATGTGAAGTCCGGGGAAGCTGAGAAAGGGACGGTGATGACCATTAGTGGGAATGGTATATTTGTTAATGGCTGGGTGAACAATCTCAATATCCCGATTTTGCTAGACACTGGAGCCACAATGAGCATTTTAGAGTATGACACTTGGAAAAAGAGCGGGGGGCTGCGTCAGATACCCTAGAAACTGTGAATGCGACACTAACGGTAGCAAACAAGCAGAATTTAGAGGTAGAGGGGCGCACATACATCCTTCTTCGTCTGGGTGTTATAAACGTAGTGGTACCAGTAATAGTAGTGAAAGGGGTCAGTCATGATGTAATACTCGGGTCAGACTTTTTCCAAATGCACGGATGCAATATTTCGTACGACCTTGGGGTTTTCTCGATGGGATGTCAGGATATGGCGATCCAGTTTCAGAAATCGTGTCCCGAAGTATGCAGGCTTTTATTAGACGACAAGTTGGAATTAAACCCGGAATGGAATGTTCGATAGAGGCCAAACTCGAGGGTCGGTATGAACGGAACAATGGGTCCCCTGGGGTGACTGAAGGATTCCACGCATGCGAGAAAGGACTTCTTGTGGCGCACGCCTTGGTTATTCCTAAGGAGAGCAAAACATTGGTTCGTTTAGCTAACGTTTCTGAAGGCGTTATTTCTTTAAAGCCCGAAGAAGTTATAGGACAGTTCGAGCCTGTTGATCAAGCGCAAGGGTTTTTGAGCGCATGCGACTTGCAAGAGGATTTGAACGTAGGGGAACAGGACGGTGTTCGCAAGTTTGCGCGGGGAGGGGGAACTGAGAGTACAGATTCTCATGTCTTATCGCAGCAGCAGCAAGCGCAGTTCGATTCCTTACTAAAAGAGTTCAGGGATATCATTTCAGAAGGGAAGGGAGATTTAGGAATGACTGATATGATAGAACATCATATTTTGACCGGCGACGCAGAGCCTATCAAGCAGGCACCGAGGCGATTATCCCCTTTCAAGAGAGACGTCGTAGAGGAACAGCTAGACGATTTACTGACCCAGGGAAGGATTGTGGAGTCTAACAGCCCATGGAGCAGCCCGATTGTATTGGCGAGAAAGAAGGACGGTAGCTATCGACTGTGTGTGGAATACAGAGGTTTGAACGGAGTGACGCAGAAAGACGCTCAGCCGCTTCCAAGGACTGACGATATCCTAGAATCCCTACAAGGTGCGTCGTGGTTTTCTTGTCTCGATTTGGCATCAGGTTACTGGCAGATGCCGTTAGCTGAAAAAGATCAAGATAAAACAGCATTTGTCACCCACAAAGGCCAGTTTTCTTGGAAATGTATGCCCTTTGGTTTGACCAATGGGCCGGCGTCCTTTCAGCGTCTAATGAACTTAGCGCTAAAGGGAATTGCGTGGAAAGACTGTCTAGTTTATCTAGATGACGTTATTGTCTTCTCCAGCACGTTTGAGCAACATCTAGAACGATTACGACGTGAGCGACTGCGCGCCGCGAAAGATGTCTAAGTGTACCTTTATGAAACGAAGCGTCCAAAGCCTTGTGCCGCCTACTGAAGAAAGATCAGCAATTCCAGTGGGGCAAAGAACAAGAGCAATCTTTCGAGGAGCTTAAGAACCGTCTCGTCAGCTCGCCGGTCTTGGCATATCCCAACTTTGAAGCAGATGCAGGGAAGTTCATCCTAGACACGGACGCAAGCACGGACAAGGGCATTGGAGCAGTCCTGTCGCAGGTTCAACCAGATGGCACTGAGAGAGTCATAGCATACGGCAGTCGTTCACTTTCTGCAGCAGAGCGGAATTACTGCGCTACCCGATGGAGGTGCTTGCACTGGTAGAATACGTAGACCACTTTAGATATTATCTTCTGGGAAGACCGTTCCAAGTACGGACGGATCACCACACATGGCTGCGATCATTCAAAGAGCCCCAGGGGCAGGTAGCGCGGTGGCTGGAGAGACTTCAAGAGTATGACATGGAGATAACTCACCGACCTGGAAGAGACCGCGAACGCAGATGCAATGTCGAGAAAGCCAAGAAAGCACCATGAAACATGTCCATCTTGTAGTGGTATACCAAGCCCTGTCATTGCGACACTCTCGGTGCAACAGGAGACAACAGAAACAGGAATAAACATCTGGTCACCGAGCGCCATTACAGAAGCCCAAAGTAAAGACCCCGACATCTCCTGTGTCATAAAGTACATACAAGAGACGGACAGCAAGCCATCCAAGAAGGAACTCCAAATGATGAGCCCGATGACGAAGGCAGTGTGGGCACAATATGAATTATTGGAGCTGACAGACGATGTACTTCGAATAAAGCCATATGAGAATAGGAAGAACTGGGTAACCAGAGTCATCTTACCAGAGAGCTTGGTGAAACCGTCCCTCCAAAGAGTACATGACGGCATTGAAGGAAGTCACCAGGAATGCTGAAGACTAAGACGAAGTTACAAGCACGGTTCTGGAGACCCGGACTCTCGACAGCAGTCAGAGATTATTGCAACTCATGCAAAACATGTGGACAGTGCAAAGCACCATCTAGAAAAGCAAGAGCTCCTATGGTCGCAATTCCATCATCACATCCGATGCAACGACTACATATCGACGTGATCGGACTGTTGAACCGGACACGGAGGGGGTCATGTGTACATTCTTACAGTGCAATGTGCGTTCACTAAATGGGCAGAGGCGTACCCTTTAAGGAACCAGAAAGCAAAGACATGTGCAAGGGCCATCGTCAACAACTGGATCCATAGATTTGGTGTGCCAGATAGCATTCATTCTGACAAGGGGCGCAACTTCGAGTCAGATTTGTTCTATGAGATATGCGCACTACTGGACATCAGGAAGAGCCGGACAACACCTTACCATCCTAGCGGCAATGATCAAGTAGAGAACTTCAACAAGACGCTGAAGAATCTCCTTATAGTCAAGGTAGAAGAAAATCCAGACAACTGGGATGACTACATTGGAGCATGCTTGATGGCATATCGTAGCAGCATCCATGCGACCACTGGCTACACTCCCTTTCGACTGATGTTTGGCAGAGAGATGAGGATTCCCCTAGACATCATGGTTGGGGAAACACCACCCCACAGCCATGCATCATATGGCGAGTTTACTGATGATCTCCAAGAAAACATGACAGAGGCATACCGTCACGTAAGGTCTAATGTAGAGACAGCACAGCAGAGACAGAAGGAGTACTATGACAGGGGAGCGGTGCACACAGCATTCCGGCCTGGAGACGAGGTGTTCCTGTTCAACCCGCAGCTGAAGCCAGGAGAAGCAGCAAAATTCCACAGGTACTGGAAGGGACCGTGTAGCTGCTGCTTGATCAATCACACTCGTGATTGTTGACATGTTTATTGTACTAAGTCTAACTCAACAAACTCACAAACGCTGTGAAAGTAGGTTTTCTAAAACAGAAAACATAGAACAATCTTAATACAACATAAGCAACGTTACAAAGCAACAAATCGAGCAAATCCAAGCAAAGAAACTTACCGACTTTTGACCAGAAACGTTCACAACGAACAAGCAGCAACTGACTTAAAAATATGGCGGGGGACGCGGTACATACGTCACATACGTCAGGAACGCCTGACTAAACGAAGGGATACGAACTGACGCCGAATGCACACGACAACTCACGAATGCAATACGAACGCCAAATCTACAAACGAAGACAACAAACGCCGCGCGAACTAACAAACATGTTACACTCTAAACAGATAAACATAAAATGCACAATTTGGTGGCTACACCGGCCCCTAAATGAACGTTATTTATCTCATTTATACTCAAGCCACCAAATAACAGGGTTCGATTCCCCGTATCTTTATACTCTCAATATGACTTTCGTCCGAAAGCCAAAGTCCATCAACTTCTGTTGCTTCTAATGTTCATCGACACCACGGCTATTTCAGTCCATCAAGTTCTAATCGGCACAATTTCGTCACTGGTCGATGTAGAATCTTTGTAGACGTCTTCACTTCTCCGTGTCTGCGACGCTTTGATCTTGTAACCACTGTGGAGCTAATGAGAACTTTCGCGCTGCGAACCAAGCCATCTCTCCCTTTGAAAATCTCCACCACTCTTGCCATTGGCCATTCTCCTCTTGGGAATTTTGGATCCGCCAGCATCACCACATATCCGACACGTAGGTTTTCTTGGACCTCATTCCATTTCTGACGCAACTGCAGGTTGGAAGGTATTCTTTAATCCATCGCTTCCAGAAAACTTCCATTAGATACTGAGCTTGCCTCCACTGTCTTCTACTCGTCATATCTTCTTTTGTGAATACCCCGGGTGGTAATTTCGAACTTGGGCGAAGCTGTAACAAGTGATTAGGCGTCAAAGGGTCTTCATCAGAAGGATCCTCGCTGCTCTTGGTCAATGGTCTACTATTCAGTATCCCTGCTGCCTCGGCTAGAACAGTAGATAACACCTCATCTGTGACAATCTGTTCCTGCAACAAAGATGCAAGAATCGTCCTGACAGATCTGATCATCCGCTCCCATGAGCCACCCATGTGACTGGCGTCTGGAGGATTGAACTCCCATTGCATACCTCGTTCGGAACAGAAACCATCTATCTTCTTCATGTCCCATTCACTGATTGCAGCTTGCAATTCCTTGTCAGCACTGGTGAAATTAGTCCCTCTATCGCTTCTTATCTTCTCAGGGTACCCTCTCAGGCTGATGAATCTTCTTAAGGCGTTGATCATAGAATCAGTCGTAAGTGAATGTGCTACTTCTATGTGAATGGCACGAATCGCCTGACAGGAGAAAATGCAGCCATAACGCTTCACTCGCTTTTGTCGCCCTTGTTTCACTTCTATGGGTCCAAAGAAATCCACACCAACGTTGCTGAATGGCGGCTTCTCTGGAGTCACTCGATCTTCTGGTAAATCGGACATAAACTGCTCGCATGGTAGTTTCTTTCTCTTCTGACATGAGACACATTTCGCAATAACACTTCTGACTACTGTGCGGCCCTTCACGATCCAATATCGCTTCCTGATGTCTGACAACACCAGTTCTTGGCCCATATGCCCTGCCAGTTCATGACATTCTCTAACAATCAGATTCGTCACATGATGCTTCTGGGGAAGAATAGCTGGATTCTTCAAACCGACATCGACAGAAGAGTATCTGAGTCTACCTCCTACTACTAGTATTCCATTCTTCTGGATTGTTGGATTAAGCTTGTAGATCGACTTCCCAGCTTTCTTGATCTTCCTCTTCACAGTACTCTCAGTTTTCCTGTCAGTACTTTCTTTACCGTTGAGAGTCTTTACTTCTAATGGAAATGACTCTTGCTGTACTAGTCTGACAATATCTTCTTGTGCATTACGAAGCTCCATTACACTCAGGAAGCGGCCAGTAGACACTTGCTTGACGTCTGCATTCCGACGTCTGTCTAACATCGCTCTGTGGGAACTCTTGGAAAGGATAAATGCCTTGAAACGAACCAACCAAGCAACAGCTCTTGTCAATCTTGACCACGAAGAGTAATAACTCAACAACTCATTCATCACGTTTCTCTCTTGGATGACAGAGTACACTGGAACTTCTTTTCGTACTTCTGGATCTGAGTCTGTCAAGTCTGGTAACTCCGGCGAATCAGGCCACTCATCTTCGTGTTTCCATAAGAACTCAGGTCCTCTGATCCACCGTTGGTTCTTAATCATCTCGTCCATTTTCATGCCTTTCGCTGCATCATCAGCTGGATTCTCCTTTCCGTTGACAAATCTCCACTGTGTGACTTCAGAACCGGTCCTTATGATTGTAAGCCGATTGGATTCAAATGTGTGAAACCGTTTAGAATTGTTCCTTATACACTTGAGCACAGACATTGAATCAGTCCAATAAACAACTTGATCATCTGGATGCAGTGTAGCAGCCTTCTTCAAACAAAAGTTTGCACAACTTGGAGAGGAAGTGGCACCAAAGATGTGCTTCGTCATCCTGTATTCTTCTGGTTTATCTTCTAGGTTATCATCCTTCCACCAGAGAAAACGTAGTGCGTCACAGTGATTAGGCTCCACCTTCACTTGATGAAACATTGCCTCAATATCTCCGACGATAGCAATCGGTTCTTGACGAAACCTGATCAGTACTCCCAATAACTGATTGTTCAAATCTGGGCCTGATAGAAGCTGATCATTAAGTGATGTTCCTTGATACTTGGCTTGACAGTCGAACACGACACGTACTTCCCCGGCTTTAATGGGTGTGTCACAGGATGGTGAGGCAAATACCAGACAATGCCTTCCGGTACTTCCAGTTCTTCTAATGGAACCCTCTGCGCATGTCCCTTATCGATGTAATCGCGCACAGTTGTCTTGTACTTCTGATACAAGTCTTCATCCCTTACAAGTCTTTTCTTCAGAAGTTGCAGTCTTCTTTCAGCTACTTGCTTGTTGTTGGGTAAATGAGGCGGGTTGTGTCGCCATGGTAACATCAATTGAAAGTGTCCATCAACAAACTTGAGGGATCTTTCCATGACTTCTAAGGCTTTCGCGTCTTCAACAGAAGGAGACACCTTATTTCCCACAGTCATGTCAGTAAAATCTGTCCTCCACAGCTTGTCCATCTGACCTTTCAATTTCTCGTGCTCTTCTTCGAAACTCTCCTCAGGACTCTTCTCAAAAAGAAGGCTGTCCACTGTTCCTCCGACTGCACCAATCACTGTCCATCCCAACTCATACTTCACCGCGACTGGTTCGTGATCTTTACCTGAAACGTGTTCTAATGGAAGAAACAACCCTGGCCTCTCTTTCACGCCTATTAACAACATCACAGTTCCATTGTTAATTTCTGAAATATCAATGTTCCTTAAATGAGGGAAGTGCTGTGAATCATCTTGCTTTGGTATACAGCTCTTAGAAATCGGCATATGCTTCACAGTCTTTACATCATTCAACTCAACAGAAATTTTCTCATCCAGAGACTTTACGATAATATTAATCAATTTGCTATTTACATTAGCTGAGCCTGTCATTCCGGTCAGCGTGAAATTAGTATCAGTTCCGATAACTCCAATACTCATTGCCAACTGCTCATGACAAAGTGTCAGTTCTGAACCAGTATCCAAAAGAGCATATGTTTCCACGACAGCGTCACTTCCTTGACCTTGAACTTTTACCGGTACTACTCCAAGACAGACCCTCTTCTCGCTTGTAGCTGCGGAAGCTAGCGCTACTCCAGTTCCAGATCCAACACCGGAACTACTAGCTTGAGCCTCGCCGGCCCCAGTATCAACTCTTGGACCTCTTGCGCCTGACTGATCAGCTGGTTCGCGGTTCTCGTTGTTGCGCATGCGCTCTGGAGGTGCTTGGCGATGTAATAAAGTATGGTGATCACTTGAACCACAATCTTGAATCTGACATTTGAAATGCGTTTTCGGACAATTCTCAGCTATGTGGTTCTCAACCAGACATTTATTACAAAGTTTATACTTCATTACAATTTTCCTTTTGTCTTTGAAAGATGAATTCTTAAACTCGTCACACTTCCAAATTCTGTGTTTGCCTCGACAAGCAGGACATGAAGGGGCAGAACTTTGCGGATTGGGAGAAACTGTACGTTCTGAAACTGATCCTGAAATTGATCCTGCCATTACTATTCCCTGACCCCAACTGTTCTTCGAACCCTGCTCCTTACTCCCCCCTTTCTGTTTATCATCCTTAGCAACACTGTGACACATGTCAAGTCCAAACTCGTTGTTGATCAAGCGTGCTCTGGATTCAACAAACTTTACAAAATCTCTGAATTTGGGTCTGTGTCCGCTCTCAATAATTGCACCAGCTTTTTCTGTCCAGCGGCCTCTCAAATACATGGGAAGTTTCTTAGCTAATTCCCTTAGAGTAGTGATGTGATTTAACTCCGATGAATATTCCTGTCCCATTCCCGAAAGTGTGTGATGCGCATTGTTTAAGTGCCTTGCAAATTCCATCAATGCTGCGCCATCAGGGTTTTTCATGAAAGGTAAATTCTGCAATAATTTAATATGCGCTGCAGCTACTGCATATGGTTCTCCAAAGTTATCATGCAGAATTTGCTTGGCTGTCAAAAAACCTTTGGTAGGAGGTAAGTTTACACAACTCTCAATAGCCTTTTTAGCTTTTCCGGTACAATGTTGTATCAACAACTGCAATTTTGTTGCGTCATCGGGATTGTTTTTCTCCAGAAATGTCTCGAAATTATTCATAAATGAAACATACTTTAACACATCTCCATCAAATTGCAAATATTCGATCTTTGGATTTGTCAGAATTTGTTGTAATTTAGTTATCATTTCTCTCTGTCCATCACTGCCATGATCTACATCACGTAAACAACTTGGATTAGGACTAGGAGATTTTGGCAGTTCAGCACGTTTTGGAGCTTCACGTTCTGGAGATTCATATTTTGGCGCTTTACGTTCTGGCGCTTCATGTTTTGGCCGATAATTACCAAGAGAATAATTTTCAACATTAAACTTTCTCTCCCCGCAAACAGAAAGTTCAGCTCGTCTAGCATCCATTTCCGCTTCTAAAATTTGTAATTTCTGTCTTACCTCTTGTTCTTCTCTTTCTAATTCCTGCTTCAATTTCAATTCCCTTACTTTTAACTGCGCAAGTGCCAACTCCTCCTCTTTAGACCGTGTCGATCGCACTGACCTTGACGAACGCGACTTTGAACTTCGTTTCGATGAACTGGAAACACTACTAAATTCGTCTCCGTACCGACCGTCCTTTTTCGCTTTCCTTTTCCACATTTTCACTCCTGTGTCGATGTTTAATTTCCGCTGCACTTGCTCCATGTAGCTGTCATTAAGCTTCGCCAGCAATTCTTGATCCTCAGTCAAAGTCACAACTTCCTCTTGAACCCTTATGGACCTTTCCATAGTTTCATCAAACTTGTTTACTTGATCTAACAAAGTCTGCCAAGGAATATCAATTCTTAACATCATTGACTGGATTTCATTGTATCTTTTCGTCAAGACTCCAACCAATGCTGATCTTGAACGTTTCTTCGCCTCTACATCGGCAACCGGCGAGTCCTCCAATGCCGCTCCGATTTCTCGTAGAGAAGTTAACAGCTCGAACTCCTTTTCCAGCCCTTCGACTCCCGGCGATTCTACCAAACCACCAGACGCTTCCATGGTACATTTACCAATGCATTAGTCGAAATCTCGTAGGCAGAAGTCGAAAACTGTAGCTGCTGCTTGATCAATCACACTCGTGATTGTTGACATGTTTATTGTACTAAGTCTAACTCAACAAACTCACAAACGCTGTGAAAGTAGGTTTTCTAAAACAGAAAACATAGAACAATCTTAATACAACATAAGCAACGTTACAAAGCAACAAATCGAGCAAATCCAAGCAAAGAAACTTACCGACTTTTGACCAGAAACGTTCACAACGAACAAGCAGCAACTGACTTAAAAATATGGCGGGGGACGCGGTACATACGTCACATACGTCAGGAACGCCTGACTAAACGAAGGGATACGAACTCACGCCGAATGCACACGACAACTCACGAATGCAATACGAACGCCAAATCTACAAACGAAGACAACAAACGCCGCGCGAACTAACAAACATGTTACACTCTAAACAGATAAACATAAAATGCACAATTTGGTGGCTACAGACCGTATGTGATCCTAAAGAGGCTAACTTAGGTAAATTACATCATAAAGCTCTCCGAAAAGTCAGTAAGGACAGGGCATTTCAATAACTTAAAGTTGTACAAGCGGAAGGCAGAGAAGGACACAGCAGAGGTTCAAGAGGGGCAGGTAGTAGAGGATGAAGCAAGGAGAGAGGAGGGACAGGAGGAGGATGCAGGGTCAGAAGACGGCAGTACAGACAGCAGGATAATAGAGAGTGATGGGGAAGAACAACTAAGTGATCAGACAGAGGAACAGACTGAGCAGGAGCTCTCGGTCATACCTCATAAAACAGGGCAGAGTACGGAGACCATTGATTGGCTCAAGAAACAAGTAGCCCATTGGTTGGCCGGATGCATGGTCAGTGAAGTTGTGGGTATTTTTGTTATGTGAGTTCCGCTTTTAGGCAGTGCCTAAATCTATATATTATGGATTAATAACATCTTAGAGTTACCAGGAAACGAAGTCCATAAATCAAATAAGCACATCCGTATTAGAAAAGCTGCAAAGTTTGGGAAAAATTACTCGAAAACTGGCCTATTTTTTTCAAAGAAATGTATGGAAAAAACAAACATCAAAACGAGGCTCGTAGCGCATCCATGCGCGACCACCATACATTTTATTGTAAAAATCATCAACTTCGAAAAATCATATCTTGGTCGGTATTCACCCAATCTTCACCAAACTTTGCATTTTTGCTAATACGGATGTGCTGAATTGAATACTGGACTTCGTTTCCTGATAACTATAAGATTTCGTTAAGCCATATCAGCGTATTTGTAGATAATAAAGGCATACATCAGAGAAGATGAACGGTTTTCTCTGAACATCACAGCCAATATTCTAAAATGTAAAAATTGGTCAAAACTAAATCAAACTATAGAGTTATCTCACAACTCCCTGTAAGAAAATACTTGCACTATGTCTAGTACTTGCCGTAATCATGAAAATACCACAGTTCTTGTCATTGTGTTGCTTTTGAATTTCACTCTCCTAAGTGGGAATACAGATATTGTATTATTTCACAAGGGTTTAATGCAAAACAAAGAAAAAGCTTATTGTGCTTAATGACATTCATTGTTCCTTTTTTAAAGGCAGCAAACCGTTGCTTTCCTCTCCTTGTAGTACATTCATGATTATGTCAGTCCATTCATTTAGCTTTAGTGGTCCACATTTTCTTTCGGCATGTAGCTTGGACAAGAGAAATCTATAAGGGTATAGAAAAGCAGATTCAAAAGAAACGATTTTATAACCTGTGAACCCAATCACAGCTGTCTGCATGCAGAGAAGATATTAGATTCACGCAAAACCTGAAAGGATAAGACATAAACATTTAGACAAAATGCTTTGGGCGTTTGTGGATGGGAACAAGGATGTGTGTTAATGACAAGATTATTTATATACCTTCTCGTAATCACTCTTCTTCCGACCAGACATCAGGATGAAGATAAGCGGAACCTGCTTCGCACACCTTCCCGGCCGCCCAAATGCATTGATGGTGAGTAGCTGCTGGAAGGGACGGCCCAGCACCTTCAAGGTCCCGTCAATGTACCATGACTTAGCCGCCGACAGGTTGCTCAGCTGGTCATCAGTCGCGTATATGAAGCGGCGGCGGTTCTTGACGCCGGTTCTCTTGGAATCTATTCAAGTTCGCGCGGGTCTTCAGGGCGCATCTGCTGGCGAACACGATTGGCCGCTTCGGCAATGTTATCTGTCTTGGGCAGGACAATTAGAATTAGTTAATTTTGTACCTTGCGTGCGTGTTGCTGTTTTGTTGTAAATATTTTGTTTCTTTTTATACCAACCAAAAAAAAGATATCCATGTTGACATGGGATGTACACGTTGACTATTTACTGAAGAAAGTTAACAAGAGGCTGTACATATTAAGGGTTCTTAGGCGGAGCGGCGTACATGTCAGTGGCATGATTAAGATCTATTGCACAGTCATCCGCTCAGTCCTAGAGTATGCCTCTTCGGCGTTTGCAAGCCTGTCGGTGTCTCTGAGTCATGCCTTGGAATGCGTTCAAAAGCGCGCATTGTCCATCATGTTACCTGGTGTCCATTATCAGGAAGCATTGGAGCAAACTGGCCTTACTACACTAGAAGCCAGAAGGGAAGCAGCGTGCGTAAAATTTATGCAAAGCTTGAAGCCGGGTACCCCGCTGCTGCCCTTGTGTAGAGGGTTGGTGAGCAACTCAAATAGCCACCAGTATAGCCTCAGGTCACGTAAATTACATAAGAAACCAGTGAATACTGTCCGTTTTCAGAATTTTGTATCGTATAAATACTTAGAATATAATTATGTGTGAATGCGCAATGCTCCTGTAATCCAGCTGTAAGCTGCAATAGGTGCTAAATAAACTATTATTATTACATCTGAACTTGGATCCCAGTTCGCACTTCGATAGGAGACACATTTGTAAACAAATTCGAAAAGTTTAGAATTGAAATGGACATGATCATACACAGAAGACTTTTAAGTCGTGCGAATCGTCCTCGATGCGGGTACTCTCAGCCGAATGATCATCATGGGCCATGCCGCAAAGCACACAAGCCCACTCCATACCGTCATTCCGGACGGCTTCACGGTAATCTGCCCAATCAACACTAGTACCGCAGGTGCGGTGTTGCCATAAGCCATTGCACTGGAGTGCTTCCTGGCGGAGACGCACGTCATTGCCGCGATCGACGTAAGGAAACATGATGACATTCAGAGTTGTGATCGGAACCGAGTTTGCTTGAATAATGATCTCAACCATAAAAGTTGCCCTTTTATGGTCTAAATCGGATCGAAATTGTGACTTAAATAACTGGTCTTGTGACGTTATCTATTCGTCATGATAAAGTTTCCATCAAACATATCCAGAAAGTATTAGAGTAAAAGTCTAACTACTGACAAAAAATGCCACATTAATTGTGAGGCGAACCTTCAAAGCAACCCCGTTATTAAAAGGAAGGAAGGAAACCTACTGATCATGCTACAAGGGAGTTGAGGCTAAGAGGTGACAACAATCACTACACTTGTTGTTCCCGAGGAATGTTTTGGTGGCATTCTGTGACAGATTTCCTATGCAAAACGTAAATGTATCATTGTAAACAAGATCCTTCGACGCAATTTCGGGATCGAAAAGAAGACCTTCGCAGCCTTGAGTATCAAGCAACATAATGATAAGTTATTTCTCAGAACGCTCGTGCAAAAAGTGAACAAGACATTTTGCCTTTTCAGTCCATGAACAGCTGAAATCCCCGCCAAAACTGTTGACCCATTTCTCAACGTATGAACCGTTATTCTTAAAATCTCGTTCCTTAGCAAGAGTCTCCGCCAACAAGCTCTTTTCTCCCCCCTTCCCCCCAATCAATGTTGTTCCTGTAGGGATATCATCGGAGTTTTGTGCGGTGCAGTTGGGATTTCAACATTGCACAGGGGGGGAGGGGGTGGTGCATTAATGTTGTCCTGTCTGTGATCGTTCTTGCGAGCATTTTTTAGCGTTACTAAATAGAGTTGTGTGTCAACTAGTTTTGGCACGGATTGTGGCTCCATTATCACATACGCTGCCTGATGTACTTCCGCAAAGTCCCATCTACAAATTCCTCAATAGCAAGAAACTCTTATTCTATTCTCTCATGAATATTTTATCATGCTGATGAATTTCTCCGAAGACATTTCCATTATCGCCGGCAATAACCTCTGCCTTTAGCTTTGCAAAGAGGTTGCGTGCAAGATAGTGCATTTGTACACATTTCTTTGTGTGTTTTTAAAGTGTCAGTTTTGTTTCCAATATATCTGCATTGGTCTTGTCGCTGTATTTCTTAATCCAATTGGTGTGGTTAAACTCGTGGTGTTTCGACGTACATAGTGTCAAACATTTCGAAGTGCTTCATGCACGCGATTTTGATGTTTTTCGATGCTGAGTTCCTGGTATTCTTGAAAGCGGACAAGCACGCGTGGCCCATTCGAGAATACTTTTGAGCTTTCCTCTCACCTCTGCGCTTAGCCGTTGAACAACTATTCTCTCAAGCTCCTTAGCGCATGGATTTCCAGCTTTCTTTCCTTTCATTTCTTGACGTTTTCTTTCATGCGATCTTTGAACTTCTGGAATTTTCGAAGGGCCGCCATGTTCGATTGAATCGCGAGTGTGGTTCGAATTTTGGATAAACCACGTGCGAAGTGCCAAAATGCTACGGCCATTTTCAATCTTTTTTACATGATTTTTGGATTTTTTGCTTTGTATATATTTAATTTTTCTTGATCCAATTTATTTTTGTTTTTGTTTCGATTCCAGTGTTTAATAATTGTTATTTAAAATGAGAATTAAACTGTTAATGGCCCCAATTTCAAGAAAATAAAAAAATAGTATCCCAAAACCATGGGATTTTCCTTATGGCAGTCCCAGGTCACCATAAAATAGGCATACAACACAGTACGTTATCTTGAAAGAAAAAATTATGTCAATTTATTTTTAAATATAATCAGCTGATGATCTTGATTCAGCAATTTAAACTTACCAGTATGCACTTTTACAGCAACTCCACTAATAAGAACCTAACTTAGAATTTTAGCCTTAATAGAGGGGGCTTAAAATGACAATCTAACGGGTTCTTAAAACACAAGTTCTTGTACGCGGGTTTTACTGTATATTCGCTAATCATGTCATTATCGGACTGTTTTTAATGTTATATATAATACGTGATGTGGGCGGGGTCAAGGTCAAACTGTTGGCCCAGCAGCCTGGAAAAACGGCTGCACCACGGAACTTCTAAACCACGCCATTTTCTTGCATACTTGGGGATGTGTGTTATAGGATACATTTTATTCGAAAACGATAAAGTGGACGGAATATTTAATTAACGCGTTTTCGTAAGCGAGAAGGTCGAGTTCGCAAAGGCGCCATTTTAAGTCTTCCACAGAAACCAAAAAATAAACAATTTCTCCCAGCCGAAAGCAACAAATACGTCCAAACCTTCGCGATTCTCTCACAAATAACTCTCTCACAAATAATGTTCACGCAAAAGTCGTTTTTCCAAAACGTTTAGAGTTAACAATATATCCCATTCAAAAGTTTTGGCGCGTTGCACGAAGCCCCGGCGCGCCAGTTATAAATAAACAAACACTCAGTTCACAAACAGCAGTCCTTTGACAGCCTATTTATTTCGAAATCTATACTAAAAACAGAGAAGTTCGAGCCGAAAAAACGAAGCTCTCAAACCCGACCGGAAGGAGGAAATGTATGAAATCTTCGAAATCTATGCTAAAAACGGAGATGTTCGAGCCGAAAAAAACGAAGTTCACAACCCGAGCGGAAGGAAATCTCTCCAGTGTGCATGTTTTTGTTGGAAAAGGTTTTACTTGAGCTAAGGTCTAATTCAAGCGATTTTCCCAAGTTTAACTGATAAGCTTAGATTGTTTAAGCTAAGTTTTTAAATGACACACACTTGAATTCGAATTGACCGAGTTGTGCAAGTCTTTAAGAAAGTCCAACATGATGAGCAGTGCAAAGCAACTTTCCATTGAAAACAGCAAGAATCTAAAAAGTTTTACTTTACCATTCTGGCGCTTCCTAAACCTTCCTATTCACTAGACGAGGGACTTCTCTTGATATTATTTACATCTAAACCCAATAGTTGTTGAAGTTCGAGTGGTACAGCTCAGCCTTTTTCTTTCTTGACCGAAAATACGACCATATCGATCGACACACGCACGATCTCTTCGCGCCAAAATCACAGTAAAACCAATGCCTCAACACCTTTGTTAGGAAATATTTAGGGGGTTATTGTGTGGCATTTGCCTCATTTCCATTCACAAGGAACATTGTTTTCAAAGATCTAATTTAAAACGCCTTTCCGATCGTATGCTACGGCGCAAATATTTCACACCGGTATGCCACTTATCTATAAGCTGATAACAAATACTTTAATACTTTAAAGTAAACAGGCGTAGTTACAAATTGTTTGAGCACATCTCTCTAAACGTAGCGGTATAACTGTTCATTCCACAACAGCAGACAATCCGATAATTTTCGTCATTCAAGGGAAATTTAATTCGTGAATTTTTCACGGGTACTTACTAGCATAATTTATTCGCTAATCATAATATATATGCTAACAAGCGGGCGTAACTCTCCGAAATGCCCGCTCGCAGTTCACGACCGACAAAAAATAATCTCCTTGAAATAAAACTCAAAAATAAGATTTTTAGCGAAATACACAACAGAGAATACGTGACACATGTCCCTTGTACTAAATTAATCTAACATTTGACAAAAGGAAAATCAAGGCTAGAATATCAGAAATGACCTGTTTACATAAGGCAAAGCAGAGCCTAAAAGTTACTCAAAAACTATAATTCGAGTTTAGCCGGAGAATATGAAACCTTGAGGGAGCCAAAAAAACGGCAGCAAAACGTAAAAGGTACATTTAAAGTCAGAATTTATCAGGAATGCAAGAAACTTGGAAGCTAAAAATATAAATAACATAAGAAGAGGTAGCGATGGGTACCAATTGAGGTTATCTAATTTGCGAGCTTGCGAGCCGCGAGCCTCTTAGCGAGCCGCGAGACACTTTTTTCGAGCCTTTGAAAAACACATTAAAAACTAGAATAAAACTAGAAAACATGTAACACGGTGTTCATTTTCAAGACACCAAAGATAAATTTTCCACTTATACATACTGAGATTTTCACCCCAAAACTCCTTGATTGTAAACCCAGTTCCCGACTATGTGTCGGCCAATCATACTAAAGAAACAGTATTTTCACGTGTGGCTAAAGCGTTTCGTCCAATCACAGAGCAGCTTCATTGTGGTGCCGTGTTTTCGGCTCCTTCCTCTCGGCGAGAGGGCATCTCAAACTCTAACTGCTTCTATAAACTGTTCACAGTGTTTGACATTTAAGCTTACTTATCAGCAAAACTATGGCTGAAAATCCCACATTTTCTCTCTTAGAAAAGTCGGTAGATGAATACATTTCCGAGCAGCAGAACAAAAATACCCTCTCTAGAAGAAGGCGAGATGTTGGCCTTCTTAAAGAGTTTTTTAAGGGAAAAACGAGACGAGAAACCTAGAAGAAATTCCGCCGACAGAGCTCAACAAATTCCTAAGCGAATGTATCATAACAGTTAACAGTTAAAAGGAGAAGATGGAGAAGAGTTTGAACCATCCAGTCTTTTAAGGTTTCTTTCAAGTTTTAACCGCCATCTCAAGAGCCAGAATTATGTGAAGAATATTATGGAAGACATTGAACAGACCCGGAAAGCATTAGAAGCAAGAAGTCGACGTCTCAAAAAGGAAGGAAAAGGAAACAAACCAAATGCTGCCGAGGCCATAAGCGATGAGGAGATTTTCTATGAAAAACAGTTGCTTGGCACCACGAATGCGGAATCTCTGTTGAATACATTGTGGTTCATAAACTCAGTTCATTTTGGTTTGCGAGGATGCGAAGAGCATCGACAAATGGCTGGGGGAGATGTTTAGATCGTAAAGGATGTTGACGGAACTGAATATTTAGAATAATCAGAGAGACAAACCAACACAAGAACTGGAGCGGAGCCAAGAAATATTTAGTCTGTCAAGCCCAAAGCCTTTGCTACAAACGGACCAGAGGAAAGCATTCCTGTTTCGTGTACAAGCTGTATCGCTAGAACGACCAGTCTCAATGCAGAATGCCGAGGCGCCTTACTATCTCAGGAAACATTTCAAAGCAGACGACATAGAGATTTGTAAGTAGCCGTAAAAACTTCAATGTTATGGTTTGCATTTCGATTGTTCGAAGTCTATAATGTGTGATCCTTTTCCTCGCCGAGTTCGTTGCTATAATAAATACTGAAACTTTTACAAGAATGTATCAGAAAATTTGAGGATGTTTTGAAGAGAATCAAGGGTCTCAAAACCCTGTTTGACTTTACATGAAGAGCGACATGACATGTGGGCGGGGTCAAGGTCAAACTGTTGGCCCAGCAGTCTGGAAAAAACGGCTACACCACGGAACTTCTAAACCACGCCATTTTCTTGCATACTTGGGGAACTGTGTTATGGGATACGTTTTATTCGAAAACGTGGACGGAATATCTAATTCAAGTGTTTTCGTAAGCGAGAAGATCGAGTTCGCAAAGGCGCCATTTTAAGTCTTCCACAGAAATAAAAAATAAACAATTTCTCGCAGCCGAAAGCAACAAATACGTCCAAACCTACGCGATTCTCTCACGAATAATAAGTAATGTTCAGGCAAAAGTCGTTTTTCCAAAAAGTTTAGAGTGAACAATATATCCCATTCAAAGGTTTTGGCGCGTTGCACGAAGCCCCGGCGTGCCATTTATAAATAAACAAACACTCAGTTCACAAACAACAGTCCTTTGACAGCCTATTTATTTCGAAATCTATACTAAAAACAGAGAAGTTCGAGCCGAAAAAACGAAGCTCTCAAACCCGACCGGAAGGAGGAAATGTATGAAATCTTCGAAATCTATGCTAAAAATGGAGATGTTCGAGCCGAAAAAAACGAAGTTCACAAACCCGAGCGGAAGGAAATCTCTCCAGTGTGCTTGTTTTTGTTGGAAAAGGTTTTACTTGAGCTAAGGTCTAATTCAAGCGATTTTCCCAAGTTTAACTGATAAGCTTAGATTGTTTAAGCTAAGTTTTTAAATCACACACACTTGAATTCGAATTGACCGAGTTGTACAAGTCTTTAAGAATCAACAAGTCATGATGAGCAGTGCAAGGCAACTTTCCATTGACAACAGCAAGAATCTAAAAAGTTTAACTTTACCTTTCTGGCGCTTCCTAAACCTTCCTATTCACTAGACGAGGGACTTCTCTTGATATTATTTACATCTAAAACCAATAGTTGTTGAAGTTCGAGTGGTACAGCTCAGCCTTTTTCTTTCTTGACCGAAAATACGACCATCTCGACCGACACACGTGCGATCTTTTCGCGCCAAAACCACAGTGAAACCAATGCCTCAACACCTTTGTTAGGAAATATTTAGGGGGTTATGGTGTGGCATTTGCCTCATTTCCATTCACAAGGAACATTGTTTTCAAAGATCTAATTTAAAACGCCTTTCCTATCGTATGCTACGGTGCAAATATTTTACACCGGTATGCCACCTAACTATAAACTGATAACAAATACTTTAATACTTTAAAGTAAACAGGCGTAGTTACAAATTGTTTGAGCACATCTCTCTAAACGTAGCGGTATAACTATGCAAACTCCATTTGCATTGGTAATAAACTCCCTGGGGATTGTAATATAAAAGAAGTATTATCCTAACAATCCCTTGTCATTCAGTCAAGCAGCGAAAGAGAAACGGTTGTCTCTTCGCAGGACTTGGTACCATCAACCCCGATTCAACTCGGTTTAGGGATGAAGAACAAAGTCACAGCCACGGACAGCTTCATGTTTAATAAGTTATTAGCGTTTGTGTGTGTGTCGTTGACTCTTTATTGACTTTTATTTCTCTTTATTGGTTTTATCAATTTGTAATTATATCTTCGTTTCTTCTTCATAAATCAGGTTTTGTCTCGGTCGGTGAATTGGTTTTGCAAACGTCTGAGCGTCACTACATTTGGGACAACCTCCAAAGAAACGCCAGAAGTGTCCTTGGTATATTTTCTTTCAAGATTGAAATGACATGGCCGGATGGTTTGGTAAAGACGTGTGGATTGAGACGGATTCGAACTTCGGCGAGAATGAGGCCGTACAAGAGAGACGCCATGACTCACTCGTAGCGACGAGTGAGTGACTCACGACGTGACGCATTGACGCGTCAAATTGACAGGCGTAGCTTCTTTGGTGTATGCTCTTCCTGGTCTGAAATCACGAAGGGTGGATGGTTTGTCAAAGACGTTGATTCAGACAGATTCGAAGTTTAACAGTCAAGATTACTCCAGACGCCATTACAGTAAGAAACCGCTACTGACTCACAACGGTATTGTTTCTCCTAAGGTAGAAATTATTTATCTATTATATTTATAAGTACCTGTAGTGATAATAATTGTTATCTGAATTGAATGCTTATGTGAGGCTGAACTATGAAATACCTGTGAGGTTTAAAATTTTTATTTGCCTGTGGGGCTTGAATATGAAATACCTGAGAGGTTTAAAATTTTTATTTGCCTGTGAGGCTTGAATATGAAATACCTGTGAGGTTTAAAATTTTTTATTTGCCTGTGAGGCTTGAATATGAAATACCTGTGAGGTTTAAAATTTTTATTTGCCTGTGGGGCTTGAATATGAAATACCTGCTGTGAGGTTTAAAATTTTTATTTGCCTGTGAGGCTTGAATATGAAATACCTGTGAGGTTTAAAATTTTATTTGCCTGTGGGGCTTGAATATGAAATACCTGTGAGGTTTAAAATTTTTATTTGCCTGTGAGGCTTGAATATGAATACCTGAGAGGTTTAAAATTTTTATTTGCCTGTGAGGCTTGAATATGAAATACCTGTGAGGTTGAAATTGTTTGTTTGCCTGTGAGGCTTGAATATGAAATACCTGTGAGGTTTAAAGTTTTTGTTTGCCTGTGGGGCTTGAATATGAAATACCTGTGAGGTTTAAAATTTTTATTTGCCTGTGAGGCTTGAATATGAAATACCTGAGAGGTTTAAAAATTATTATTTGCCTGTGAGGCTTGAATATGAAATTCCTGTGAGGTTGAACATTTTTATTTGCCTGTGAGGCTTGAATATGAAATACCTGTGAGGTTTAAAATGTTTATTTGCCTGTGAGGTTGAAAATTTTTACTTGCCTGTGAGGCTTGAATATGAAATACCTGTGAAGTTTGAAAATTTTTATTTGCCTGTGAGGCTTGAATATAAATACCTGTGGGGTTGAAAATTATTTTTTGCCTGTGGGGCTGAAATATGAAATACCTGTTGTGGTAAGCACACTGAATATGTTGCATATAGATGTAAAATAAATGTAGTATTTAAAAAATATATTTATAGTTCTGAATCAGGGTGAGTAACTCCTGCGGGTCTATACATACTCTTGGTAGGCCTCCAGACGTCCTGTTCTCAGGCGTGTTTGAAGTTACTCCCTCCTGGTTGGGAACCCCTAATTGCATAATGCTGTTATATGTGCACAAGGTGCAGATTCTGTTTGAAATGTTATGGTTGTTGCATGTCACCCTTGGGTTGGATGCAATCTGGAGGGGTTCCCGACCAGGAAGGGATCGTTTGTAGTTATTATTATTAGTATAGTATATATTTCATATTTTCTGGCATTGCAATTATTCGTTATTGTATTAGGTTTTAGAGAGAGGTTTGAGGTTTGGGATAGGTTTGAGGTTTGGGAGAGATAAGGTTTGGGAGATAAGGTTTGGGAGAGATAAGGTTTGGGAGATAAGGTTTGGGAGGTAAGGTTTGGGAGATAAGGTTTGGGATAGAGAAATAAGTTATGATGAGTAAATGGGATATCCATCAGTGTAATGGGTGCGCTAATAGTGGGAAAATTAACACATCAGCAATACATGTTATTATGTCATGAATGGAAATAATGTATGTTATAATGTATGTAATTAATGTATGTAATTATATCTTCCTGTAAGAAGTAATTAGATTGTGGCGCGTGCTAAAAGAGCTCAGAATGAAGGCAGGCTTGGGGAAGGCCAGAGCGATTCCCCATACCTAATTATCATAACAATACACAGGGAGGAATATTACACTATGCAAACTCCATTTGCATTGGTAATAAACTCCCTGGGGATTGTAATATAAAAGAAGTATTATCCTAACAATCCCTTGTCATTCAGTCAAGCAGCGAAAGAGAAAGGGTTGTCGACCCACCCACCCTCCCTGTGAGTTGAATCGGGTTGATGTTATTTCCTCCATCTTTCGCCTGACCTGGGCTTGTCCCAGGCCAGAGCGATTCCCCATACCTAATTATCATAACAATACACAGGGAGGAATATTACACTGTTCATTCCACAACGGCAGACAATCCGATAATTTTCGTCATTGAAGGAAAATTTAATTCGTGAATTTTTCACGGGTACTTACTAGTGACTCTTATCAGCTGACAACATTCAAACTTATCATTGATGACAGCCTGGGCTACACCATTTATGCCGTAGATCGACGTAGATATTTATTTATTAGAGACCCGGTACTATACCACATGATAATTTCACCTGGCTGACGGTATAGCTCGCCAAAAACTAGCGGTTGGGATGTCCAAAGTTTATGCCGTAGATCGACGTAGATATTTAGTTATTAGAGACCCGGTGCACTATACTGCATAGCTGTGATAATTTCACCTGGCTGACGGTATTAAGCTCACCAAAAACTAGCGGCGGGGATGTCCAAAGTTTATTGTAGATATTTTTAAATTAAAATTATTATTGACCCGGTGCACTATACCGCATAGCTGTGATAATATCACCTGGCTGACGGTATAGCTCGCCAAAAACTATCGGTGGGGATGTCCAAAGTTTATTGTAGATATTAAATTATTATTGACCCGGTGCACGATGCCGCATAGCTGTGACAATTTCACCAGGCTGACAGTATAGCTCACCAAAATCTAGCCCTGGGGATGTCCAAAGTTTATTGTTGTGGCGCCGATACGCAGTGGAATTCGGTTTTTGTCAGGTTTATTCAATACGCTACAACAAACACACACAAATAAATCGTTACAGTCTTGAATATGAAATAAATACACACTATATCATCCACGTAGTCGATAATATCACTTGAGCGATTCAGTTCATAGTTCAGCAACAATTCCTAGTCATCAAATCGTGTTATTACAACAGTAAAGACAAAACGAACGTTTTTTTCACCTACCTGACAGCCACTGACTTCACTCAGCTTCGTACATGCGAATTCATCGCACATGGCGGTCGGTAGGTATCACGTGTTCGAGTCACGTTACGTCATCCTTGGACACGCAACGGCGACATCCTCCCCCCCCGTGTACGACGCCAGGTGGGCGGGGGACACGAACATCATCAAGCTTGTTCCATCACGCACAGTTTCGCAACTGGACGCACGTAGGTGCCACTCTTGGTCATCACCTCGGCAGCTCGAACCCTACCATCTCGTCCGGGTAGAGTGCGGAGCACACGACCGATGGGCCAGCGCCCACGGGGTGAGTTCTCATCGACAACCAAGACGACATCATCTTTTTGGACGTTCCGAACTTCACGATTCCATTTCCGCCTCTCCGTTAAGGACGGTAGGTATTCTCGTAGCCATCTTCTCCAGAAGTGCTCGGTCATCACTTGCGCATGTTTCCACGCCTTGCGACGCAGGAGATCACGATCGGTGACTATCCCCGGAGGAAGATTAGGGCTCGCACGCCCCAACAGGAAGTGATTGGGCGTCAGCGCTTCCTCATCGCGGCAATCTCCTCCAAGATGGGTCAGCGGTCGACTATTCCTCAGCGACTCCGCTTCCGCCATGAACGTCAACAGCACCTCGTCGGTAACCAGCTGCTCTCCAGCGATGGCCTCAGTGCGCGCTTGGCGGACTGCACCATGTGCTCCCAAGCTCCTCCAAAATGCGGGGACGCAGGCGGATTGAAGTGCCATTGCACTCCGTCTTGTGACATCTGGTCCGCGATGTACTCCTTGTTCCATTCCTCTAGCGGCTTCCGAAGCTCATTTTCCGCTCCAACAAAGTTGGTGCCATTGTCGGAGTACATATGGGCAGGTGCACCTCGTCTTGCAATCATCCGGCGCATAGCCATTATGTATACGTCTGCTTCCAGAGAATGCGCTAATTCAATATGCACGGCGCGGGTGGTCATACATGTAAACAGGGCGCCGTACCTCTTCTCTGTACTGCGGCCGCGGCGTACCAGCATCGGACCGAAGTAATCTACACCAGTATGTGAGAATGGCGCTTGGTGTGCTGCGACACGACAGGTAGGTAGATCAGCCATGACGGGCGGTTGCGCTCGAGCCCGTCTCAAGCGGCAGAGCACACACTCGTACGTTATCTTGCGAACAGTAGCTAGTCCCTTCAGAATCCAGTACCGTTGTCGTAACTCGTGATTTACGTGTACGTGATTTATGTGTACGTGATTTACGCTTGCGCAACGCAGGCGACGATGATAGTACGACACAATCAGCTTAGTCACCGCACTCTTCGGATCCAGTATGAGCGGGTTTCGGGCGGCTTCAGGAAGCGGAGCTTTCTTTAAACGACCTCCGACGCGTAAAGCTCCATTCTCATCCACGTAGGGTCGGAGGGCGGCCAATCTGCTACGTGGGGGCAACGGTTTCTCAGCCTCCAGGGCCAGCAAGTCCTCTTCGAACGACACCTTCTGGGACCGCCGTATGGTGATCTCTTCTGCTTTCTCTAGCTCCGCAACCGTCAAGGGTGATCTGGCCCGCTCATCTACTAGGAGTCCCGCATTATGTATGAACCGGTACATCCACGCTACAACACGACGAAAACGAATCCAAGATGAGTACTTCTCGGTATCAGGAAAGCAAGACTCGTCAACAGCGACATGGCCGACCCAGGCTGCCTTCACCTCAACATCATCGTCATTTAGACGGGTCGCGGTTGTCTCTTGCGGCCAGTGCTCCTCCGTTTGCCACAAGAATGGCGGTCCACTTACCCAGCGTGACTGCGAGTTAAACTCCGCAGCGCTCAAGCCTCGAGTGCAATCATCAGCGGGATTTAAACGGCCGGGAACGTGACGCCACTGCCATCTTGACCTGATTAATCATCTCTCAATTAAGTGTTAAGAGCGCCTGTCTGTAAATATCACAGATCGGCGTCAAAATGCGAAATTACAAATCGCTCAAATTTGGTCAAAAGTTAGGCCTACATGAAGGATTTATGCTGATTTATGTCGCGCTAATTTTTACTTAGTTTTCATGAAATGCTCGGATATAACGTACGACCGAGGATTTACAAGGGTTATTTGCTTCCTTGAAATGTTAATAGCTGGATGAGTTTGGATAGATTCGGCATAAATGGAGAATCCCACAAGCCGCTTCTGTTTGCTTGCGAATTCGGCTGTTTACTTTGGGATAACGCAGGAATACTGCCAAGAATGAAACGATTTTGGAGTGAATTGACTCAAAGCACCTTCTAAACAACACGCAAGACTATTACTCGGGAACTGAGGGACTTCATTTGCTCTGGATTACTGGATTCTTTGCCAGGTGAGTGAATGTTTCGAAAGTTCGTGACATGAAGTGCCTGGAATGTGTCCTATTATCGGTAAATCAATAGAGGTCAATTTCCGAGGCTGTGAAAGTTCGGGATTTTAATTGCCTCAAAATTTATTTGATAAATCAGAAGAAGAAGTATAGATCTCTTCCCGGGATATTAAATACTTGAGAAATTTCACGTCTCATCGGAGATATTAGCCATCGATTTGGGCCTTGATAAAATACACGAAAAAAAATGATAATTATTCAAAAATCAATAAAATATTTATTTTTTAACGGAAATGGTTGACAAACCACTCGAATGAAAGCTTATCTTGTCGTGTTTAAGGATCTGTGTTTATTACTTGGGTCCATTTCGCACGTATAGGAGTTTTTCGCGATCTTTTGAATTAGGTGAAACATGCCCGGAATAGTTTGCTCGGGAAAAACACCGTCGTCGTTCCCGAAAAATATTTATCTGATCAACCTGAAATTTTCACAGCATAAATCCTTCACGTAGGCCTAACTTTTGACCAAATTTGAGCGATTTTGTAATTTCTCATTTTGACGCCGATCGGTGATATTTACAGACAGGCGCTCTTAAAGCTTTCAAGGCATTGCTCACATACAGAATTCATTTTAAAATTCAAAGTATAATGCTGGTTAATACGATAGTACTTTATCCTCACTGCATACTCATTACCGCGTCACGGGGATTAAGTTATGGGAGGTAATCGCGACTGCCGGTAATGAGCTTGCGAAGAGGGTACGGTGACGTCGTCGTCGACCGCCACCAGGGGAGGTGGGCGGGGTGAATTTCTAAAGTCGACCCGTCGGCAGCTTCCGACGAAGTGATGTGAAAGACGAAGTGATTTGAAAGATCTGGGTGGGGCATTATATACCATGGGGCCGCAAAGCATCATTTGCAGCTCACGTGGCTTAAAGGGACCACCATTGGTTAAGAACTTAATTTCCGCTTGACGCTCTAATTATATATGCAGTGAGAATAGTACTTTATCCTCACTGCATACTCATTACCGCGTCACGGGGATTAAGTTATGGGAGGTAATCGCTCCTGCCTAACATACGCAGCTCGCTCATTCCTATAGGGAGGCATGCCGAAAACACCAACACGAAACAATCAAGAGGCATCTCCCCCAATACTCATGACTCTTTAATTTATAATCACATAAACCATGAATAGAGTTGCTAACAGTTATCTAATAATGGACTGAAGCTTACTGAATTGCACCCTCTGGCACTGCAGGTGACACGTTGCTAGGGTGTCCAAATGGTATTGATGCCAAACTGGTAACTTTAGGGAGAACGTTCTCTGCTATACCGAGATTCACAGCCGCGTCCGAGACGAGGGTGTATCTTTTGGATGTAGTTGTACTGCGCCACCCAATGTACTGGGTAACCTCCTCTTGCGTGCAACCTAGTAACCTGAGGGTGTTCGAAAGCCCAACCCTAAAACTATGAGGCGTCTCCCCACTGTAAATACCTGCATCTTTAAGGTGCTTGTGTAACCGATTTGCAACAGCCGGCCCGATAAAAGGCTTGTTGTTTATTGATTTTGACCGGCCTACAACCCTGAAAAAATACCCATCCTCCAGAGGTACATTAATGATGCTACATACTTGGATGTAATATGAAATCCAAGCTACAGGGCAAACATCTACTTCGGGAAACTCGGTGATAAGAAAAGAGTGCACTGAACCTGAGCGCAGTGTTTTTGTGAAAGAAAACGTTAGTAGGTAACCCTTGCGGTCTTTGAGCCGTGTGACATTAGATGTGATAAGGCGACCCAAGTCAGAAGATCTGCCCCCAGTGAAAAAATCAATAACAAAAAACGTGGTATCCCTGACGAGAATATACTTGTCAGTCTTAGAAAGAGGCGAGGAAGCAAGTATGTTGCTTCCAAGAAAAGTAATAAGTTGCCTAAACTTCTGAAAAAACATCGGGAGAGCTTGACGAGGCGTGATGGATTGACTGGCCTGCTCTTCTCTAACAAACTTTAAATAACTCTTTACCTTAGCGTGCGCGACTGGATTAGAATTATCCAGTCGTCCTAATTTATTGAAAATGGCCCTGAGACGACCTAATAGAGAATCTACCGTACCGGCCGCCAGGCGCCTTGGGCAAGCGCAATCTTGCCGCGAGCAGGTGGGAAGATGTACCACCGTTCTACCTGACTCGTCTTTGTAAATTAGGAACCTAACAATATCATCTGCCGTGCACGATGCTACGGACTTAAGAGGGCTAAGAGTCGCTAGAAAACTTGAAAAATGCTGTTCCAAGGTGTCCTTTTGGCGTTCATAAGGTTTGGATTTGGTATATGTCTCGAACTGTACCATCCGTCTCTCTATGGTCTGCCTGTTCATACGGCGAATAGGTGTGCTGGTGTTCTCACAACATATACTTGTTCCACAGGCCTGACAAAATCTTGCGTCTATATCATTTGCGTACAGACATGCTGAACAGCGACGGGCAGGTTTCCAAGGACGCAAGACCTAAAGTAGACAAATGACTATAAGATACAGCGAAAGCCGTACAGATTCCACGGTAACCCCTCAAGGCGCCAATAGGGAGGAGACCTAGCTGGGAACCAGAGGATGGACTGCTGGCCTTTCCTTCCTAAGAGGACTTTATCTACCACAAGAGACTGTAGCAATGCCCACCAATAACGCTTTGGGAGATCTGGTACAACGATAGTGAAAGCCCCGTGGAACTGTTCCTCGATGAGGTATCTTAGCAACGGTCCGATGAGTACAAAAGGCGGGAAGACGTAGATGTTATGATTCAACGGAATGGACTGAGAGAACACATTCACACCAGCAGAACCGGGGTCGGGCACGGAGTATAGTGAGGCAAAGAGCGGCCGTAGCGATCCCGCTGACAATTGCTGTCGAGAGCCATAAGATCGAAAGTATGTGGCCCGAAAAGAGATTCTAATGTTTTCCACGAGTCCTCAGCCAGGTGACAATCCAACTTCAACAACCTCCTAGACGGCTCGTCCGCTGGGTTTTCGCCAGACGGGACGTAATGGGCGGAGAGACTGAAATTGAATTCCTTGCAGCATTGGTGGATCTCTTTGATAACGCTGTTGATCTCGGTACTCTTGCCCCCGTCATTGTCTAGTGCAGCCTTCAGTACCCTGCTATCCGTATGAACATCCACCCTAACTGATCGAATATTATTCCTAAAGGCCTGGAGGGAGTGCAAAAGTGCACGTGCTTCGAGAGTGTTTATATGTCCTGGAGTATCTGGCTTCCAATAGTCCCTGCATTCTATGACCCTGCCGTTCTTAGAGAGGGTTCCCCCCCAAGCCCTAGTAGACGCGTCACAAAATAAGGTCACGGTGGCGTGGTGTTCCGATCTCCACGGGAGAACATCAGACCAGTGGTCTAAAAACCGCCAAAGTGCGATCTCTTTGCGGAGATCCCCCTTAAGCACAATAGACGGTTTGACCGAGGCCGAGGATCTGGAGAGGGCGGCAAAAATTTCTCTGACGTAGAGCCTACAACCCGGTATAGCCAAGCTAAGCGATATAGCTTTCCCTGCAAAACGCTGCAAAGATTTGACACTAACAGATGGTGAACCAAGAATGTCCTCTCTAAGTGTCGCGAACTTCTGCTTTTTATCGTCAGGTACCCTGAAGGCCTGAGAGGTGGAGTCGCAAAAGAAACCCAGAAAGCGAATGCTAGTGGATGGATAGCAGTGGGACTTTCTGATGGCGATGAAATACCCAGCTTCAATAAGGAGATAACACATTATATACGCCGCGGCCTCTGCTCTCTGAGCGCATGGCGGGAAACTGCTGGAGAAAGGGAATGTAAACAACTGACCCACGTGGCGATCATCGATGTATTGTGATACCGGAACACCCAGCAATCTGGCTGCGTTAGAGACTGCAAGTCCGAGTTTGTGATATATAAACGCACTCGCCTTCCAGCCGAAAGGCAGGGTACGGAAGACAAAATACATTCCCTCAAATTGTAACCCAAAAAATGTGTAAGAAGATGGGTGTAAAAGAACATGTTGATAACCACTCTTGTCATCAAAAGCGGTCTGAAAGTGGCCAGGTAAGACATAACGGGGTAGGTCGCTCAGGTGGTCGAGTTTAAATGGGAGGTCCCGGATCCATAGGTTTAGATAACGCTCATCGTGGCACAGGCGCGGTTTTGAGGGCTCGACCGTCAAAGGCAACACAAGGCGCGGAGGCGAAACATCCCTAACCGCGCCCCAAACCAATAAGACCCCCGCTGATACCCACTCGAGAATAGTTTTTTCGATGAAGTCCTGGAACTTTGCGCAATGATGGGAATTTTTAAGTACCAGCGGCGGGGGAAGAATTGAATCCAGTTGCATTCCCTTAAATCGTCCCTTAAAAGGTTGAAACAGTTTTTCGACCTTGACTCCTTCGCGGACTACGTTAAGGAGGTTGATCTCGTCACAGACGTTATCGGAGAGAAGCTTCTCCCATATCCCAACGTGCCGATGTATGTTTCCCGCTTTGAAGTAGTCGGGGTCTGGAAACCTAAGCTGGCGAAGATCGGCTAGGCCCGGTTGCGACACCACCAGCTCGGGTGAGGGGAGTGGACCAACGAAGGGTTGGGTTCCCTTTGTAATTCCTCGGATTGGCGAATTCTCCCTGCATACTGCTTGTTCCGCCATTTTAACTCTCGACGCAAAGGAGGGGGAAATGACCTAAAATACAGGAGAATAACATGAAAACCCTCCCTAAAGAAAACGCGGAACCGAGAACCCAACCCTTCGATGATCCAGGTGTTCGAACTATGTCCGGGTGAGCAGGATCATGCCCCCTAGATCACCGGAGGGATAAGGTTGACTGGAACATATATAACGCCGCCCTATTATAGGATTGGAAACAAGATGAGTAACATTATAATTTTAATGTGCAAAAGCTACATAGCAAAGATTCCATATGGAAGAAGACGTCTAATAATAGGAGGGGTATCCACCACGTCGTCCGCGCCCGCGTCCTCTAAAGACTGCCCTTCCTTGCCTCCTAGCGCGAGGGCACGCCCTGGCATAGTGACCCCATTCGTCACAATTAAAGCATCTAACGCTAGGGTAAGGAGCAACTCGCGGCCCTCGGTAATCCTCGCCTGTATAGGGCATGGCCCTGGCACCCCCCTTGAGAATAGATGCGGCCTCCTTAGCCATCTTAGCCCGCACTCGATCCCCAACAAGGCCAACAAGGAGCATTTGGAGCTGGACGTCATCCACTAATGGTAGGCGGGCGTGGACCTCATCCATTGCGGCGGCGTACTCATCTGCCTTCTCATGGGCCTTTGAACGAGCAAGACGGACTAAGTTTTCCAACAACTCTAGGACCTCCAAACGGTCAAACATCTTAGGTGCACGGTTGAGATGTCTTCGCAGAGCCGCAAGCGCCGAATCCACACTCTCCGAGGCCTTATCCTGCTCCATCGCCTTTATCTTATCCTCTACTACTTTTATACGCCCAGACTACGACAGACAGAAATAAATAAATAAACAAAGGGATGCGTATAACGAAGGAAGGCACCGCAAACTACTACCGCAAAAGAGCGGCTATTGCAAGCAAAACCCCGCGTGCAGCGGCTACTGCAAACAAGACCCCCCTTGCAGCTACCACTGCAAACAAGGGTCTCACGGTCGCTACTGCAGCCAACGGCACCCCCCGTTGCAGCGGTTACTGCAAATAAAACCTCCTTGTAACCATTCCTGCAAACAAGTACCCCCAACAGCTACAACTGCAAACGAGAGCCCCTTCGAGCAGCTACTACCGCTAACGAGACCTCGGCCTCGTGCACCGGTTACTGCAAACAAGACCCCCCTGCAACTACTACTGTAAACATGTCCCCCCAGCAGCTATCACTGCAAATGAGACTCCCCGTGCAGCGGCTACTGCAAACAAGACCCTCCTTGCAGCTATCACCGCAAACAAGTCCCCCCTGGCAGCCACCACTGCCACAAGACTCCCCTTGTGGCTACTACCGCAAAGCAGACCCACCGCAACAACTCCTTTGCCGATACAATTGCAACAATTCCCCCCTTGCAGCCACCACTGCAAACAAGTCCCCCCTTGGCAGCGGCTACTGTGAACAAGACCCCCTTTTGCAGCTACCACTACAAACAAGTCCCCCCTTAGCAGCGGCTACTGTGAACAAGACCTCCCTTGCAGCTACCACTGCAAACAAGTCCCCCCTGGCAGCCACCACTGCAAACAATATTCTTCATACAGCTACTACTGCAAACAAGATCCCCTTACAGCTAGCACTGCAATAACCTCCCCCCTTGCAGCTACCACTGCAATAAATTCCCCCCTTGCAGCTACCACTGCAATAAATTGCCTCCTTGCAGCTACCACTGCAATAAATCCCCCCTTGCAGCTACCACTGCAATAAATTCCCCCCTTGCAGCTACCATTGTAATAAATCCCCCCTGCAGCTACCACTGTAATAAATCCCCCCTGCAGCTACCACTGTAATAAGTCCCCCCTTGCAGCTACCACTGCAATAAATTCCCCCCTTGCAGCTACCACTGCAATAAATTCCCCCCTTGCAGCTACCACTGCACTAAATTCCCCCCTTGCAGCTACCACTGCAATAAATTCCCCCTTGCAGCTACCACTGCAATAAGTTCCCCCTTGCAGCTACCACTGCAATAAATCCCCCCTTGCAGCTACCACTGCAATAAATTCCCCCCTTGCAGCTACCACTGCAATAAATTCCCCCCTTGCAGCTACCACTGCAATAAGTTCCCCCTTGCAGCTACCACTGCAATAAATCCCCCCTTGCAGCTACCACTGCAATAAATTCCCCCCTTGCAGCTACCACTGCAATAAATTCCCCCTTGCAGCTACCACTGCAATAAATTCCCCCCTTGCAGCTACCACTGCAATAAATCCCCCCTTGCAGCTACTACTGCGAACCAACCCCTTGCAGCTACCACTGCAATAAATTCCCCCCTTGCAGCTACCACTGCAATAAGTTCCCCCTTGCAGCTACCACTGCAATAAATCCCCCCTTGCAGCTACCACTGCAATAAATCCCCCCTTGCAGCTACCACTGCAATAAATCCCCCCTTGCAGCTACTACTGCGAACCAACCCCTTGCGACCACCACCGCAACAACACCCCCTTGCAGCTACTACCGCAAATATATTCCCCTTGCAGCTACCACTGCAAGAAACCCCCCTTGCAGCTACCACTGCAGACAAACCCTTTGCAGCCACTACCGCAGATAAGTTCCCTATACATAAAGAAACCCACTAATAGTATAAACCATAATCCAGGTGAAGCCATTAAGGGCAGAGTGGGGCAAAACTATGCGTAAAACAGTATGTTCTAAGGGATTAAATGAAGCGAGGAAACAAACAATAAAGCCGCTTGTATGAAAGAATGCACCACATAAAAGAGGGTTATGCAAACCAAATACTGACACTAAAATTAGCACTGTAGAGGAATTATGCAAGAACGCAAAAGCGATGGAAGAATAAATTACACGCAGGGCGAAAGAACTAAGCGAAACAAACTAAGTAGGAATAGGGCAACTACACGCGTAAACTTGTGAGCAAAGCGTAGCGAAGCCGAAGAAGAAAACTAAGAGAACCGAATACTGTAAAATAGAAACCAACTAGCCACTGTACATGCCATGAAATATAACCAGAAGTTAAGCTGACAAATGAGAGGAGGGAAGGTAGGTACAGAACGGCTTCACCCGGATAACTAAACCGAAAACGACAAACTACCTGCTCGTTATCTGCATCGGCTACAGCCGCCACGGGGGCTGGATTTGGGTCCGGCGCTGGAGCATGATCTGGACCGTCTGCTGGGGCCGCTGGAGCGGGTACCGCTGCCGGAGCTAGTCCAGGAGGAGGAGGTATGTCAGCCATTCTAAAATGCTGGTGGCGGTCGAAGGCCAGTGCTGAAGTGAATTTCGTAAAAGTCGACCCGTCGGCAGCTTCCGACGAAGTGATGTGAAAGACGAAGTGATTTGAAAGATCTGGGTGGGGCATTATATACCATGAGGCCGCAAAGCATCATTTGCAGCTCACGTGGCTTAAAGGGACCACCATTGGTTAAGAACTTAATTTCCGCGTGACGCTCTAATTATATATGCAGTGAGAATAGAGGCTGTTTACATTGCCAGACTCGACCTGACATAAAGTATAACATACATAAAGTAAGACCATGAAGGTTTCGTAACTGAAGCTTTTATTTGATGTTAGGCTTTGTTGCTTTCATGGTGGCATTTGAGAATATTTTACTTCAGGTCGAGTCTAACGCTGTAAACTGCGACTGCAATCAAGTTAATCAAGTCATTTTCCTTATTTTGATGTCATAGTTGATGTTCAAAAGCAATTATCATTTGTTAATTTCTGAAAAATTATAATATTGCATTTGAAACTGACTAGCTTATTACTTGTCATGTGACCATTTCAATGTATCACTTTATTCTTGGTATGAAAGCTAGATGCTAAAATAAAGCTGTATCATGTCCTATCAAATCTTAATTGAATTTGTCAATCACACAATAACAAGCTGTAAAGTGTAGGGTCAGGAACACAACTTAGGAATTGCCTACTGATAGTGTAGTATAATACCAAGAGTAAGACTCTCCCATTTAACGGTCTGGACCCATTTGCGTCAGAAAATTGTCTATTTGTAGAAACAGATTTTCACGTAATCAGGTTTCCTGAAAGACATCACCTCACATCATATCAGCACTTCCAAGTCATTTAGAATGAAATGTAATAGTATCTCCTTTCGTTTTGACCTATATCAGTTAATCAGAAAAGAGACACATTGGCCGACAGACACAAAAACAATGGAAATATGTGCTAAAATATATGCTTTTCTGGTGCCAATAGGGACAGTAGTGGTACCAGATTGTTACTCTTAGTAATGGACAATTGATAATATTAATAGTACTACACATCTATTACCATTGAACTGCAAACAACAATGGTCAAAACTATTCATTTGGAGGTTCACTATTCTTGTCTTGTATTTGTATCATGCATAAAATTAACACACGATTTGAATAGCTACTATGATATTTACAAGTGAAAGGTTTTACAGACAAATCAGCTGAAGCATGCCCCTCTAGAAATGATTTTCTAATTAATTTTATGATTGTCATATTGATTTCATTATTACTTCCCAAAATGCATGCAGTAATCAAGATTCATGAATATTCAAATTTTACATTGGGATGAGATTGCAGTTTACTCAAAACTATAATTTTAATATTCACAACATATATTCAAAACACAATTTCAGCATACAATTTCTCATAACTCATTTTTAAATTCAATTAAGGACCTTAAGGGGGCATGCTTCACCTGACTTTAATGTAAGACCCTGAAAAGATTAACCGTTTTTTTAAATATCAAAACATTTAAAACAATAACATGTTATTAAACCATCTGAAGTAAAATACTTCAAATTGTTTGCATAACGAAGTGCTTCTCTCTGCTGTTTTCCAAGACAAAAATAAAGCATTTGTCTTATTAGAAAGGATCAAGCTGGTTTCCTTCACGCACATACCTAGCTGTCTCTGATAACGTGGTAGGCCCAGGCAAAAGGTGCCCTGGATAGGAAGCACTTGCCTGTGAAAGGCTCTGAACTACTGCTCTTCCGAAAGCAGCTTGCTCCTGATAACTTGGTTCTGGCACTCTACTCATTGCTGGGTCTGTACCAACTGTGTTCCATGGTGCACCTGGGTATCCATTACTAGGTGGATAACTCATGAACATGGCCCTGGTCAAAAACTGAATGACTGGGTGATCAAAAACGGAATGACTGGGTGATCCCTGCCGCCATCTGACTCATAGATGTGCTCATTTCTTTCATCGATTCTGCAAATGTTGTGTTGGACTGCTTGATAGCATCTGCTATTTCTTTTTTGAACTGAGAGTCATCTTTGGACTCCTGCATCAGGAGTGCATTTCTTTGTGATGCACTAAGTTGTCTCTCTAAATGTTTCCGTTTATTGTCAATGAGTTTGGGTACTGGATTATGGGCAGATCGCTTTTTTACCTTAGCCTTTACATTGACTTCATCTTCATCCTCATCATCGGCATTGAGACTAGACCCTGCAGGGCTCTCAACTTCAGAGTCACACACAGATTTATCTAATTCATCGGTGCTTATGCCACAGTCAAGTGGTTCTGATGCTGGACTTCCTCCCCAAATGATTTTTAACTGCTCGTAGTGCTCAAGAACAATTTTCCCACTGCCGCTCCTAGATTCTGTTGTAACAGCATTGGAAAAGTTATGGCGTATCTCTTTTATTTTCTCTTGAATTCTTGTATAACCCTTTCTGATGAGCTCCTTCTCATATTTTCGCTGCTTCTCCAGGTCAGCTTTTTCTTCCTCATCTAATTCACTACTTGGTTCTGCATTTAGGGTAATGGGCCCAAAGAAAGTTGGCTCGTATTTGTAGATGCGCGCCATATTCTCTCTGAGTGACTCGTACAGTTTTACTTTATCAGCATTGAAATGTATGTTTGTGTACTCACAACGTGACTTATTTTGTGTACTCACAATGTGACTTGTAATTCTCTAAACAACGAATAAGGTTTAAAACTTTCTCATCCTTGTCCCACCGGAATCGTTTTTCATCTGTTTTCTTTTTCATATGTGATTGTTTCTTTGATTGCACGGAGGAAGATGCTTTCTTGTCAGCCATCTTGCAACTAAAGCGCATGTCATTTTGGCATTTACGCTGGATACAAGACAGCGTGTGCGCGAATTTCCAGCCCGGGCTGAAATTCTGCTGCGATTACATGGTGAATTTTTGCCAAACAACCCGGGCTGAAAATCCTAGCCCGGGTCGCTCTGACCGGGCCAGGATTTTCAGCCCGGGCCGAATTTCAGCCCGGGCTGAGATTTTCTTCATGTAATCGTAAATTTCTTATTACATGTATTAGTCGAGAAGGCGGGGCTAGCGATTCAGCCCCCCTACCCGGGCTGAAATCTCATCCCGGGCTGAAATTTTCCATGTAATCGGCCCCTCAGTCAGGTGTTGGGAGTAATCTCTGACACAGTACAGCACGCGCCGTTTGCCAATGACGATGACAAAGACGAGCTGATGTACATTACGCAGTGGCGTATCGGCATGTCGAGGAGGCACTGCAGCGACAAGTGTTTAATTCATGTCATACAGTCCTGCAAGCAAGGAAGCTCCGCTGTTATTTTTATCATGGAGCACATCTTGGTGACGCTTAAACGCGAGCATCCCGAAATCAGCAACGCACACTTCCGCCAAGACAATGCCTCCTGCTATCATTGTGTTCCCACTGTCCTCGCGTGTCCACAAATATCAGCCAGCGCTGGAGTTACCATCAAACGGCTTGACTTCAGTGACCCGCAAGGCGGCAAAGGAGCAGCCGACAGGATGGCCGCAACCTGCAAGACTCACGTAAGGGCTTTCTTAAACGAGGGGCACGACGTCATGAACTCGACTGACTAATAATAATAGATAATAATAACAATAGACATTTTTATAGCGCTTATATCAGCGTTCTAAGCGCTTTACAATAATGCATTAAAAGAAATATTTATAAGAGGTAAGTACCAAAATGATAAAAACATAAAATTACATAGTGATAAAAATATTTACATACATGTTCTATAATATGAGGGTAGTTCTAAAATATAAAAAGATTAAAAACAATCGCTGGATGGAAGTATAAAAATAGTAAAAGCAAAAAGAAAAGCAATGAATGTAAAAACAGGTAAGTACCAAAAAGATAAAAACATAAAATAACGTGATGATAAAAAATATTTACATATTTAAAGGAGCATTACTATCACATGGTGGCCTGGAGGGGGTGCAGGTTGCTGTCCTTGATTCCATCTTGGAGTTTCCCGAAAGTTCCCAGAGTATTCCTGGTATAACTAAATTCAATAACTTTGAGTTTGGTGAGGGATCTATCAAGTGCTGGCGGGCCTATGGGATAGGCAGTGGCAAGATTATTAAGCTGGATACGTCGCAGACTGGTAAGAATGTTTATTGATAAATCTCAGCTACTTGCGTATGGAGATGGTCCAAACAAACCTTTCTCCGCGCCCGTCAACGAATGCGGCCGTGGTAGGTTTTCTTTGAAAACTTCTTTTATACTTATTATCAATTATTTTTATTAAGTAAGAGAAACATTGAATGTCAGATTTTAGGAGAAAGGGGTGTACGGTTTATTCGAGTCTATAACTACATAATCCTATTTCTGGCGCCGTGAATTGCATTATGGGAAATATGCGAAAATTGCGTATAATGAATTTTGCCTTCGTTTTGTATTGCAGGTCAAAGAGTCAGTTGGTTAGATGCAAAGTTTTCCCCGGGAGACTTTCGAGCATTGGGCGCAAGGCCGAGCACTGTACAAGAAAGACAGCTGGGAAAGGTGTGGTGTGGCCGAGGACGTCCAAACAGCTGAGTATTTAAGTGAGGGAGTGCATTGCTGTCCTCAGGATGGGTGTATTCGTGTTTTCCAGAGAGTGTCAGCTTTGGAGAAGCATCTTTCTCTTGAGAAGTGCATTCGACGCGCGGAGAAACACACGTTACTGGACCTAGCCAAGCTTAGCTACCAAACCCATCTTGAAGAGGGCTCAGCAGCACTTCCGGTGTTAGACGCGCTACCTTATCAGTCAACGTTGCCTTCTGCAAATAAAGAAGGCTGGGCTCTCAGGGCTACCAAGAAGGCGTACCGTTTTAATGACAAGCAGGCTGCATTTCTTAAAGGCAAATTCCGTGTTGGTCAAGAAACAGGGCGTAATCTAGATGGCGACGTGGTCGCGTGCAAATGCGACGAGTTCGAGACTCGGATGGAAAACGCCTTTTCAAGATGTCCGAGTTTCTTTCACCGCAGCAAATTTCAGCATACTTCTCCAGGTTAAGTGCTGCAGTCCGCAGGCAGGTTCCAGATGATGCTTCCATCCAAGCAGCCCAGGAGGATACTAACTTTGCCAACATCAGAGATTCAATTGAAGAGTCCAACAGACCACAACATCCACTAGTTTACGAAGCATTCGACGTGTGCGCTATGCACGTTGCAGGTACCCTGAAGGGACTGAAGGTAGCGAAATTAGAAGAGATCTGTAAGCACTTTGCCCTAGACGTCCCGCAGCCTCCGAGCACCTTATTTGAAACTGTTGAAAGACATCACAAGCAAGTGCTCTTGCAGTCAGTAGAGAAGGCCTTGAGAGAATGTCTGTGACGTAAGGCATGGGTCCATGCGACAACGCCCTAAAAACATTCAAACAGTCGTCAATTTCTTTGAGTTAACGAAGCGCACATTGTCAGGGACGGCGGAACAGTTTTCAAAGTGGGGGGGGGGGGGGCTCATTAGTAAGATTGTATGGCAAGTCGGGGGGGCTAGCCCCCCGGCTCCGCCGCCCCTGATTGTGCTTATTTCAAAGTATAGAAGTCGTCAATCGCGTTAATTTGATATATGATTTTAGATTTTGCACAACATTTTTACTCTGGCAGTTATTATATAGAGGGTATCAAATTTCAAGTATCTTGAGATATCAAATTTCATGAATCTTGAGATAGGGTAAATTTGCAATTTTCTCGAATTATATCAGTAATGCTTGTAGCGAACTTAAAAGTCCCCGAATTTTCCCACCCTCCCGAGGCGGTTTTGAAATTCCTTTGATATAAGGTCACATTCCATGTTTCCACAGAAACAAAACACATGATTTAGACTGTTTAATAACCATTGATACTCGTTGAGAATGGAAGAAGCAAAAACAGTGGAAAAAGACCACCCCACAAGTCCACGGGTTGTGTCCGAAAGAAACAAACTGAGTTATTCTTAATAAATAGGATCTACCGCGATCACCCTGCCCATAATGCACTGTTTTGTTGCCATCTTCGGTACCATCAAATTCAGAGACTCGACAAAAAAGTCTGGCTCATTTTACCGCTTGGCTGTGTTGCACTGAATCACGTAGGCACAACGCCAAAGCAATGCATTATGGGCAGGGAGTCTCACAAATAATGGTCAACATCTAGGATAACAAAGACAAAAACAAATCTTATTACGTCATAGTTAAAAATCAAATATGAAATCGAAGGTGTAAATGTTGAGTCTGGTTCTCGCTACCATATATGTAATTCAAGCTTGAATTTTGTTTTTTTCAGGCCTGAACTGCTTTAATAATAATAATAATAATAATAGATTTATATAGCGCCATATACATTAACTGCTCTATGGCGCTTTACAATGCTACAATTAAAAAATAAGAATCTATAATAATAATAATCTATAAAATGCTTGTTTAAAAAGATGAGTTTTTAGGCGCGTTTTAAAAATTAAAAGAGAACTGCTTCTCCTTATGTCAATGGGCAGGGCATTCCATAGCTTAGGGGCTATCACTGAGAATGCCCTGTCACCATAAGTCTTTTGATTAGACCCAGGGACGACAAGGAGACATTGATTTGCTGAGCGAAGACTACGACCTGGACTATAGTTATGTAATAAATTGCTAATATATAAAGGTGCTAAATTATTAAGAGATTTAAAAACTAATAATAATATTTTAAAAATAATTCGATGCTCCTTTAGGGTTATATTCAATACTGGCGATTTTTTGCTAAACGATCGCGCATACTTGTATTTGCATGGTGTAGTAGGAACGAAGGTCAAATTACTGGCGTAAAACACTATTCTATTTCTACGGACAGTATCTGCTGTTACCTTGCTCACTGCGTAACCGGATACAGCGTGACTCGCGAGCGTGACACGGTTAAGTGAATATCGAAACCATAGCGAAAAACAGTTCTCAGGAATGCAGACTGTTGTCGAGGTTGTAATATTCTCATTATTCGAAACGTATGAAGCTAAAACAGGGAAAAATGTTATTAATCGAGAACAGGATTGGCAGGCATGCAATACGGTAAGTAGAATTGCTTGAAAAGAGCAGGTTTATTTGTAGGACTTTCACTAATCTTCTACGAACAAATCGTGTGAAGTTCTAGTAAGATCTCAAATCAAAATATTTGATTACCTATGAATATTTTCCTCACGTTCTGCCATAAGGCATCGATAAGACATTATCTACCACTTTTAAACGTAGAGTTGTGTACTTTTTCCCCTCCGGTAAAAAGTTGAATTGATTTCCAACTTAGAATTCACGTATCATTTGCTAATTTGCAAAAATCAATCAGCACCGCAATAAATAAATTTACTAATAACAGAAAGAAGTAAATTGTGATCCTGGAAAACTATTATCTACAGTCTTAGGCCAGATATGTGACTTTTGTGACACCAAGGGAGGGCAAAAGTCAAGATTTTGTAATGAAGCTTGAATGGAGCCGTGAAATTTGACCCGCTAATATGGTACTTTTGTCGGTTTTCGCAAAGCAAGAAGGAGTTCCCATTAAAGGCTGAAACTTTCCAAAAATGAACTTCAATCCTTTATCTTTCGAATGATTAGGTTGTATTTTGGAAAAATTATGTACCAGGAGCACTTTTTGTACATTTAACAAAAGCATTGCATTCACGGTGATTTCGGATAGTATTTACAAAAGCACCTGCTATACCATTAAGCGACTCGGGAATTTCGGTTTACACACTTTTGTTCTAGGATAGTTGGTCTAGATTTGTGGGAAGTTTGAAGATATTTGGAATTATTTTAAGCCGTTTACGGCGCTTCGTCCAAGGACCTATAATATCGCGACCTTTCGTCGGCCTGCGAACATAACAAGGCCGCATTTTCAAACTCTTTCGATTTTCTCGAAAATTTAAACTCGCCGAAACTTTTTAAAATGATTTTCGAGTACAGTCGCCCAAAGGGTATCTTTGGACGAAATACCAAAAGTGCGACCAAATGGTCGCTGAAATGCGGTTCTCGATCCCTACAGGCAGCCGCTCTTAAATAAATAACGATTTTAGTAACCAAAGATAACTTTGCCAACAGAAAAAAAAATATGTTTTTTTATCAGGCGTAAACTCCTGATGTGTACTCTAATCTGTCCTCTGAAAATGGTTCTCAGCAGCATTGTATCCCCGAGATCCTCGCTTGTATTTGACTACCATTGTTTTGATAAAATAAAATGACCTTGTGCGTCTTTTTGAGTGGAAAAGAAAAGAGGACCTAGTGCGTCTTTTTTTTAGCCAAAGAAAGCGCCTAAAACAAGGGTAATTGTTTGTTATTCGTCCCTATATACAAACTGTTTCCTAGAATGAATCTCGTGAGATCGATTATCATTTCCCCAACTTTTACAGCACATGGTTTTGTGTAGTTGAATTTTTCAAAACGTTTTGTATGTTTCGTTAAAGAGTAGGAGTGTGGAAAACACAAGCGCTAGTCTTTTATCGTACTGTAGTTTATGAATAATTAAAATAACGTTGTTTGAATCACGTGTCACGTCAATCAAGCGTTACCGTTGCCAAAAATGAATCTCGTTGCCAAAATTTTTGGAAACGTCGTTGACCAAACGTAGATCTAAAGCCCCTGATATACTACTGCTGCATGCACGTTGATTGGGCGGGCAACTGCACCAAGTTGCGTGGCTGCCAGAAAGCACTGCTGCTGCTGCCGGCATTGGAGAATGAACCTCTTCCTCTGTACACGCTAATACAATTCCCCCAGAAATGGCCTGGCTTGTTGCACATGTGCTCGGAAAAGAAGAAGGCATTTCATTAGTATTGAAGCGAGAGAAAGGACGCCTGTCAAATTTAACTTTGTTTTTCTTCGCCTTCTCTATCTTTTTCTTTTCTCTCTGGCACTCGACATCTTTGAGCACTTTTCGAATCCGCTTTTCAGCTGAATCGTCTTCTGTTATCGGGATAGATTTATATTCGTTCACAAAGTCCGATCCATGTAGATCTGCGAGCACGATATATTTCATTCTAAGAGCAATCAACTCCTTACCTTCTTCTAAGGCAGCGCGAGCCTCCAAAATTTTCCTCGAATTTAGGGCATCAATCGCCGAGTCGATGCGAGTAGCTACTTTCTCTTCGTGATTATACTGCTCCTCGTTTCCTTTTGACTTAAAACTGTGTCGAGCAGAGTTTTCAAGTCTGATCTTCTTAACTACATTGTTTATAGACTCGTCATTCTGCCTCTTTAAACTCGTTTTTAAAAGCGGAAAGTTCAGCGGAAAGAAAGCTTTGAAGCTCTTAAACGACAGGAGAAGGACTTTGGACTGTACTGGGCTGAGAAGGCCCAGCATCTATGCCAGGATCTATGCCAGGATCTTTGCCAGGATCTATGCCAATATCACAAGATCCACCTAAACCACGTAAACTCATATTCAGTTGGATAACGAATAGCTTTCCAAAAGGCGAGATAAATGAAATGCTAATGCACTAGCATTTATACCTAGATAGCTCATTACAATGTCATGAATAGCTATTACATCATCATTATGTAAGAAACTATTGTTTAATGAAAATTCTTCAAACTGAAATGATAAATGAAGCTACGGACCGTAATGAACACGCTTTCCAACTCACGTTGTTACGTTGGAAAGCTGTTATTTGTCAGTGTCTTGACCAGCACGCTCCACTTAAACGCACAAAAATGGCGCCTCCTCCAGCGCCTTGGGTGAAGAGTCCGGATGTTTTGCGACTCCAGGAAGAATGTAAGGCCCTTCATGCGCAAGTGCGCCCATGATGAAAACGCTCCTACAGAACGAAGCCAAACCAGATGAAATCGACTCTTAGGAAAATAAAGCGCCAGTTTTACCAAAAGGCACTCTCTAGCTCTAAGCCTAGAGAGGTCTGGAAAGTAATCCATAATATTCTCCACCCCAGCCCGGTACTTCAGAGTCAATCTTGACGAACTTAATTCTCACTTCGCATCCACGGATTTTCGAGTCACAAGGGCCTCTGCATACTCTATGGAGTATGATTGACTTATTCCCGGGCGATAACCAAGATGCTTTTGAGCTCCGACCTGTCACCTTTCAACAGGTGCTCCGTGAGCTAAAAATGCGACTAGATTGCTCCTGCGGCCCCGACAGTATACAGTAAAATTTATTAAGATGATGGCCGAACACCTGGCTCCTCCTTTGACTCATGTCCTTAATAACTGCATCAGCAATGCAATTTTTCCATCTGCGTGAAACTCGCACGCATAAGCGCTATACCTAAAGTAAAGGACATCATAGGAAACGATCTTAGACCTATATCAATACTTCCGGTCCTTTAAAAAATATACGGAAGGCAAGTGCTTAGACAAATGGCCAATTTCACTATGATGATATGATGATGGTGTGATGATAGTGTGATGATAGTGTGCTGATGATAGTGTGCTGATAGTGTGATGATAGTGTGCTGAAAGAATCTCTCTGTGCGTAAAGGAAGGCACAGCACCACTACTGCCATGCTAGCCATGCGCGATGAAAGTTTTCCTGATCAGTTTATATTCCACCCTGGTGTCTGACACCTATGACCCTGAACTGTCTTGTACCTGGTCCCTGGTACGCGACTGTGGCTGCCACCGCAAATAGTTTTAAACTTTAAAATATGTACATCGTCCTTCCCTTTTATATGTTCTTATTAAGAGGGGGTCGCGCCTCGCATGGGCCTTGAACCCGCTTGCGCGTCCCCTGTTGGACATTACATTTCCCTTGTAAATAATTTTTCTTATGTGATATTTAAATTTGTGATTATTTAATTCTGTCCAATAAAGTTCTAAAAAAAATCTCAAAGCAATAAAACGTGGCGAGGTCAATATGGCTGTACTTGCTGATTACTCAAGGCCTTTGACACCGCCTACAAAACAGTCCTACAAAAGCTTTATGTGGAAGGCTTCTCCAAATCCTCCCTTCGATGGATCACCAGCTACCTCGCAGAGAGCAAGCAGTATGTGCAGATTGATGACAAAAAGTCACAGATCATAGATGTATCTTTTGGTGTTCACCAGGGGTCAATCCTTGGACCCGTACTGTTAAATCTATATGAGAACGAGCTTAAAGATACTCTTGGCGATGTTAACTGCTACCAATACGCAGGCGACACTACTTTATACGCTTCTTGCAAACCGGCTGATATCATCAATTGTGAGGGCAAGCTGCAAAACGCCCTTGACAAGATGACGTGTAACCTTTGTCTCAATCCTAAGAAGACAAAGACTATTTTGTTGTCATCCAGACAGCTGTCTCGAGTTCATTTAACTTAGATAATCTTTCTTCAAAGCTCACCCCGGGAGGTGTTAAACTCGAAAAAATAAAGTCCACCCGCCTCTTTGTAACCGAACTGCAAGAGCACCTGCAATGGAATTCTAAAATCACTAGCAGCTATGGCTCTCTTAAAGTTCTTCAGAAACTTTTAAGTTTTTTAATAAAGTTTTGTCATAAAACAGTACGCTAGCAATTCCGACGATTTACAACTAGGCTGTTTACCAATCAGCCAGCGCAAAGATCTGTACTATTTGAAGCTGGCTCACAAAGCCTTACTTTCCGATTGCTTCCCCTCTCACCTCTTGCCTTGGTGTTAGTAATGGAATAACATCAGCATATCTTTTGTCTGCCAGCAATACAACACCATGCGGAACATCGTAATTGTCCCAGGTCCAATCCTCCCATCAGATGAAAGTTTCCTGCATCGTTAATGGAACCGAGAAAACCAGCCTGTAAGAACACAAATTTCCATTATTGTCAACAATCAGTTGGGTGTTCATGAGGTGATAGTGGCGATGTCCACTATAGAATTCCCATTGGGGCTCCACCGTATATTTCATGGGGTGTTCCATCGATGCAACCAACTGCATTTGGAAAGGTGGGCCATGCCACCCTCATGGCATTCCATTCTGCGATGCTTGGCCACCTGACTTGATTTTCAGAATACCTCCACAAAATTGGAATGATCGATGAAACCGTTGATGGGTTAACGTCAAACAACAACGCCAGGGTATCAAGGCACGGGTATTTTCTCAACCACATAAGCACTAATAATACTTTGTTTATATTATTCAGTTCTATTATATTGTCACAAAAAATCTCTTCCCCTAAAATCATAGACAAAGAAGGTTGGGTTGAGGCGCTACATTATCCTTGGCAAAACGTCATCAGATGGAGGCAATTGCGTGGAAGCAATAAAAAAATAAAGCTGGTTCTATCAATCTCATGAGATTTTGTACTCCGTGGGCATGTTCTGTCAATGCTGCAGGAATTAATGGTAATTAACATCAACAGAGTACGTGAAATCTGAATAACCTCTCGGAAAGATGGTCTAACAATTGCCGTTTTGTAAGTCAAGCGCCGCAAGTTGGAAGAATGAAATCTCCAAAGGTTCTGCTGACTTGGGTGCGATGTGTGCGGAGTTTAGGTTTAAATTAATCAAAGCGCTAAGATTCCGGAGGTCGAGGGGACTATTTGCCACTATTGACGGAGCCTGAGGTGCATAACAAAAAGTGCCGTGTATGAATCATCGACACCTCTGATGCCTAGGAGAGTTCAAGAAATAAATTCTCTCTCTGGTTCACTTTGAAAGACGAAAGAGACAACATAAGTTAATTGAGAAGGATTTTTGTTGCGTTTTGAATCAGATAGTTCCTTTAGAAACTAAAAATATCTGAACCACTTGCACTCGGGCTTCTCAATAGCTGTATTCACACTAGAGACGAGTTTCCCGTCTGAGACGAGTTTCTCGCCTTGAGTATGGTTCCCTGTTCTTCTGTGATCACGTGAAAACAATTTTTTCAAGGAGAAAGTTTAGACAGAATTGACATAAAACAGGAACTTTTTCTGACGAGAAACTCGTCTCAGATGTTTTTCACTATACTATTTTAATCGGGTTGTCTGCGCAAACGTTTCTGATTGGCTAAATCGTTCGCACTCACTCCGCTTTGGCCTGAAGCTGTGTCGCCAAAAGAAGTTCACAAACCTGAAGAATGTGGAAATCTCGACAGTGAGCGTGTTTTGGTTGGAAAAGGTTCGCCCTGGGCTAAGTTCTAATTCAAGCGATTCTTAAGCGAGGGACAAAGCTGCCATCGCCGCCATTTTGAAATCTCCAACAGAAACTAAAAAAAGAACTCAGTTCGCACAGCCGAAAGCACCATAGTCATTCAGACCTAAATGGTTCTGTCACAGATTACTGTCAGGAATGTGCAGGGATAATTGTTATTCGAAAGCTTTAAGTTGAGAAAATATTCCATTCAGCTTGACCAAACGTACACCAGTGGCTTGCTTTCCTGTTAGCGCGCTAAGGCGACATGAGTGACAAATTTACACAAAGCAAAGCCATATGAATAATATTCTCAAAGAGTAAATCCTTACGCTGTATCGCAAAACGAAGGACACACACCCGAAGAGAAGAAGGAAATCTCTCAAGTGGGCATGTTTTGTTGGAAAAGATTCACCTTTGGCTAAGTTCTAATTCAAGCGATATTTTCAGCGAGTAGACTAGACGAACTTTCGGAAAATCGTACTCCATGAGGCATTTTTTAGTAAAAGCTGGCAACAAGTGCCATCTTATGCGAAATTGTTACCAACGCAGATTTTAAGAGGTGAAATGACGTCATGATTGACAGCTGTCACAAACCTCTACAATGAATTTTTCGCCGAATTTTTCTTTTCAAATTTTAACGGCCAGTGAAATTCAAATGTAAAGTGGCAATGTGATATTCAAAAAATGTATCTATATTATGGGATAGGGTGATTGATGGGCGTAGAACGTCATCCAAAATGGCGGATCCAAGATGGCCGCCGTGCCGCCATTTTGGATATCTGTTGATTTTTTGAGGCCATCACGTTCAAAGGCTAAACTTAAAAAAAAAATAAAAGACAAAACTTAAACGATTTTGCAATACATAAAAAGTAGCAACTGACGAATATGGTGGAAAGAGAATAATATATAGGCAAATATATGATTGTTGTTAGTGAATTTAGGTAGGAAGCGCAATCCACAAAATTATAGCAACTTAGTCGTCCCTACTGTAAAAGTTCTCACTATGACTATTGATTTCAAAAGCCTATCACTGAGTCAAATACATCTACGACTACTGTTTTAAATGCATGCAGAATATTCCTCATACACACACAGGAATAATAATGATAAGAAAAAGCAGGGATAAAGGGGGAAATCATTCTATGGCAATTAAGGCGTTGCTCCAGCCTTTTCCGAATTTTTTTTATAGCCTGGTGGTAGCAGCTTTGAACTTATAAGCAAAAGTAGCGAATGTAACACTTTAATTTGTCATTGGAGTAGCTTTCCTCTCTATGCTTGAAAGCCCTTTCCTATTCCAACCCCTTTCTTGTCTGAGGTTTCCTTTTGAGGTTTTTTGCTGGTCCCGAGGTTTCCGCTATTTTTCGATTATGCCACGGGGACAGCAGATTGCATGATCGTTGTGAACGAACTTTTGATATAAGGACTTCAAAGGCACAGTTTTGTTGCCGGGACTAAGGATGATCATCGAACAGTGGTGATATCGTTTAGATCGTAAAATCAAGCGGCGGTGAATCTGATTCACCTTTTCATATTGATTTGTCTTTTATATATTTTATATGGCTTCATTCGACCAGCAGCACTGCATTTCATAATGCGGTACCTTGAATTCACTGTCAGGTATTTATTTCCATGTCTTTTTTGACTACCAGACTGGTAGTTTCTAAAAATCATATTTGACGATATGGCGGCCATCTTGGATCCGCCATCTTGAATATCACAGCAGCGCCATATCCGAATAATACGACAATTTTTCGTATAGAACATTCTAATCTATCCTGTTCAAGTGAAATATTCGTTCGAATTTGAAATATAGCGACAAAACTATTTTAAGGGGTTCGCGAACAGCTGTCAATCATGATGACGTCATTTTCACTCATTAAAATGCAAAATCAGGGATGGCACTAGAAAATTCGGATTCAGCGTGAAAAATTACATAAGAAAACTCTAGTTGCCAGCTTTTACTAAAAAAATGCCTCATGCGCCTTAATATTGCAATTTTCTGATATTTCGTCTAGTCTAGAGGGACAAAGCCGCCATCGCGGCCATGTTGAAATCTCCCACATAAACTAAAAAAGAACTCATTTCCCTCAGCCGAAAGCACCATAGACATTCAAAACTAAATGGTTCTATTACAGATTACTTGCTATTATGTGCAGGGATAATTTTAATTCGAAAGATTTGAGCTGAGAAAAGTTTCAACAAACTTACACCACTGCCTACAGAGCGCACGCTAAGCCATTAATGAAATTCTCTAAAAAACCTATGATAAACTAAAAATTTCTTAGAACAATTTTACTTTGCCTGTTTCTTCTCTTCCCTCACTGAGATATAACAAGCGTACAAACAATTCCGAACTCAAATGGTTTTTCTGTGTAATAGGCTTGCGTTTTCAATTTTAGCGGGTTCTTCGGACTGAGACAGATTTGAGAGCCGTACTGACTCACACGACACACGTGCGTCATTTTCTCCACCAAAATCAGGGAGATCAGTGCAAAGCATATAAAAAAGGCTCTGGGGCTCACTTCATTTATTTCGGCATGCGGCAGGGGGTCTTTCTTCAAGGGAGGTCATTAGTAATGTAAATCAGCAGTTTATGGAAGGGGAAACTCAGGTTGAGTTCTAGCGTCACGAAGTGACGAGCTGTTTTCTTGTTTACGTTAGATTTTAAACTATGTCACTTTAGATGTTCTGTAAATATTTACGCAATTCAATCTTCGGGTTGTTATGTATTTATCAATAGACCATCTATCTATCTATATTTTTTCTTTTTGCGATCTAATAAACACAATACAGAATATTAGTCTGTATTGCGTTTATTAATTTGTCGAAAAACGCCGCGCACTCAGATGGCAGATCTTTTCATTTTTCATAATTATTTCTATTGATTCTTGATTGACGGACCATTTCATGGCCACGTTCTCTCAACGGCTTTGTATCAGATCTCGCGCATGCGTCAGTGCCTGTTACCGAAGCTCTGGGTACGAGAATGCCATTAACCGGAAGCTACTTTTGGGACAACCCCAAAGACCACTGGGTCTCCGACAAGAGTTACCCCTTCCACCACCATCTTCGCTCTCTGTAGCCTGATCAATGGGTAATTTTGCTAATTGGCATATTTAGTAGACTTCTCCCGTTATAGTAGATCATTAGCATACAGAACGGAGTTATGCGAAAGATCTCTAGAAGGATGTAGTAAAACATCACAATAATTAAGTGCCATGTTCAACTCATTGTCAGAACACAAAGCTAATGTTTTTCACTGAATTCTCTTCGAAAACGGCGCCATGTCTTTTTTTCCATTCAAAGATCGTCGTAAAAATGCGTGAAAATATAGGCACAAAACTACAAATATTTGTACTTTGTTGCAATGGACCCTGTTTTTCTTGGCTATAAACGGCAGATTACGAACTCAAAGTAAAACAAATGCTTGAAGTAAATGACTTACCGCTAGCAGCGGGTTCTTCGGTGGAAAGGTGAACCTCGAACTGCAAACCTGACCGGAAGCGCTCGATCACGTGACTTCTTGGAGTTCGCGAATTGAGGTAAACTTCGATCTTAAGGTGGCCTTCAATGACAAACCGCTTACGAGAAGAGGAATACTGCCAGTAGTTGCTTCGAGATACGACCCTTAGGCCTAGTCGCGCCTTTTACTCTTCTAGTCCGTGGGCCAGCGGGTGAAACCCTCCCCCCATGCGGGACTTTTGGAGACATATGCCGTTTTGAAGCTTGGCCTGAGGGTGTTTCAAAATGGGTTGTTTGCAATTGCGCAAACGTAATCTTCGAAAGATTCTCTACACTGCCCGTTAGGTAAGTGGCTCACATAAGCATTAGAAGTAGCTACTGCGCATGCGTATGTGTCCTACAACTCACAGTCCCAGAATAGTGTGTTATTGAACGGTAAACTTTGGTCACAACAAGGGCAAACAATGTATGGAAGTTATTTAACTGTTGAATAAAACGTTTTGCCTGCACTGCGTCCAGTTTGAAGTTTTCTGTTAACAATTTTGATAAAATGAAAATAACGTTCAACCCGCAAAACAAGGCGGGAAAAGCCATGCTTGCATGAACTCTGCGCCCAGTAAATGCAAGCTGATGAGGATTAGCAGAAGAACTGGTTATAATTTCTCCCACTTGTACTTCCTTGGGGACTGTCCTTTTGAATTTGTCAAGCTCACCAAGTACCTATGCGTCACGATTTCCTGTGATTTACGATGGAATCGGCACGTGCAGGACATCGTGTGTCGTGCGAGCAAGCTGGTGGGCCTCTTCAGGCGCAATCTCTAGACATGTATTAGCGATCAAAACCAAGCTGCTTATTTTGGCCTAGTAAGACCACTTCTAGAATATGCTTTAAGCGCGTGGGACCCATACGCAGCTCAGTTAACCCAAGAGGTCGAGCAAATCCAACGCAGAGCCGCGCGTTTGGTGTGCGGTGACGATCGCCCTCGCGAACCAGGAACTGTGACCAAATTTCTATCTGACAGTTTTCTGTGAAAATATAGAGACAGACTTTTTCTGACAACAATTGTAGACTCTTCTGCCAAATTCACTGCAGTGCAGGGTATCATCACGTTCACACTTTTTAAGCGCACACAGCTTCCCTAAGTTATAATGATGACTGTACGTCCGAGGAGTCTTGGGGCATTGCGAGTGCTCCACATTCCCGAGAAATGCCTTAGAATCTCTCGGCATCTTCATGGACGGCCCTCTTGGGCGACGAATGTGTCTCAGATGAGCGTCGTCCTGACCGTTCAAACCCTTGGTTGTCAGTGGTATGCGTGTGTGACAGTCCACGCGCTGTACTTTTGGTGAAGGTCAAAGACAGTCATCACGAGCTTTGCGAATGTGCCACGCAGTGCAACAAGTGGTCGTAGAAGGGCATTGTCATTTCGTGGATAATGTAGTCAGTTCGTCATTCAGGTCTGGTGTCATTACAGTATGTGGTGTACCTTCAAGAACATGCATCGGCTTTACTCTGTCTTTACAGGACACCGTCAGCAGTGGTGAAAGCCCATGGAATAGCTCCAAGGGGAAAACGCTATAATGACCAAGTCACCAACACATTATATGCCGTGTGCAGTGCATTATGCCGTGTGCAGTTGTCACGCTTACCATGGATCACCTAGAAAGGGGTCTCCAATTTTTGTTCTTTAGTGTGGCATGGTTCAACATTTTTTCTAAAAGAGCCTTTCCGCTACAAAGTATGTTAGGGACTAGAAGAAGCAATTGACTGGTCGAGGGCTTATACAGATTGACAGAACTTACTACACAATCATATATAACCCACTCATGATTATAAACTGCGTTGTTCAAAATGCAGTTTAGTATCATTACTCGAGCAGCGATTCCACGCAGATTGCTCGAGACGTTCGCGGCGTCACATTTTTCTATATTCACCTATAGCTTGTCTTGCATGTACGACATTCGCTCTGCTGTAGCTACGACTTTCTTGTATTTTTGTAGCTTGTTTCTACCTCCTGGCTACCTTAGATGCATGTTAACTCGTTAGTTGCTTGGCCATAACTTGCTCTTGTGCCCTGTTTAATTAATACTACAGTAGACTGACTAGTTCCTACTAAGTCTAGATTGTGCCCCCATAGGGCACACACGCCATTCCGGGAGACACAAGCCTGCTGACAGTGAAGTCTTTGGCGCGTAGACGTTCTTCAGCACCTTCAGCACGAAAGATTAAATAACATCACGAGGTATACGGTACAATCTCTGACATAGTTGGCAAACTATTGCTGAAAATCTGTGATAGCGGAGCTCCAGCGCCGAAGGCCCGCGCAAGCGGAGCACCATACCTAAGGGAAAAACGTATAGTATACTAATATATAGATTTAGGCACTGCCTAAAAGCGGAGCTCCCAATTATATTTAGGGCCTGTTAACATGAAGATAAGGGACGATGGGTAGCTGGGGTTGCTATGAACTCAAAATTTATTGCCTTGATGATATTATTCTTTAAATTGATTCAAGTAGTCCCTGATGATTAAAAACGTACAATTTAAAAATTGTTGTATTGTGCTTTTCCAAAACACCCTATTGAGGAACTCAATGTTACAAATTGCTCTACCCGTGTAAATTCCAGGCCCCCTGTGAAAATTCCACATTCTCTTGTGGGCCCCTGTGAAAATTCCAAAGTTTGCAAAAAATGGATACCTGTGGAAATTCCATGGTAAAAGAATGGCCTTGTGGAAATTCCAGTGTTCAAAACAGTATTACCCCTGCAGAAATTCCAGGGTCAAACACAACAACTCCTATGGAAATTCCAGGTTCCTTGATAAGGGGTAATGCCAGTTGTAAATGAATGCTCTGTGGAAATTCCGAGGTGACATGAATGGCCCAGTAGAACTTTTAGGATAAAAAACACTACCCCTGTGGAAATTCCAGGGGCAAACACAATGATAGGCATCGGATATAAAATGGAACTGCCCATTCAAATCAAATTAAGAAACAGTGTTAAGGACCACCTCATCTCAGCATCCCTGGGTTGATAGTTTACATGGAGAAAACCAACCCCACCTAGGCGGGCAACCTGCCCTGGCAAGACAGGTTGCCCGTCTGCATTGGTTTACCACACCTCTCATGTGAACACAAGCAAAGCAAATATAAGAGAGATTATATGAAAAGGTGACTTACCCTGCCGAACCATGGTCCCCCACCTCTATGTGGAAACCGGAAGGGCCTTAATAAAAGATGGTACATGTAATAGTATCAAAAAACATTTATTCTCATTTTTTGTTACTGGTAACCTAATGCTGTTCTGTTTCTCAGTTTCACACACCTGCCAAAAATGCATTACCAGATGCCAAATATGATTTGGCTGTAAGTTTTACATAAACTGCCCTTTCGTGTCCGTTCAGATGGAAAAAAAGCGCTGCAGTGAACACTTCTCCCATTTTCTTCCATTTATCCTTTATCAGGGGGAGGGGGCTTGATCAGAAACACTGGAAATGTTAAAACAATTTTCCACACAGAGTTTAAAAACATTTTTGCCCCCCCCCCCCCCCATGCCGAATAACAAAAATAAAGATACCCCCTCCTTACCACACACTAAAAAGGCTTAAATGATGTGAAATAAAAATGGATAAGAGAATAACAGTAACAGGAAAGGCTGGGTTGCTATTAGAGAGGTGCTAAGTCATATTATTTGGTTGTGTATAATATTAGCAAATTGCTATGCATCACAGAGTGTAAATCTATAATAATCAACTTCTGACCTACATCTTTTTTAATTGCACAAAAATTTCAGGGGCCCCTTTGTGGTGCAGTAACAAAATTTTACTGGTATGTATTTAAGAGTTATTATTATTTTTGGATAGTTTACAACATGAGCAGCCATGTTGTATCAGATTTACAACATGAGTCGCAGGCAGGTGATGTAGGTAGATCTGATCAGATGCTGATGTTGTGAACTACTTAAAAATGCTGAGATGCCATTCATTGCTTGTAAATTTGGCAGAGCTTTAAGATATCTTTCATGGTAGTTGCTATGCAAATAAGTTACAACCACTAGTGGCTGTTCAACAGGCTACAATCCTATGATTATTATTTCTTTTGTGTTGTTCTTATTAATAATTCATGAATTTTTTAAAAAAAATTGAGAAAGTTTGCTTGTGACAGCCTGTAATTTGGTTCCATTATTGTTTACAACCACTAGTGGCTGTTAAACAGGCTACGATCCTATGATTATTATTTCTTTTGTGTTGTTCTTATTAATAATTCACAATTTTTTTTAAAAAATTGAGAAAGTTTGCTTGTGACAGCCTGTAATTTGGTTCCATTATTGAGATTTAGAAATTAAAAAATAAGGTTAATGTGCACCAGATTACTGCCAAATACTTTTTCCAATTTCACCCTCCTGAAACACTAGGTGGGAATCTTATTAAGTACAGTTCAAAACACACAATAAAGATTTTAAAAATTAATCAAGACTGTTATTATTACTATATCTGTTAAAAAATGTTAAAGGTGAATGTAAACCTATTCCAAAAGTCGATATCACTCTTCTTTCCACCCAAAGCAGCGGCGTAGCCAGGAATTTCTACAGGGGGGGGGGGGGGGGGGGGGGGGATAGTGAAAACATGGGACGAAAATGCTCAAATTTTCTCCAGCAAATACAGTAAATGTATGAGAAAATTTCTGAGAAAGGGGGGGCCCCGGCCCCCCTGGCTACGCCCCTGCAAAGGCAGTTGCTATGCTCTCTGGCCTGCAGTGTTTGCAGTCGGCGGATTTCCATCAGGGGCTCTAATCATGTATAATTAACAATTATTCCTCGAGCCCGAATGGACTCAGAGGCCATGAGGGCAAGAGGAATAATTGTTTTAGTCAAATCACACTAGTAGGTCAATGTATATTGCCAAAAAATGTTTTTGTTCTGGTCATTTGCATTTTCTGCCTTTCAAATCCGACACTTTTCGCTACTAGTAGGCTATAACTTAAAGCCTACTAGTAGCTCAACCAATCAGAATGCAGCATTGATAATAGACCACTAGTGTGATTTGACTAATTAACAATAAGACCTCAAGGCCGAATGTGCTATGATGAATAGACCATGAGGCCGAAGGCCAAATGGTCTATTGATATCATAGCACATGAGGACAAGAGGTCTAATTGTTTTAGTATAAACCAACTAGTTGGTCGGTTTTGGCAATGAATTCCTTTATTTTATGTTGAAAAAATCAAGTTTTCTTGCAAAGAAAGGTGGTGGTTTTGCCAGGCACGGTCTATCACTAATAGACCATTAGTAGCTCAGCCAATCAGAATGCAGGATTTGTAATAGACCATTAGTTGGTTGATACTAATGTTAGTTAGATGCTAGTTTGAACAGCATATCCAATCCAAGCAATAGTGAAGCTGCAGTTACATTAATCTCTATCCAAAGCATTGAAAATTAAGTTAAAGACAATGGAAACCAATAATATATCACTGAGAGAGAAAAGAAAATGTTTCATTCTAGAAAATGTTTCATTTTAGACACAAGTATGCCACATGATATTGTAATGGCAATGCAAATTTGTACCAAATATTTTTGGTGTTTTCATCTCTATTTACCAAAAGCTGTGTCCAAACCGTGCAACAGCACAGGGATATGTAAACTTAGGTGTCATCCTATCAGAGGGCACATATACTATCACACTCATACATACCAGTTATGTTGTAAGTGAAGGCATGACGGCTATGAAAATGCCAGCAAACAAAATGCACTAATTTATTTGTTTTCCTACATTTTTTTTACTGGTATTTACATGCATGACACAGTCCATGCATGTTGAAATCAGAGTAGAGATACAATACAATATTTTTTTAAAGTTGAAAGCCTTTAACGTTTTTCTGCCCTTTTGTTGTGTACAAGAAACACTAAGTAAACTACTTTTCAGTACCATAAGTCAATTTCCTGCCGCTTGGAAATCCAAGAGTAAAAAGATCAAGACTCCACCACCATCGATTGCCACAACAGGGATTTGCAGCGAGCAGAGATTTCCTCATCGTGTCGATCGAAAAATTCGTTTTGGTGGATGTTTGTATATCTGTGAATCAGAAAAGGATGTCTTGCTTTATGCAAAATGACAGGCGTTTTGTAGCTTTTCTCTCTAGTTTTGATTTTTGAATGCCACTTGTAGAAAATAAGCTGATGTTTTCCCTTTCCACGCAGGACGGAAGCGTTTTATAGCCTTCGTTGTTGAAAACTATAATAATACTACTAGAATTCTCTAGATTTTTAGGGTCGCATATTAACTGGAAAAAGCTAAAGCTAAAAACTGTCAAAAACAATTTGAGTCCCGACTAATCCGCGAACTTTTGGATTCACGTTCTGCTCGATAAACAAACATGACAAACTTTAGCTTACCTTTCTTCCGAGTAGCTTTTTTCTCCCGTGTAGAAACAACTTCAGTGTTTATCCTGCTCGAAACTTGGGAATGTCCTGCCATCTCCCTATAAACAAAGTGTTATCCAGGTCCTGGTCAGTCTTGGTTTTTTCCCGGGAGACGGAGCGAAAAATCTTGAGTTTGAACCACGAATGTTGCATGGCCGCCAAATAATTTCTCCAAATCAAACAACAAGAAGCCAAACAACAAGTCGAACGAAAGCTCACCTTTCCGTGCCGTAGTTTCCCAGGTAGAATAATTTCTCCTTGAAAAAGCCGCTGTAAGCTTACAGTGCATCTAAAACGCCACAGATTTGTCAAATGAAAGCCCGAAGAATGGCGAATGACCAGTTACAACTTTACAACTTCGCCAGAAACTCTCACTTGTCCGCCTTCTTTTGAACAAGAAGAAACTTTCTTGATTTCTACAGACACTTGTAGTCCCGACACATTTGCGTAGTACGGTTCTAGTTGGTTCTCCAGTCGCTTGCAGTAGTATTTTATTCATTGGTGGCGATCGGAAAACCGAATAATCAGTGATGAAGCATAGTCTAATATTTGCCGTATTTGGGTTCACTGTAATGTGACGTCACTTTCATGTGAGCATCCCCCCTGACCACCGACTCCCCTCCCCCCCTCATTTTGAGTTTGTTTCGCCCGGCTCCATCTTGTGACGTCACGGCCGCGCGACGTTGTGACGTCACGGCCGCGCGACAGCAAGCCAGGCGAAGGCGACTATAAAAATCAAGAGATGGCTGCGAAAGAGGCTGGCTTCACAGACACGCGCGGAAAATTCTGCTTGACGTTGAATGAAAAATGACTTCGACCCCTTTGCGATCCTTTGCGTTATTCAGGTATTGGGTACCCTGTGGATTTTGTATCGTACACTCTATTTGCGATCATTTGGACGCTTTTTCTTAGGTATGGTGCTCCGCTCTGCGGCCTTCGGCCGCTAAGGAGCTCCGCTATAAATCGAACTATAAATCGAGTTGATTTTTGAACGTCACGGGCATTATGGATCATTTTGATGACGTCATTGATGACGAAAGGGCACGTGACTTTGGTGCAGAGTTCCTCTTCTGGTCTTTGAAAGTTTGTCCACGTTTGGCTTCTATTGAAGCTACCCTTCGGGAGATATGATTTTTTTTATTTTTCTGGTATTAAACCTATATATAGCGTACACCGTCCGGTGTCCGTCCGTGTACACATGGGAACCCTGTGGTACGCAAAGAAAAAATTATATCTTCTCAAGGGTACATGCTAAGACAACCATATTTGGGATATTTTGTCTATGCCACAAGGGGGGTGCTGTAACACGGTCACGTGATGTGACGTCATCGATGACGTCATCAATGATTGAAAAATTAATATCTCGTGAAGGGATGACTCTAAAACAACCAAACTTTGGTAGTGTAGTCTAGATCTTCAGATCAGCGAAATGAAGAGGTCACGTGATGTGACGTCATCGATGACGTCATCTATGCTTGAAAAATTAATATCTCGTGAAGGGAAGACTCTAAAGCAACCAAACTTGGGTAGTGTAGTCTAGGTCACCAGATGAGCGAAATGAAGTGGTCACGTGATGTGACGTCATCGATGACGTCATCTATGCTTGAAAAATCAATATCTCGTGAAGGGAAGACTCTAAAACAACCAAACTTGGGTAGTGTAGTCTAGGTCACCAGATGAGCGAAATGAGGTGGTCACGTGATATGACGTCATCGGTGACGTCATCTATGCTTGAAAAATCAATATCTCATCACAGGGAGCTCACCTTTACAATTTATAACGAGAAAATTAATCAAAATCGTTCCATTTTCCGCTGAATAAAGCGAAAGAAAGTCTATTTACTTAGCGCTGCGTCCTGGTCTTTTCTGATTGGCTAATTAGCTTTGCCCAGACTCGCCCACTAGGGCTTCATTATCACGAAATGGCTTCCGTCTGGCCCTAACCTCGTAAAAAGAGACAAGGGATGAAACAACGGCTAGATTTTCGTCTCGATCAACCGTACGCCGGGGAGGACGGAAGTAGATGGGTACAGAAGACCGGAAGTAAATTGTGACATTTATAAATAAAATTCGAACGTAGTAACCGTCACGAGAGCCGATCGCTTTGACACTTAAAGACGAGCGCTGCATGAAAGATGAGGGATTTCAACGTTGCCTTTTGGTAAGAATGAACGTTTTACCGTGAAATCTATTTTAGATGCAAATTTTGTCGCAATGTTAATGCAAATTTCCGTCGTCGAATACTTTGTCTCCTAATGTTTAGCAATTTATTTTTCATTTCAAAGGGCGATTTCAAGTTTCAAACATGCAGAGGGCTCAAAGATATCGGTTCGTGATGTCGAAAACTTGTATCTGAAAGCCTGTCCAAATAAAGAAAACCTAAATGTTTCCGACCTAGGGCGGCTTTTCAAGAAAATATTCCCAGGAATAAAAAAGGAGAGAGAAAGATTGCCTGGAGCTTGCTGAGAGGCAGAATGTTTACCACAACTTAAGCAGAGTGAGGTCTCCTTTGTCAACTGCTGGATGGACCAAGTGCTTTCACTTACGCCAAGATTTGGATTCACCCTTTGTAAATCACGAGAAGATTTTTGTGAGTTCATAAACACCGAATGTGATGATCAATGCGAAGGGTACCCAGTCATCAAAACGTTACAACTGTATAAAAGTTGGAGGTTTGAGTTGTTTTTATCTGGTCAAAAAGTGCCGCACCTTGAAGAGCTGTTTGGCAGCACGAATCTCGAAGAAACACTCGACGCATTAGAAAACGTACTTTACCAGGCATCTTTGATGCTTGTTTGTCGTGGGTGTTTGGTTAAGAAAAGCAAAGAATCGTGTTTAGCGGGGACAACTGCGAGAACTGAATTAACTGATAAACAAAAGATCTGGAAGTTGTCTGACGGACGACAAATGCATTTTCTCCGTTCCAAAAACTGTAGGTTATTTGTTGACTTGGCGTCAAATGCAGAAATCTGCAGAGATTGTCGCATAATCAGGCACAACTCAATGAGCAAACAAGGAGGATTAAAACGAAAACTGGGAGACATGAATCGAGAGGAGTTGATAGAAGAGATTAAATCAGAGAAAAGAAGAAGAAAAAATGCCGAGCTCAGAGAAACATACCAGAGAGATCAGAGAGAAAAGGCACAGCAAGGGATGTTAGAGTTTGATGAAGAACAGCACGCCGACTTTAAGGAGTTATTTAATCGAGTCCATGAAAGCGAAGTACCCGAGGACATGAAGTTATTCTGGGAGGAACAAGGGAAAGCCATCAAAACGAACCCTCATGGGGTCCGTTGGCATCCAAAGTAAGTAAACTTTCCCCTGCATTTTTTCCCAAGGAAATTTTTGTCCCTAGTGTGCATAGTGAGAAACTTTGATAAGGGTATAGGGCCTCTTGAATTTTGAGGGCAGAGGCGAAAATCCAAAGTCAAGGTTTGTTATCGAGCCCTAGCAGTCCCGAACAGAACTATAATATATAGGAGACATCAAAATGTGAATTGTGCACTATAACAACAATTATCACCTTAATTGATACTTCAAACCAGCAGTGATATGGCTTCCCAGATCATCTCCCGTTTTGACTAAGAAACACGGAAAAGCGACGCGCAAAAAGAGAGTTTGTGCTATTCTATCAGAATGAGGAAAAGTTTACCTGCTTGTAAAAAATATTTTTTCTATTGCATTTCAATGTTATTTATTTTTCAATCTCTGAATGACATGCTTCACTTTGCAAAGCTGTTTCAAAAATACAAATTGAGGGACACATATTTTATATAGGGTGCTACGGTTATGCCTGTCATTGTGGAACCGAAGTCCCGAGGCTTACCACGAGCTCAAAGAAAGCGGAGTACTTAAGCTACCCTCTGGACGGCTACTTCAATATTATAAGAACTCTGTCACCCAAACCCCTGGCCTAAATGCAAGCGTTCTGTCGTGGATGGCAAAAGAGGCAAAAACACTCAGTTTAGATCACTTTGGAAAGAGTGGTGGACTTATCCTGGATGAGATGGCAATACAGGTTAGGTTTAGTTGCGAATGCTCTTAACATTCAGGGCGTTTGTAGGGGCGGATCCAGAAATTTCTGAAAGGGGGGCCGGATAGTGAAAACATGCGACGAAAATTTTCAAATTTCCTCCAGCAAATACAGTGAATGTATGGGAAAATCTCCCGAGAAAGGGGGGCCGAGGAGCCCCCCCCCCCCCCAATCCGCCCCTGGTTTGAGCTGCACCATGTTCATCAAGAATAATATACAACATAAACCTGTTTCAACGTTGCTTCGTCAAACCGCGAACATGAATCGTGAATTTTTCATGCATCATAGTAGTCACTTTTTATTCGAATTTGACAAACCAAACTAGACTACTCTACAACAACCGAAAATGTTTTACATTTTAGGAAGATCTTCAGATGAGAGTAGTGGACGGGAAAATGAGCCTGGTTGGTATGGTGGACCTGGGAAACGAACACGATGTTATGGCCTCTGCCTGTAGTAACGAAGGTAACGTTTGATATCCAGTACTAATATGAGTGACGCGAGCTAAAGACAAAATGATTTAAGTGATATTGTTGCTAAGTGTTTTGCTATCAAAGGAAGCTACTATAACTGTTGCTTCAGAGTTCAGAGAATTATGAAACCCGGAGAAAAAAAAGACGCGACCACTTTTTTAATTCGATAAAAATAGTTATTGTTGTTCTCACAAATGGATCTCCTTTTACTGTGATGATTCGGCTTGCTGAGTTAATATTTTTTTGGTATGCATGCCTGAGTTTTTCCGCTTTCATGATGATGATGCCGATTGTATGGTTGTAATTAGCAATGAAATGGATTGCAATTTTAAAGCACGATTGATCATGTCCTTTCAGACAACAAAGACGCCAACAAACTTGCTACTCACGTGCTTCAGTTTATTTTCCTCGGGAATCACGGGCTTAGATTTCCCGTAGCACACTGGCCTACACTTGAGGTAGATCCCGCTACACTGTACATCAAGTTCTGGAGAAGCATTCGTATGCTACTTGGTGAAGGATTCAAAGTTAACTTCTGCTGCTGTGCCGGTGGAACTGCCAACCGTTCCTTTATAGAGTTACACTTTAAAGGGAAGGATCCGGTGAAAGAACGCTTTACAGTGATCAACCCCTATACCCGGGATCCGTTGGTATTCATCATGGATCCATATGTAAGTTGATATTTTTATTTGGAATCCGTTTGACTTGAGGAAATACTCTGGCTAAACCTGGTTCCAGATACGATCAAAATGGGTGTGGCCTAGCTTCAGAAATAACCCAAAAAGATACCATTGACAAACACGGAAAATGTCAATTCACCTTTCCCAACACCTGATACAACCCTTCCCCCCGAACGTGAAACCGGATGCAAGCAGGCTATTTTAATAATCACGTGCAAAAGACAGGGGAAAGCACCCCCTGTTTTCTTATTTATTAGTTGTGTTCTTTTTTTTTCAGCACAACATTAAGAAGCTACGTAACAACATTGAGAAAAGTGGTCCAAGTGGTACGAGGCTATTACAAAAAGAAGGGAAGACAATCGAGTGGTCCATGTTTAAAGCAGCATATCACTGGGATCAGGAAAATAACAGCTTGAAGGTATACAATGGGGATAAAGCCTATTGAGTAGTTGCTTTTTAATCCCAAGTCCTTGTTAAATACCTACAATCCAAGGAAAGGTGTTCTAAAAGACAAAGGAAATCCAACGTGAGTTGTCCTGAATGTCACTGGAACGTACTGGAATTCGAGAAAAAGGGGTTCTCATTGTCTCCAGAGTTTCAGGGGGTTGATAGGTCTGCATGGTTGCTGAGCAAGGGGAGAGGTATATATGTCAAATGCAACTACAGATTTAATTTGTATCTTTATTTTCTAGTTGCACGAAAGGCTAACAGCTGACCACTTCAGTCTTGGCTACGCATCACGCATGCGCAATCACTTAGCATCCGATGTACTTGACAAGAGAATGCTTCATCTACTGCAGGTGAGCTATTCTCTCTACTGCTAAGGGGCCGATTGGGTGGATGATTTTTTTACACTATCTATATATTAATACCGTAAGGAAAATCGTGTCGACACTCGCTCCGCTCAGCCCTGAAGCTGTGCCGCCAAAAGAAGTTCGCAAACCCGAAGGGAAGGTGGAAATCTGGACCATGAGCGTGTTTTTGTTGGAAAAGATTCACCTCTGGCTAAGTTCTAATTCAAGCGATTTCTTAAGCGAGGGACAAAGCCGCCATCGCCGCCATGTTGAATTCTCCCACAGAAACTAAAAAAGAACTCGGTTCGCGCAGCCGAAAGCACCATGACATTCAAACCTAAATGGTTCTCTTACAGATTACATACAGGAATGTGCAGGGATAATTCTAACTTGAAAGATTTGAGCTGAGAAAAATTTTCATTCAAGTTTCAACAAACGTACACACTACATTGCTTCCCTCGGGGCACGCGCTAAGTCATGCTAAGTCGAAATGACACATTTACAAAACAAAGTCCGTGAAAGTCATGAATAATATTCTCTAAGTATAAATCCTGACGGCTCTATCGCAAAACGAAGGACACAATCCTGAAGAGAAAGAGGAAATCCCTCCAGTGGGCATGTTTTTGTTGGAAAAGATTCACTTTGGGCTAAGTTCTAATTCAAGCAATTTTTTAAGCGAGGGATCAAAAGCCGAGAAAATATATAATATAAACTAAAAAAAATTATTAGTCCTTAGACCATTTTACTTGACCTGTTTCTTCTCTCTCCTCGCTGAGATATGATAAACATACAAACAATTCCGAAGTCAAATTGCGCTTTCGATTTTCACGGGTTCTTTGACCGATTTGAGAGACTGACACACGCGTGATTTTGTCAAACCAAGCAGGGAGACCAGTGCAAAAAAAAAATCCTTTTGGGCTCACTTCATTTATTTCGGCATGGTGGGACGGGGTACTCATGCTGATGGGAGGTTACTTGTAATGTAAATCCAGCAGTTTATGGAAGGGGGAAATAATGAACCCCTCCCCACATCCATATGGCCATTGTGATTTTTTCCCCCGTTTTTTTAAACAGAGAACACTTTTAGTAAATTTCCCCCTTACACTCCGTGAATTTTTCACGGGCATCAGCTAGTCTTTTTTATTTCTCTAAGATATTGTAGGATATTTCATAAGCTGACAAGAAGCTGGTAGTTGCTAGTCAGTCTTCATGTACCGATACTTTCTGTAAAAGACGATTGACAATTATATTTGTGCTTGCTAGTAAGATTGTTTAACTACATGCTCCTAAGAACAGATTAGTTTACTTTAGATATCATTCTTACCCCACAGGCCTATGAACGCAATCGACCAGTTTCAAGTCCTAACGTGAACTTTGCTATCGAGCTTTTGATGCAGACAAGTGGAGTGATAGACATCTTTGCCGATATGCAGCCCATACAAAATAGTAATGATCCCCGCCTTCGCACTCTAACAGCTTTTCAGAACTGGCTCGACAATTGGGAGGAAACCGAACGCCTGTCAACACAATCTTCAGCTTTGCTAGAGAAGAAGCTTCTCTCGAGTAAATTACTGTTTGACCTCAGGTCTATGACATATGGATTCACCAGTCTTTGCTGCAATGTTTTCACAACACACCCTGGAAATGGCATCGTTCCTGGCCGCACCAACAGCAACATCGTTGAGAACTTTTTTTGCCAGCAAAGAGGAAAGAACAGCCAGAATGATAACCCGACCTACAATCAGTACTGCTCGACTGTGAACAGCATTATCCTTGGACAGAAGACTAGTGCTAGAAAGAATAACACTGGCACTCGGGCTGACGACTTTGCCTTCTATAGGCCAGATAAACTTAGGAAATTTCGCTCAGTGTCAGAAACTACATACGTGGCTGTCTTAATAATTCTGTGAACTCTAAATCTATAACCAAACTTCATTCTGGTGTCCGCTAGACCTCTTCTCTGGAGTAAATTTTTATAGTTATTTGAGACAGCGCATAGCTAAGAGGGGTGTGCATGTGACCCTCCTTTTGGTACGAAAAATATAGTGAACATTTAAGGCATCTTAAGAGTGAAGACACGAAGCATTGAATTCATTAGTTCTTAATTGCTTCCAAGAATGCAATCTACGATTTAATCGAAAATTCAACATCCATGAATACATTTTTGAAAAAAATGTATTAATCAATAATGCAATGTCGTTAACGGTTTGGCCGTAACGTTAATTGGTTAACGGCCATCAGAATGCATTTTGGTACTGGGAGATCTAAAGTGAGTGTTTGCAGAATGATAAAAACCGAAATTAGTTACCTATTCACTAGAGTTAAATAATTCATTCGTCTATTTGCATGCTTTCTCGGCTCTTGATGGCGTCGACGAGTGTTATGTTCATGCGATCTTTGTTATAACTGGTTCGATAACGTATACCATACACTTCGAAAAGACGTTTCAGTTCTTCCTTAGAATAAACTCTGCTGGCAAATATCTTGGGATTCCTAACAACCATTGCTTGCAGCAACCTATGTGAGCCGACTCTACCAGGAGAGGTGTCTTGGAGAATGGTTTCCAATTTGATTTGCTCTCTTTTAAATCTCGTTGATTTGCTTTCTGTAGAATTCTCTTTCTGTGTGCTTCCGTTTTTTTCACTTTCATGTCCCTCTTCAGCTCCTTTAAGAACTCTTTCCCGCCCATATTAAGGAACCTGGAGATAACGGAACCGTACAGTTCATCGATTAACACTGTGTCCCCGAAGATGAAACGTTATCGAACAGGCTTGACCATCTTTCCTTTAAGTCTTTGTCTCGCAAAAGCGCCTGCTTACTGTCTTCAATCTAAGAACTTCCACTTGAATTTAGGGCATTTTCATTGCGCATATTCGTTCTCCTTTGCTCAAGCATCATAAAAAAACTGGTATGCCTGATCTGTTATGTGGGTGAGACCCTTGCTTGCGTACTGCCTCTGGTCAACAACTGTCAGAGTTTCAGGTTCACGTGATGTTGTATGGATAAGGTTCGCAGGGCACGTAAGTGATTCAATGAGAGTTTTCTGTCTATGATTCTTGAGCACCTTTGCCCGCACTGATGTGTTGTGAGATTTCATATTGAGATTAAGCTGCCGTTTACAACGCTCTCTTTCCTTGGCCAGACACCAACCCCGCAATACCTTACCTTCGCCTTTCCTTCCGTTGGCATCTGTTCAACGTTCCGACGCTCCTCTCTTTCAACTGTGTTACCTGTGTTACGAGCGCGGTTAAATGTTTCGTCGTGAAAAGCACTGTTTATGCCCATCAAAATGTCCGTAAGAAGACAGAAATTTTCAACATGAAAAGCTGAACACTCAAGTTCAAGAACAGAAGCAAACTCCTTGGCAACCTGTGGGTCACTTAGCAGCTTGTTGAACTCTCCAAAATGCGCAGTGAAGTGCTTTCTCTCTACCTTGCGATTTCTCTGTTTCAATACTGTATCGCAAACAATGCCATAAATTCTCTTCCATTGAATCTTAAAAAATAGCTGGAATTTTGAGAGCAAAGGATCGTCTTTGAGTCGATCAACCATTTCATTAGTTTTGGTTTCTAGATCGCTCTCGCACATTTCAGAAGTATTCTTAAGTTTGTTAAGGAAGCTGCAATAGTTAAAATCATCAGGGGGTGCTGATGACCGTGCCTCGTCCAAATAACCGTCGTCGTCTGAGATGAGTTCCTGGTACACTTCTTCTAAATCGAGCATCTCTTCCTCACTTGCTTCAGAAAAGAAGTTTCTCACTAGTGAATCGATCTCACGAATTTCCTCGTCTGTAATGTCATCACACTCTTCGACGTACTCGTCTCCGTTAATTACGACGTCCATAATTCCACTCCTCGCTATGGCTTTCTTTCTAAACATTTCATGGATTCTTGACAGGCTTCGCTGGAAAGTTCTTCATAAACCTGTATTACTTCTTGTGGTGGCGGGATTATGTTGGCATTGTTAAACCCAACCAATGACAGACCGTCCGATGTTTCGGATCTTGAAACCGCAACATAAAATTGGCCACTCACAAATTCGCTCCCACAGTGAACCTGTACACACGGTAGGGTCATACCCTGTGATTTATGGGTGGTGACAGCCCACGCTAACTTGAGAGGAAACTGTGTTCTTTGGGCGACAACTTTGGTGGGATCCTGTCTATCATAAACATCCCATCTGACAGGTTGAATAGTATATGGTACTTCTTGGCCGGAGAACAACACTGACGGACTCTCGCCTTGGATGGCGGATGTGACTTCGCCTCTTAAACCATTCACTAGTCCTTTCTTTACATCTAAGTTGTATGTCAGAATAACTGGTGCGCCCTTTTTAAGCTGCAGTACTTCGTCAGTAGTAGTATTCCTGACATAAGATTCATAGATAATATACTAAAACATTTTTTAGATATACTTTAAATCTTTAAACATTATGTTTTAATGTTAAGTAATATATTATTCCAGTGCCGGCTTTGAATGTCGGTACGTACGGAGTGGCGTTTGGCGAACAAAGAATAAAAGCGAGCGCGCTGTATCCTGGTAGTTGTGTTATTTCTTAAAAGTGATCTTTTAGGGCTAAAAACTTCTTTCTTCAGAAATAACGTTTATTTCACTTCCTACGTTTGCGCATCAGAGAATTTGCAACAAATGCCGCCACTATCTTAGTCCGTTCCGGTTACTCGTCTAACCTAGTGGCCTACTAATAACGTTTTTACTGTGAAGAAGGCCGGAGACCGAAACTTTTGCTATAAAATGTCAAGAGTTGTCTCGCCTTGTCATTTCTTTCACACGAGCGGCGGCCAAATCGGAATTTTTTTACGTTTCGTACGTAGGAAGTGAAAAAAACATTCGAAGGAAGTTTAAAAGCCCAAACGTATTTCTTAATCAGGAGTGCGCGAGCTGATGGCCAATTACTCAGAGAGGACTGTTGTCAGGAGAGCTGTGGCCAATGCAGGGGCGTAGCTAGGGAGGATGGTTTCTGGGTACCTGTGACACCCCCCCCCCCCCCCCCCTTTAGAAGAAAAATATCGGAAAGCTGGAAATGGGCATCATACATTTGTACAGATGTGCCCCCCCCCCCCCTTCAGAAGGAAAAATACTATTAATTTCAAAAACACTGGGGTTCCACAATAATTAAATACGGTCAGCAGTCTTTCTAATGTATCAGTCAATTCCAGCGGGTGACCATCGCACCCCCGGGACACCGTGGGGCATTTGCACACCACTGCCTTCCCTGGGGTGGGGAATTTTGAAAATTTTGCTGGCCCCGGGGTCGGGAATTGTTTTTCCCCGGGGGAGGGGTGTGGGGAATTTTGGTTTTCTCATCTCAAGCGCGTCGGGTTTTGTGAACTACAACACCAGTTATAATAACTATCGATTGGCAGTTACAATGTCCCAGTTACAGAAAATAACGCCACATAAAATATAATGCAGAGCATGGCCCGTATACACGCAATTTATACGCAATATATACGCAATTTCGTATATACGCAATTTCGTCTCAGTGGAAAAAACATAAAAATGAAGTCAAGCAACATAACTGCGAAATAGTTGCTCTGCAAATAAAAGTAAATTTCACATTGAGAGATTCCGGGGACAATTTGCAGCCAAATGGCTACAACCGCGAATGGCCTAGGAATGTCTACCGATATTGTACTAATACCTTAGTTTCACTTCTTTGTCTCACTTTCAGTGAAATGATAACTCGTTCAAAGACGAGAACACTAAAGTACATTTAAAAACGAATTATAAATGCTCGGACAGTATAAATGGAGTTGAAGTTTTTGTTGTGAAGCTTGTCACGCAGAGTCGATGGAATTTTACCGTCTTTTTCTCGTCCCGGGGGTGGGGCATTTTTCCGCTTTTTGTGTTCCCCGCCGTGGGGTATTTTGCATTTTTGCTAGCCCGGGGGCGGGGAATTTTCAGTTTTATTTTTAGAAATGACCAAAATCCCGGGGGGCATGGTCACCGCTGGAATTGACTGATACATAATGCACTAGCAAAGTTCACACTAATTATTACCTGTTGAGCAGTAGAGAACTTCCCTCATCTACACTTCGCGAAATAAACAAATCTCCACCAATCTCTTCTAGCTGAACAAAATTGTGCACTCTTACGTCATCATTTGTGGGATAGAGATGCGGCACGTAGTCACAGCTAAACTCTTCTGGCATTATATTTCGGCACAGCGATCTCGCAAACTCTTTGTTTCTGTCACTACAGCTTCCTACTCTTATGTCATTTACAAATGCTATCAATTCTTCTTCCTCTTGGCGAAATATATGCTGCAGATTAACTGAATGACTGAATACATCCTTCCATGTGTCACCCTGAAACGCATACAAGCCCGGATCGGAGGCGTTGGAAACAGGAGGCAATTGGTAAAAGTCCCCGGACGCTACAACTTGCAAGTTTCCAAAAACATTATTATTTTCACGCAAGGAACGTGCCAAAAATTCAAGGGTGTCAAAGGTAGCGGCACTCAGCATCGATATTTCATCAATGTACAGAATATCTGTTTCTTTCCACCTTTTTACACAATCGTCTCTCTGGCGCACTACATTATAGAGTAATTCTGGAGATCCTCTCCCGCATTTAAAACCAGCAAAAGAATGGATGGTGAGGGGATTATAAGACGACTTGAAATTCTGGCATCCAATTCCTGTCGTGCACGTCAGTGCAATTTTCTTTCCACCCAATGATAGCAGCTCATCTAGTGATTTTTCCACTATAAAACTTTTCCCTACTCCTGCTTTTCCCGTAATAAAAACATTGTGACCCTCCTACGATTAGGTTCACCGCATGCCGTTGTTCTTCTGTTAGCCTGTGAATCGAGAAGAAAACTATTTTTTTATGGTCTCTCACGGAGAATACGATTCAACTAAAGAAACGATTTTCAGCAGTCACTTGCCATCGCAAACTCTAAAATTGGTCATTTTTAGTCAGCTTATAGAACATCATTTGTAGAAGGAATACACAAATATAAAATAACTTTCATTTTCAAAGATAGGAAACTGTTTAAAAGAATTTTATTTTGGACACAGTGCGAATAAATAGTTATCTTGAGCTGAGTGGCAACAATAAAATATATCATTATTTTGCCTTTTCCTGGGCGATCAAGGGGTAATTGTACATAGGTTGTAGAAATAATTATTTTCATGCGAAGAAATAACTTGCCTTTCCATTGAGATCCACCGTTGATATAGACGTTCCGAAATGAGCGTTGTAATAAAGCCAAGGATTAAAAGGATTTCACGGAACCATTGATCGCTAAATTCAATTAGACATTCGCTCAGAAATGAGAGTTTTGAGATAAAATGTATTGAAACAACCTTAGTATTTTTCTGACTGAATGCAACGCTCGACTGAACGTTTCGAAAGTTGGCGCGAAGATTATTTTCCCGCGTTTATCAGTGCCAGCGGAAGTAAAAGGAGACACACGTGTGCTGTCTGAAGTAATAAAAGCGGTAGTGAGAATTTTACTTCCGTCCTCCCCGGCGTACGGTGGAACCGAGACGAAAATCGAGGTTTGAATTTGTGACCCCGCGTGACGTTAGAAATTAGTTTGATTGTGTCAGAAGCACACCAGGATTTGAAAGCAATCATTCAACAATAACTCTGTGGAGTTTTGGGCGATAATTCCTAAACTGGTATTTTTAAGAAGCGTTTTCCGAGACCCACTCAAATTTGTTTCATCCCTTGTCTCTTTTTGCGAGGTTAGGGCCAGACGGAAGCCATTTCGTGATAATGAAGCCCTAGTGGGCGAGTCTGGGCAAAGCTAATTAGCCAATCAGAAAAGACCAGGACGCAGCGCTAAGTAAATAGACTTTCTTTCGCTTGGAAAATGGAACGATTTTTATTAATTTTCTCGTTATAAATTGTAAAGGTGAGCTCCCTGTGATCTCATGAAGGGAAGACTCTAAGACAACCAAACTTGGGTAGTGTAGTCTAGGCTACCAGATGAGCGAAACGAGGTGGTCACGTGATATGACGCCATCGATGACGTCATATATGTTTGAAAAATCAATATCTCATGAAAGGAAGACTCTAAACCAACCAAACTTGGGTAATGTAGTCCAGGTCACCAGATGAGCGAAATGAAGTGGTCACGTGATGTGACGTCATCGATGACGTCATCTATGCTTGAAAAATTAATATCTCGTGAAGGGAAGACTCTAAAGCAACCATGTAAACCATGTACACATGGGAATCCCTTTCATTCACACAGAAAATTTTATAGCTCCGCTTTTAGCCAGTGGCTAAATCTATATATTATACTGTTTTGGTGGCACTTAAGAAAACGTCTGTCTCAATGCTATTTTAACGTTATTAAAATGTTAAAATAAAACTTCAAACTGGACGCAGTGCAGGTAAGAAGTTTCATTTAACAGTTAAATAAGTTTCATGCATTGTTTGCCCTTGTTGTGACCATAGTTTACCGTGTAATAACATACGATTCTGGGGATGAGTTGTAGGAAGCATACGCATGCGCAATACCTACTTCTAATGCTTATGTGAGCCACTTCCCTAACGGGTAGTGTAGAGAATCTTCCAACGATTATGTTTGCAGTATTTATTTCATTCAACAGTATTTATTTCATTTTCATGCGAGGCCACAGAGCAAGGGGTCTAGTAGAAAAACTGTAGCAAGGCGTGACACACGGGAAAGCAGGAAGTTGGAGCTCGGTCGTTATCTCATGACCATTGACTGGTCCCTGATTAACGGCGCAGACTCCTGTGAGACCAAGTTGAATGTGTTTGTAGATACGATCCAAATTGGTATAGACCACATCATGCCGGCCAAGCACCACAAGTTTCACGTCAACGACGCGCCATGGATTACTGCAGAGTTTAAAAAACTTATCAAGCTACGCCAACAAGCATTTAATAACGGAGACAAGAAGAGCTACTGTCACTACCGCAACGTCGTCAACAGGGAGCGCAAATTGCTGCGCAACAAGTACTTATCCACTAAAGTAAACCAGCTCAAGTCAACCAAGCCCTCACAGTGGTGGAATGCCGTCAAACGAGTTGCCGGAATGGTTCCCTGTTCCAGTTCAGACAGTCTTCTCTCTAGTCTACACCTGGACGGTGATCTCAACGAATTTGAAATCGCCAACAAAATCAACTCCGCCTTCCTTGCTCCCATGGACGCCTTCCAGCCATTAGTGCCTGATGCAGCTTATGAGGACGCCCCTGACACACTCACGCTCTCTGAGCCCGCGGTCCTGGCTGCCCTAAAGCATTTACACCCGCGTAAAGCAGCCGGACCCGACTGTGTCCCAAATTGGCTCCTGCGAGAGTTTGCAGAAGTTCTTGTTGAACCCGTAACAGCGATACTTAATTCAAGCTACAAAGAGCAAAGACTGCCCTCGCCCTGGAAGCTAGCGGACGTCGTTCCGCTACCGAAACAGAAGCCTATTGAAGATCTAAGCAAGCACCTGCGCCCCATTTCCTTGACTCCCGCCATCTCTAAACTCGCGGAGGACTTTGTTGTAGCGACCCACGTTGGTCCTGCTGTTCTCAAGAAGATTGACAACGATCAATACGGCGGTATCCCAAAATCCTCCACCCAATTCGCCTTGATCTCGATGTTTCACCAATGGTCTCAAGCTACAGACAGTACAGGTGCTGCTGTTAGGGTCATGTTATTTGATTATCGCAAGGCATTTGACCTTATTGATCACAAGATACTTGTCGCTAAGCTCAATGGCCTCGACATGCCGCATAGCACCAAAGCCTGGGTGACTGACTTCTTGACAAACCGACATCAACGCGTCAAGTTGTCTGGGGACTGTTTTTCCGAGTGGGGCCCAGTCCCCGCCGGGATTCCACAGGGGACCAAGCTTGGTCCATGGCTCTTCTTGCTCATGATAAACGATCTTAAGGTTGACACGCTTACGTGGAAGTACGTGGACGATACCACAATCTCCCATATCATACCCCGCGGCATCCTGGGTAATGTACAACAGGCTGTTACCAATGTGGAGGACTGGTCCCGGGCACAGCGGATGCAGCTCAACGCCGACAAGTGTAAGGAGATGATTATCGACTTTAAGAAGAACTCTCATAATTTTCCACCCCTCTTTGTCGACGGTAAAGAACTTCCAGTCACTGCGCGAAGATTCTCGGCGTTACAATATCTAATGACTTGAAATGGAACAATCACGTTGTAGATTGCATTAAGAAAGCAAACAAGCGCCTGTATTTATTGTTCTCTTGAAAAGGGCTCGCGTCCCTCTTAATGACATCGTCAGTTTCTATTGTACAACTATTAGACCTGTACTAGAATATTGCGCTCCTGTCTTCCATCATGCGCTCCCCGCTTATCTCTGCGAGGATATTGAACGAATCCAAAAGAGAGTACTTCCACTAGAGATTGTACACCACTAAAGCTGCAAGATCTAGAAGAGGCTGAGCGCGCTATTATCAGTTTCTCCAGCAGCATTTTGGCGTTTGCTTGAGATATCGCATGGCCTCGCCAGCGATGAAGAGCAACCTACACAACGATAGAAGGAGAGGTTGAGAAAGAAGGCCTTCATTCGTGGCTCAAGCTGGACCCAACGCCTCGATCCCTTCTTAGACGACGGAGTGTTAAGGGTAGAAGGGCGGTTGAGAAGAGCGGATCTATCGGACAGTGCCAAGCACACAGTCATCTTACCTTACGAAGTTATGTTTGCACTCATCATCCGGCATGCGCATCAACGGGCAGGTCATCCAGGGCGAAATGACTTCATAGCCAGAGTTCAAGAAAGGTACTGGATTGTGAATGTCAATTCAGCCGTGTGCACCGTCCTCGCTAATTGCGTGTTCTGCCGTCGTCATCGTGGTCTTAAGGGCCATGATCTACCAAAGGGACGAGTGACACCCAGACCGCCGTTTACATCAATTGGAGTTTAGTAGTTCGGTCCCTTTGTTCTGAAGAGTAGTCCTTCAGGCTGCAAGGAAGTAAAGCGTTACGGTGTTCTCGTCACCTGTCTCGCTAGCAGAAGTGCATTTAGACGCCGCCTCAGCCCTCGAGACGGATACGTTCATAATAGCACTACGACGCTTCTTGGCAAGGCGCGGTCCAGTGAAGGAGCTGCGAAGCGTTACCTCGTTGGCGCAGCAAATGAGCCCAAACAGTGCTGGCAAGAAATGGATCGTATCCGAGATGAGATAATGAAGGAAGGAGTGGATTGAATCTTCAATCTCCCAGCGGCCAGTCACATGGGGGCAGCTGGGAGCGACAGTTCCCTACTACGAGAAATGTGCTAACAGGTTTACCGAAGGAGCACAGTGAACGCCCGTTTCTGATTGGTCGAGAACAAACAATCAATTCTCTATGTCGCGTGAACTTGACATGCTAAAATGCAATATCTGCAGCAGGTATTGCATTTAGCATGTCAAGTTCAAAGTCAGGTCGTTCCCAAGCCTCTCGTCCGTGCCTGCATTTTGAATTTGAACAAAGCCATTTTGAATAAAGTCACTTGGTATCGTATCAATTTGTCATTCGGTTTTCGTATGGCATCGTGAGTTAGCAAATTCTCGTGCCTTTGTTATCTAACACAGGCCTCGGTCTTGCAAACTCCCGATGTCATGCTCAACCGGCTCATCCTATAATTACAGCGCCCATAATTATTCCAAACAAATGCATATATCTCATCATTATTATCTGTTATTGTCAAGTGGTTTTCATTGGACTTTGAATCAATCACTGATAGTCAGTGCTAAGTAGTGTCCACTAGTCATGTTTAGGGACGGACCATTTGATATTTCATGGGGGAGTGGCTTATTTCCTTTGCTTGATTTTTTTTCATGTCTAGTTTTCTGCTCGATTTTCCACTAGGATGTGACCGTGCTCGATGTTTTTCCTGCAACTTCTTTTGATGGTTTGAGATATTACATATTGAATTATTTGGCTGACAAGGCGACAATTAAATAAAATACGATTTCAAGCTCTCTCCTCTAATAATTGTTATCATTTCTAGAAATGAATAAGCTTAACAAGTGACATTCATTGTGCGTAGCACTAAGCTTTTGTGTTGTTTCTTTGTCATAGCAAAGTCCGGTATTTAAGCCACTACTAAACTGCTGTTTCTTACCACTGTATGCATTGCTACGCGACCTTCAAAATTCACTGTTGCGATGGGCGATTTTACGCAAGAAATTTTAATCTCAATTTTCTTGAACAGAGAGTTAAACATTCTAGGCAAGGGAAGCCAAAGGATAGCTTAAAACCATTTTAGTTGATTTGCAATCAATATCGATCCAGTAAAGCAGCCGAATCCAGCGTTTTGGTTTGATTGACGGCTAAAAATCCCCAATCGCCCATCGCAACATTGAATTTTGAGGTCGCGTAGCAATGCATACAGTGGTAACACGTTTGCAGTAACTCAGACATGATTGGATAGATGGATTGATTGTTGTTATCATTTACTTCCATCCCTTTTCATATATCTATCCTAATCAGTGAATAGAATGAATTAACAAAACTGCTACGCAAAATTTAAAGAAACATTTTATGTGTTTAGCATTTTGAAAATACATGAAAATAACAGCTCATTTTAGACGCATGATTCAAAACTGACAAAAGATCAAACAATCCTCACTTTACTGATCAACTGATTTTGTAATTATTGAACAAACGATGTTAACAATGATGAAGTTCATTTCTTTCCGTTTTCGTTCTTGAAACTGATCTACGTTTTGAGATCAAGTGCGTGGTTAACACTGTAAATGTATATAGTGGTTTTCTACTCAAGCGGAGCTTGAGTTGCTAGGAAGCATCTCTGCGATAACCTTGATCGAGTTAATTTATGATAACTGCCAAATTTGACAGCTAGTCCCCATACGTAAGATTTGATCAAGAGGAGTGGTAGGCGATTTATGATAAATGGCCCCCGAAGGCTGTTTCTTAAACACCTGCTATGGCTCCACGTAAATGAGTTCTACTTATGGTGTCTCTGTAGGGACGGGAATGTTGATCTCTCATATTTTTAGCTAACGTTTTTACCTTGCGATTTTTGTTGTTATTGTCTTTTATTTGTATCAGCCGTAGACAACAAAACAAACAAACAAATAAAAATAATATTCATCATAATATAATTTTAGTTTATTGAGCTGTCTTGCATTAAAGGAAAACTGAATTACAGCTAAAATCGTTGCATCGCGACCCGCGTTTTCAAAACATCGATTTGTTTTTTGCTTGGCTTTTGCTGTTCCGCCAGTCAAATCTTATGAGCCAATCAGATTTTTGCCCTGTTTCGCCCAGTGCAGTCGCCTGGCTTTCTGTCGCGACGTTGTCTGGTTTTAGGTCAGAGGGGAGCCAGTTGACTGCACTAGGCGAAACAGCGCAATAGTTTCATTGGCTCAGATAGTTTGATTGGCGGAACAGCAAAGTCAAAAATCAAATATGATTCGATGTAGGTCGCGAAAACGTAGGTCGTGATGCAACGGTTTTAGCTGTATCTAGCTAAACATACAAGTCGAAAAATACAATCCAATTCTATGTTACTAATGTACTTGCTAATATATAATATACTATATAATATACAAATGTCTAAAACAAACTTAAAGGTGAAAAAATTCCTGATCACTTTGTTCTGCGCCTAGTCTAATTTCTGCCTGAGCCTTTTTTAAACGTCGATCTTTTGCCGCGTCGAATACAATTCAGTCGACTGGTTTTCTCCATTTCACAACCAAAGAAAGAATAAACAAGAAAAACAAACTTTACATTACCTTTTGTTCTACCATGATTCTTCTAGATTCACCTTTTGCACTAGACAAAGTGTCCCCTAAGCTGCAAATCAAATTTCTAGCAATTGGATTCGACACGGCAAAAGTTCGACGTCTGAAACTGGCCTTAGGATGATAGTAAGCAGTAAGGAGCAATTGTTGTGAACGCGTACTGGAAATGACATGTAGTACATGGTTCACATTTTCCATTTTCATCTTATGGTCCTCACACAGATTATTCCTCCTATACGTTCTAATGTATCAGAAACATAGATGTTTCTGAATGTATCTAATCGCGCTAACTCCAAAGCTTTAGAGCAATCATCCACAGATTTTAAAATTATTTGGGTTCTCTGCCGTATTATTTCAATCTTGTTAGGGCACTTTCAGACGTCGAGCTTTGGCGCGTTGAACATGGCGCAATTGTTAGAAATTTCATTTGCAGCTAGCTTAGAGGACACTTTGTCTAGTGCAAAAAAAAAAAAATCTAGATGAACCATGGCAGAACAAACAGGAATGTAAAGTTTGCTTTTCTTATTTATTTTTCTTTTTGTTGTGAAATGGAGAAAACCAGTCGGCTGAATTGGATTCAACGCGACAAGAGATGGACGTTTGAAACGGGCCTAAAAGATAACTGGACTCGCTAAAAACAAAATATCGCCGCCAGATCTGATTCTCACTTTCCAAAAAATCATGCAGATTCTCTAATGTTTTTGAATGTGGATCTTTTAAAACAGCGACATTAGAACTAGCCCAGGATCAGGGCTTTGGAATTCTATATATAGATCGACGACTGGAATCCGAAAAAGTGGAGCAGTTCGCGTGAGCAGTGATTTTAAAGAAATTATCATTGCCGGCTTTTTAAAAACACTAGGAGAATGCCTGGAATAGCGCGTTGCGCAAGCGTATTGGAAGCTGTTGAACGTTTCCTTTGAAAAACGTGTGCGGAATTTCACTCCAATCGTTTTTCGGTTTTCGCACTGGATTACCGAAAATTGTATTTAAGAAATAAAACCTTTTTTTCTGTGCCTTCATAGAGTTTTGAAAACCGAGGCGTTGTTTGGGAGAATTCGAGAGCTTTGTCTCGTGCTTCATGATCTGACTCGAGAATTCTCCAAACAAAAGCCGAGGTTTTCAAAACTCTATGAAGGCACAGAAAAAATGTTTTATTTCTTTTATAAAATAATCCACCCTTTTCAAGCAATTTGCCAAAAGAGCCAATCAACAGGAGCTTGCATCACCTAATGATGGGCGTCCGAAGCACAGGACTAAGTGAATCTATTTATAGATTGTATATTTTTTGTTACAAATTATGTCCCCTCTCTCAAAAGAAGGTTGTCGGAAATCAGCGCCGCCATCGCACTGCACGCGTTAAGTCAACATTCTCACTCTCAAAGTACCAATTACACGTTTAGATTCCAAATCCACAGTCTAAAGATAGATGTTCTATTTCTGTGCATATGGTTAGATCTAGTGGAGTAGATGGGGCTCCTGTTGACGGGCTCCCTGTGCATGGTTAGACCTAGTTGATGGGCTCCCTGTGCATATGGTTAGACCTAGTGGAGCAGATGGGGCTTCTGTTGATGGGCTCCCTGTGCATATGGTTAGACCTATTGGAGTAGATGGGGCTCCTGTTGATGGGCTCCCTGTGCATATGATTAGACCTAGTGGAGCAGATGGGGCTCCTGTTGATGGGCTCCCTGTGCATATGGTTAGACCTAGTGGAGTAGATGGGGCTCCTGTTGATGGGCTCCTGCTTCTGCACGAGAGTGAGTATTTGAACCGCATTCTACTGCTGACTAGGCATCACAATGTGTCCGTTTTGTTGATATGGGTGATAGATCCCGCGAAAATAAGAGAACAAAGTAGCACAACATCACTGCCTATCTACAGTTAGTAAGAACTGGGCGCGAGAAACGTAAATAGCAGGAAAGTGGCATCTCGTACCCAGAGCCCGTCATCTTTGGGCTCTGGGGAATCCGATTTGTGAGCATACGTGGTAGATCAAGATCATACAGAAAACATAACGAACATTCAAACCGGAAACCCAAAGAAACCCCAATCTGGGTTTTCAAAAAATCGATTCCCCCAGAGCCCTGAATCTTGCCGCTGGCCAAAAGATGACGGGCTCTGGGTACGAGATTGGTTTCTCGCGCGTTGGCAGACGAGTTTGAGCTCTCAGGTTCATCATGGGTAATCAAGGCAAAATGGCGGTATCGCAGGAGAATGGAAACTGGAAATCATCGCTCAACAGTAACAAGGCTTTATCCCATCCCACCATGTCCTACAACAGGTGTACAAGTGCTAAGGCATAGGACATACGCCGGTCTAGTCACGAGCAGATGAGCCGTAATTCCTAATGCAAACGAGGGAACTAACTCTATGTCGTCTAAGCTCATTTACATTAGGAACGGCTCATGATTAGACCGGCGTAAGTCCTAAGACTAAGAAACGTTCCAAGTCGGTTTCAAGTCCATGACTCTTTCTGTTGGTTATATCTACAAACGTATTTTTCATACATTGTTGTATTTCTAGACCTGGTAAAGTAACAAGGATTGTATCAAAAAATACTTAATCTTCGTATTTTTCATACATTGTTGTATTTCTAGACCTGGTAAAGTAACAAGGGTTGTATCAAAAAATACTTAATCTTCGAAAACAAATCGTCAAAAGCAACTGAGCACTTGCAGTAGCGCTGCGCACAGATTCTGAAATTAGAGCATGAGACTCAAACAAACTCCATTCAGAAGGATCGCGCTCGAAATACGAGCAAGGAAAGGAGTACATACAAACTCTGCTATAATGAGTGGAAGTACCAGTTTACCAATTCATTTTGTATCGTTCTTTAAAAATGGGAGAAAACGTATATGGGAGAAACATATGAGTTTTTAATGGTGTGACGTCATCTGTGCGCAGCGCTATTGATCTTGTGATAACGTTGGAAAGAGAAAAGATTGGGATTGTGTCAATTCTATAGTGTGGATTCCAGGTTTGCTTTTTCCCCGGGGCGGGTACTCCACTAATTTTTGGGTAGGCGTGTGCCGCCAAGGTCTCCAAAACCTGACCCTATCACATACCAAAAGTGCTCGTTTTATATACCCTACCGTAGACCTATCGTCAAAATTGTACACCCTACCGCAGACCTCGGAAAGGTTTTTACCGCAGACCACGGAAAGGTTTTAAAGTAAACTGTCTTTCCACTAACTGCGGTACAACTTTGGTCGAAATTTCTTTACAGTTGGGTAGCCATACTGAAATACATACCCTATCTGCGACCAAACAAGCAAAAAACGATACCCTACCGTAGACCTAAGGAGCCCAAAAACCATACCCTATAGGGCGGCGCATACCCGTATACCATGACGGGGGGGGGGGGGGGGGGGGGCTTTTTTCCCTTCGAATCTGAATTATTTCCGCCACCTTGGGGTCAAAAACCGCGCGCGCTTTCAGCCTGACCCTGATTACCCGATGCAACTAAGAGCGCGAGTTCGTCTATTCCGACTCTTTAAACATGCAGCGGTAATTCAATGTACCCCCTTCACTTCAAGTTGCAATTTCAAAATGATATCTATGCAAGGTCGTATTATTAGTGCATCTTTTCAAGAAAATTACGTTAAAACGGAAAAGGCTCAAACTCTTACCGTTTGCGGTCATGGCCCCTATGGCCATCAGAACCGCAATCTTGGCTACCTAACTCCACTTGTATGAGATGGCTCGCGAGCGAGAAACACGCGACACTGAAAACGCTCACCATTTTGTGTATAATATTTTATTAAATCGCAAGTTAAAAGGACCTGCTGCCTAATGTATGATCGAAAAAACCCACAACTACTAATTTCTGAAAAGTAGACAAAACATTGTAAACTATTATTTGATAGAGGTGGACTAAACCTTTTTATGGAGCCATAACGTCTGTGTTTGTTGGTGAATATCGCGGTGTACTGACGTGGCACGCGACATTTTGGCGCCAAATCCAGGAGCGCGGGATCGGAAAACGCGACAGATATGACGCGCGAGGTGGCGCGCGAGCGAGATACAGGTGCTTTGTGGTTTAAGTTTGTGGCTACGTCATAACCCCGGTTCTAAGATCTTGCTTTTGATAATACTTGGCTAGCTATATGATATGGGAAATGCGTTTGTTAGCTGTTTATGATGAGGTTCTTGTTGACAATCAGAGAGATAGCTTTAAGCAGGAAGTGGAATAAAGTGTTCGCACTTGGAACTTTCCTTTCAAAAGCAATGAATCGAAGAGAAGGCGGATTTATATCGGCCTACAAAGTCTAATTTTTAGTTCTAGATTGCGTTTTAGGCCTTTTTCGGCCTAAGGTGAAATAATGTCCATGAAAGATCGCTCATATACTTCAAATATTAACCTTGTAGATTTCGATTTATTTCGGGATTTAACTGCGCCAGTCCAGAATACTTAACCCAAAATTTTAAAGCGAAAAAAAAAACAGTCGCCAAATCCCAGTCGACAAATTTCCAAAGTAGTTGTTGCTGTGGGTGAAACCGCAATAGATAAAATAACAATATTAGCATAGAAAAGCGACACAGAAATTTTGGATATGAAAACGAAAGTGGATAAAAGAGATTAGTGTGCTTGTACTGTTTGTTTAATTAGTTTCGAAGCCCTAAGGCAAAAATTCACTGAGATGCAACCACCAGAAATAAATAAATTTCTTTCTGAAACGTTTTTTTTTTCTCCCTTCTTGAGAAAAGATATACATCTGCAGCTGGATTTTAAGATTCTGTGTGACTTTTTTTCGAGGTGACTGAAACGACGTATTGAGATTCGATGCCGATAAAATTGGCCACCGAGATATTTGTTGAAGCACAAGCAGGCACGCGAGAGAACGGCGGAAACTCGGACGACGTTCCTTTTAAATCATAAACGTAATTTATTTGGAACCTCATACTTTATTAAGAGAGCGAGGAAGATGTTATTTAGCTGAGTAGCTACACAGGAAAACTAGTGTACTGTTATACACCTATCAGCTCACATAATTATTTTGTGAATATTCATTAGAAGCTCGTTGCCTAGAGAAATAAAGTTTAAGTACAGTCTTATGACTTATAATCTGAGCTCTCCAAAAAGACCAAAAATAGTCACAGAATTGCATATCACACTACTTACACTTAAACCATTTTGAATGGCTTAGCTTTGTGGACGAAAATGAGCAACTAAACCTTTAATCCAGGGGTGCATGTCAGGCTAAATTTGACAAGAACAAGGCAGAAATCTAACTATTCTGAACGTGTACCACAGTGTTTTCGTTTTTTAGATACCTGTTATATCAGAGCTTTCAGTTACGTTGAATGCTTTTCAATCTCAGTCTAGTGAGTTGAAAAATTCTTAAAAGAAGAAGAGAACTGGTAAACATTAATATCATGAGAGCACTAAGCGTGCCCGCACGCAATGGAAGGAATATTGTTAACGCATCATCTGTTATGTATCCGTTCTTGACAAAACCCAACAGAAGATGATTTGTAGTTCTCTCTCCAGCGTTATCATATTAATTGACACTATATATTATTGTATCTTCCCTGTTTCACGTCATGTCAAGTAAAATGGTGTCGTGTTTGTAGTTGTAAATATTGCTAAAGCTTTTGTTTGGAGGACTAAGAATACAAATCAGATTCGATATCAAATAAAGAACATGTCGCTTTGCCAGGCGCTTTACTTATGGCTAGTGTTGTAAACCCCCACAATCAAAACGATTTAAAGTAACATCGTCATTTTATTGTCACATACTAACACCCTGCTGGGAAACCTTTCTTCGCAAGGCAAATATTTATTGCCGGTATTTAGCGGATTAGAGTAAAAGCTCTCCATGCGGCGCGCGCCCAACAAACCGAAAGCCGTAAGGCATTTGAACGCAGAAAGAAGATCAGTCTCGATCAAGCTGGGATTCCACCCCACGATTCGAAAAAGAATACAAACACGGCATACTACGTACCAATGTGCCTCCCTTTATTTGAGACAGTGACAGATCAGTGGAGATACAGTATAGACAGATAGAAGGTGTTTGTTTGATCGTGTCGTATCTTTGCACTGAATTCAGTTGCTGAACTTCTAACTGCGCAGGATTTTCAAGAACACAGTTGATTCCGTGTTAAGAAAGCTGAATTGCATTCTCCTATGGAATATCTCTTGATAAGTCGTATAATGGCAGGTTAATCTTAAGTAGGCTGGCATGGTCACATTCAAATATAAACACATAACCTCAGAAATGACGCACGCCTTCACAAACTGGTTTTTCTGTTGGGGGAGGATCATTGGCCACGCCTATATTTTCACAAACAAGCAAGGCAGCAGTCTCGGGCGCAGTGCTTTATATGGCTCAAACTGTACATTGCAATAAAGAGGTTATTTCTATCATATGTGAACAGGCGCGTTGTAGTTAACCCCATAAGAGTTTGGGCATACCAATTATTTCAAGGATATCGTTCTCAGATTCAACAGCCTACGTAACACACTTGATTCCATGCATGTTCAGAAGCAGTGGAGTGCGAACACCGATCGCTTGGCATTTCGTGATTGGAGGAAAGCTTCACGCCATCAGAAACAAACAAAAATACAATTGCGCTCAAAAATGACATTAAGCAATTGAAATTTGACAGAATCCGGACAATCGCATGCACTTTTGACAGGGTGTGAGAAAAATTAAAATTTGAACTTTCGCTCGAGATCGCGTGAAAAGAACGTCGCGTGCTTGTCGCCGGTGATGTAAATAAGCCAGAATTAACACTCAAAAATGGCAGAGAAATGGGTCCATATTGTCAAAAGCCTTGTGGTCTATATTGCTTGAGTATGGCCTCTTAATGTCTGAGATTTCAACCAATCAAATCCACGGGATAATATCTCCATCGTGCTTTGCGGGTTGTGAGACAGATCGCTGAGCCAATGAGCGGACGAGATTTAATCACGTGATCAGCTGAGGGTTTTCCCAGAATGCCTTGGCTGGTGAGCGGAATGTCGAGTATTTGGCGCTTTTCAGTTTGGCTTCCCAACTCCACGCATGGCGACCGTGTTAGCGCCGGTTTAAAGCTTTTTGGGATGATTTCGAGCTGAACTGAAGCCGTGGACTTGATAAAAACAGTATTATGAACGGCCAAGAAGCAGTTAATGGCTACATCGGTTCAACGTTGGATTCTAATCGCTCGAGAATGACCAAAGACGATGATATCGGGTGAGCGTTCAATTTGAACACAATATCTCACTTTCGAAATTTTTAGAAATTGTTCAGAGAAATTATAGAATTACTTTCTCGCTGAGATTTTTAGGCTAGAGATCCCACAATTCAGTTATACCATTTTTGGCCCTAATTCTTTAATTCAGTGTAATAATTTCTATTCAAATCTTTCTTAACGCGAGTTAGCACCAGTTGAAAACAGTCTGGTGTTGTTACACGTTTGTCTAAGTGTCTCGACAGTCTTCCCGAAAACTTTCTTTTCACTTTTCTTCAACAGGAAGCTATTTGTTGGTGGCCTAAGTTACGAAACGACGAAAGGTGAGCTTAATTTCTTAGTTATTAGTATTAGTTTCATTATTTCCAAATGTACCATTTCTTGCGGTTTCGAAGTTGTATACGGCGGCACAATGTGGAGGTTGATTCCTCTGTAATAATCAATGCACGCGGCCCGCTAGACTCTAATACTTCCTCTTCATTCCTCAATACAGAATCCTTAAAAGAATACTTCAGTAAATATGGAGAACTGGTTGGCGTTGATATCAAAATGGACGCTTTAACTGGCCGGCCCAGGTGAGCTCTGTGATGATTAATTCGCATATGATCGAGCTCCATTCTATTTTCACACTCAAGGTGCCAAAAACTTTAAATGAACACAAAGTCTTTCGCGAACGTGTTCGAAATGTCTGTAGTAATTTTAATAATCTACCATTGTATTCTAGCCACGTGCTAAAAGTGTAGTTTACATATTCAATACAGGCTTGGATAATTTTCTGGCCAAAACTGGGAGCCATTATTTGAGGTTTATTCCATGTTTTGTAATTTTTAAAACTATCCTCGTAGGCGCAAGGGAAATTGATGACCGAAGGTTTACAACTGTATGTTTTCCTTTTGCATTGTTTACTTGCACTTCGTAAATACAACTCGTTGTAGCACTCCGATCGGTAATTTTAGGATAAACATAACTCGCACAGCGCGAGAGCAGTTTGCGGGTCGTTTCGCATTAGAATGACGATCAAACATTCTATTTTGAAAAAGCTGATCTCTCTAAATGCGCGTTTAGCGAAATGGGGGCGGGAGGGTTGCCTCACGCGGAACTAGCGATCACCTTGAAAAACATCTTCTGAATTCCTCGTGCTGTTTTTATTTCCTATTAAAAACTCCCAAGAAAAGTTTTCCTCAGTTTTGACTTTCATTCCTAGATGCGTGACCAGATAGCTGAGGGCTACAATAGTTTGACGCGCGAAGCGAAAGTGACTTGAAATCTACTGACTCCTTTACAAAGAAACACTTAAGGCTCGACTCCTAGCATAAAACCATTAGCACAAATAACATGTAAATGAGACTGCTGTTGTAATCGAATTATGCGCAATCGTTGAAACCCTTTCTTTTATTTCTTTTCCCGTTCTTAGAGGCTTTGCTTTCGTCCAATTTAAGCACCAATCGGAAGCTGACGCGGTACGTATATAACTTACACTTTCATAATGTATATGAGTTATTCTAGCATTTACGTGCGCTTCTGAACTCCCTCCTTTTGTGTGATCTTAAAATTGTCTCGCTTCTCCGGTCCGTTAACTTAATGGCGTGTTAGAGGAATAATTTATACCGCCAGCCTTTGCTCTTGTCCTGGCGTCGGAAAAACCACCTTCCCTATTGCCTCATCTGTCATTGTCTCATGGCCACTGTCTGGGCTTGTAAACTAAACATGGTTGACAGAGGCAATTTTAACGAACTTAATCATTGTGTCTCCAGCCATGCTGGACATTTTTGTTCACATAGTGTGATATTGAAAAGCTAAATGTATTACAAACAATGGTTCTACACACAAAACCATTTGTCCCCATAGAGTGCTTGCCAAGCAGTACTATATATTTTATTATTAGTTTATATTAATCTTAATTAGAACAATTGATGAGGCCATGGTTAGGTCTTTATAAGTGGGCTAACTACTAGCTGTAGGTAGGTTTTATTTCATGCTGCTGATGCAGCTAATTAAGTATTCATTTGTGAAAGGATTATGGCCTGCTAGCCATTATAAATGAGCCAACAACTGTCCACCACATGACATAGACTGACATATGTCTGTCACTGATAGCTGATTAACGAGCATGCTCTTAACATACCAAGCCTCAGCCATTATCCAAGTCACCCTCATCTCCCATGTATTCTGTAACTTTTACTTTCGTATAGCTGCTTAAATCCTCCCTTGCCTTGTGTCTTATCCAACATTTCAAAATCCTGCTCATTTATGCACATTAAAAGCTGTCGGAAAACAGAAACTTAAATGATCAAATTTCACTTTATTATAAGAATCTCTTATAAAACCCTTGAATTTTTTCCAGGATAACAAAATACTGTAACTATTTCCTTGTTAAAACAAATCACTCTAGCATCTGATGTTTGATAATTAATGTGTCGTTAAATAATGAATCTATGATTAATGGCCTCTAGTTTGCCTCTGTGGTTACCAAGTTTTAAAGGTTGATTTGAGGTAAAAAGAAGACTCCTGAATCAGATTTAATTCCTTCCCAGTCTGGGGCAAATTAAACATCTTTATTAATGCACCCATTATCAAGAGATTGAGGAAATGCTTTACTTATTTACTTGTAGAATTAGTTGAGTCAACATATTCATTCTTAATTTGCACAGTTTTATCAATAGTGCAGCTGAAAAGGAAGCAGGCCCTTATGTCTCAACCAGTTTTCTAGATTACTTAAAGGAGCCAAACTCAGCCTGTCCATGATGAATTGCTTTGTTTTTATTTACAATGATTCAGTGCATCAAAGGATTTGAACTTTAGCAAGCCTTTCTATCATTTGTTATTAAAATTTTCTATTCTGAATTTTGATGGTATAAAAACTGGCAGTGAAGCAGAAAATGATGGGCAGGGTAAGCAGCCGCCTGTTAAACTTGCAAACTCTTAAAGACAGAGGCGAACACCCACAAGCCAATACTGCATCACTTGTACAGATTTTGTTTTCTTTCTCCCCTACATGGGCAAGCTAAAAGGGTTAAAACTACTTGTCCACTGTGTCATGCAAAACATAAAGCAATCTTTAAGTGGTATTGAAAAACGTTCACACAATCATAACATTAAATAATATTTATACAGTTTCTCTTCTAAAATTTTTATCTTAATTTCAAAATCCATGATGTAGAAATAGACATGATATAATTTCCTGTTTGTGTCAAAATTATTTTATAAAAACCTCTTCACTTGCTTGTGGTTATAAATAAAGCTGCCAGAATATTGGCTTGTTGGCGTTGATTCAGGGCTATTTTGTCAAATTGTGATTAGCTGCTATTTTAAGGGGGTGTTGTTAATGTGTGGATGTTGACAGTTGATTCCTAGCCTGAGGGCCTTCCCTCTTCACTCTTAACCAGAGTCTGTCTGATATTTGTGGAAATGGTCTAGCTTTCCCAGTTGGTCCTTATGCATTTTTCTTAAGAAGAAACTTAATGAATCTTAGGGTGGATTCTTGATGTAATATTGGCTTTTAAATAAATAATATTCATGTTCATGATAGATTAAATAGGTTTCATATGCATATAGTGTACTACAGTTATAATAACATTTTCCAAATTTAGTCTCCTACTTCTAGACTATTATAAACTCTTGGGGTTGGCAGGCAAATCAGACCTAAAGAAGAGCATCAGTTCTGAATTGTTGCATCGGAGTTTGCAAAAAAGACCTGCAAATTAATGGGTACTTAAGATGTGAACCCTGAATGTATACATCATAACTTTCACTAAAGACGTTTTATGAGGTTTCAAGGTTTCCATTTTTATTGAATTATAATGAAGTGCTAGTGGCTGCTATGAAAAAATCTTGGTACCCAAATGCTACTGTAGATTTGAAGCTTTTTCATTAAGTACTGTATAAATGCCAGTGAGGTGTAAGGGGTTGACATTGATGAAACTGGCTTCCTGAAAATGTATTGCTCTTTTTGGGGCAGCAGCAGAAACAACAACAACAACAAAGAAGAATCTCTTATTTTAGATTAGCAGGGCATCTGGTAGAGTGTGGCAATGTGATTCTCACTATCAGCCCAAAATCACACTATTTTGCACTTTCTTGTTTTCTTCTGCACTATTCTGCACTTGTATAGATAACTTGCTTAAACATTTAAGACAACCTTTTAGGTATAATTTTGAACCAGATTTGATTCAAAACACAAACAAAAGTGCACTAAGAAGCCAGTTGATTATGGGGCTTTAAGACATTTAAGAAAATGAGCTAAAGAAATTGCACATTTGCCCATTTTTAACACTTTTGTCACATATTATTGGGCAAAAAAGCCTGCACTACTTTTTTCTGCACTTTACCAGATGCCCATTGCAGGTAGTTCCTAGTGGTTTGGTTGTCATGGTGACCAAGAATTGGTTTTATATATTTAAAAAAACTGGAATAAAATCAGAGTACATTTGTAGCTCTTCTGTAGTTTACAGCAATTTCCTATTGCTTTTCATGGTTGTGCAGTTTCTGTCATTTGTTTTGACAAGTACATGTAAAAGGTCTCTTCAAGTGCCAAAAATTGACATGTACCTGTTGGTCCATGCTTGGGCTGGGGAATATTCTCCTCAGCTCAAAGCCCGGAAGTTTATTGGCAAGATTGTACATTACAACCATAAGTTATGCTTTTTACACCTTTCTAAGGGTGCTTAGTCTGAAAGAGTGACTGAACTGAGTGACAGTGTACTAAAAGTTCACAATTTCAAGTCCTATCACAAGTCCTATCACTCCACAACTTTCCGAAACGTCTTTAAAGGTTTAAGTAAACCATGGGTAAAAAGTTAGCCATCTTTTATCCTAAGGGAATAAGTACCTTTCTGAAGTTTCATAAAATTTCACCCAATCTCTAGCATTTAAGGTGGTTGTGAACCTGCTTTTTACTCCCATAATGGATCCAAAAAAATATATTTCAGCACAACTGGCTGCAATAAATGTGTAATTTCTTAAAATAGGGTTGGCTAGAAATTAGTTTCAAAATTCTTGCTTAGATATTCTCCAATGAAATTAATATTTTGAAACTTAAGTTTCAAAATACTTGCATTAGGTGCCTGTCATAATTCCAAAACTATACTTTCATTACATGGATCTCTTGGTCTAAATACCTCCCTCTTTGGTTTGCAAGGGTGGAGGGTGAAAATAGACAGCTTCATGACCAGATGCCTTTTGAACTAAGTCAGTTTAATTTTTAAAGCATTTTCCAAAGTGCATTAATTTCTTGATGTGAAACAAATTTTGTGTTATAAAAAGAAGTACTAAAGTATTGATCTCTTTTGTTCTGATTTTGAGGAATTTTAAAGTTAACTTGTTCAAAAAGCATTTTCTATGTTGAAAGAAAATTAAATGTGTCATCCAAGCTACTACAACATACTGTACATGTAACACCAGTTCTTCTATGGCAAGACAATTCTGTAGTAATAAATTACATGTGTACCCAACTTTATTAAATTTAAGTTGACTCAATTCCCCCCTCCCCCTCCAAAAAATAATATGTCTGCGAACATTAATCCTTGTGTTTATTCCATATTTAACAATTTAATATATACATGTAAGATTTTATCTTTTTTTTATTTGTTCTTTTTTTAATTATGAAAAGATAAGTTTTTTTAAAAATCCTTAGGAAATCTAAGGATAAGAATAAACGTTTATGATGGGATCAGTCAGCAAGGATAGAGAATGTACATTATTGAGTGATACCAAGCAATCTTCTATTAGGCATGTGGAGCATCTCTTTGTTTTGAGTTCAATGTGTGCATTAAAGACAAAACCCCACATTCTGAATGTTTTTCAAAAGCTGATTTCATAACAACAGGAAATGTTTAGGCTTATTCACCCTGGATTGAAACATAGTTTACAACTACAGATAAAAGGTCTGCTGCAAAATGATCTTAAAAGCATGTCAAGGATTAAAATTGTTTGGAGTTTTGTGAATAGTGTAAGGTGTGACAAGAATTAATATCTGAATCTGCAATGCTATATAAACATTTTGCCTGCTAAGTGTCTCAGGAGTCTTTTCCTTTTGCTGTTATCTCACATTAAAACTACCCTGAGGGCATTTTACATTATTCTCCTATGTTGTGTTGTTCTGTTAACAGACTCTTTAGCTACCTGGGTCTTAAAAGGTTATGCACATGACTTGAATAATGTCATTTCTTCTATTCAAAGGGTTTTGTAAACATGTGAGATTTGTGTTATGCAGTGAGGAAAGCTTATTATTAGTGTCACTGTTTAAGAGCTCTTTACATATCTGCCATTTTGTGGGGTTTAAAGTGCCTTAGTGATTTACGAGACTCAATATTTTAAACTGTACAGTTGAGAAGGTCCCTGACAATTTTCCCATTAGTCAGACTTCAACCCTTCTAGGATTTTATGATTATTATTTTGATATATTTTTAAGATTCTGTTGTATGATTTTTTAAATAAAAAAATATGTTTCCTCTAATGCTTTTCTAATCAGATAAAGTGTTGATATATATGCACAAGACAAAGAATGAGAAAAAATGATGCCTATCTTAATGTAAAACATTTTATCATTAATGAGAAGTGACTGGAGAATTACAGCCAGAAAATATAAATTGGTCCTTCATAAAATTACATTTCTGCCTAAACCCCTCAAGTCAATAGTAATGTTATGTGATCAATCAAAGAAGCACCCTGAAGGGAAATGGCCTGCTTGCAGGCATTAGAGAGTAGTTTTAGGTAAACAAAAACAATTAGAAGTTTGCTTTCACATGGCTGCCATTTTGGATTTACATGCAAATGGCAGCCATGGTTTTTGACCTAAATTATTCTCTAATGCCACAGCGAGCAGACTAAGAGGGAAATGTTTTAGAGCATGAGGGTTACTACTTAAGCAAACCATAAAAGGAAAAAGATACATATTATTGTGCACATACTGATCAAAGAACACAGAATTAAAATAACTAGAATTGTTTTTTCAAAAAATAAGTTGTATACATGTATGTCATATTGTTTTTGGTTATTTAGTAGTAGAGATTGAAGTAGAGATATGTTTTTGGACCTCTCTTATGTTTAATGGGCTGTTCCAAAAAAAAAAAACTGTTAAGGAACTCCAGATTTTCAGCGATTGCCTTACCCCTATGGAAATTCCAGACTCCCTGTGGAAATTCCTCATTCTCTTGTGGGCCTGTGGAAATTCCACAGTTGCAAATGAATACCCTGTGGAAATTCTGGGGTAGAATGAATGGCCATGTGGAAATTCCAGTGTCAAAATCACAGACCCTGTGGAAATTCCAGGGTTAATATCAACAAACCCTGTGGAAATTCCAGGGTTAAACACAGTGACCCCTGTGGAATTTCCAGGTTCCTCGATAGGAGGGTAACAGATATAATATGGAACAGCCCAATTGTTCATTTTCATTAGCTTTTTTTCAATTACTTAATTTTATTCATTTATTTACTTGTTTGTTTGTTTATTTATTTTGAGCAAAATCCTTTCCACTTTATCAAAATACCATGTGTGTTAATTTGGATTTTGGAGACTGGACAATCATGGTCTAGAACTCAGTCCTTAAGTGAAGAGAAGCAAAACCTCCAAAAACTGTCAAAATATAATTTCAAACAAGTTCAGTAACTTAAACTGTGTAAACAATGTAAACAGAAACCTTTTTTTCACTTAGTTTTCACTAATAATTATTGTCACTTTTTTCATTTCCTGTTTTTCACTAATTTCCAGAATAAACGAAAGGCTGAGTATATTCATATCTGTTTATAACAGACAATAGGACAAGAACATAAAATGTATCATTGTATTTCAGCAAAGTTCTATGCTAATTTCCATTCTCTTCATCCTTTTTTATTTTCATTACTATTTCTGCGTCTATATACTTTTTGTTATCTTTTTGTTGCTTTATTATATTTTTTCCTGTCAAACGTTTTTTTTTGCCACCCCACACCCCTTTATGCCTGGGGCAAATACTGTACTTCCTCCTACAGTGTACCAAAAGAATTACTATTAAGAATTAGTTTCGATCCTGCTTATTACAACTCCCCTGAGTGTCTCTTTGCATTCATGTATTACAAAGTACAGTACATGGGATTTGTGCTTGCGCAGAGTCTTTGTTTGTTTTAATGGATCTTTGCACAACTTTATCTCAAGAGGTAAACCAGTGCATGTGACTAACACAGTGGCTTTTCCAATTTAGGTTCTAAACCAAGCAGACCCCCATATTCTTGATGGTCGGACGGTGAGTATTCCCAGTGTTTTGTTCCATAAAAAGATGCCGGAAAAAACAAATTCATGGGGGATGTGGTAAATTTATACACCTCTTCTTTCCAATGTTATAATCCTGATTACATTTTTCACCCAGGGGGAGGCATGGAAGGGGGGGGGGTGGTCATTAGGAAAATTCCCTCTGTGATGGGGGGTATGGACATAGACATAAATATATTACTTTATTGACACTGTGTAGCGCGAACGGTACATTAGCTCTCTCGTCGTGTCAAAAATGGTCGGATATTTTTGAGCTCTGTATAATATGTTAAACCTAGACTTTTAACTATTTGTTTGAATTTATTTTTAAGAGCCGCATTTGCTTATGCGAGCTGATATTATTCTAACAGTGGTATTTTTATAAAAATCCCTCCTGTGCGAAAAATCTTCAGGCGTTTTTTTTCTGAAATTTTGGATCAACCGACCTTCGTTTTTTTGTCATTCAAGTTTGAAGAAAATCGTACGAGCGAAAGTTGCAGTACAAAGTAGAGCCAAAAAATGACCATGAAAGTGAAGTAATATCAATGTGCTCTTATTAGACTGCCAAAATAAATCCGATTTATGCAATTTACGAACTCACAATCCACTATTCGTCCTGTGCTTCAGTTCAAAATTTTGTGGCCGTAGCTTTACAGATAGATTCCGAAATTTCAGAAAAAACACCTGAGGATTTCATGGTTACGTGTGATCAGAGTTCTGTACCTTAGACTACTAACTTAGTCCCATGGCAATTGTTGTGCCAGAGTCGTGAAGTTTTTGATAAGTATCATAATGAAGCGGTATCCTTTGACAATGAAAAGGTTCAACAGATGAAGTTCGACTGAAGTTTGCGCTAGGTCTTAGACTGCATCATGTACCTTACATGTACATAGTTGTTCATTTCTAACAAGTAATAAAAGAGCTGATGGGAGTGTATTGTTTGTTCTGTTGGTTCTGGTCACTTAACTAAATACTAGTTTGTCCCAAGACAATCATTATTAGTGGGATGCGGAGCTGAGTCAGAAAAGCTTTAAAAGGATGTCTGAAAGTCATAAAAACTAGTGCACCACTCTGTTAAAGGAGTAATTAATTTCTAGTTGCTCATTTTTGATAAGGAGGTTAAGTAATGATATTAGACATTGTACCAGTAGCCTGCGTAGCAAGCGTTTCCGTGGAGTTTCAGGGGACAGAGAAGACTGAAGTTCGAGATTTTCGATGATTTGGCCGCGCGAAGTTTGGTGCGAGAAATAAGACCAGCATTTTCTCTCTCACCCCATACTTACTTCGTGCGGCCAAATCATCAAACTTCAGGCTTCTCTGTCCCCTGAAACCCCACAGAAACGCTTGCTACGCGGGCTATTGTACCAGTAGTTGCTGGTCAACTGATCTAATCAATTATGTAAATAATGTTTTGCTTTGATCCCTGGAACACATATTGTTGGCTCACAGGAAACCAAAATAATAATAAGGATTTATTTTGTTATTGTTAGATTGATCCCAAGCCAGCAGCACCAATTGGAAAGGTAAGACGCAAGTGCTAACAGCAATCCATATAACTTGTGATGAGCCTGTGATAACAGCCACATTTTCTGTGTGCTGTGAAAACCTTTCTAAATGGAAATGGTTGTACAGTGTACATTGAACTCCTGGAAAGTAAGAAGAAGAAAAACGGGTATAAAATGGGTAGAAATGTGATGTCGGCAGCAAATGAGCATTCTAGTTTTGTTTTGTTGCATCAACATGGCCACTACTCACGCCAAGTACATATTATTTGCACGTTATTTGAATGGTTCACGTGAAAGGAAAAGTCCTTGATCTTTTTCTTTACAAAAGCGTACGAACCCTTGTATAGATGGGCAGATTGTGACATCACAATCTTCAACTTCGCTCCCAGGCATGCTAGCAACAATACACCACAACTGCAGGAAAGCACTACTTAGAATTTGTGACCCTATCAAGTTTGAAGCAAGAAATCTATAATTGGCAAAGAGATACGAAATTGCTAAGTTTAATGGTAATAGGTTAAAAGTTAGCGAAGATATAGCTCTGTTTATAATCTGGTTGACAAAAGCTTGCCAACTAAGGTAAAATCCCATACAAATGTCTGTAAAAACGTTTTTACTTTTGATGAGTACTACACTGTATATCTCGAATCGCTTTCAAACTTGGCAATTTTACCAATTTAAATCATGCCTCTTCTCATCCTGTTGTACGATTTGACTAGGATGTCCTTAACAAATCGAATATTAAAGTTGTGTGGAATTCACCGATCCCGCATTCATTGTTATACCCCTAGTTACTGTTGCTACGTCGGACAAGCCAAATTTTATCTTTGGCATAGAGCACGGAAAAGACACCGATTGCAGGGAGGTCTTAGAAGTTGTTGCATGCAATTTGGATTTTATATTTTTATCTTGAAAAGCTGAATTATTATTGAAAAATCTTCGATATTCAAGTTTGTTGCTCGGACATTTTGAATTCCGTAGGGAAAACGTCCTATTGTTTGCTACAAGTGGGCGGAGCTATCGTCAAAATAGGGATCGGTCTATTGCCTGACATTGCGCTCACCTATTCACATTTATACCACGCCACAAAAAATACAGCCAATAGAAGGCAGGGATGCCGTTGTATATTCGGCGGCATTCCATTCCCATTGTGCACTGCATTTACGTAAAACGTGGCCTTTATTTTTCTGCAGCGTGGTATAGATAGAAAATAAGTAATGTACAGTTAAAATATCTACATGTACAATTTATCCCACTTGCTTGATGTAGTTTCTGCACATTTTTCAGATGTATTATTAGTTTCTTTTTGGGGTTTTGTGCTACTGTCACAAAAATGCAAGTACTAAACATCAAAAGTCCTGGATTCCTTCTCCCATGCCGTACACGTCTTATTCAAGCATGCTGTTCTCTTTTTTAGCCCCCACATCTTAGAGTAAAGAAAATATTTGTTGGTGGCCTTAAACCAGAAACGTCAGATGAAAAAATTAGAGACTATTTTGGCAAAGCATATGCACCGGTAAGTACCAGCACAATAATATGCATTACTATTAACTAGTAGCAGAATAACAAGATGCGTGCTGTGTAGAACAGGCAATTATTGGATGAGTGAATTGTGATATATATAGAGGATATTACACGGTGGCGCGAAGATATGAGTTTTATTTTCGAGTGGCAAGAACAATATTTTACGAATGAGCGCAGCGAATGAGTAAAATATTGTTTTTGACACGAGAAAATAAAACTCATATCTCCAAGCCACCATGTAATTTTCTTTTTATTACACAGACAAACCAGAAAAAAATATTCCAAATTGATTTGCAAGCATTTTTGTTTTGACCGATATCCTCACTAGTGAGGATATGGAAAATATGTCACTGAGGACCCGGATGTAGCTTCGTATGAGATCTACGAGTGGCGTATTTCCCAGTAAAACACTCGTGTCTATATAATAACATGAATTATCAACACTGAGGTCTGTGTTATCTGCACAGGAGGCTGAGGCAGAACAGGCAAGGTTTTGATTATTGATCATGTGAAAACAATGCAATTTAATTGCTTTTATATAATTTTTAAACAATCCGCAAAACAAGACACTGATGTGATCCAAATGACTTTATTTAAAAAGGTGGTTTGACTTGCATCTTGCACAAGGCTGCTCTGGAGACTGAGATCAAGTGTTTCCCACTAGTTACTTCGGTTCATAATCCTTCAAACTCCAACTTTTCATTTCCAATCGACGAACGGTGTTCTTTCTGCCGTTGTCAATCATGATTTAAACGACAATGTTGTTCCTTGAATGTCAATTTTCATGATAATCCAACTGGCAAGTACATATCAGGGCAAGTACATAGAGGGCTCGGAACATCTATATGGTTCTTGAGACATTTAACTAACGGACATCAAAACGCAGTTACATGTAGTGAGAGTAGCAAAGACAAGGACACAAAATTCACTCAAGATTAATGAGCACTTTATATAAACCAAGATATGACTAGACAACATCTTGAGTGGCTATTTCAACACGGCTTATAGTATTCTCCCCCTTTCAAGTGGTTGATGGCCTTATCTAGCAGCAAAAGGCACAGACACGGGCTGAAACACAGATAACTGCCATCTGTGCCTTGGGCTCCTTGACCTCGAGCCAAAATAGATTTGAAAGCCTGTCCAGGCCAGCATCATGCAAGTTGACCTTTACATGTTTGTGAATGTGACTTTGTCGTACATAATAGTAAAGTGAAAAGACTAGCTATCAAATAAAAGTGCTTTTTCTGTGGATTGAAAGCTCAAAAAAGTACTGTTTTAACAAATGAAGATGAATTACTAACACACGCCTCTGAGATGATTAAAGACAAGACTTGATGAAGTGCTTTATAAATAGGGCGACTTTTTCTTTTTCGTTTCAGATAACATCGAGTTTTGAATGTGTTTAAAGCCACATTTTAAAGTGGTGCTCTCTGATTTAATTGGATACAGCCAGGAAAATTTGACACCCTAAATCAGCCATAGTGTTTCCGAAAAAAGACAATCAAATCAATTATTAGATTAAGGAAATGTAGGAAAAAAACATTTGGTTCCGTTTCCGTTGTTTTTACGGAAGATAGTATTGAACTGTTGAATTGCCTTTAAAATGATATTTTGACAGTTTAAGGTTCTTTCGAGGTTTTGTTTCTGTTCCCTTAGGATGAGTGACACATTGTCACCACCTGATTTTTTTTCATTCACGTTTGATTTCAAAAGATAGGGCAAACGAGAAGTCCTGCTTAGAATTCGTTGTTTCGTTGAGACAGCCCTTTGAGAGTAAACTCAAAATATCCTAATTTACCTAAGATGATCGTGCAGATTTTCCTAAGATGATATCGTATTAAGTACCCGGCTTTATTTTATTACTGACGTTATTTTACGGTCAAAACTGAGTGCAGATACCGAGCTGTATTACAGACTAAAAACCGCATTACACAGACGAAAGCCGTATTACACTGTAGCAAAGTGGTTACCGACCGGTTTTGCCCGCGGATTTGAATAGCTTCACCATCTTGTGCTGGTAAATGAAAATGTGCGTCTTCGAGTGCGTTTTGAAAAGAAAAGAAACTAAGAAGAGCCAAATTCTCATGTAAACCCAGTGCATAATTTCTTGCGAGCGATGTATTGTAAAATCATTTGGCAATAAGCAGGGTGACAAATATGGATATTTATCCTAAAATCCAGTGTCTATGATTGTGTTTTGTATATCTATTTACTCCCATCACGCATTGCGGGCTACAACAGACAGTTGTGAAGGTGCAACCATTTCTGTAATGGTGTATACCTCTTCAGGCTGAGTCTTGGGTGATGTGTTTGTTATGTTATTTGTTTTCTGGTGGAACCATTCCCGTGTTATATAGTTTTGGTTAGTTGTTAAAGTGATTGACTAGGTAACGGCATGTACATAATAATTATAATGTAGTAATAATGTTAACCTCTGCTCAACAGGTCAAAGAAATTGAATACATAACTGAACATTCCTCCAATAGAAGAAGAGGTAAATACTCTATAACACGGTTCTATTATATGCCAGGGATATATACCAGGGATATACGGTATTACCAGTAAATTTACAAGTTCGAGTTTTTTTTATCAGGGAAAAGATGGGGTGTGGCGCCTACTATTGACTATTTGACTAGAAACAAGAACGACTAGTGTAATTATTTAAGTTGAAGCCGTCTACCATACTACTCGAAAATAACTACTTTAAAAACCCTCCAGCCTGCACTATCAATTTTGGTGGTTTTCCGATGTCGTTTTCGCTTCTCGTCATCCATCACACAAAAGATAAAGATAGAGACATAGAGTAGTGGAACCAATCAGATTGCAGAATTCGTGACAGTATGCGAGTGGGTTTCTATTTCAAGAACGTTGTCTGTCATAATAATAATAATATGAGTCATGATTTAGGATATCGATTTGTCGTTCGTTCTATTCATGTCATTGCGTAAGGTGTTGATTGGCCTTAACCTTTTCGGGTATTTGCATCGTGACGTCATTAATATTTAGAACTTCGCACGTGGGTATGCCAGCAACGATGCCACTAGAAAGGGAAAGGTCATATGCATCTTCAAGTTGCGGCCATTTTTGTACATAGCACACGAAAAGTGTTATGTTCTGTGGAGCGGATATTAAACATTCAATTTTGTTTTTCGATTTCCAGGATTCTGTTTTGTTTCGTTTGACAACGAGGACACAGTGGATAAAATCTGCGAGATTCAGTTCCATAATATTGCTGGAAATAAGGTGAGGCGAAACACGTTGCCACCTGTCGTGGAACATAATGGGACCTTACAAATCAAAGAACTTAGGGCGGGGGGGGGGGGGGGAGGTTTCATAATGGGACATGGCTAATCAGTGAAAGAACTTGTAATTCAGGGGTCAGGTCATCATAATGGGACCTGGCTAATCAAACGAATATACATGTAACAGCACAATACTCTCTCCGTTTTTTGTTATTTCACATTTTCATTAAATTTGGGCACTTTTCTAATAGGTCGAAGTCAAGAGAGCTCTTCCAAAAGAGGTCCAACAACAACAGGCTGCATTAAGAGCAGCCGCCAGTCGGGGAATCATCCCTGCGCTCGGTAAGTAGAGTTATTTACCCCGTCACTCCACAAGCAGAGTTAGTAACTTTGTCGCTCCAACGATGGAATGCGCAATTCTGCAGTGAGGATAGGAACAGTTGGGGTAGGTTATCGATCATTTTTACAATTCTCCCCATATTCTATAGTTGTGAGTCAGCGTCGTCAGCGTCCTTTATGTACAAAATTAGACGCGAATAAATATAGTGAAACCTAGCGTAAACGTCAAAACATAGCCATGCCGTTACCCATGAGATTAACCAGCAAGTATAGAACTATACAACATTGATACTACTGGACTTTGAATTGGGCAGCCTATGCATGTTTTGTTTGTCTTAACCAAGTATTATGTCTTCATTTGGTCTATAAAAAAGGGTATAAAAAGAAAGGCCCTGTTGAAATGTAAGGCGTAATAAACAACGACCAATGGGGAAATTCCAGGGTCGAACACAAAGACCCTTGTGGAAATTCCAGGTTCCTCGATAGGGGGAGGGGGTGGTAGGGGATATTCAATGTCCCAGCCCATAGTGCTTGCACTGGGGTAAAATCTTCTCTGAATGTTCAACTAAATACTGACAATAAAAGGCGTGACGCCTCACCAGCATGCTAATTATAATCTTTATAATTAATAACACGTTTATAATCTGTAATCCATTTACATGATGACCACGTTTATTCCACCTTTGGAGACGCTGTTTGCACGTAGCATTTTTGGCTTGTAGGGTTCTAATTTGCATGTCTGAAATTTGAATAACGCGCGATCATTTGGTTGTGAATAGAAAGATTGATTACATGAAGGGGAGAGGAAAGGCTTTGTCCAGACAATCCCCGTGTGAGATTATTCCACTAAGCCACACCTTGATGGCCATTCAAGCAGTTTTTGTTACATTGAGCAATGCGACTCTGTGGCGTTGAAATAATTTCACTTACTGATGATGTTGAGCTACAAAACAATCTCTTGTTTTTCTCGTGAGCGCTTGAAAATATGTTGTAGGAAAACAGAGCCTCCTATGGACTAAGGGGCTGTTCACATGAAAATAGAGTGCCCCTAGGGGCTAGGGGCACCCTACCTAATAGGGTTAAAGAAACCGCCGGTTCACATGGACTATTTCGTTTGATAGGGGCACGCTACCTGATAGGGTCAAAAGATAGCGCCGGTTCACATGCGAGTTGTTGTCCCTAGCAGGGAGGGCTAACTCTAATTCCCTTAGGTCCTTTAAAAGATCCTCGACTTTTTCCGATGCCAGGAGAATTCCATGCCTTCTTTACACTGAATTTTGAGGGTAGCGCTTTTCATTTGCTTGTTTTCCTCGAGGAGGAAGTTTGGTCACAACAGAATCTTCTATTCTGTCGATTGTTAGCGGCGATTCTGGAATCAACTGAATCAAGGCCTCTGAAACTCGCCAGTACTCTCCGGTGGACTAGAGTCCTCAGATTCAGGATTTACCACCTTTTCCAGTTGATGTTTACGGAAATATTCCCAGATTTATAGCATAAAGCGGCCATGCTGTATTTTCCGCTCACAATGTACCCGAGAACCCTCAAACTTAGCCCTCCTAGCTAGGGTTATCCCTACTTGGTGCGTTCACATGGGCTTATGTAAACAAAAGTTGACCCCACTAGCTAGGGTTTCCCTACCCGATAGGTAGGGAAACCCTACCCCTAGGGGCACCCTATCTCGCATGTGAACCAAACCGTGTAATACAAAGGAGAAGGGAAACCCTACTAGGTAGGGAAACCCTACTAGGTAGGGGCACCCTCTCTCATGTGAACACCCCTAAGTCACAATCGCGCATACCGTCAGCGTACCTTGACCTTTGTTATCTGTACCAGGGCAACGCCCCTCGCGTTAATCGCCTAGTAGGTCTTTTATCAGGTGTTCATTAGCAAGATAATCAGACAGTCTGATGGAAAAGTCTCATTGTTGCGCCATTGATAATCAGGACAAGGTGGCACAAATCAGAAAATTCATTTTGAACCACATATCATTGTCCTTCTAGTAATTCCCTAGTGTTAGCTTTTCAGACAGTCAATGACAGTTTCGTATCGTTGCGATTCTCCCCATCGGATTATTAGTACCTCGATAAGGGTACGACTTTTGGCTGATGCGCAAGAGCAGAGCAGGCTCTGAACTTTTGGTTTCAAACAGGCAAAATGGGCAAGGTCGCGAAATTTCACAGGCGTATATCTGAGAAACGTTTTTTTGCGTCCAGCTAGAATTTTGGGAGATGACAAAACTGCTCGATTTGTCGTGGAATGATTTCACTACGGCTTGAAATGAATCTTTTTTTAGGCAAGATTGCAGTAGGCGACAATCCACGTCAGACTAGTTATCGATCCCCATGGAAGAACAATATTGGTGTACTAGATTCTGTTGCTGCAATGATTGGCTCAGCTGCTTTTAGATTTTATCCTCAAAAATTCAAATTCGCTCGTTGTTTGAGAATTTCGTTGCTGAAGAAAGAAAAGTAACCTTCAATTTGACTCTTGTGAAGCGTCTCGATAATCAAATGAAATTGGCGGCCACCCCATGAGTAGTTCGTGCATGACGGCGGTCTTCGCTTGTCATTTTCAGCCCCTTATGCTGGCGTAGTGACAGGACGAATAAGGCCTTCCGCACTGGGTAGGGGTGAGTCATGTGATTGTGTCAAACACAATGGAACTCTAGTTAATGCTGTGCACGGACCGGGTAACACTTTGCACCTAACACCGTAAATAACACAGACTAATTGATTATTGTTAATACTAAGGGTCACTGTAACGGGAACATCTTGCATTACTGGGACATGGAGGTTGAAGAAGAAATCTGGCCAAAAGAGGCATTTTTTTGTGTTATTCAACAGCTATTGAGTTCCGTAGCACCATTCAATTTATTCGGAACTATCTTGAGCTATATCCATTTTACCGCGTAACTGAAATGGGTGCTCGACAAGTTTTGGCATTGTTCGCCGAAAGTATAACATCCCTAGTATAGGGAACAGGTTCAAATTCAATTCCCATCCTATTATGTAGGTATAAACGGACTAGTGTTGGTAGTTTAATATTATATGGTTTGTTTCCAGGAACATTGCGACCGGGTGTGGCTGGTCTTGCCGCCGGTTATCCGTCCTATACCACGTTATATGGCGCTTTTGGAGCAGGCGCCGCCGCATTCGACCCTGCCGTCTATGGAGCCTCCTACGGGATTACGGGCCTCAACCCTGCTGCCTACGGTGCAGGCGCGTATCCCGCGGGATTCCCGGCCGCTTACGAGTTTACCAGCGCTTATGGTGGTGCCGCCTCAAGGGCTGATCCTGTCCGCTACTCAGGTACGAGCTCACAACAAAAAGAACTTTTAAACGTCCAATAAGAAAAGAAGGCTACTGACATTGTGTGAAAGGCTTGTTGAGTTATGTGGTGGCGTGAGGAGGGTTGATTAAAATTCGGAAAATGTTTACTGGGTTGTGTGAAGCCCAGCTTCTTAAAACTTGGGTTGCCTGTGGCAGCACGCATTTTAAGTGGCATCCCCTTGAATGGGCTATGTGTGTGTGCTTTTTCAAATGAGGTTAATTATTTTTCATGTAGCGCCTTGGGTTAATTATTGTGAATCTGTAGATGATTCCCAATGTTGTTTGTTTCCTTCAGGCCTAATGCACACTGCCTTACCACCACATAGCTGACAAGTCGTCACATCCGTAGAGCAAAACACGCATATTCAATATTCAATAATATAGAACTGGAAACATGGACAGGAGCGCTTCAGTGCAATGAAATGTTTTTTTTTTTTGCTCCATTGATTTGGCGTTTTTTTCTAAAACGGTTTGATTGAAAAGGAGCGCTGAAATAGACTAATCGTTAGGAAACTGCTTATCGCAGATTCAAGTCTAACCAGCATTTTTATGTTTATTTTAAATCGTTTTTATCTCGAGATTGATCGCCCGGAGGCGCTTGCAATTGATGTATTTTTGTCCAGTCTGTTCCTGTCCAGTTTCTTAATGTTCCAAGAAGATAGAATTCCCAGTTTTCTGTGTACAATTTCCTAGTTGTCTGTATTGTACATAGTTTGTAGATACTTGTCAGTTTGTATGTCTGCTATTCCTATTTATTGTCGGCCAGACCTCATTGCATTCCTGTTCCACCAATGTTTCTAGAAGGGATGGTCTTGTGACTACAAGATTTCTAGTCTCTGTGTAGCCGTTACCTAGCAACGATAAAGTGAATGGAATATTGTCCTATCTCATACAGCAGGATGGAAACCAATAGATCGCCCTAAGTGCTTCAAATCTACCTGTTGACTACTGGATTTTACTGGCCTTTATCTAAGTTCTACCCCGTATAATTCAATAGTCATTCTGCCAATTTCAACGGGCTAATATACTCTAAATTTTAGCTTGTAGTTATCCCACAATGAAGTATTAAATATCGCTAAACCTTTCTATCTTATTGCTCGATCGCAGATTCCTGCAGACGGATATATAATCGATTTTTATTTCAAATGCACTATTGCCAGAAACTTTATGTTTGGCGATGTCCAATAGACCCACCGGGCTAATGGGTCGTTTGGTAGGTAACGGCTACACCTGAGCTAGGATTCATAGTCAATCTTTTCAGTCCCAAAACCATTTTATGGGAAGCACTACATCACTGTCTTCTTACTGCGTTTAACCCTAAACTAACGCGGAGCACCACAGCCTTCCGCACACGCGTGACGTTTTCACTGTCGGTAACTGCGATGGACTTCTGGTAAAACTTCGTGGAACTTGTCCTAATTCTAAGAGTAAATGGTCCCACTTTTTAACTCCTTTATTGAGGTAAACTGCACTGAGATAAGTACAGGTAAGGAAGTAAAGCTGCATGTGGTTTGTTAATGGAAAACAAAGAACTAACAATGGGTAAATGGTAAATGGTCCGAGTTGGTGGCGTTGTTCGTGCGCGCACTCTAGCACACCTTCTAGATGATTAAAAGCTTAAACTAACAATGTCATAATGGAAAAGCGTGATCGTATGTGGTGGACTCGCATGTGTATCTAACCTTCATGACACGGTAATCTAATGACTTCCACTAAGATAAAACATAAACATAGCTCAAGGAAGACAGGTGTAGGCTCAGTACAGGCAAATGTGTTATATTTTAATCTCCTAGTCTGCAACTTGCAGAGTGATGTCCGAGTTCTTACTAACGGTCAGTGTCACGCTACAATTGCCATGCATTGTATTAAGCACTAAGGCCCTGGTTATATGGAGATAATTTGGCCCGGGGAGGCGACCTTGGCAAGCATTCATGTGACGAAACGTGCCCTCGAAACCCAGTCAGAATACTGAAAAGTACTGATATCTTAAAGGACTCGAACTAGTGTTGCAAAACATCCACGAGTGAAAGATGGCTAGGCTATGCGGATCACCCGATCTTCGGAGCCGATTTGCGCGGGCAGGCGGGTGACCCTCCTAGCCGAGCCAACTTTGTTTTTCTCCCGTAAACAGTCCATTGCCTTTTGTGGAGAAATGTATCGAAAGCTGGCTCGGGCATGGTAGCTCACCCAGGCGGGTCAACCGGCTGTCCGAGCCAAGTTTCTCCATATAAACAGGGCTTAAAGCTACGAGCATAGACGTGGCCCACTATGTGGCGCGCTGTTTAGAGCACTGTCGGTTGCTGTAGCTTTTCAGGTGGGCGTAGCATGACAAACCAAATAGGGCCTGCCAAACTAGAATATCTTTCAGGTATTGTTTCGTTGGTGGTCCTAATATTTTTGGATATCACTTTGCAAATTGCAAGAAAAGGAAAACGTTGGTTCACACGAGCGACCTAATGACGTTATGTCCTAATGGCAAAATGATAGAAATGCTCAATGTTTTTAACATTGTTAAATGCTTATTGTTACAATTGTATGTTACCATTTATGTACTTGAAACGATATTCACGTGTTGTTATGCTTATGTCGTTATGTCGCTAGTGTGAATCAGTCATAAGGAGCGATCGTTTGGTGCCCAGCATTCAACGGTTCAACAGAGTAAAATTGTTCCTTGCTAGCATGGTGCTAAACGCATCCACTATTCGACAGCCGTTGCACCAAATGTTTTGCCTTGTACAGCTACACCTCTTTGGCGCTAGACCCTGTGGATTATAAAGTTATCATTTTTATCACGTTGCTATTTTCGAACGGACAAATATGTCCACCATGAGATCAGATATCCGTGTTGGTTGCGCTGAAAGAAGCGACGCGAAAAGCCCTTCATAAAGGGCGTAAGAGGTTTGGCTGTATTATTGAATGCGATATTAAAACGGAATATGAACATGGACATATGCAATGTATTTGTCGAGTGTTCTTATACTCACACAGAATTGTAGAGGTTGTATTTTTCCACGAGAGCATGTATCTATTGTATCATATTATGTATTAGAACAATTGTTTGCTAAGCACTGCTTGTAGTGATTGCTAGCAACAGAGAGCCCTTGCCAAGCAAGAAGGAAAGTATTATTGCTAGAATATCCTGTTACCATGGAAACTGCAACACCACTGCTGATTACTAAAGAACTTACCATGACAACTGTCATTCGTATCCCAAGCCTGTGACATCATATGCAGTGTTTTGTTGCTAGTGGACACATGAGAATTAGTTACCATGACAACGACAGAAATGTTCTGTTAGCTCAGAATACATAACTACGGTGTACTTGTATTCTATTGAATTAGCCAGGAGTCCATTACCCGGAGTGTTGATCTTTCAGATTAGGACTGTCCGCCAACACTGTAGATAATGTGCTATTTTTGCATCAGAATTGTTTGTGCTATTCAACAAAATCTTAATTGCTTGATGCTCAATTATTCTCGTAATCCCCGACAATAAATCAATAAAGTTTTTTTCGACACAGAATACAAGGATTTCAGTAAGAAATGACATTCTATAAATAGTACTTATTCTACTGTGATGGCGGCAAACTTAAGAGCAGATCAACACTCTCAGTAATGGACTCTTGATTAGCACATAGCGTGCAGTACAGACATAAGTATGCCGAGAATCGGAATAAGACATTGAATAAGCTTTTCCTATCTAAAAAACGCTTTGAAGGTTATCAACATTTTAGAGTTCAAACTCATTTAACCTGATAGCCACTAGTTATTTGTATTTTATTGCTTTGGTTTTATTTAAAATGAAATGCGCTGCTTGGCTTGCGGCATACTCTCCTGTACAATGCGTTGAGTAGTTTAATCAGTAGCCTCTCATGTAACCAAGTTTATCTTATCGGTTTATTTCATTTATGACAAATATCATAATATTTTTATGGTATTGTGAATTATCTGTTTCATAGAGCAGCTCTGTCTGTCCTATTTACCACTGCTAAGCCCCTCTTATTTACGTTTGGCTTAATTACTGCAATTTTGCGTGCTTTTAATTAACTTTCAATGTTCTTCTTAGTTTGATCTTTCAATTAGCTGCACTATGACTGCAGATTTCGAGACCTAGCGAAATTGCGTTTATAGTCACTAGAATGATTGTCATTAGTCACGATTGTAGTTAGGCCTGGTCCTTCGGCTGTGTCTTGCAATCAAAGGTAAGGAGTTTAGACCATTTTCGCTGTTTGAGGAAACGGATCATCTTCGGGCGAAACTCCACGCGGGTTTTCATCAAAACCCCAACATACATATCTATTCCATATGGTAAAGTGTCGACGATTACGATCATTTTTTCCTAACGCAAACTATAAGTATGCTGACCGTAAAAAAAAAAAAAACTCGAAATCGAGTGTTTTGATTGCTAAAATAGCGAGGAAAATAGGCGTACTGCAGGTGTTACTCCACAAAATCGCCTGATTTTGATAGAAATAACCGTTTTTGTGACGGTAAAATGAAAGCTATGGTCAATTGTTAAAGCTGCGAAGGTAAACCGTATCCTTAAATGTAAGCAACAGCATTTTGAGACCAAAATATGACGGGCTAAAGAAATGCCTTGCCTTACGCCCCGATCTGCCGGACGGCCAGGCCTTCATTAGATAGAGTATTTTCGTAGCTCGTTGACCATGATATTTGAACTCTCGGGAGTTGTTGGTAGGCATTGTTGGTACGCCGTGATCAAAGATTCTCTGTACTTTATTTAGGACTAACTTCACCGTATAGAGCTCACAGATTGCATTGTACTTACAACTATGAGAAATAAAAGTGCCATTTGATGCAGGCTCGTTTTAGTTTTTATGTTGTCTGAAGTCGGTCCTACCACCCTCTCCTGGGGCTCGAAAATTGTGGTCAAATTTCTATCGCCCTTCTTAATGTTACAGACCACCTTCGGGGTACTTTTTCGTTAAAATGGCATAAAATGACGAAAAATAGTCATATCTTGACAAGGCTTAACTATGTCGTATAATTTTATTTTATTTTACAAACCCAAGATTTTTTACGGAGTTCTCTTTCCGGTGAATCAGTTCAACTTTTGAGAGCTCTGGCATCGGGAATATTCAATACTATCGTTTTTAACACCATTTTAGCGTTCGCTAAAATGTGTTCTAGAAAACCGTGGCGGGGATTTTGAAAATTCGATTTCCTTTTCAAGTAATTATTTCTTAAAGAATTTCTTTTTACATTTCTTTGAAAAAAATCCTAGCGGACACAGAATTGGCTCTAAAATCGGATATTTTTAAAATTTCAAAAATTCCCGACACAGTTTTTAAGAACACATCTAAGCCCATGGTAAAATGTTGTTAAAGAACGAAGGAACTGTACATCCGCGTGCGTGGAACTTTCAAAAGCTCAACTGACGCACCGGAAAGGGAACTCACTAAAAAAATCTGTGTTTTATCAAATTAAAGAAATAAAAGTTTTAACGTTGAAGTGAAGAAATAAGCTTTGAAATGAGGTATCACTTGTCAAGATACGACTTTTTTGTCGCAAAATTATGCCATTTTAACGAAAACTAGGTGGTCCGTAACCTTAAGTGATCTCGTCGTGTAAATATCGGCGATTTGATTCTTATCCATTAGGACTAGTTAGCCTTTCAATGAGCCCAAGTATGCGAAACCACGGACCACCCCTCCCCTTAAAGCTTTTCACCTTACGGTAGCCGACTTATTGTCATGTGACAGATTCGAGTGATCTGATTGGCTCCTTCCCGCGTCAGGGAAGTGGTCCCGCGGGCCCGGATGACGGCAGGCCCTCCCATCTGTTCAATTTGCCATATGCCATGAGTGGGCTTTGTCGAGTCAGGTAAGAGTGTCGATCCTCAACCCCCCAAACTTCACCTTGGGCCCCCATCCCCTCCCGGTATCATCCCAGGAACCCGAGTGCTTTCATGCCGAGTGTTTATGGATGTGTGGTACTGAATAGTTTCATGCAGACTCATGGGCCGACCATGCGCTGGCAATGAGATGTTTGTCGTAATGTGAAGTAGAGATGAAGAACGTTATTTAGAAGCTGCTCCTTATATATTCGCTACTCTGTATTCGAGTCAACCAATCGCGTGCCTCATTCACAGACATGCACTCTGACTGAAAACTCGGGTTTCTGATGGTGAATGTCAAACCCGTTTCTTGCTCGCGTTCTTTTTAAAGAGTCTGTTTTCTTCTATTTCTACTGTGCAAAGCATTTTGCCTGTGACGTCATACAATCGCTTTGGCTTTTAACAGAGCCGTGTGCATATTTATGTAAATTAACATTTTCAAAAGACTAATTTGCACATTTATACTTACAGTTCAATGTGTTCACGCACTTAAGCATTTAAGATTATGGCCTTAGCTTCCAGACAGGCAAAATGTGTTGCAGTAGTTGATAGTGCAATAGAGGCATGTTACCAAGGGCATGCTGCTCTTAATCATGATAACTAATGACTTCTAAAAGCTCGCCATAAGAATTTCACTGAAAACGTTAAGCACGTCTAAATTAAATTGTAATATTTGTAAGGACAAAAGCACTTTGTGTTTTCAGAGTAACTAGCCGATGGTAAAATATTATAATTTAATAGCTAGACAACAAATGTAGTACAAATAGATGTAGTACCTTACTGACTAAGAGTAAACTCGTATGAGTGTCATTAGTACCTGTTGTAAATAAAGCTGTAATTCCACTCTAAATGTAACTATAACCAAAAGAGCTCTTAGAGGGTTTGCATTGTATATTTGGCAAGGGCTGCACTTTTAACATTACGGCACGTGATCTGACAAGCACTCGTGGATGCTCCATGTGCATTGTGGGTAGTTGTGGCACACGTACACTGGAGTATCTGCGAGTGAGCTGAAATAGACCTCGGGTAACATTTTGCTCTTGTGTTCTAACTCACCATACATTGGTCTAGAACCAAGTTAATCAGCGCGAAATTGTAACATTCGATTTTCACTTTGAGGTGTTGTGCCTTAGATTATAGTTGTTCTGCTTCCTATCTTCGGGTGAAGTTTTGATGTTCGTGAGTCCTTCGGTTGTTTCATGAAACGACATTTTTACGGCTTTTAGAAATAGGATGGGGTTTCTAAAAATATTAGCTAGGAGATCGACGTTTGCGTAGCGATAGGGCACCCCATCTTAATTTGCGTACGTCAGGTGAAGTTCACAAAAGTTTTAACGCAGTATATGCTGCTCCCTCTCATACTTGTCCCAAGTGAATACGACAACGGGCATTTGTCCGCAAAGAAACGAGTATATTCCTCAAACTTGGCCTTTGTTTAGAACCTCTAAATTTAAATCAATGCAAGGAACCGTTCGATAAGCACAGACCACAATCTATAGTAAAAAGATAATGTTTTATTTACTAGTTTTCGAACAGCATCTTCCCAAACAAATGCAAGGAAATATCGAAGAAAGTCACTTGTTTACGCTAAGCAGAAGAGATAGACGCAGTCCCCCTATGAGCACTGCTTTCTCTATTGTGGACAGATGGTTCGGTAGTGGAATCAAGTAAAAATCATCCTCACATTTTGTAAACGCGTTCAAATTATGATTTTGGTGACATCAACAAAGAGTTTGTTCCCACGTTTGAAAACACTCTCAGATAATCATTAAACGACGGTTACCCGTTGCTTTGTTGAACTAAATAAAAATAAAAATGCTTCGCTTGAAGCTCTAGATTGTGTAGTGAAAGTTTCTTAGGGCGAGCACCTCAAAATGAAAACGGACATCGCTTGACTTGCCTGCGCTGATTTTCAAGTCGTGGTAGGGTAAAGTGGCGTGCTAAATTGGTGTCATCCTGGACTTTCTAAATATAGCGCCTTGTTATTTGCCATGAAATGCAAGAAGTGCAACTGTTTGTCCTGTTAATGTTGTAATGAGTAAGTGCCAACTAACATCCTACCTTCACATGCTGTTATCTACACATACGATCACGCTCTCGAAACCACACTAGTAAGATAATTATGCTGTTCGGGGGTGTTGGAATGCTCGTAACCATAGATATTCAACGCCAAGCTCGCATATTATTCCACATCTATTTATCTGTAATTTATCATCTATGTTATGCGCTTAAGTAAGACAGCTATGCTGTTTTGCGCCGTTGCTTTCATAGCTATTTCTAAGAGAAATGGATAGTCTTGTTGACTCGCCAATCGGCAATAAAGACCACACGTTTGAACGTAAAACAAAAGTCATCAGTTGACTCTCAGTGCCCAAGTTCAAATGAGTGTAAAAAAAAATAGTCGTCGTGAAGAAGACGTGCAAAAGGCCTTTTCATTTAGAGGTCACGTAACCCGATCCCCTTAAAATGAGCAGCTTTGTTCAAATGATGCTCAGAAATGAAAAGAGCATAGCGAGTAAAAAGCCAGAGTTCCATGTTTCCATGATGCATACGAGAAAAGAGAGAGCAAAAACAAAACTGCTTATTTTACAAGGATTTGAATGACTGGAGAGCAAGGGTGGCTCTCCAGCCATACAAACCCTATTAAAAAAGCAAGTTTTCTTTTTGATTCCATTCTTTGAGTTTGCATTGTAGCTTGCTGAAAGACACTGCTCCTAAAAATGAAATATTACCACCTAACTTTTACAGGGTGTGGCCCACAGCAAATTTACCCCTAAGACTTGGGCAAATTGGGTTTGGTCAAAGTTTTTTTCCCAAGAGATAACAAATACATACGAAGTTAACTGCTAAGGGTAACTTTGCGCGAGACACCCTAGCAAGCCAATCTTAGGATATCCGAGACAACTAAAAGATAGAGCTTGCCTGAATTTGTATACCCTAAGGGATCTGCACCTCCCTTTAATTTGGCGACCTCTTTCCGGGTGGGTACCCTATTACAGCAGTACAATTCCAGGGTGGGTGTTTCCAAAATATTAAATTCAATGTAGTAAAAACGATGGTCACGAAAAAATAAGTGGAATGACCTTAATTTAGGGGCAGTGACAACTAGACATTTAACAGGGTAGTGGCAGAAACCGGGGTCCTCAAAAGGGGATGTGGAAGTTTGTCTTTCGGCTTTCCGGAACTTGCAATGTTCTGCTCTCTTTTCCAGTCCCAACAGAACTGCGTCCGAGTAGCTTTGGACCAATCGCCGCCACGTACGCACGTCACGTGTTTCATCCCTATGCCCGCTGACTTCTGTCTTGTTAAGCCCGCGGGCTCACCCACTGCGCAAGCACACATCGTACAAAACGTTTGAAAAACGTTGTTTATATGAATTCCAAGAAAGCCCCAAGAGCAGTTTGCGGAAAGGCGCGACCTGTGATTTGGATGGACAAGAGAAATTGTGTCATGAGCCCATTCGACTGCACATGATGTGATTGGATGCCTACTGTTTCATCTTGCCTGTGATTGGTCAAGGACGTCTGAGTGACGCGTGTCAATCACGTTGTCTTAGTACTGTAGGCCGTATATTGTATGTATGAAATTATAGTTGTAAGTGATAAAGCAGCACATACAAGTAAGGTATGATTTGTTTAAGGTAATTGTTTTTAAATGAGCCGGATATGGCTTTGACAGTGAAACACATGCTGCAACTCTAGTTACGTTGACCACGCGATAAAGGGCGTGTAAGGATTTTTATTTGTTATCTCCCGTTTTTATCAACTTTTTTTTGAAGACTGATGATGATGATGATACCATTTTTATCAGAAGACCCAATCAAAACATTTTGTGGCAACATAGGGCCTCTATTAACTCGACAGGAAGACATTGTTTGGACGTACTAGAGTGGCGGCATTGATTTTCAGTAGTGGCATTTTATTATGAGATCATATGGTAACCTTGGATACTCCACACCCATACTACTATATAGCATTTCCTGGGTGCTTATTTTTGTTGAGAATGAAAATATGGACTCCTTTGGTCAACATGAAATTATGGACCCTTAAAGTATTCCTCAGTTTACAATATGGTCTCTCTAAAATGCATATTTAGAAAATAATTTTGTTAAGGAATCTTAATGTATTTGATAAATGAGTTACAAAGTTACGGACCTTAAGGAAAGGCATGCGCGTGACAAACGAGATTTGAAGGGAGGGCCCCGTTGCTAAGCAATTAGACTAATGGCAAGTGCTCCTCCACTGGAGGTATACACCCTTTTTCAAAAACGTTGATCACAACAGGTTTCTGAAAGGCTCACGGGAAACACAAAGTAACACATAGAGAGTAGTTTTAGGTCGAGAAATCGCCTGCTCTACCCCTGTGGAAATTCCAGGCTCCTGCACAACCACTGTGGAAATTTGAAGCAATCCCTGTGGAAATTGCACATTCTCTTGTGAGCCCTGTTGAAATGCCTAGCTGCATATTGAATGCCCTGTGGAAATTCCGGGGTAAAATGAATGGCCCCGTGAAAATTCCATGGTCAAAAACAACACCCCTCTGGAAATCCAGGGGCAAACACATCACCCGCTGTGGAAATTCTAGGTTCCTCTATAGGGGGTAACGGATATAAAATGGAACAGCCCAATCAGATGACATCTCGCATGTGTTACTTCCGACACCCCTGTTGATGGCAGGGAGGCAAAGCGGAAATGACCTGCTTAGACCACTAAATTTCAAATAATAAGGTCAGGTTAGCTCAGAGAAGCTTGATTTTTTGCATACAGACTCCTTGTCTGATTAAAAACAAAATATCAAAAATGACTTTTTCTAATTGATCCCTCTTTGAGATATTAGGCTTTAAACATTGGTTTCTGTGCCATTTTATGGGAGAATAATACTTTGATCAGGAATTATGCAAACTTTGCTCAATCATATCTAAAATTCATATTCTTCATTTTCTTAAAAATTGGAATTAAGCTTTTAGCCATAGAAACTCTTTGTATACGGAATCTTGAGCTTATATATTGAAATATGGCAAAGTAGACATTTCATTTTTGGTCATTTCCGCTCTGTCTGGCAGGGATTTCTCGAAGGTGGATACTTATTCCAGAGTGTAATCAGAACGCTAGGTCAACATTGGTAAGTAGGTCGGTTATTGGTAAGTAGGTCGGTTATCTTACAAAGTTATACAACCCCCATCCACCCACGATTTTAGCAATGTCATATTTAGTACAAAAAGCTGCACTCTAAGCAAATAGATCGTGATTCGAGGTTTAAAGTGCAGTCGGTTAGGGCATGAAATGCTACTAAGTTTTAATTATATTTAATACATGACAATTTTGATAGAAATGTGCATTATTCACAATTCATCTAATTATTTATCAGGGGACGTAGCAACTGGGGTGGTCATGTGACCCATGATAGGTCGTCACATTTGACAGGCCTTATTAAAAGGAGAATTATATCCGATTCCAGGGAAAACTGTGTAATTTTTCCTTGAATTCCTTGAGTTCCTTGAGTTTAAAGTAAGACGTTTATTTCGAGACACGTAATTCGGAGCGGCTGACTGGGCTTTTTAATGCCCAAACCCCTTGGCTATGTCACCATGGAAACTGACCAGGGTTAACGTTCGATAGAATATTCACTGTTTAGTAGTATGTAAATCTGGGTTTGTTTCCGCGCGCATGCGTACTTGAGGTCCGTAACACCCGTCAGTCACACGCTATGACCTCGCAGGCATAGTAAAGCCTGGTGGCCATGGTGTGACAGACAACAAGTGGACAGCACTTTAAACGCTTTTAGTACTCTGCCATTTCCAAGTCTTCCATTGTAAGGACCATAGTAATGCACTTGATACTTTCATTTTAAAGGTCCCACGATCGTGTAGAACCGATGATAGGATTGCCCGAAATCCTATCATCGTCCAAGTTCCGAGAACTTGCTATATAATATTTGGTGTAGTATGAGACCCTAAACCAGTTTACCTGATTTGCTCGGATAGACCCTCAAATAAGCCTAGTTGGAGTTTAAATTTCGTGTTTAGTGCTCATGCGATTTTAGTCCGAATTTCTTGATTTCTTTTGTTTAACAAGAACAAAGAGAAGTTAAACAAAAGATTCGGACTAAAATCGCATGCGCACTGAACACGAAAAAGCTTATTAGCAGACCGCCGATTTCAATCGCAAAAGATTCGGCGGCCTACTTGTGGAATAAAGGGAAGTCTTCAGTTACATTGGTTGCCTTGGGAACTGGTAGAGAAGCGAAGCTTATGTTGTAACCGTAGTCCAAGTACATATTATGGGATACCACGTGCACAGCATTATGGTCACATGTACTTTATTAGGTCGTGTATTTGTCGATTACCAGATTGTTGAGTTACTCTAGTATTTTAGATATCTGAGATACCAAATATTTTATTGTTCTTAGAAAGAAGACTTGGTGTGCATTTATTACAGCCTCTGCCTTCTCAACAGCTCATTCCTTTTCTCGTCACACAAACGATAGAACCAAAGTCCACACGCCGGTCCAATCGGTTCAAATACATAAGGGAACTCTTGTCTAATATTTGCATGAGGAACCGCTCATGATTAGATCGGCGTATGCACTATGCCTCACAGAATGTTGAACGCTGTGTGAGTTGTGTGCTCCCGGCATTCTTGTCACCCAGAGCTACTTCTCGATATGTTTTCATATTTCCCTAGCTTCCTCCTTGTAATTAACCAAAACCACAGGTCTGCGTTCTCATAAGTACTCCGTTGCAGAACTTCCCTGCTAGCCGTGGCCTCTGTACACAAATGTCACAACCTCGTCCAGGATCGTGGACGTACTTGACTGGTTTGGCTGGTTTTACAAAAATGGCGTCAGTGTTTTTGCTTCGAAAACAGCGCGCGCTTTCACGGGTGATTTCTTGTTCAATGACCAACACAACATTTTGCTAACCATCTCCTGCGAATTCTCAAAGACAATCTTTAGAATGAGTATCAGAGCTGCGTTTAAGAGCCTTGAAATTGAGTAAACGAGCCATTAAAGGCCACAAAAAGTGATTTTGTGTAAGTTGTAGAGCAGATAAATTGCCTATTCTCTTCTCGCACACAAACTTGATCGACCAGTTTCTCTAAGCTCACGCCATTTTCTCACGCATGCGCGACAGAAATGACATTTGTGTGCAGAGGCTACTTTTGCTTAGTTGAAAAACACAAGAAAACATTTAAAGTAAAAGAAAATGCAGGGAGATAAAAAGTAGCCTCTGCTCGCAGGGAATTGCAGAACACAATGACACTGAGAGCGGATTTCGGATGAGTGTCGAAACGCAAAGTAAATGAGAAACTCAGACACGAAATTCATTCAACAGCAAACCACCAAACAGGAGAGATGTAAGTACGACTTGCGTTTAGTCGTGTCCGACAATTTTTTCTTCGCATTCTCATTGGCTAAATAAACAAAGACAGAAGACATCAACCTATAGGATTGGAACATGAAGAAAACTCAAGTCTGATTTACTTTCGACAGTTATCTGAAGTCCGCTCCTGTACCCCATTCACACCAAAACCATGTTTCCTCTCGAAACAGGTAAAGAAGAGCTATCAGAAATGAGGGGCTTTGAAATATAAGATGTATATAGATCCACAAATCATGATCCTCTTCTATGTGTGACTAATAGTGATTGAAAAAGTTGTTCAAAGCTGATCAAGTTTATTCTGTACATGAATTCAGTCATATTTGGCGACAAAACTGCCCCTTCCCACCCCTACACAGTGCGAATCTTTTGACACCCCTTCCAGTACACTTCGAAATGACAGAAGCCGGGAATATTCATGCCAATTTGGTGCCTTTACGCGGAAGTGCACAAAGTCGGGGCCATTCCATTTTTTATCCCCCCCCCCCCCCCGAGGGGGATATAGCAAAATGGCCTTCTCCGAGGGGGTCAAAGCGAAAAAAAGTCTCTTCCGTAGGTTCTTCCGAGGGGTGCAAAAAAAGGCTCTTCCGTAGGTATTTCCGAGGAGGTGCAGCAAGAATTTCCGAGAGGGTTACAAAGAAAATGACATCTTCCGTAGGTGTTTTGGACGACTATAGGCTTTAATTTTCTGTATTTTTCGACGGCGAAAGCTTTACAAAATAGGCCCGTGGCCCGAGCAAAAACCTACTTTTTCAACTTTAACGTTTTTACAACGATGTTCTCCTCCAAGCCCCGCGCGGTCCGACCACAGGGCCCCGAGCTCACATATGAGGAATACAAAATAAAATAACGGCAAAACAACAAAAGGTTATACAAAATCGTTCATAACCCCCCTACCCGTGACGTGATCCGTGGGTTAAACGTGACTAGTCTATCATAGCTCAATGTCAATAAAAACACATGATTACTGTTTTAGCTGTTCATAGTAATAATATTGCTACTGTTCCTGGATTGCTTCAAGAAGAGCTAACTTCCCAACAGGTCGGATCAATGTCTCTTTCTTGGTTGCGACTTCCGCAGATCGCACTAAACCTTAAGCACTAGCAATCGGTGCTAGCACTCGTCCCAAGCGCCACTTGCCTCTCGGTACATCATCCTCCACGATTAACACAAGATCGCGCCACGACGGAGATTGCGCTTATCGTGCGCCATTTGTTGCGCTGAACCAGATGTGGCACGTACTACTCCACGGGCGCCAAAACGGATCGGCCAAGTACTGAATGTGGCGCCATCGACGACGAAGCGACATACACCTATTTCAATTAAGGTGACTCATGCGAAAGTTCAGAGCGCATTTCGCGGAAATATATTTTTGTCTGCAACTTTAAAAATACACTCGCTATGAACTTTAATCTTGGAGAATATAAGCAGGTATCTTTTGGCAATATGTACGCATTATCAGATCTTGGGCTTAAATGGACCCTTTCCTTAAGAGATCAACCCCGCGCAAAAAAAAGTTGCTGGTATTTTTGAACGAAACTCTTATTGGGTCGTAATTATTTAATTTAATAAAAAAATAGCAGGAAATACATAAAAAGGCTCGGGGCTCGCCCCAAAAGGCTCGATGGCTGGCCAAATAGCAACCCCCGACGAACCGAGGCCCGTCAGGCGGATTGAAACTCCACTCAACACTGAGCTCATCTGTGATCCTTCCTTGAATTAACTCCTCGAGTTCCTCCCTTAATTCCCTTTCGGCCACTACAAAGCTCGATCCATTGTCGCTCATGATCCGGACTGGATTACCACGACGGGCGCGAATGCGACGCAGAGCCATAATAAATGAATCTGTATCGAGACTGTGCACGACTTCTAGATGAACGGCGCGCGCATGTGAAGGCATGAAAATAGGCATGAGTAATGCTTCTCCACTCGATTGCGACCAAAATGAACTTGAAATGGCCCAGCGTAGTCTAAGCGTGCTTGAACAGCGAGACGGACGGCTGGTGGGCCACCTCATCTTCTCAGTTATGGGCTAAACGCGACGACGATGACATAGCGGACACTTAACCGTGCAGTTCTTCACTTCAGCTCGACCACGCAGGATCCAGACCACGCAGGATCTCACGCGCAGATGATTAAAGACGTGTTCCACTCCCGCATATGAGTTTGCGATGATAATCAATCTCTATCAGGCGTGTGACGTCATGTCCATGGTCGAGGATTATCGGGTGCTTGACCTCCCATGGTACATCGGCTCTGTCTATCCTCCCTCCGACGCGGAGAACTCCATTGATAAGCTGCGGGTCGAGGCTTGCAATCCGACTTGTACGAGAAACTGAATGTCCTTTCAACGACTCAATCTCTCCGCCGAACCCGGATTTCTGTGCCCACTTGATCCAGTACAGCTCCGCTGCCTTCAACTCTTCAACGGTTGGCTGCGAACGACTTGAAGTTCCACCACAGCGCGGCGGGTCTCATTTGCAGGTCACAGGTCGCAGGTCACAGGTCGCATAAACTTATACGGCCACGAGAAAAAGTACACTTTAGGGTGAAAATAAATACAGTACTTACTTACATTTTTCGCCTTCAGCCCGCCGTCGTCCGAAGTTCAAGATCGAAGAGAACAGAACAGGGCGTTTCAGAGAGTTTCGTTTGTGCAGCACGTGATTGACAGTCTGTGAAACGGCCAATAGAAATGGAGCGATCCCACGATAATTAGCATTACATAGCATATGTTTGCCAAAAATAGAAGTAAAAGTTTTGTACCTTCGTAAAACACTCACAAAAATAGATACGATTATTAATTCGTCGCTCAGGTTCTAAGTATCTTTAAGATAAAGATAAACCCACTCATGGTTCTATTAACGGCATTGCCAAAACTACGGCTCGAAGAAAATGGTAGAACCACTACAGGAGTCTGCGTGATCTCGGAAACTTGTAAAAAATATTTTATATCTCGGACTGCGACCTGCGACCTGTGACCTGCGACCTGCAAATGAGACCCGCCGCCACAGCGCGGTAGTGGAGTCCGACAAATAGATCACATTCCGCATACTCAGACTGAGCTGTACACAAGCGACAGTAGCGAGTTGTACGGCAAGCTGGCGTGCCATCAGTTCTCCTCTCGGAATGGAGATCGGTTTCAATGGCATAAGACGTGTTTTTGCGATACCTACCATATGACACGTGACTTCTCCGTCTATCGACGTTGCGCGCATGTAAGCGGCGCACGCTTCCTCAGACGCATCGCAAAACACTGCTAATTGTTTCTTCCATAACTTGCTAGGCTGACGGTATTTGTAGCATGGGACAACGAAGGACTTAAGAGCAGACATTTTCTGCTCCCACTTGTCCCACTCTAAGCAGTCCCGCTAGTTTCTTGAGGATTTCACGTTTTTAGTCCGGCGGATTAGAGCAAATTTTCGAGGAAATTGCGCATTTTAGGCTAAAGCCCCAATTTTTTGCCAGGTGATAGTTTTCAATGTATTTTTAAATCGTAGATTTAAAAAGGGTGCTTGACATCTCATGGTTTTGCCAATGGCAAAACAATGGTTCACATTAAAACTGTCCTAGCTTTCCCTACGAATAAAATTTAGCGTGCCTCCATATCGTATCTTCAATAAAATACTGAAAACTATTGACATGCAAAGTTTGGTGTCTTTAGCCATAAGTGCACAATTTTTACGCTAATCCGCCGGACTATTTTGTGGCTTGTGCGGTAGGTCTGTCGACGTGTGCAAACGCAAAGCCGAGGGTGTCTGTCTGTGGATCCCAAAGTACCCCAAGAGCTCACCCTTGCGGCAACTCTCCCATCTCTAGGGCCTCGTTAGGGACGGCTCGCTCTGCCTCGGGTTCTGTGGCTAACACCTCGGTATACGACGACGTCCACTTGCGCATGGGGAATCTTTGCGCAGTTTCACAGCTTCTTTAACACTCTCACAGGACGTGTACAGATCATCGACAAATATGTCGCGCTTGATTGCGGCAGCAGCGTCCGGCCATTGCGCCTCGTTATCATCCGCGTTGAAACTCGCTTCACTGGCGACGGCTTGTCTCCAAACGCTAGTCAGTTCATCTCGTAAACATCAGGCGGTCTGTAAGTCTCTAGATATCGCCAACGATAGCGATGGTACTTGCGGTCCTCTAGACGCAAGCGCACATGACAAAAGATATCAGACACATCAAAATGCTGGTAGGTCGTTATGCAAACTAGGCCCTGCCTCTAGACAGTCGTTGAGACAGATCCCATCGTGCATTGCGGCAGAATCAAACACAATTCTCGGGAGAGGCTTGTGTGGCGACAACACAGGGTGATGTGGGAGCAGCCATTGCTCTGTATCCCCCGCCCGTTCCTCATCCGAGAGCTTGCGCGCAAACCCCGTTTCGACATACGCGCTGATTGCCTTATCAACCTCGTCCCCAGGGCCTTCTCGGTCGTTTTCAAAATGGCGGTTGACTCGGGAGAAGACCCTGGGGGAGGCCAAGTCACATGACCACTGTTTGAGGACACGAGAACGAGGTTTGTCTTTGTTTCGAAGCGGTCATGTGACTCAGCCTCCCCCAGGGTCTTCTCCCGAGTCAACCGCCATTTTGAAAACGACCGAGAAGACCCTGGGGACGAGGTTGTTGCCTTATAGACCTTTTTTAAAAATGTCGGAAAGTTGCATGGAAACGAGGCTAGAAATATGAGCATACATGGCAGCTGCCTAGAGAAGTCTTAGCTGGTGAACAGGGACCGATATGAAAAGAAAATAAGAAAACACTAGACATTAAACGGTTTTTCGGTCTCCATTCACCAGCTAAGGCTTCCTGGGCAGCGGCAATGTAAGCTCATATTTCCAGCCTCGTTTCCATGCAATTTTTCGCCATTTTTGAAAAACGTCTATACCCTTGCGCTAGCTCCGGGTTCTTTCGTAAGCGAGGCCCCACTGACTCTAAGCGGCTCAAGGCTGTGGTGTAACTGTCAGGTAATGGCGGCCGGTTAGGTTTCCACAAGAGCGCCAACTCGTAACCCGAATCTACTCATCGACATGTCCTCTCCGGCAACGACTGTATGGCGGTGATTCCTGGACGCGGACGCCAAACGTGTCTAGATCCCAAAACATACGCAACTAGTGATTCGTGTCGTCCTCGACTTCTGAAACGCGCGCACTGAGTACGCGCTTCCCTTACCGCCGGATGTCAAAACTGGGCCCGCAATAACCCTCCCCAGCGATCTCTTTTCAGCATACGGTTCTGTGACCCCACCCTTTCTGACTTCCTTTGGTTCCATCAATGCTGCTGCATCAAGGCTAACAAAACATCAACTGTCCCAACGCCTGTGTTCTCTATTGGAACGTAACGCAAATGCGCTTGACTTCTTACCAATCAACAGCATCAACGGCGCGCAGATGCTTTTAATTGTCACACAGTTCCCTTAACAATAGATGACGCAAATGGTAGGTGCACGCGATCTGACTTGACAGTGGTACAGGACCCCCTGTCAGACATGAGATTACAATCTTGATCTTGATATTGTCAGTGAGAGAGTTATTCAAATGGCTAGCTTGACAGGCTCACTGAGTGCTTGTTTTCATGCACAAGGGATTTGAAAATACCCCTAAAAATATGGCTTGTTTTCCCGATCCCCCCCCCCTCCCGAAAACCGGATCCTGAGAAAGAAAGATGGCGAGCTAGAGCAGATTTCGTATGACTGTGAAACATGGCGCGATACTGTCGCGGTGGCGGTACGGAACCTGGCCTGCTGTAGATGGAATGAAATCGCTAATGATATCGCGTAGTCGCGGCACGGTCGCGGCGCGGAACAACTTTGTGGCGGTACTTTTCACTCATACGAAATCTGCTCTATACGGCAAGATAGCACTCCTGAGTTTCCGCCACGGATTAAAGCGACCAGAGTAATCCTCGCCTCAAAAGATCCAACGATATGTTTGAAGCACAACTAGTAAACACCAAACGGAGTGCCATGGAAAACACAGAGCACAAGCCACCGATCGAGGATGAAGATTTGCGAAAGCTGAAATCGTCGCAAGCCCTGTCCTTGACCAGTCCCTTGACCCTACTGAGAAATGTATGGTTCACGTAGTACTGTTCTTCGGCCGTAGAGGCCGCGATGTACGAAACAGCCGAAGGCAATGATGGTTATGTCCGGGGGGGGGGGGGGGGGGGGGGGGGGGACTCCAATATTTTTTTGTCGGGGATGATCGTCGGAAATTTTCAGTTTCAACCTAAAACCAAACATGGCGGGCCATGGCGTGGCTCAAAAAATTTATTACCCTAAAAGATACCCTAAGACATGAGTTCTTATGTACCAAGTAGGCGCGAAGGACACAGGTAAAGGTGAAAGATATCCATCAAGAAATTTCCGTGTTTGTTTCTAATTTATCGTCTTCTCGAATCGAATAATCTCTCTTTCTTATACGGTTTTTAGAAGCACTATCATAAGAAAAAACAATTTGGACACAGTTTCGGCCCTAAAGATACCAATCTCTCTAAAATTTATTGAAGATCACGATTACCCCTAAAAGAGACCAAACCATCGTGATTTTAACCCCTAAAAGATGCGACGATCATCACCGACCCAAAAATATGGGAGTCCCCCCCCCCAGCGGTGACCATGCATCAATTAGCAGTTAGGATGTCCCAGTTACAGAAAATAACGTCATACAAAATAAAATGCCGAGCATGGCCCGTATAAACACTCTAGTTTTGAGATTCAGAGATATGAATGGAATTTGTAGCCAAATGGCTACTATATTCTAATAGAAGAATTTCAATTACGATTTGAGACTGACGGATTTGTTTCACTTGTTTACTTGTATTTTGTCTCGCTTTCAGTGAAATGAGAACTTGTTCAGAGACGAGAAAACTACAGTACAGTAGAGGGGGTTCACGTGCACCCCCGGAACTAGTAACGAGACATACATTTTTGTTGGAATCCTTAGGAGGTCTAGAAAATGGGTTTAGATGTTAACAGCTCGAAAAAGTGTCCCACGGCCCTATTTTGCCAGATTTCTGTTTTTTTAATTATATTCTTTTGTTATTTAATGAGATTCAATAAGGCAATTTTATGGACTGTAGCATCATTCAGAAAAAGCTCTTTAGATTCTAAATATAGGCTTTTACGATCTCAGGAATACTCTGATCACATGTAAAGTACATCGCTGCCCAAGCCTTTCCCGTTTTCTCCGAACGAGAAAAATTTACTTTAAGTTTCACATTCTTTCAAAGCGGAAGAACTTTGTTTGTTTAGCATGCTTCCATAAACAACTCACAGAAAAAAATTGTGATTGTTCTTGATAGATAATTTTCTTATTACTTGCTGTATTTTACGTTTTTTTAACGGAAAAATGCGTTGTTTGATCACACGACGGTGGTAATTGTTCCAATGAGATAAGCAGAAACGTGCGTTTTTACTCTTGCGCGCGCATGTTGCGGAAATCATTCACGTGATCAATACTAAAAGTGTGGTAAAATCTCTTGTTGGTGTTATAATTATGGGGAGCTCTGGGTTCGAGAATGGACCCAGATCTGGTGAAAACAATTACGCTGCCAGTTAAGCTGGATGGTATTTGATTTTATAGCACAAAGCATTTAATAGTGAGGAATTAAAATAATGATGATTTAAAATAAGATAAAAAAGATGCAAATAAATCCAACTGGCCGCGTACTCCTTTGACCAGTCTGAGTCAACATACGTCATCAGTATGGAATGTTTGGCTTAGCACGTAGACGCCTCTGCGGGAATCTCTTTCCCAAAAACGTTTAGCTTCAGCATTGTGAAACCAGTTTTACAATCAATCTTGCAAATCGAAGAAAGCACCAACACACAAATGACACTCTTTTGAGTTATGCAAATTTAATCACGGATCAAATGACACCAAAAGAATTACATACCCACACCTACAGACTAGCAAAAAAGCCAACCCCTCCTATAATAAAGGAAATTGCAGCAAACAAAATTTGCAGTTCTGTTAGCATCAAATTAACCTCGTCCCCAGGCGTCAGCTTGAACTCTCTCGCCGCGGGCACTCTGTGGAGACTTTCTGTAGGTACCGAGAACTTGCTAGCTCCGTTCTTTGTTCTAACTTGAGTCTTTTGTCTCGGGTATTTGAGGTGCTTACCATTGGTAACGACAAACCGGTTATTCCGAATGGAAAGCCAATGGTACAGTCACGTTTTCGGTCATTCCGGTTGGGACGAGTGGACAAGCTTCAGAGGTTGTCCCGCCGTTTCGGTTGGAACGAATCGATCGAAATGGTGTAATTGGTACTCCGACTGGATTTTATGACCAAATAACGAAACCGATCCAAACCGAAATGGAAAAAAAAAACGACATTCAACTTCGGAATTTCACCCCAGCCGGAATATTTTGTACCATTTGACGCCGATCACACCGATAAGTTTCCCTTGACAAATGGTAAGACTCCAGTACCTACGGAAGAGCCGCCATCTCGTTCCCAAAGCCTACTCCGTTGTCTTGTTGTTTTCGTAGCCTAGCAGACAAGTGTAGGCTGATTCTGATTGGCATTCCCGCTCGCCATTTTGAAACAATGACGGTCACCATATATGGAATAGCCCTATGTCCTATATTCTAGCCTATATTCTGAGTCAGCATGCGAGAGAGGCTCGGGAAACGAGATTTGAGACGTAACTGACCGGTCGCGCAACCAAAACGAACACAGGGGCCAACTATGAAATACATTCCCTTCAAATCGATCTACAAACCTACTTCCTAACTGATTCTGCATTTCCTATTTTTTCTAAAAGCATATCAAGCAACAGTTACGGTTTGTGTTTGAGTTTTCTGTACTAAATCCAAAGTCTGGATTGCGTCTGTAGTACTACACTCGGAAGATTACTGAACAATTGGAATTTGCTTTGCAGAACACAATATTATGTATAAGCACTTATAAATCATAAGAGCTCACCTAATTTAGTGAGTAAACTGATCAATAATGGCATTTCTCATTATCGGGATAACGATCGGTTATCGTCTATTAGGAATATTTTTAATCAATATTAATCAATCAGCACTCTGATTGGTCAAGAGCACACAGATTACTTGGGGAAGAGGCGTAGATCTAGCACAATCTACAGATTAGTAAATCTGTACTGCAGATTACTGAATAAACTTTTTTTATCGCTAAATGCGGCCGACTTTTGTCGAAATGGCTTGTAGGGTGCCATACTGAAATACATATCCCTACCAGAGACCAGGCAAGCGAAAAAACGATACCCTACGCTGATTCAGGAGCCCGAAAAAATACCTTAGGGCGGTACACATACCCGTACCTCCCTGGTCCTGACACACTTCGCTCCTCACTTATTGGTTTGTCGCATTATTTTAAACTGCATACAGCTCGTATTTCCCTCGTTCCTCTCCTCCCTTACAATTTAGTTACAATATTGTCACTAAGAATAGGTAGCTTATTCCGAATAAAACACAAGGATTTTTTTATCGATCGATGGTATTGTCCAGCATGGCACAATGATGTACATGGTTTCCGATAAGATGTTCCCATCTGATTTCTACTGAGAAAGCGCGATTAAGGATGTTGGCGAACACAATGTTCTGCTGTACATGTACCTTAATCATCCAACGCAGCTCGTGACGTAACTCAGACATTAGGACTGATGCACTGTAATGACGTCATAATGCAAACCAATAGGTTTGGCCGCCATGTTTAATACATTTCGGAACCGAAAGCCAATTTTGCCAATTTCTCGTTGAACCCGTTATGATTTTTGCCGAGAGATCATTGCTCAGGATGTATAAACATCAACTATGGCTATTTGAATTCAACGTGAAGAGGAAAATTCCAATGGATGTAAGCTGGAGTTGAAAAACCGTTTCGCCTTGCAAGGCCTCATCTTCGACTTCGTTTAGCTAGGGAAGGCCTACGGCAAACGCTTTGCCGCCACGCCGTACCAGAGTCGTGATTCCGGCGCGGCTCGTCGATCCAGAATCTGGGTCGACCCAATCAATTAGGTCTCGATCTCGTGCGCGGTAAGCGCTGTGCTACACATGCACTTCAGCCGAACTTTCTTGGTCGGCTCGAAAAGAGCGACTGAAGTTCGGCTGAAGTGCATGTGTAGCACGGCGTTTGCCGCGCACGAGATCGGCCTAGTAATTATTGGGTCGACCCAGAATTCTGGATCGACGAGCCGTGCCGGGAATCACGACTCTTGTACGGCGTGGCGGCGAACGGCGTTCTAGAGTCGCACCAACTACTTGTTATTTCTTCAGCTTCGCTTCGGCAGATAACACAAACCTCGACAAATCTCACTATCATGCTCAAACTCATCAATAATTGTTAAGTATCTGACAAATGCCAGGTTCGATTCAACTATGATCCGCGACTTCCCAGGGGATCATATTGTCATTGCACTTTATCTTTATCGCTGTAACCGACAGCATTAACAGTGCGACTAGATTTCAGCCGATTCATGAGAAATAAAATCTGATGAGTCATTCCAATAATTAGGACAACTGCAAACAATAATTATCAAGATTATAAAGAGAACATTTCACTGACGTACAACACGCCGTTGTTTGTATTTTAGAAAAAAACCTTAACCGGCAACCCTAAATACACAATAGCCAGGTCTGACGCAGCCGTGCAAGCTATCTTTTTATGCTTATTCGTCCTCTATTTTTTTGTGCGTTTTTGTTTTGTTCTTTCGGCTTGCGATCGATAAATTTCCCATGCAACGAAACAAATTTGAACCGTAATATTTATTTCATTTGGCCGACAACAATTGCTTCTACGTCCTTGCGTTAATCTATCCTTTCACATATCAACACAAGCCGATTTTTCGCCCTGTTTGTACGATTGTCTCAAAAATATGGAATTTAATTTGGAACTCCAATTGGGGGAAAGACGCATACGAGGAATTGTCTCTGCCACATGTATGTGGCCAAAGTTTTGGCTCTAGTTCGGCTTTTTTAGTGCGCCATTATATTAGTGATTGCGACATCGAAGAAGACTGGTCAACCTGTGGAAAAACTACGCGCCGAAGGCAAAAATTTGAAAATACAAACAAACAAAGGTCGAGTATTTTCAATTCACGCTAGCACGGACATGTCTCAATCCAGATTTGTGAAATGTTTTCCCCTTGTCGCAAAAAAAACTTACTCGAGTTGAGTACGATTGGTACCGAACTACCACCGACGATGTACATCTGTTCGCGAAGTCAACCGTTAGCACTTCGTTCGCGCACAGTTCGCATTTTTTTCGCGAACCGTTCGCGAACCGTTCTCATGTTCGCGAAAAGAACATTTTTCGCGCAAAGAACATTGTTCGCGCAAAGAACATGTTCGAGAACATGAGAAACATTTTTGGCTTATAAACAAGCGGAGACAAAGTGAGAACACTGTTCGCGAAAAATGTTTTCGATCGGCACTTTTTCATGATCATTTTAATGCATGATCACTAAACGTGCGATCGGTGCTAATGTATAGGGCGTCAAACCAATTGAAACGGAATGTTCATTAAACATTCGTTAAACTGGTTAGCGCATAATGTTATTATTCATTCAACATATTACCGCGTCTGATTGGTTGAGCGCACCGGCGAATTCTTGATGCTCTTAAACGCGAGCGACTTTCCATCGATGACGTCAAAGATCGGATAAGTTGCACTCGTAGCGTCACGCACTTGTAAGCAGGCTGGCAAACTGCCAGCTCTCTCAAAGGAGAAAAGCGGGTAAATTCATTTTAAATGAATATTTAAAACAATTTAAAGTTTCAATGAATAATAATCATTTAATTTATTCAGCTTTCGTATGATGTGAAGAATTATTCAGATTCGGGGGTATTATCCACCTCGGCCTTCGGCCTCGATGGATAACACCGGCCTCGATCTGAATAATGCTCCACATCAGACTCAGCGGAATTCATTAATTGCTAATTATTCAACGGTCAACTGGCATTACATGACCCCACTTCTAAAATGCCTCAACAACAACAAGCCTGTATGACACTATTTGATGTCGCCACATAACTTCACATCACTGAACAGTTGGAATCCTTCTTGGGCGGTGGAGTGAAGCCAGCGTACGACGACGGTGTGGTAGTGCGCTGTGTATAATAGCCATTATAGGCTTGCTGGGTCGTCGCTGAACCATAGCCACTGGACGTGGGTGTATGCTGGGAGTACTGTGCTGCACTGGGGGAGAGCTGTATGCTGATCCCGTGTAGACGGCAGAGGGGGCGGAGTACTACTTCGCCTCAAGGGATGGTTCAGATTAGATCCAGTTGCGGCAGACGAAGAGACCGTGCTGCTAGTGTAGCTGGATGTTGGTCTCTTCTTCGTGGAAGCAGCTGCACCAGAAGTATTCTACACAAGAAATCCAAGTGTATTAAAGCCTAAAACGCGAAAGCTTTATAATAGGCCGCGTCACGCAAAAATAATATACTAAAAATATAATTACTAGATTATGATATGTATAACAGAGGATAAAGTATTTTAGTCAGCGCTTGTGTACATTGCTGGCCTGAGGACTATTTTTACATCGTTTCTTGGTCATTTTAGTAAACATCGCTATGAAGAAACTGATCCTATTCGGTTTATCGTTTGTTCTCTTTCGTTAAATTGTCTGCTGGCCCTGGTTTCTTGGACTCGCGTACTATATGGGTAACCATACACATTAGTGCTCACACCCCTCTTCATATTGAGACTCCGTAACATGGTATATTAGGGTCACACAGATCACCTATTGTGCAGTAATTTTTAACCCCGAGTTTAATGTGCTATTTTGATTTTGATCCCTGTTCTCATCACAAATTCTGATCCGTGATCCGTACATAAAACAACTATTGATCCTCACTCTCCTACCCTTTTGATCCCTGAGCCCGCTCCTCGGAGCCCTGATCCCGGACATATTTTGGGCTTTGACCCCTGAGCTCATAAACCATGTTACGAGCCTGATATTGCCGTCTGCGAATGCCAACAAAACTAGTTCATGCGAGACTTGCTGCTCGAATGGTTATATAGATTACTGCATTCCACTCACTTGATGTAATTTCTCTTACCTTACTCCCATTGTCGACTGTGTACTCTATTAGATAGCTTGGGTAGTACTGAGTGAAATCAAACGCCACGAACACCTTGGGATCGGACACGTTATCTACACACGAGTCATAGAGCTCACTATGTGGATCATTCTCGTCCTTTCTCGGAGGCCGACGATGATTCTTCTCTCCCTTGGTGTAAGATCCGACTAGGACATTAGCCAGGAACATGTACCGCAACCCATCTTCGTCATCAGTACAGTAGTAGTTACTCATGGAAGCGTCCCTAGCGAAATACGCACCCTCGCCATAGATGTTCCTGTCTCGTTGCCATAGAGACGCCAATCAAAGTTTTCTTTACAGATGGAGCGGATGTTGCGAGCTGGAGTGCCGTGGAATAGTCGACGCTCTTCGATGTTTTTGGCGGTTGGATCCTTTTTATTCATTAGTCTTTTCTCCTGGAGGAGGAAACGTTGTTTAGGCCAACATAATTTGTAACACTAGGCCAACAGGGTCGGGGATTCTGACAATTTTTTCTGGAGTTACGGAGCACCAGAGGCATGAAAACAATGGAACAAAAGCCAAGAAGAAAGACCTTAGAACGAGACAATGGAATAGAGTGGAATGGAATTTCGTCCCTAGTATAAACTAGCCTCAGCAGAAATATGTCTTCGTTCACGCACACACCTAGATTGCCAACAATTGTGTAAAGATAATGGGCGGTAAACTTATCCCTTCTAAATGAACAATACAGAAAGTCCAAGTAAAAAACATACTGGTCCCCGCTAACAGAGTTGTAGGTCTAGCAGAGTATTGAGATATGCTTTCGTGCTTTGAAAAACGTCTTCGAGCTGCAGGAACGTGACCCGGTTCTGTTCTCCATTAAGACTTCCGTTGTCCAACTTTCATGCAAGCAGCAAAGTTCTCTGTTTTGTATTTCGCGCGGTTGTTTTGTCCCACGCGCCATACCCGACACGCAAACAACGTTGCTAGTTAAGTAATAATCCATGCGAGAACTAGTTAAACCTCCACAATTCTACGGCATCAAGGGATCTCAAGTAGTTCCCACGGTTCCCTATGCTTTGACCACAGAAACTTTCCATGACTGGTAACAAATTTAAATTAAAAAATTTAACAAAAAATTGACTTGCTTGAGATAAATGTCGGCCACAAAATGCCTCTACACCAATTAGAATGAAGACAAAAGAGAGAACGACAATCGCCATTTTGCACTAAGTTCTCCACATCAATTTTGTTTTCTAAATTGTTTATAATTGTTCTTATATCTCCCTAAAAATCTTCAGAAACGTTTTTTATATTTTTGATTTTAGTGTCAGAGCCAAGAAAATTGCCTATTATATGTTCAATATTTCGCTTGCCTAGCTCTTATACGGACCATTACTTAATAAACGGCCCACAGAAAGAAAAGCCTCCTCGCAGGGTACCCATCTCAAAGTGTCTGTCAAGAATCAAGAGTACCTGACATGGTCGTCCACAGGACAGGGTTCTGCACTCTCTCAATTCTCACAATATGCACGTTCCTGGTATTGTTTTCATAGTCTGTTGAAGTGCCGCTCGGCATCTTTGTACTCCTTGCATCCTTCAGGCAACTGCACTCGACAAAACTCCTGCGCTTCAGGCATGCGCCTCCAAAAGGGTGGATATATAACGTGTATCGGGGCTCTTCTTGGCTTTGGGATTGCTGTGGAAAAACAAGAAAAAGAACAGCTTAATAAATTATCAAAAACATTGGTATAGTCATTGTTGCTGAAAAAAAAAGAGGTTTACCACTCCCCAGCCCAAGCCGTTTTTTGGAAAGCTCCCACATGGATAAATTTA